>VHKM01000042.1:9615625-10817500 GCA_007210695.1 Neogobius melanostomus
CTCCTCTCAAAATGGCGGATTCACGGTGACGTATAATAATTCATACAATCTAATCCCACTGTGGTTGTCATCACAGTGGTATTTCACTAATATAGTATGTAATAGAAGTAGTAGTACAGTTTCATGGTCGTGGCAGAGTAGTTCGAATTTCCGCTTGGCAAGAAGGTCCTGAGTTCAATTCCCATGGGATCTTTCTGTGTGGTGTTTGCCTGTTCTCTCTGTGTCTTGGTTGAACACTGGTTTCCAAAAGAAAAACAACAACAACTCTGGTGCTTGGTCTCCCCTGTTGATGAAATTTGAAATCCACGAGGGACTTTTCTGGTTTAAATAACCAGCAAGACGAAAACTAAATCTGACTTTTAACTGAACACCATTTCTAAATGGCAGGGATGGGGGATGAATGCAAATTTGTAAAAGCAATAACAATAAGTGTGGGACAGGTCCTCACTGTGCATGCTAATCATGTCACAATCTGTAATTGACCGCTAACTGGCTAAATTGGATCCTACGGTTAAATTCTTGTGATGTACAAAAGTGGTCGTCATCATTATCCCGGTTATAAGACTACTGTTATATACAAGCACAGTGGAGACGGTCGCCAACAAAACAAAATCCTTAAAATATCGTGATTTGACATTTCTTCCAAAGTGTCTAATCCATGGAGAAAGGCTGTCTCACTTAAACTTTTTAAAGGGGTTAAAACAAAGCACAATAGTGTCTATTCCTGTAAAAACCATTAGCTCTTCATAGCTTCAGGGATTTCTGTGGGTTACAGCCTGTGTTGTTGCACCACCTGCAGGCCCCTGGGAGTAATGCAACTACTGTAACAGTCGAAATCATCAAGAGGTGAATATAGAGGGTCAGCAGATTTAGACATTTCCTTAAAACATATAAAGAAATGTAAATACAAATAAACAAATTGTCATGTAGAGTGGTTCTTAAACTTTTCACACCAAATACCAAGAAAATCATTTAGCTTTCCATGTTGTACGATAAACCATGGTCTATAACTGGACTAAAAAACCAAGCCAAAGTAGGCGTACACATAGACAGATTTAGTCAAAAATGTGAAAGAATTGCCTTTAAATGAACCGCAGACCTGCAGAGGACCAGCAGGAGCAGCTGGCGTGCCATCATTTGAGAACTACTGCTCCTGTACTGCTCTTGTCTTATTGCGCGTGGGAACTGAGTTAGCATGGCTTCATTTGTGCAGTTTCCTCCTTGTGGATTGCTCGCCCGGTTAAGTGAACCGCACCCTGATGGCCATGTGCCTCTTAATCAACACGCTGACAAGTGGAAACAGTAAATCTGAATGGATTGGTAAAATTAGCCGGGGTATTAATAGCCTATCAGGCCTCTGGAAGCAGCAGCTGCCACAGAGGGGGAAGTGGGTATCTTTGCCAAAGAGCTGTAAACAGGCTGGCTGCCTTCTCCTTAGGGAGCGGCTGTGGATTGGCAGAGGTGGGCAGTGCTTTCGATGTGTAGTAGTAGTCTTGTTACTTACTTGAGTAATGTACTGTTAATCAAGTACAATGTTGTGGTCATAATTCTTTTTTTTTCTTTTTCTTTTATTTGATTAGTACTTTGTGTAAGCTCTAAGTCTAACAGGAATTTTCCATCATAGAGTCTCAAGAGGCGTCATCAGCAACTAATGATCTACCAGCAGGCTGAGTATGCCAATATAGGGAGGGATTTACCACATTTGATGTTTAAAAAAAAATTATTATTCATTGTGCATTTGTGTGAATTACTGATTATAGCCTATCAGTATAAAAAAGGGACATAATGATTTATCTTCCTTTCCACTTTTATTGTTTTTGATTGATCAATGCACTGGCACGAGAACAGTTATGGCCGCTCTACCCTCCCTCTGGCTATATCGGACATCGCTGGGAACCTGTCCACCAGTTTTCCTTGTGACCCCGAAAGCCGCTGTCTCCAGCCAGGCTGATAATAACTGAGACATTTCCCGCAACCTCCCGCCAACGCTGATGTTTTGAAGTTAGCCGCTGTGGGCGAAGCTTAACCACTTATCTTCCCTAAACAGCTGCGATAACTTTTCTTGTTTCTGTGGTTCATTACTATCTATTTGCGCGTGTTAAATATCTAGGAGAAAAACTAGCTCCTAAATGAAACTGTCAGATAAAAAGGGTGGATCTTGCCCCGCGATCATTAGTCGACATCAAAGTTGTTGGGGGGAGTGAAGAGGTTAAGACGCGCTGGAGGGAGCCCTTTTGAACAGTCGACTCGGCTTTAGACCTACCGCACATTAACTCCTTTAACCCAATTAGGATGAGCTGATACATACACTCACTGGGAGCGCTGATGTCTTGGAGTGTGGAAAGTGTGAATCAACAAAATTTGGATTTGTGAGTATTGAGATTGCGAATTTGCAATGCACCTATTTTCATACAAGTGGAATGAGCGTATTATGAGTATCATGACCCGCCCTGGAAGTCTAGCTCTCATGATAAAAACAATCAACCGGCCAGCGGAGAATATTGTGTTACCAAGTCACTTTGCCCTCTGAAAGCTGTGAAACACGTGCCTACAAACTCATCCCCGTGAAGAATCAGGATTTTACCAATAAGGAACGTTTGCGCCACAACATCAATGTTGACCAACTCTTCACTGAAGGTACTTGAGTCATCTTCTGTACTCAGTAGTTGAAGTCTTCGAACGTTTCGCCTCTCATCCAAAAGGCTTCGTCAGCGGACTAAAGTCCCGCTAAGCCCACAGCTATAGATAAAGACCACGAGGAGGAGTTGGGGTTGGCCCGGCTCCTCCCCTCTAATCATAGCTACTCTCAACTGTGGGTAAACCTACTCACCCCAGTATCGGTCAGTCCTGTCCTATTCATAGATGATCACTGTCCATTATCTGTCCTATTCATGGCTGATCACTGCTAATTACCTGCCTATTGTTCTTTTGTTAGCTGAGGTACCGTCTCCTTGGACTGGCCGTGCCCTGTCGGCTGTCCCCGCAGGAGATTGGAGTAAAGTGAAGAAAGATTAAATCACCATTCCGGTGCATGGAGGGATTTTCTTTCTCGACAAAAATAGCTTATTTTACTCCTCGTTCTTCTTTAGCTAAAATTTTGACCTCCCCGTCTTCAAAGGAGTGGTTGGAGGCTTTGAGGTGGAGGTGCACAGCCGACTGAGGCTGGGGAGGAAATTAGGTACAGAGCCTTTAAAATTCAGTTCACAGTTTGCAATTTCGAGGAGCGTAAACAGAAATATGGACTGCTAAACCAGTACAAGAATTCATTCACTTTAAAACATAAGCAGACGACATGGAGAGGGGATATTTTGTTGTTTGAAATGTTGTGCTACCTGAAATAACAGCAGCCTTTGCGACATGCCAATAGCGACCATTCAATTCCCGATTTTGATTCGACTGTGATGAAGTGAGACCGTCATTTCACATCTAAAGCTGCAAAATGTATTCAAAATGACTTGTTGTTTCTGCATGTCTGAGCAACCAGGGATACCAGTAAATCTAAAATCAATTACTAGCCCTCGATGGAGAGCACTTCAAACATCCAAGGCTTCATTCCCGTCGTAACAAGCTGCATGTATTGATCCCGCTTTAGCAAATGAGAAGTGACGGGTTTACTCACAACACTCCGAGAGCCAATGAGTGACAAATGATCACTGCAAAACAAGGCTTTTCCAGATTTAACAAGGGAATAATGGCACGGTCAGGCACATTTCCTGTTAGGGCTGAACAATTGTGGCAGGAATAAAGTTGGTATGATTTAAATAAATTCTATAAATAAATGAAAACAGAAAAGTCACAGGGAAAATACGTTGCATGTTTGATATTTGTGCATATTAGTTATACGCTTCATGCTGTAGCCTAACTCAAGTGTTGGAGAATATATAAGAAAGTAAGCAACAATTAGGGCTGGGACAAAATATCGGATCGGATCGCAATACTTTGTGCTGCGCAAAACCAAGTATCTCAATACTTTCAATACTTTTGTTTGGAGGCATTTTTTATCCTGCACTTCTTTGTTTTCTGTAACTAGTTACACACACTAGTTGTGTTAATGCACTTTTCAATCTTAACACTTCAATAAATGTCAAATGGCGTTTGGTTTATAAACGTTGGTACATGACTGTTTTCTTTTTACACATTTTAAGGTAAACATATTACTTACCATAATTACTTCCTGTATCACAATACGTATCATGATCGGCCCCTGAGTATCGTGATACGTATCGGATCGTGACAAAAGTGGATCATCCCAGATATTATACTGTATGTACTTTCCTATTTAAACCTAAGATCATAGAATTTACAATAAACAAAGTCTATTTTTGTGGAAGATTATTTAAAAAGGAAGATAAAACTAAAAGTACTGAATCTCCAGGGTTTCCTATACCCCAGAGACACTGTTGTAACCTATACCAAACTATAATCTACACAAATGTCAAATGTACAAAAAATAAATAAATCTACCCAATGTAATTCAATTTACAGCCCTAATATTATTGTCACATAACCCTTTAATTAATATTGTTGATCAAGTGGTCTAAAAAAGATACTGTGTCATCATTGAGACAATAATTCGTGTCTGTGGATATTAAATGATGACTCTCTCTCTCCTCATTTCTCTCTCTCTCCCAATATCTGTATCTCTCTTTCTCCCTCTCTCTCTTTCTCCCTCTCTCTCTCTCTCTCTCCCCCTCTCCCTCTCTATGTCCAGTCCACCCGGCTGTGACTGAATTCATCATTCCGGGCATGCCCTCCATTACACATCGCTGGACAACATTTGCAGGGGGGAAAATATAATAAATGACTTAATTTCAGAGATTTGTGGGCAGGGCCAAATCTGGGTCGTGCTACTCATTTTTTATACTCCCAATATTTTTCTACCTTGCTGTAAATTCCGATCCCCAAGTAGTGCGTGTTAGCATCTTTCAATTTGAGGATTTATTTCCAAGAATTTCAAAGTGTGTGACGAATGTCCAAACACCACGACGGAGAGATGACTTGTCACATCCTTTGTTTGGGCCGAGAGCCAGAAATGCGACAAGCCAAATGTTAAAAGGGCTTCACAATAAGCATCAATCCCCAAGCTTTAACACATCACTCATTCCCTATTTTCCTAACAAAGATATATTTCCTTGAAAGCTGTCATCTTGCTTGGGTTGTTTCGTCTCCATCGTTTCTTCGATGAGAACGTTTTAACAACGTTTGCAACGATGAGCAAAGTCCAATAAACCGAGGAAGCTGGACACCCCTTGATTCCAACAACCAACGTTTCATTATAAACTGAACCATTTCTTCTGGGCCAAAATTAGTGTCTTGATCTTCCTCCAAAATGGCAAAGTTAGCAACAAAGGCTAATGTGCTGGATGCTAGTTCAGTCAAACAGGAATTCTCATACATCCTGGTATTAATAAGCAAGGTCTGATGAATAAAGATGTGTAATTGCTACAATGCAAGACACAATGACCATGGACATGACTACGGACCCAAGATGGCGTCCACAGTGTTAAAGTTGCCATCACACTTTGTGCCACTGACCTCCACGGGGCAGTGCCAGTCCTTGTCCCTTGTGCTGAGGACACAATGTTCTCCCCTGGGCGCATTAGATCAAGCACATTAGGATTCTGATGGGAAACGCGTCTCCCATTTTCAATCTCGCAAACATTTTCAGGGGCCAGCGTCTCGAGCATTTGCGCTTTACGCTCTGCGACACATCATAATTGCTCTTAATCAAGGCAAATTAAACTTTCAAATTTGGTAGAGGATGTGGATGACGGGGGTCGATAGAGAGAGCGGGGCGTGGGCGGGTGATCGTTCCCAATATCCTAATTTAACAGTCGACGAACAACAACCTTCGCTTCCACACCGACAAACAACTAGTCATTATCCATCTGCTTCATGGGAATAATGTCTGGCTCGCCGTGACTGTAAAGCTCCCCCCGCCGTCAGCGCCAGACACGCAGCTTCCTCCCACGGCAGTTCATCGACTCAACGTGCCATCAACCTGAGGACAGAGATTCACCACTACCTGAAAGTAATGATTGTTTTGTAGGTGACAAGTCGCCGATTGATACCTTGAGACATCTCCATTTAAGAGCGCTGTCTTTGCAATATCTGTGTTTGAGTCTGTGTACAAACCACACACTATTGACTACTGATTTGTTTTACATTGATAGTTACAGATTAATAGGATTAGCAGCTCTATTCCATAGCGCTGCCTATATACTGCACTTTTTGGCAGCCCAAATAAACTTGACTTACAGGTACACTATCTTTAGGAAACTGGTTTGTTGGGTCCCTTATTAGTTATAAATATATCATTTCATTTGACTTGACCATAGTCTCTTGATTTTATTTTATTTTTGATAAGCGGAAGCGTGAGAATTATTTGATTTGAGCACCGTTGGAGCCATGTACTGTTGTTTGTGTTGCTTGTGTGTTAGAGGGGATGTTGTAGCTGATCTCTCGGCAAATCACATCTACCTACGGGTACAACTAAAGTAACCTTTATGTGTACCCGTAGGTAGATGTGCCTTGAACCTATGAAATCATTTAAAAATAGTTTATCATGTTTTTTCTTGACTGAGTTACATACAGTTACATACAGTGCCGGCCCAGGCCTGGGGCCCTAAGCATTATTTGACTTGGGGCCCCTCATTAAATGTGTGCTGATCTGGGTCAATATTAATGATTGTTCTGTGCTTGAGTTATATTTAACTTCCTTTACTTCTTGAAGGGAAGGGTCCTTTGAGACACCATTAAAAACAAAGCACATTTACAGTAAAAAAAATAAATGTAGGCAACTTAGCTAGGCTAGGCTAAATAAACAGAATTTAGCCTAGCCAGTGGCGCAGATGGTAGAGCGGGTCGTCAGGTGTTCGAATCCCGGCTCCTGCATATGCAGACTGTCGTTGTGTCCTTGGGCAAGACACTTCACCCAATGCCTATGTGTGAGTGGTTGTTGGTGGTCAGAGGGACCGTTGGCGCAGATGTGTGCAGCCTCGCTTCTGTCAGTCTACCCCAGGGGAAACTGTGGCTACAAATGTAGCTTACCACCATCAGCATGGAAGAAGAAGAAGAAGAAGTTTATGGAGTGAATGAACCCCCCTCTCTTTCATATGTGAAGCGCTTTGGGTGTGACTAGTGTCATATAAAAAGCGCTATACAAATAAGATTCCCTTCCCTTCAGTTTGTTAACTGTATTGAGCGTTGTACTGCAGTTTTCATTACATTATTTTGAATATTTTCTGCAATAAAAACGTTGTCACGCTAAAGGGGTCCCCTGGTTGCCTCGGGCCCCAAGCAGTTGCTTAGTCTGTCTATAGGTTGGGGCGGCCCTGGTTACATAGATCCTTACATACAGGCCCCTGCCTAATGTACAGCAATGATTGTTTTTTTTTGGTGACATTTTTATTGACTCAGCTGTTCAACCAACAAACCACAGTGATTGTATGCATCGGGAAAGCAGCGTGATGAAGGATTTGTTCATATGGACAACAAAATGGGCTCCCGCCACCATAACAAGCTGTTCTGAAGTGAAGCGCTGAATCAGAGGTTGCAAAATTCCGCCAGTTCAGCCAAAAATGTACCTTAGGACTCGAATGAGGTCACTAATTGCCATCTCTTACATATGCCCGAAAGAATAGAAAGCACTAAAAAGACACTATTATGATGCTGTTGAGTTGCAGTCCTTAAGAAGACGTCAGCCATAGTTGGGAAATCCACCATGGCACCAACTTCTCATTTTGAAGACCAGTGAGTTTATTATGCTGCAAAACTCCATTTACGTGACTTTTTCAAGAAAATTCACCAAGAATAAAGTGCAATTCATCAGCCTAACGTACAACAGGAGATCATCCAAAAAACGATATATCCAAAACTACTCATGCAAGAAGTATCCTGACTTAACACACCACTCAAAAAGTCACTACTGTACTGTTCGTGATTTATTTACTCCCATTCACGGCACACAAAACAGAAGCAGTTTCACAAGAAGGCCCTAACGCAGAGAGGCACCCACTCTATTAAGCTTCGTACTTCAAATGAGTGCCCTTTAAAGACGATTCAAATCTTACCAGTCTTTTAAATGTCAGCCAATCACGCGAGCGAAATGCCAATGCCTGGTTTGGACGAGGTAAATATTTCATAATGGCTTTCAAAAGCAGGTATTAGTGGTCACTAGATGAGAACAAAAAGCAAGAGGACTACTCTTATGGTACTCGGTAAAAAACTTTAAAAATCTATACAGTACGTTCAAGTTTTCTTTTTTGGTATCGTAAAGTATCAACTACTTTTGCAAGAATATAACCACTACAGGTAAGTTGCAGAAAGTTTGAGCTTCTTGAAGTTAGTTATACAAGGTTTTTGTTTTCTCAAGAACTTAGTAAATAGTAAATTAAGAAATCTTATGTACAATGATTTTTAAAGGGGCTATAATAATAATAATCACATTACAACAGAATATATAATATAAAAAAGCAATTATGTCAAAGTCTTACTTTCAATGTCATTCAAAACTGTGCAGGTGTATTATATGGTGGTATTAAAGGTAAAATCCAAAGCGTATCGCGGAAGAAACCAAGTGCCACACATTCACAAACTAATTGTTTAGTTTGATCAGTATCTGCGGTGCGTTTTCTTAATTGTAATTTCTCGTCTTTGCTCTCCCTGGTCCACTTCCATTGCATCGATGCCTATTAATACTCACCATACACAGCCTTCAGAGCAGCATGCGGACTTGCATAATGTGCTAATAATGCATTAACAAGAAGTTTTAACAAGTCTCTGGGCTGCCAGTGAAATTTTATAAGGGTAAGGCATTTCATAAAATTGGACAGCCGAGAATTAAATGTGCTCAGTATGGAGGTTGTTAGGGAGTTTGGGGGAATATGCAAATGTTTGGCAAAACTTTAAAAGGGTATTTTCAGTTCAGAGTATTGGGATGATTATGTGACTTATGAAGAAAACATCAAAATAAAAACTATGCAATGTAGGAATAACTACTTTGAAGGAGCACATTCATGTCAGGAATTCAATATTTTAAGATTTGTTTATGTAAATAGTTAATAGTTAAGCTTGGTTATAATTGAGATTGTCACAACAAGAAGGGTTGAATTCCCAGACCAGATGTAGTAAGTTTGCATGTTGTGTCTGGGTGGGATTCCTCCTGCTGTTTGTTGTCCTCATCAACCTATAACAACAACGATATTCCATCTTAGAGCTCCTGGTTGAGCTTTGTGAAATGGGTTTCAGCATCATAACCTTTTCCTGAACACCACTTTGAGAACCTTTGAACAAAATATAGAATATTTTGTTTTTAGTTGTTTATGTGACAATAGTTCAAATTTTATTATACTAGTAAAAATCCAAGGACAGCTTCTCCAATACTTGCTACTGTTGGGTTACACTTTCTTTGCCTTTATCAGTGTGAAATGCAGATAAAAGATACTCCCCTGGGGACAATAATGGTTACTATAACCTGTCTTAACTCTAACATGATTTATTTTACCATGCATCATAAAAGTCCAAAACAATACGACCACATGCCGAGACTATATACAGCAGTTATACAGTTGTGGCGTTGGAGTCATATAGTATATTGTGCTGATTCCCACACGACAAAGGTCCTGTCCACTGTTATCACTCTGCCCCTCCATCTGCTATCTTAATAGAGATCTGACTCTATATGCCGTGGCTGCGCGATGACCCCTGGTTTGGCCTTTCCGCTTATCGGCCGCACACAAGCTCCTGCTCCCCGACATCTTGTGCCTTCCACTGACCCCCCCCCTTCACAGCGGGACAGAGGGAGCATGTCTGTGTTGTGGAAATACTGACACCGCCGAGGCAGGTCACAGTGATAAGGCCTGTGGATGCTTTGGAAAGGTAAAAATATCTATAAAAAATGATAGGATATAGGATAGGAGTGGATATTCAATTCAATTTCACATGCACAGGACAATGCTGGTGTTAAAATGTTTACACTTAGACTTTTTATCGATCAACTAATAATAACAACATTAAGTGACCGCTAAAAACAAATAGATTCAACTCTGTATTTTGTGTGGTGCATTTAGGCGTAGCACACTTGATATATCTCCACATGAGGCACAGTGGATGCAAATGACTGACACTTTATGCCAGATTTTTTATTTTTTTAATCACTATCATCCACTTTAATAGCAGCTTGTCATCAACAGAGCAGAAAGTTACACTCCCCATATCGTAGCCCTGGGGAGAGAGTACCTGCGGGGATTGGCATGTATCTTACAGGCACGATATAACTCAAATGAGGGGGAAAAAATGTGTGAAGTAGTGGTGTATTGGCCACCATTGGCAGGGGCATCCAGTCGGTGTTGTAATTAACCCTGCTGAGTGGTTAGCTTGGAAACTGCTGGCTCCAACTGCCCTGGTCAACCCCTGCCCCTCGAGGCATTGAAGTACCGATAAGGCGTGTGTGTGTGTGTGTGTGTGTGTGTTTGTGTGTCAAAGTACCTCAGCCCAGTCGCCTCCTGCTCATACAGTCGCACTTATTAGAGCCGCTGAGTGTTGTGGTGACCCGCCTGGTCTCTCTCACACTGCCCAGAGTGTAGTGAGGCTGGGAGTCAGAACAAGGCAGGTTCAAGTGCTGGGTAAAAGTTGAACACTGCTTTTTGACAAAAAAGTTAGACGAATTAAGGCTGGGACAATATATGTTGTTTTGTTTCTTTTTTTTTTTTACATCTTGTGTAGGTTTTGTATTGCATTGTTCATGAGGGTCAACAGAGGGTCAAAAGTGATCTTGAATTCTGGCGGGACAGGAGACGACGGGAAAGCAGGACTACATCGAAGCACTTCAGATTAACATTTGGTTTATAACTTTTCCAAAGCATAATGTTCTAAAGAGCCTACAGTTTAAAATTGAGATGAAGCTTAAGCGCAAATTCAACCTGGAAGACCTACCTGCAGCATTCATTCATCGCCTCATCACCGGCAGCTCTTCACCAATCATCCAATCACAGCCCCATCTCAAGCCGCACCTTCGCGTCAGCCAATCACTGCAACTGCTCATTCCTGCTTCAACCATTCATCGCCCAGGATCCCCTTCTTAAGCTTCCTTGTCCATTGTTCGGCCGTTTCCCAGCTGTGCTGCGACCCTCCTCCGCCTGGCCTTTCCACTGCTCAGGAGGGAAGACTCCGGTGGAAGACTGTCAATCATTCATCATCACCACAAATTTCATATCGTTAATTCAATCTTCCGCCAGGGTCTGAGCCACTCTGTTTCTGTGAGTCTTTTCAGGTTGAATTGGTGGGCAGCTGAAAATCTTACGTTGGTACCTGCGGTAACGGTCAAAATGCAGATTTTTGTCTAACGTCTCTGTCAGTAAATCCACATCCAACAAAAACGGTCTCAAAGTTAAATGTCTTCTCAATCAGCACATACTGTAATAAACTAAGGTGAAATAATTTTCTCTGAAAGGTGTCCAAAAGTTGTGACAGTATTCAAACTCATGTGCGTGATGTTGCACAGTAGAAAGGCCTTTCTGCGATGAAAATAATACAGTGGGTTTGTGAATCTAATTGGTCAAGGGTTGAGGAGAAGTTTGTTTATAAAGCACATTTACAAAACAGTCATCACTGCCCCAAAGTGCTGGGATTCAAAGGTACACTAAATACTGCCCAAAATAAACACAGCAATATAGTATATAACAATAAGAGAAAAACACTACCGAATAATAATCAAATTCTAAACCATTTCTTACTGAACCTAAATATATTCAAAGTGTGATACAAATTGCATGGTCTCCTATCTATCGTGATATGTATTGAATAGTGACAAAAGCGCAACATTCCAGCGCCCATATCACACAAACACCTTAACTTGTAGAACTTAGACCTCTGCCAAGGCACTCAACTTACCTCGCAATTGCACACTGCCCTGACCTGGACTCAAATAATTCTAGTTCCGGGTTTAATACCACTTCCATTGATCCCAACAACAACCTTTACTTCATGAGAAAGATTTGACTTATGCTTTGTGCCCTTTTATGTGAAAGAACTTTCACAGTCACTAACGGTAAAAAGGCATTGTTCTTTTTTATGCCAGTTCCAAATTGGAGGGAAATGAAAGAGTCAAATGACAACACTATAAAACAAACACTATATTGTTGCAGGGTAAGAGCAGAAAGGGAAAAACAGATTGATCTACAAATACACTGAATTCTTAATTTGGTCCTTATCCTTGATCGAACTTCTACAAAACCTTAACAATTTGATCTCACCAAGCCGACAATTTCCACATCTTCAGCAGCGTAGGTACAGTCGCAGCTACAAAGTCCCCAAAAGACACGCATACAAATCACTTTTGCAACTCACCTGAGTGTTTTGTAGATCCATCAGTGCGCTCCCCAAATAAAATTATGAGTTGAGGGTTGTCGCTGTCACAGATAAGAGGCTGAGAGGACTTTTTGTGGCTGGTACTGTAGCACTTTATCTGTGGCCGTGGTGATTGGTTATATCAGCTCTCAGCAATCCTCTTTAGCTCTCGGGGCATTGGGAGAGGCAGCCTGAATCTTTTAGCTGTGTGACAAGACAAAATATTGGCCAATAAAACCCAGACAGGCAGCACTGCTCACAGTCTGAAGAGCAGTCTGATGGATCTTTAGAAGTCTGGAGCGGGCCGTGCTGCTTTTTTAGGATCCTACCTGGATGTTGGATGAAACACTTTGAAGAATTTAGCTCGGCTGTCTGTGTCTCATGATCGATCTTCCAGAGACCCAGTAACAGCCTAAAAACAAACTGTTGTGCATTAGAAAAAAGTGTAAACTACTGCAATTTAAGTAGTGCATCAAAGTTTTTGAAAACTTTAAAATCCCTGTCCTCTTCTATTTCTGTTTTGTTGCATGTAGTTTTTTTTTTAATGTTTGGCAACAGCTTGAATATTTGTCGATTTTTGTGCAGCTGCCTTGCACACGGTTGACACTGGCCACCCACCGCAGCCAATTTCCTCTATTTCTATTTAATACAGCTCTATTTCGTGTCACAGATTAAAAATAGCAAGTCGCCTTCTGCAGAATAAGCAGTTCATGGATTCTGGCTTTGACGCCGTGTTTGCCTGGAGAGGCCAGCTGTCACCTGCACCAAAACTAGACCTCGGGCAGATTTCATCACACACTGATGGGGACTATAAGGACAGTGTATTCTTTTTTTCTTCATTTTGCATAATATAATTTGCTAACGAAGAGCTTAGAACTCTGCCAAGACAGGACTTGTCTCGTATACGTAATGGTAATGGTGTACTGAGCCCATACCTGGACTCAAATTAAAGTTAATGTACATCTTATTTTCCCCGAAATCTGCATTAGACCCATTCTAGGATTCTATTGGGGCAATCTGTAAGGAGAACTAATGGTCAGAATCACCTAGCTGGAGGGTCAGCCCATTGTGGATGTTTTTGGGTTGATGGGGGAAACTGGAGCACCCAGAGAAAGGCCCACACAGTCCAGGAATAGAACCTACGACCTGGCAGTGAGACTCATGAACCACATAACCAAATATCTCACGAATTTCCAGAATTAATAAAGAATGAATGATTTAAAACTAAAGCACAAAAGTGTAATTCAACAAAGAGATGCTAAGGTAATATTCATTTAACACTAAAGGGCTTAAATGATGTATCTCTCATCCATTATCTTCTGTATAAGTTCACACACAGAGGAATAATATCTCCACATAAACAATAGCAGAGGAGCCACTTGTTCAGGTTAGTATTTATTATTAATGCACAAGGTTTTCTTGTACTGTTAATAAGGCACATGTAAGGCACAGTCTCCATAATAAACAAGTATCAGTCAAATCTGTTTCTCTATTACCCACTTTCATGCATGTACACCACTTTCTAGCATACATGAAAAGCACTGTTATTATAATAACTAAAACTAGACTTATTGCACTGATGTCCCTTTGGAAGTAACACAAACAGCAGGGATTATCCAACCACACAGGAAAGAGAGCAGGGAATTTAGAAGTTCAGGTTTGTGTATTTGTTATTTTTGTAGCTAAATTCTTTCTGTAGGGCATCAAGTTTGAAACTCCATTGATTTCTAGATTGCCTGTTGTTGCAGAGCAACAAGCCGGTGTGGATAAAGTGCACCTCGGGCTCAGTCAGTGGTGGTTGTAAAAGTGTTTTCTCTGTTTTATTGACTAAAAGAGAGCTGCAGGCTGAAGAAGTGAGCCAGTTCTGCAGCGTTTTAGGAATGTGACGAGCGATGAACACAGTCATCAATAGAGATGTCACCCACAAGGATTTAAATAACCTCCGTAAGTCTCTGATGTCAGACTAGGCCAGGTCGGCAGAGTGGCAGGTGTCAGTCTGTGCAGTTCCACACTGAATATCCCAGTTGGCCGTGTTTGACACATCTGTAGCCTGACTATCTGTTCGTGGCTCTGAGTTTCCTACACAAGCCTCAGGTTCGTGCTTAGACTGAGGGTCCTGGGACGTACAGTCCACACGAGGCACCTCACAGTGATCCCCCAGGAGTGCCTGAGAGAGAGCCACGATAGATCAGGCTCAGAGGGCGGGGCATCCAGAGCAAGAGCCGCCTCCTCCCCCTCCTCCACAGTGCAGCACAGTCCTTCATCCTCAGCTTCTTCCTCCTCATGTCCCGCCTCCTCCACTGGACTCTGCCCCTCACCCAGCTCCACCAGGGCGCCCTCTTCAGTCAGGGTCATGTCTCCCTCGCTTCTGTCTATGCCATTCATCTGCACCCCCACAAGAAGAGCTAGGCTGCTGAGCAGTGCAGGTGTGTCTTCCCTGCTGACGCCATCTGTGCCAAGGTCGTTGCCAGCGGTGTGGCTCTCCCGTGATGATTCATGCGAGCTTCTGTTGTCTGGCGCTGCTGGGAGGAAGAGGAGACCACTGGTCATTATAATCACCTGCTTAATACAAAGCCACAAATACAAGTAAAGAAATACAAAGCTGTGACCTTTTTGTCTGAATTCAAAGTGTGAAAACTTTTACAACATAAGAATAACATAAATACACCAAAATATTACAACATCACAAAGCATAAGTATTATAATGAAAGTTTCTGACATACCCCTTTCAAAGTTTGACAATGTCGTCAACGTAAAGTAATTTCAATTACTTAAGTGACTGAAATGCTTCCATGGCAACAGTCTAAATATAGCCTCATCACTCTGGACACGGGACATTAGATGAGTGTGACACCCTTCATATCTGTAACAGCTTAGTTCTGCCTCTTCACCAACGTCTGCTCTAACTTGGGAGATTAGTGACCCATATTTGTGCCTGTGCAGGTGAAAAGGTTAAAAACTGCACTGAGTCCCAGCCACCTTCTCCCACACAGGACTACTTTGGGAGAGAGCAACATTACTAAAAGTGGCATCCATATTTATGGGCCTTCATCCCTCTCCTCCTCCCTCCTTCAAAGAGAACAAGGCACAAGTTTGTGAATGTCAGCGGGCGAGAATTTGCTTCACATTTCCAAAATGCCATGGCATTTGGGCAGCTTGCGCCAATGAGAGGGAGAGAGCAGTGCAGGCGGGAAGGAATGAGACCTGGGCTAAATGCTCCAGATAGTTGGGACGACTTTTTAGCACACACACAAGCTAATTACAGTTGTTTATGCCGTTAGCTGTTTGTGCTCTTATCAATGGAAGTGAGAAGCAAGTACTTCCACACAATTACACACTCACCTTTGGGTGGCAGCACGTTTGGCTGTGATGTGACGCGTGTAGGATGGAGCTCTGGTTGCAGATGTTCCTTCAATGCGATATTGTCTTGTGCTCCTGCAAGCACCGAGAAGTTACTTTATTATCAAATGAGAAACTTCTGAAGGGTGCATCCGTGTTCGCACTGAGTGGAGCTGATTCAAGGACACGTCAGATTTCATGTTCACAGTCTCACATACAGAATACAAACAGACACACATGTACGCACTGCAGCGATCACAGGAAGTGGCTATGCTTCTCTGTCATCTGTCTTCATTAGTGATGGCTGCACGCCTCTCAGGCTGACACCATATGCTAGTCATAGGAGTCTGAACGCCATAAACCAGAGACGAGAAACACACACAAAACTATCCACGCAAAGACACGCATGTGCTCCAAACATGTGCCTGTATCGCTCGTCGTTTTCATACAAACCATGTGAACAGTCAAAGCCTCGCGTGTTTGTTTGTGCAGCCAAGTGTGAGGCGCAAAACAAACAAATGAATGAGAAAACGGATGGCTGGGTGACACCATGCATGAGAGATGTGAATGGAGACCAGATTGTAATGGACACATACCATATTGTTATGAATGTTTAGGGTCTACTCGGAAAAAACACACAAGGAAGAAACCTGCTGTGTGAAATGACAAAATGCACAATTAATATGGAAGCAATCTTTCTGTTTATCTCATGTTTAACACTTCCAAATGTAGGTAATATAAAGTTTTCTGAAAATAGCTAAATATCTGTCTCTACAAGGATTTTAAGAATAAATCTTGCAGCCCTAGATTCAGAAGGAAGGAAGTGTTTTGGGGCCTGAGCTGGTTAGACCGTGTATCTATCAATCTGCGTGACTGCATTGATGTCAGTGATATTGTTTTGAGCTGTCTCTCATTCGTAGATAACACAGTCACCTCGAGACATCTTCAGACTTGCAGGTATAGGCAAGGCCAAGGCCCCTCCATCCGATCCCGTTTGCCCTTAATATCCATCAACCCAATTTCATATCACATCAAGGCCGCAGACAGTCGCATCTCTCTCTATATCGGTGTCTCCCTAACTGAGCTGGACAGCGTGGTCGGCAGCCACTCCGGGCCCTTGCCTACAAATTCCCTAATAACGGCACATTCCCCTAAATGTGTTTGTAATGTGGGCAATCATTTTCAGTAATGGATGCTTGTCAGTTTTATGGCGGTGAGAATGACAGTCTCATGACAGGGCACCTCTATCCAGCCACAGCCCCTCCACCTCGGGCCGACTTCAGCGCGGCCCAACATCTCCCTCTAGTGGGCAAATATGAGCAGGTTTTATGTGCTCATTTCAAGCGCAAAAAGATGTTTAAAACTGGGAGGTTACTGGGGTTTTACACTTGTGAAGATTGTTCAAAGTACTCAAAAGTAAAGTGTTTCCTTGCACAGTCATGTTGTGCATTTTCTTGTGCAGTTTTGCATCTCATAATCTATTTTTTTTAATGGACATGGCCTCAACAAGATTTCCTCCCTTTTGATATACAGTATAATTTGCTTTTCAAGTTTTCCTGATGCTATGGTTTTGACACACTCACTCAAATTATACCCGGTGCAATATTCAGCAGCTGGATTTGCCAGAGCTAGTATCATGGAGCATCACAGGAGCGGGTGGTCAGTGGGAAATGACACATTGTAAACGGCGGGTATGAGATGGCACGGTTTCTGGACATCTGCCCAGATGTGTCCTGGCATGACTTGGTGGAGGGCATGGTTGGGCTAAGTGGGGCAGAAGGAATACATACTCCCAATTCCCACTGATACGTGGTAGGTCAAGCCTGAGATCCAACCGGAGAAGAGAGCAGAAAAGTGATCAAGTGTTGAGAAACGAGAGAAGAAAAATACCTCATTACACACAAATACAATAAGAACTAAAATCTTTTAGAAAAGGGTTCAGGCCCTAATTAATCTTCGCAATATACATAATCTAGAGCGATTCATTAACCTCTTAACTCCCACATTTTCTCCAGTCTGGTTTTACCCAAATCTAATCTCGACTGGAACTTACAGCCTATAGACCAGTGAAACGCCTCATTTGTAAGCAAAACGGATAGAAGATTTTTGCTCACATTGTCGTCACGTTTTTGTCACTTTTTGTTGCTTTTTTTGCTGTGTTTTCATCCTCACATCTCATTTTTGTCACTTTTTTGTAACTGTTTGGTTGCTTTAGCAACACTTTTTTTATCCTCATTTAGCTCTCGTTTTTGTCGCTATTTTGACGCTTTTTTTGACATTTTAGTCGTTTTTTTCAAGAAGCTTTTAGATTTGGGTCAAGTCGAACTGGAGAAAAAGAAAAAAAAGTTTTTGTCACTTTTTTGTCACACTTTTTCGTTACTTTTTCATCTTTTTGTTGCTCTTTTGTTGCATTTTCATACTCATTTTCATCTCATTTGTGTTGCTAACAAAAGTGAGCAACAAGAAGTCTCTTTTCAAGAAGCTTTTAGATTTGAGTAAAGCCAAACTGGAGAAAATGTGCTCAGTTCAGGTGGGGGTTAAGAGGTTAAAAGGGTAAATATAGCAATAAATGACTTTTGTATGCAGACAAAGCTAAATTAATATTGCCAAATGAATTCATTGATCAGATCTAAGTTTTTCATAAACAGGCAATGCTAATGTGCTTAGTGCAATAGCTATATGTCGGGATCCCAGTTTGAGTGTCATAGACCTCGAGGTTTACATACCCGGAAGACTCCACAGACCAGATACTTCCAGTGTTTTTAACTTCTTTTCCAAATCTGCTACACGGTTCCCCAGTATCCTGCAGTCAGACAAATAAGATCAGGCAGCTGTTTGCTTTGGAGGTGGAGCTGAGCACGGCAAACATGACCCCATGTGTCAGCGTAAAATTAGAAATCATTGACTTGCAGAAGGTTAGATAATTCCCGTACCTGTTGGTGTGCCTTTGGTGTTGAATGACCAGGTTTTTCTCGTGAATAGTCTCAAGCAGCGCCGTAGCCAGGGACTTAAGGTCGGAGATGGACTGTGGTGTGGCTGGGAGACTGCAGCCCTGCTCTTCAAGTAGCATCTCCTGGACTGAAGGGGAAAAACAGAATTTACAAATGCAGGAATGGTAATACTAATGCAACATTTTTGTAGAAAATATTATTTGTGGACTGAATGAATGAATGAATGAATGAATGAATGAATGAAAGTTAATAAAAATACTAAAACTGTGACTAAATCTCCTATTATTTCAGTCCATAGTGTTAATCTTCGAGCAAAAATTAAACAGAGTCACAAAGAACTCTGTCTAAGCCCCCAATGAAATCCATGAGCTCCAAACCACACACATCCAAGTCTAAGGAGCAGGTCTGGTCCTCGGTACAACTTCTAAAAGGTCAATGAAGTCATGCAATATGAACACTTATAACTGTTGTAAGGAGCACATCTGGATTAACAAAGGTTTAGTCTACAACATTTGCTTCACATTTGGACGATTAAATTTACGCTATACCTAAAAATCATTATTTGGATAAATCTTGACTTGAGAAAGGTGCAGCACAATATGAGAAGAAAAATGGAAATATTTGACTTGACAAAAACTAAATTACATTGAAATTGCCAAATATAAAATTCAAAGTCAAGCAAACCATTTGGTAAAGTTCGAGCCTGTAGGATAAAGTTGAATAAAAGTTTAATGATATTTAATCGATTTAAGAGGGTGATATAACAAGAGACGGCCAAACAGCATGACAAGAGCGAGGCAGAGATGGAGAGCTACAAACAGCTGTCTACTAGCCCAGACTCCTCTGACTTTAACTCTGGAGCCCACTGTGCTGCTGCTGCCTGCAACTGTCAGTCATGAAGGCAGCCTCGTTTCCCTGCCAGTGGTGCTCACCATTGCTCACAATACAATTAGTATCTCAGCAGGGATCCGGCTTCAACTTGAACAGTGCTTCGAGACACAGTTAAAAACATCTTTGAGGGACGGTTTGGGTATTGAGGATGAGTTTGACTGAAAAGATCAGTTTAAAGTTCGATTTGAAATTAAAACTTTTGTTTTTACCTTGTTTAGCAGACAGAACACCGGTGAGCGGAGTGCTGTTGCCTTTCCCAAATGAGTTTTTTTTTCTCTCGAGAGCAGCCTACAAAAATCAAGTAAAGTGGGAGAGGGTTAAAGTTTAAAGTATGATCAAACCACACTCCCCAACCCTTCTTTTATTCTCTATCAAAAACCATCTCTTATTATCAAGGTAATGTATTTTGATTTCTTTTCAGTTTTTCATTTAAACAAGTACAGACATTTTACAGTAGATTCAGTAATGCCTGTAGTAACATTTGCCCATTATCTAAACGTATTATTTCAGTTTAATCGGACGGATACCTTGTACTTCATGATGTTCGATTTCAACAGACCGACCTCCTCCTGGAGTTGGCTAAAACGATCATGCAAATATCTGCAAAACAAAAAAATTATAATACTAAAATCTCATGTTATTTTTAACAGCTATTCTCTGCTGTTAAACACTATACAAATGACCTTACCCATAGTATAAGCAATATGTTTTATGGCTAACCCAAAAAAGCAAAGAGGTTTATTGTAAACTGTTGTACCTTTACCTGTTCTCCATACAGAGGGCATCCACATCAATGAGACGTGATTCATTGTTTCCTAAAATATGGTTTAGTTCCGTGTTGAGTCTCTTTGACTTGTCCCTGTACACGTTGCGTTCAGCCTTGACATCCTGAAGCTCATCAGTCAGCGCTTTCACATTGTTCTCCATCTCCTCCATCTGGGAAAATGTAACCAATGTTATTAAAGTTTAGTTGGCAGGCGCGTTTAGACTTGTTTAGTCTGTTAGACTTTGCTATGAATACAGTTTATTTTTTACTTTCAGCAGCTTAGGAGCCTCTCAGTGTGCATGTTGGCTTAATATAAGTTTACTTGACATTGAGTGAAGCTTAAGCACAACTACTCCGTAAAAAGCTGTGAGGATGTGAAAAAGTATGGAACTTGGACAGTTTAAAGAAGCTAGAAATTTCAGGAAATAAAAAAAGATGATGACGTATAATTATTGAGAAAAAAAATTATCAAAACTTTAGAGGGATTTATTTATTTGGGTTTCGAATTATAAAAAAAGCTAACCTACAAACCTTTAGTCCTGCTTTCTCAAGCTGCTGAACCAGATCTTCACGCTCATGCGCAGGAAAGTGCCGCGCCCCGACTTCTTCATCACCGAGCCGCTGACGGGTTATTGTCATCCTCAGAAGCTGTATAAAATAAATCCTGTTTTCAGAGGTGGATACAGTAGCCAAAATATTTACTCAGGTAACAGTACAGGTACTTTAAATTGGCTTTACTCAGTAGTTGCCTAAACAATTACTCAACTCAATAACAACAGTGAAAAACATATTCTTGATGAAAATACTAGAGTGTTGAGTAACACAGCCCAAAAGTCTCTGACATGTTTTAGTAGTGATGTAATAAATTCACAAGAAACATATAAACATTCTGATTCTGACAAACTTTGGTACTAGTACTGTAATGAAGTATATGTAAAAGGTATTGTGTGTTCAAACTACTCAGTGCACTTCCTTCTAAAAGTAACTCAAGTATACAACTGAATAAGTGTAATTTATTGCTGCCAACCTCTAGATGTTTTATAAATACCTGCATCCAAATGCTTTGCCTTGTTTGTGCATGTGTGCTAGTACAGGTAATCTCACCTTGTTGTCCCCCTGGGCCTCGGAAAGCCTCTGCGTCAGCTCCTTAACCTCATCTCCAAGCTTCTTGTTTTTTTCCCTCGAGTCTCTCAATAGCTGTGCCAAGTTTACCTCAGGAAAAACAGCAAAATATTAATGAACGGACTAAAAAGAGAACATCTTCAAACTATATTTGAACTATTACATTAAATATACAACTTTATTTTTTTCCCATTCTTGTCTGTCTGTGACTGTAGATCTAGAATATAGTTCTTGCAAGCACAAAACTTACTTGATTGCGTTTTTCCGGTGGCAGAGAGGGATCACCGTCCTATAATACATGCTTTCATTGGTAAAACTGTACGCACAGAACAATCTATTTCATTTTAAGAAGTACATACAATAAGTTCTCTGTATTTCTTTTTCAGTCCTTGGTGGCGCTCTCTCAACTGGTTGGCCATGAGCTTGTATTGGTCCCTCTCTTGCTGACAAGTGTCCAGTTCTTTGGATAGAATAAGCAAGGCTTCCTTCTTGCTCTCCAGCTTGCGCTTGCAAACTAGGAACTATAAAGAAAAGATCCCATGTCACAGTCATTCAAACTGGGGCAAACTAGCAAGGAAGTAACAACTGGGTGCAGAAAACCATGGAAATACACAAAGAGTTTTGTTTTTTGTTTTTAACCACAAGAATTATTTTTCAACTATTTTGTGATATTTAGATACATTTTAATATTTTCTTTTTTCATTAATTGTAAAAGGTAAATTTAACATTAACATTTTGAGAGATGTTACGACTGGCCGTATCTCTTGTTCCCATAGCAACCACGCAGGTGATTAGCAACATCTGCTACTTTTACACAGAAAACTGATAAGCCAATTCATCAATACCATTCACTCTATGATCAATACCGTGCCGAAAATCGAAATAAGATGTTGCCCTGTCATATTTGAACCTACAGGTGGGCGTGTGCGCGATTTTACAAAGCGTGATATGTCACAAAAAGAGATCCTAAAGCTTCGCAACCGGTGAGCTAGCTCTTAATAGCATGCTAGCACAGTTCACCAGATACATGTTTTGTGTTTTTGAAGCATTATCATTTCAGCATTTGATTTTGTGTAACATGTGTCCTTTTCTATTTCCATATGGAGCTGAAAACGCAGCCTGTCTTTGCACGTAGGTAGCCCAGGAGGTCTTACCTCGCTGACCAGCCCCTGCCAGTCACTCTCACTTCGCTTGGAAGACAGCATTTTGGGCTCCACGTTGCAGAAAGTCGACATCTTAATAGGAGTAGCACATCTGCGACCGGCCTTTCCTTTCCCTAATTTCTTGTTTATCTTGCAACGTCATACGTCAGTCGTTTTGCCCCCACGTGGGCAGTCACCATCATCAACGCGGACGCCTAGTGGTAAGAAATAAAACACCACACCTACAATTTTTTCCACAATATAGGAACACAAAGATACAAGGTTGTTTTTTTTGTTGACATCCTTTAATTATTCGCGAATAATCTAATAATCTTCTTTTCATCGCATGTCTCCATTTTACTCTCCACACACATATATATGTATTTTAACTTTCATAATTACATAATAACACAAACACCATATGCAAGAAATAACTGTGTGTGTGTGTGTGTGTGTGTGTGTTCCATAAATAAAATGGAATTATGCTATAATATTATGCTATGATAATTTGGAAGAAGCTCCTTCCTAGTCTCTCCGTTTGGGCCCTGTCTGTCAGAACATTAAGTCATGTGCTTAAATTGGGACTAGGACAAGTTTCTCCACTGCACCAGGGCTTGGTTTGACGCAGCCTGCTGTGGCTCCCTCCTCCCTTTGAAACATTTCTCTCAGAGGTGTCTCAGAATTCCACCCCCGTTTTTTGGCAAATTTGAAAATTGATCCAAAAATATCTGGAAACAGCATCATCACATCAGCTTGAACTGCTTCCACAGGACTGGAGAAAATTAAGGAAATACAATATTATTTATAGGGAGGCATAATTCAAAAGCAAATAAAAAGATCAGAACCTGCTGGTAACAACAGCCTACTTACTGATGCTCATGAAGGTTTCGTATGAAGCGCAAAAGGCCCAGTGTGTTTTCAGGATAAGGTTTGCCTCTTTTGTCCATTGTCTGGACTAACTCCCCTGAGAACTGCAAAATTGTGTATAAAACAAATGGTTAGAAAAACATAGATTTCTCAGTAATATTTGTGTTCAATTCTCACCTTTTTTTTCCAGTCTCTCATGGACCCGGCAACAACAAATTCTTCCACTGCAGAAATTAATTCATCTTCAGCTTTTCGGCAGTTGACAATCTCTTCACGGTTCCCAATATTTCTTAAGTACTCAACACATCTAAAAAGAAAATATTTTGTCAATAATATCAAGTACATATAATTACACTTCTTCCTTACTTGCGCTTGGTCCAGAAAAAGGGGTGGCTTAAACACTCCTCAACATTGGGTCTGTTCCTTGGTTCTTCATTGATCATCCACTCAATGAGGTCGTTCGCCACCACATCCTCAACATGTTCCAGGCTGTATTTTCCAAATAAAATGTTTGCCTCACATACAACCCCTTTTCCAAAGGGATGATGGCCTCCAGACAGGATATAATAAATCAGCATCCCAGCCACCTGTAAGCAACACACAATATTACAATATTTTACTATTATTTTGTGAGAAACTAAAAACCAA
Source organism: Neogobius melanostomus (assembly GCA_007210695.1). Lineage (NCBI taxonomy): Eukaryota > Metazoa > Chordata > Actinopteri > Gobiiformes > Gobiidae > Neogobius > Neogobius melanostomus. The sequence continues at coordinate 9,639,700 of VHKM01000042.1, forward strand.
ACTGGATGTCAGTGTTTGACTTGTAAGGTGCCCCACTGTCCTCCTCGTTCAGAGTCTCTTTGGCCATCCAGCATTTTGTCCCAGCACTGGCCGTCCGCAGAGTGGTTTGTCCTTTGAGCAAACGACGACTTATGCCAAAATCAGCTAATCTTGCTCTTCCGTTTACATCTATAAAGAAGAATACACGTGAAATACAGTTCTCATATACACTATTTAAAGTATATTTTCTTACCTATTAGCACATTCTGTGGTTTTAGATCCCGGTGAAGAATAAGATGTTTCTGACTGTGAAGCACCTTCAAACTTCCAAGGAATTGTTGCACCAGTTCTTTCAGTAGAACATTATCATTATTTTTGAGATATTCTTCCAGTGTGTATTCACAAAGCTGAAGAGCCAAATACCCAAAGTACTTATCCTCTGCAGCATCGATGTATCGCACGATAGAGGGATGGTCCAGCTCTGGAAGTCTGAGGAATCCTTCCTCGTTCTTCAACACCCGATAGTTTGATTTTGTCATTCTCTTAATGGCCACTTCAGTGCCATCGTCTCTCAGCCCCAGAAAGACCTCAGTCCCATCACTGCCTTTAGCTATGAGGAACTCTTCATCATTCACATACATCATACTTCCTATATTAGAGACAGCACTTTGCTCAGAGCTGTGAAGCTTCCCCAGCTTTTCACTCCACCTTTTACTGATCTGATGCCATTTGCGTTTTATCACTGAGCTCTCACATTCAGAGTTTGTTCTGGTGAAGTGACCACCGAGTCGCCTCAGTCCCTCTTTGAGCTTGTCGTGCATTTTCATTTCTGCAGATGTCTGAACATCTTCAGGCACAGAGGAGATCCCCACTGAGGTGAAGATGCTGGCAGCTTCTTTCAGTGAAAGTAAGTTTGCAAACACACCATATGTGTATACTCTAATTTCAGAGGAGTGTTTATCTGTAGCAAATGGAGCTATACTGTTACATAATATTTCTATAAAGTCACTGTCCCATGCTTGGGCCTTTGTTGTTTTCTGTGTTATCACATACAGGGTTTGAATGACAGTATGACTCAAATCAGCTCTCTCTTTTAAACACTGAAGTAAATGAGGGATTATCCCCACTGTCTGCTGTAGTGGTATTTCATCTATAGTGCAGGAAACTGTATGTAAACTATTAATAGCCCTATTCATAGAAAGTGTATGAATATTCGGGAAACGAGTGACAACATTGTTAATATAGAAATGCAGATTACCAGTGTCTTTTAGCCATTTGATACAAAGTTGGCTGTATTTTTCTTGATTTGGTCCTGTTAAGAGTTAGAAGCAGCTCGATGATGATGAAGTGGTTCTGTGGATGTTCTTTGAGCATGTCATTGTGAAAACTTGCAAAAACTTCCTCTGGAGTTTTCTCTCGCTGCAAAATTTCCAGTTCCAAAAAGCACCTGACATCAGAGCATAACTCATCCCCTTCTAAAGCCAGAGTCTGGATCATTTCAGAGAGCTTCTTGTTTAGCATGTTGGGTTCAGTTGCTGGCACAGGTGTTATAAGTGCTCCTGCAGATATCAGCATCTTCATGACATCTAGATCTCCTTTAGAAAAACGCGGAGATACCTGGGCTTTTGAGGTACTGCATTTTGAAACATAATGAAGTGCTGTGAAACCATTTGGGGATTTTATGTTGGGGTCTGCCTGTTGTTGTAAAAGAAAAGTGCAGTGACTCACTTTCCCAAAGAAAACAGCAGCCATTAATGGAGTTATTACATCATTCAGGTCTTTGCATGGGTAAAGACCATTAATGTCATAGGACTTTATGTCTTTTCTTAATTTCTTGAGATTGTTGTTTATAATGCATTGTATTAAAGTGTGTGTTTCGCGCACAGGAACTTGTGATTTCACTGGTGAAGTCATTTCTTTACTCCAGCAAACTGTAAGACACAGAAAATAAAACCAGACGGTAAAGCTACTTTAAAAAGCAACAGAGCTGAACAAGTTTTGAGGCATTTCTAGTGTGTCTGAACCAACCATCTAACTTCATTTTCATAAAAGATGACTGTCAATTTTCTGGAATGTGCATTAGCCAGTTGCTTAACAGTGTTTGATTGTGAGTGCAAATATAATGAGATACTTTCTTCTTACAAGTTGCATTCAAATTTAACAGCAGCTGTAAAATGTTTCTATTTATTTATTTGTATTCCATTTATTCTTATATTTTAACAGAACAAACCCAACTTTGTATTTTCTTTTTTTAAATAAAGGATGCAATCTTCACCTCTACAGGTTGTGAGCAAAATTATATGATTTGACAGTTTTTTAACTAGGTCCAGTCCAGATTGTGTCCAGGTCTGACTCAGCAACACACACCTTAATTTACATAGACCCAGATTAGGTAGCTGCCACACAACAAATGTTTATTTGAGAATTTCCCATCTAATTTTATGTTTTTTGGCATCATTAGAGTGAACCGCCACCTTAACGTGGTGGAGGGGTTTGAGCGCCCGAATGATCCTGGAGCTCTGTTGTCGGGGGCTTCGTGCCCCTGGTAGGGTCTCCCATGGCAAACAGGTCCTAGGTGACGGGTCAGACAAAGAGCGGTTCAGAAGCCCCTTATGAAGCCCCCATATACTATTTTGACAAAAATACGTAGCGAGGATGCGGCGCTGAGCCGCGATAAACGGCGCTCGCGTCTAACACAAGGTTTATTTTTAGATCGTACAAAACTGTCGACTTGTTGACTTCATTGGTCCGTGATTATGAGGCCGACTGATGAAAAATAAAGAGCAATCTGAAGCACAAGGTGTGGAGATCGTTGTTCTGTGCAGGAGAGGCCTCTGCTCTGACTTCCTCATCTCAGCAGAGAACGGCGCAGGACCGGTGGGCGGGGTATTGGAAACACGATGAACTAACGAGGGGCATATTCTTCTTCTTCTTCGTGGGGTTTTACGGCAGCCGACACCAGAAAGGTGTATTGCTGCCTCCTACTGGATCCACCGTCGAGTAAAATACAAAAAAAATACAAAAACAAAACCTCCGAAACCATCCCTATATTGAGTGTTCAACTCCCTCCCTCAGTGCTTTGTCCAAATCCTCCCCAGAAATACCATCAACATGCAAAAATGTCCGCGCCGCTTCAAGTATCACCTTAATTTTATCAGATTTTCCATGTAGCCCAGCCGTACAATTAATGATCATTGCCACAAAAGCCAAAAAGGACTTTTGATCCACTCCCAAGAAACTTTTCAGCGTGCCTGGTCCTTCTTCTTCCACAACTTCCCGCTCTGTTACTTTCTTCACCGCCTCAGCATAGGTTACTTTACTTTCCAATCTAATTTTAAGCACTTTTCCTTCCTGTTGCCTTCTCGGGCAGTGTACCGACCCCACCCGATGACCTCCATCGCAATGCAGGCACTTAACCTCCACATCGTCCATCTCTTTACATTGCTCCGAATCACAATCACAGCTCCCACATCTTGCGCATCGTCGCGTTCCTCTGCAGACCGCCGCCACATGACCATATTCCTGACAGGAAAAACATCTAAGAGGCGCCTTTTCAAAGGGCCTAACAGGATAGCTCACATAATCTAAAAGTACTCTCACAGGCAATTCATCAAAGAATGTAACACACACAGATTCGCTTTCTTCCCTCATTCCATTCGCAAATCTTGACAGACGACTGACTCCACAAACATTGGCAACACTCAAAAACCTCTTGACATCGACGGAGACAGCAACTCCACTTATAACCCCTTCATCCTCTTCTTTCCGTCCAGCTCAAAGCACTTCACACTGATGTTATGATTATACAACGCAATTTTCAAGGCACTATCTCTTTGTCTTCGTGTCTTACAATCAATAATCACCATGCCACCTCTAGTCACTTTGACTGTATTGACATCTCCCACTGCACGCCCAACGAACTGTCCAACCTCGTGCGGATCCTTGAAAATCCCGTTTTCCCTGGTGGTAGCAACCATTGCCACAAGAAACTTCTCACCATCCTGCCTACTCAAAGCCTCTCGGCCCAATACAACTGACACAGAAGCATTTCCTCCTCTTCGTAAGTCCACCAAATCTTCTTTCAATTTCGCGCAAACTGCCGGACTCCATTTCTTTCCTCCACGTGACTTCGACGTCATCTCCCGTTACGTCAGTACGGCAACACCGAGGGGCATATTCATTTAGGATTTAATTTATTAATATAAGCTAATAAGGCTTAACCAATGGTAAGGACTGTGGCAAAGCTTTGGATAAACAAAGTATAATACAAATAAATAAAAGGTATGGAGGGAAAAGGGCACTTCAGGGGCAGGGGCTCAAGTCCCCAAGAACACTGTAAATATTAAATGTAATGTTACTATTTTTATTTTGGGGTGGGCGCTTATAAGCCTTTGGCTTCAGCCCACTCCCTTTGAGCAGGTTAACTGCTCAAACAAATAAATAAACTAAACTAAACTAAACAATAATTAAATGAACTAAATCATGTCTATCAAGTTTCATAGACAGACCGACTTCCACCCAAAACAAACACACATTATGACAGTACCACAACAAATGCAGGGTGGATTCAGCTGTAAAATGTTTATGACAAGTATTAGGTTTATCTATCAGTTTACCATCAGTCACACCCTGGGTTAAATTGACTTCCCAGTTTGTTTCTATCATGCATACATGCATACGCACATTCACGTATAAGGACATTTTTGCTATAATGATAAACAAAAACCTATAAAATGTCACAATTTAACATACAGTACCTTTTCAATGAGTTGGTAGGCTATGGCTTTGAAGTTGATTAAGGTGCTCTTTCTTTATGCTTCTGCTGCTTTTTGGTCCTACAGTTTCTTTTCAGCTCCACCCACTGGCATACTTCTTTTTCTACCAAGATATTAAACAAGAAGAGACTTGAAATGTATGTCAAAGGGTAGCTTATTATACGTTTATGTTCAACACCAATGCAATAAAGTGCAATAGACATGTCTCTTACAATATCAAATACTCATTTTGAACATACTGTTTGTACATTTGGTCGCTTTTTTGTTTGTTTTAGGGTTTGCTTATCAGTCTTAATTGCTTTGTTCCCCATTGCTTTGACTCATTCTTGTCTAAGGTGCTTTTAACACAAGTGCAGTGGGCTTAACATTTCCAATCATATTATTTGGGTAGTTTTCCCACAACCATCATTTATGTTGTGCTATTATTCTCTAAGTCAATGTCTGCAAGATGATGGATACAATTCTTAGGATCTTTATATAATAGTCCGCTTAAATCTCTTAAGGCCATCATTAATACTTTACGAGAAATCTGTGTGTGACTGTGTGACGCAACCATAATGTTTAAAATAATAATAATAATAATACAAAAAAAGTAATTGCAATACATTGTTTTAGCCAGTAGGTAGCACTGTAATCCTGGAGAATTTCAAATGCACTTCAATGGTTCTGTGTTGAAGGTTTTTTACTATTATGATTCTTGTGATTCTTCTTATTATCATTATTACCAAAGGGTATATGACTGTCTTTTTTTACTAATAGCCTATAAATTATTGCAGTCGAAATGATATTTCTCAGCAGGGGGAAGTGTGCGTGGATAGGGAAGTCTGGGCATCTCTGTTCAGACTGCTGCCTCCACGACCTGGCCCCGAGTAAATCGGAAGAAAATGGATTTATTTTTATTTACACCTCATACACTTTATTCAATAGCTTTTATTTAGGAAACCATTTTAAAGACAGTACACAAATAATGACAATGCAACTTGTTACAGTTTTTAGTTGTTATCATTTTTGATATCCTTCTATAAATCTGACAATTGCTCTTTGTTGTTGTTTGGCATCGTGTTCATTTCATTATTTGTAAAAACAATTTAAAAAAAAATACATATTACATGAAAACATCGTTCTGTAGGCTGTAGCTAAAAAATAGGTCTAAGAGTTATAAATGCCCTGTTTAGCCTATTATTCTTAATTATGCATGCATAGTAGGGTATTTATAACATTAAGTGGATGGATAGGCCTACAAAATTAATACATTATCTCTCTGTAGATTTTGTTATTTTTGTGTACTTTCTGTGTCTTTTGTCATGTCAGTGCTTTGGGACTCCTGGACTGGGACTCCAAGTTTGTCCTCTTCCTCAGGGCCTGGGTTGATGCAGCCTGTGGCCCCCTCCTCCCTTTGAAACATTTCTCTTAGAGGCGTCTCCAAATTCCACCCCCGCTTTTTGGCAAACTTGTAAATGGATCCAAAAAGATTCGGAAACAATGCCATTACGTCTACTTGGGCTGCATCTTTAGGACTGGAGAAGATTGAAGAAACACATTTTTAGTGACCATTCAAAAGCAAACAAAAACAATCAGAAACGACTGGTAACTATACTCACTAGTGCTCATGGAGGTTTCGAATGAAGCGCAAAAGTCCCAGTGTGTTTTCAGGGTAAATTTTGCCTCGTTTGTCCATTGTCTGGATCAACTCCTTGGAGAACTTCAAAATTATGAATACAGATCAGATGGTTGCATAATAAACTTTATTTTCTTAGTTTTATTTTTGTAGTATTTTTGTCCTCACTTTTGTTTTCCAGTTTTCCATTGACTTCTCAACAAAAAATTCTTCCACTGCAGAAATTAACTCATCTTCAGCTTTTCGGCAGTTGGCAATCTCTTCACGGTTCCCAATATTTCTTAAGTACTCAACACATCTAAAAAGAAAATGTTTTGTCAATAATATCTTCTGCCATTCTACTCATGGAAAGTTATCTCTCTCACAGAACTCAGAAGGTTTTTTACAATGGTTTTCTACTGTATCTGACAGTAAAAGTCTAGAATGTGGATTACCCCAGGGTAGTTGTTTGGGACCTCTTCTCTTCTGTTTGTATTAATGATTTACCTTTGACTATGAAAAGCGCATCCATGACATTGTATGCAGATGATTCCATGGTTTACTACGCTGCTAAATCATGTGACAAAATTAATGATGTTTTATCTACAGGACTGGATCTGGTGTACAAGTGGGTTAAAGGCAACAAGTTAGTTCTGAATATTAATAAAACTAAAGGCACGATAATTGGGTCAAAGAAAAAACTTACACATGGACCGAAATTAAAATTAAACCTCGCCGGAGAACGTATACAAACTGTTGGGTCTGGTCATGACAGTAGTCTTTCTTGGACAGAACATATAAATGCTGTTGTTAATAAGATGGGACGTGCCATTGCTGTTTCAAAAAAATGTTGTCATTATGTGAAACGTGACACTTTGGAAATGGTTACCAAGTCTTTAACTTTATGACACTTGTAATATTGTTCTGAAGTGTGGTACTCTGCTGCTTCTAGCAAAGCTACAATTGGTTCAGAACAAGGCAGCAAGACTTGTCCTTGATGCTCAATTAAAACTAATAGAGTCATGGCTCAATCTAAGTCAAAGAATACAAGTCACATTGGGCACCTTAATATATAACAGCCTCTCAGTCAAAATGCCTGTTTTTATATTCAATCAAATTGTTCTTTTAAAGTCTGTGCATAAGCACAATACTAGAATGGCGTCCAGTAGTCATATAATAACACAACATCCTAAAACTAATTTCATAAAGAAAACGGTTCTCTATAAAGCTATATCTACCTGGAACCGTATTCCAGTTGGAATTCGTGAACTGAGCAACAAGGTAATATTCAAAAATAATCTGAAGCGTCATGTTTGTGTGTCGACTCTGATATGAGTTTGTTTGCTCCTAAAAGTATTATGAATTGTATCATGAAAATCTATGTATATTTTGAGCCAAATATATATACATGTTATTATATTTGTTTTTTAAATACTGCATATACATATTTTTGTATGAACATGTAAATGCTGTTTGGAATGGACCCAGGAAGACTAGCCGAAGTTGCTTATTGCTCTCAGCTAATGGGAACCATATGAATAAACAAAAAAAATCAAGTACATATAATTACACTGCTTCTTCCTTACTTGCGCTTGGTCCAGAAAAAGGGGTGGCTTAAACATTCCTCCACGTTGGGCCTGCTTTTTGGTTCACCATTGATCATCCACTCAATGAGGTCGTTCGCCACCACATCCTCAACATGTTCCAGGCTGTATTTCCCATTGAAAATGTTTCCTTCGCACAAGAACCTGTTTCCAAAAGGATGATGGCCTCCAGACAGGATATAATAAATCAGCATCCCAGCCACCTGTAAGCAACACACAATATTACAATATTTTATTTTTATTTTGTGAGAAACTAAAATCCAACCTGGATATCAGTGTTTGACTTGTAAGGCGTCCTGTCGTCCTCATTCATAGTCTCTTTGGCCATCCAGCATTTTGTCCCAGCACTGGCCGTCCGCAGAGTGGTTTGGCCTTTGAGCAAACGTCGACTTATACCAAAATCAGCCAATCTTGCTCTTCCGTTTACATCTATAATGAAGAATACAAATGGAAAATGAAAGTACTTATACACTATTATTATTATTATTTTTTTACTTCTCACCTATCAGCACATTCTGTGGTTTTAGATCCCGGTGAAGAATTGGAGGCTTTTGACTGTGAAGCACCTTCAAACTTTCAAGGAACTGTCGCACCAGACTCCATTTTAGTTGAGCATTGTCATTGTTTTTGAGATATTCCTCCAATGTGAATTCACAAAGCTGAAGAGCTAAATATCCAAAGTTCACATCCTCTGCAGCATCGATGTATCGCACGATAGAGGGATGGTCCAGCTCTGGAAGTCTGAGGAATCCTTCCTCGTTCTTCAACACCCGATAGTTTGATTTTGTCATTCTCTTAATGGCCACTTCAGTGCCATCGTCTCTCAGTCCCAGAAAGACCTCAGTCCCATCACTGCCTTTAGCTATGAGAAACTCTTCACCATTCACATACACAATGCTTCTTATTCGAGAGATGGCACTTTGGTCAGAGCTGTGAAGCTTCTCCAACTTTTCCCTCCACCTTTTGCTGATCTGGAGCCATTTGTGTTTGACCAAAGTTTCATCTAACGACGTTTTAGACATAAATGGATGAACATTAGATGGTGATTCCTCAACAGGAACTGTGTAAGTAACATTGTCAGTGTCACTCTGGTCTTGCATCTCTGACTTGTCCTTCTTTTTCTTCTTTTTCTTTTTCTTCTTTTTGACTGATCCAGAAGCCACTGGATTGTCCTCACATTCAGAGTTTGTTCCGTTAAAGTGACCATTGAGTCGCCTCAGTCCCTCTTTGAGCTTGTCATTCATTTTCATGCCTGCAGATGTCAGAACATCTTCGGGCACAGAGGAGATCCCCAATGAGGTGAAGATACTGGCAGCATCTTTAAGTGGAAGTAAGTTTGCAAACACACCATATGCGTACACTCTAATTTCAGAGGAGTGTTTATTTGTAGCAAATTGAGCAATACTTTCGCATAATGTTGTCATAAAGTTGGTGTCCCATGCTTGGGTCTTTGTTGTTTTCTGTGTTATCACATACAGAGTTTGAATTACTGACTGACATAGTGTCTTCTCTTTCAACCAAATAAGCAAAGGAAGGATTAAAGCAACTGCTTTCTCTAAAGGTATTTCATCCATAGTGCAGGAAACGGTTTGTAAACTACTTGTTGCCCTGTCTCCATTTAATTTATGTATTTTTGGGAAACGGGTAACAAAATTCTCAAAATAGGATATAAGATTGCCAGTTTCCTTCAGCCATTTGATACATAATTGGCTGTATTTTTCCTTAATGCGAGGTGGTAATGTGAGAAGAAGTTCTATCATGATGAGGTGGTTCTGAGGATTTTCCTTCATCATGTCAGAGTGAAAAGTTGTAAAAACTTCTTCAGGTGTTTTCTCTCGAACAGCAATTTCCAATTCCAAAAAACACTTGACCTTGGTGCATAACTCATCCCCCTCTGTAGCCAGTTTCCCGATCATCTCAGAGACCTTCTTGTTTAGGTTGTTATTCTGATTTGGTGGCACAGGTTCCACTAATGCGCCTGCAGAAATAAGCAGCTTCACAACAGCTTCCATGTTATTACAGGCTGCTATCTGAAGAACAGAGAAACCTATGGGTGCAAATATATTTGGGTTGGCCTTTGCTTCAAGCAGATGTCTCACAAAAATAGGTGGAGCCTGGGTTATTGAGGCACAATGCAACGCTGTGAATCCACTTGGGGTCATTATATTTGGGTTTGCCCCCTTCTTCAAAAGAAAATTCATAATATCCTCATTATGACGAGAAACAGCAACCATTAATGGAGTCATCAAATCATTCAATTCTGTGCATGGGTAAAGAGCATTGATTTCATTGGACAAAAGTTTTTTTTTTAGATTCTTCTTGTTGTTGTTGATAATGCTCCCAATTAAAGGATGTGTTCTTGTTATGGCATCCAACGATACTTCAATGTTGAATTGTCCAAAATTCATTTTTTTTTTCACTTTACAAAAACTGTAAGACAGAAAATGTATCATCATCAGAATTTTGTTCTATCCAGTTTGTCTCCGTACAGGATGTTATCAGAGTGTATTTCGAAAAAGATTATTGTACAGAAGGTCATTTATGTCTACTGTATACATTCTAGATTAGAACAACATCCCAGCATCAAAATGCTTTTGTGACATGGCGCCTGTTGTGCTCCCTCCTGCCTGTTGGCGGCGCCCTGTGTATAAATGGCCCATCAATTAGCTTCCTGTTCCCTGACCTCAAGCACTTCCACGCCCATCTCAGGTATAGCCTATTCAATCTATTATATTAAAAGGACTAGAGACCCGTTTTCTAACACTACTCTTTTAGTGCCCCTGTAGAGCGCATTAGATGCTGGCTCCCCTGTTACCTTGATGCCCTCACAGCTATGTGTGACGGTAGGCTATTGTATTATTTGACTCCTATTGTTAGCGTAGCAAATGCTAACCTGGTGTTTGTGTTTAGCTGTAGTTTTAAGTTGGTTGTCCAGTGTTGCTGTGGAACTTGAGTGCCCAGTTTTTCTCGGCCGGACCCGCCCTTTAACCCCTTAACGCCTGGTGTCTCAAATTTATGACATTCCTCTTCTTGCAAGACTGTGGCTAAAATAATGCATGTTTTCCCTTGATGCCTGTTTGCCCACATCCATGCCGTACCTAGGAACCTTTTGCAAGCACTAGTTTCTCGTAGGAATGGTTAGAGAAGGAACCACATCCGGGTTATGGTAGCTACTTTGCGGAAATAGCTTCGACAACTTCGACAAAATCTTCAAATGTAAGTTGAGTTGTGTTAAAAAAAAAAAAGTAGTTGCTCATCGTTTCCATCTTTAGATCACTTATTGGAATGAACTTCGTGTGATGGATATTTTTTTTGTTATTTGAAGATTTAGGTACGTCGCGAATTAGCGACGTCAGGCCATAATGGAAAACTGCAATAGCCGTATGGTGGCATTCATTCACCTCAGAAAAGGGAGTAAAATATGATAATTAGTAATAAAAATGGTGCCATGTCTGTTATGTAGATAAATTGTCTGCACCTTGCTTTTTTCCCCCTACATCATGTGATGAAAGCAGCAGAAGTGAGCTGCTATATTTATGCCTGTTGTCGCAAATTAGTGACATACATAATGTTGCATTTGTGCCGGTTGTCGCAGATTTGCAACATACCTAAAACTATATTTGTACTATGTGCTACAGATAAATTAACAATCTCCACTTAATTTAGCATTAGCTTGAAAGCAAAAACACTGATAATTTTTTTTTTTCTATAATTGGAAATTAATTCAGGCGTTAAGGGGTTAAGGCCTCCGGTCACTCAAAAGCGTTAAGCTCTGGACCACCGAGGCTGGTCATTTGGTATGTAGCCTTCATTTCAGGTGCAGCTAGCCGGATAGCCACCAGGTTATATAGCTAACCAACCTTTTCCATTCTTGGGTAGTCCCCGGTTACTTGGAGCCCAGAGACACTGCGAACCAACTGTTGCTCTGATGGTTGGACTCTGTGTAACCCTGAGCAATGCTCTGCTATAGCTGTTATGTTTACACCTGTTTAATTTGGACTTGTTTGGTTACTGGATGATCCCGGTCTGCTTTACTGTTTCTGAACTAAAAAGGAAGCTGGTGGGTTAACACAAATAACTGTGCTTAACTTGGACTCAACTGGTGAAACCTGGACCCTACAACGAAATGATCAGTGACTAGTGACTTTTTTTTTTTTTTTTTTTTACCAAACAAATGTAAAATTAACTAATTATATTTTCAAACTGGAACAAGTGTCTGTCCTCAATTTAAACAACCTGTGTGACCTTACTGGTAGTTCTGTTTCATGGTCATTTTCCGGCCTGACCACTCGGTGGCGTTGTCGCAGTCACCTTGGTAATGTGAGATTTTTAGTTTTACATGGCTAAAGTTACCTAGCTCTACACCACCCTGTCACACTTTGATGCTGGGATATATATATATTTGTATTTTCGGTTAAAATGAAAATGTAATAAAATGTATATCTTAAAATATTGCAGTCTAGACTTGCCAGATCAAAGTAAAACGGCTTGTTAAAGATGTGAACAATGTAAATGTGGGTAAAACATACCATATGATAAAGTCGAGTTGGAAAACTTTAATGTTGCTCCACTCCCTTGTTGATCCACTCCGTCTCACTCTCAACATGTACTTTTTGAAAATGTACTGCTCCACCCATTTATGACTCGCTAAACGTATAACGCTGGAATGATTTACTGCCAATCAGAAGTACAGTTTTACGAGTGACCTCCCCTCTTGCGTCACCAGAACGCTGCTATGAATGTATGTCATTGGCTGGAGCGGGTGTAAATCAGGTTCCCGCTTTATCTCACTCTGCCTCCACGTCAATACACGGAGGCAAGGTCCAGACCATGGATCTAATGGGTCCAGACGGAAACAAGGTCCAGACCTGTCCCCGTTTATTGAGATGGAGGCAGGGTACCCACATAGCACCTGACTATGGTTCGCCAAATGACGCGCTTCCTTTTTTTTCTTTTTTTTAAATGAACAATGATTTACAATAGAAAGAAGAAGAAAAAATATAAAAATTAAATAAATAAGCACAACATAAAACAAACCCATACACACACACACACTCACACTAAGCAATTTCCGTTAGAGGTTTTCTTCAAAAACATTCAGCTTGTCAAATACATTAAGGCCCAATCTCAATTCTCCCCCTTAGCCCTCCGCTTAGCCCTTTCCCTTCGTTGTGCGCGTTCACGAGAGACGAAGAGGTGTCCCAATTCTATTTTGCGGTGAGGGGTAGGGGTGAGGGAGAGGGCCACATAGCCCTTCCAGCGAGGGTTTTTCAGATGCACACTTCAGACGAAGGGTAGGAGGAGTTTGACAAAACACGGAAATAAGCAGCGAAATGAATTCATGAATATCATCATTAAGCACTCTTACAACATTTATAAAGTTGCAGAACGCTTCGTTCATGACTTTATTCGCTTTGTGCAACAATTAGAACAGTCCATTGCTATAAACGTGTCAGTTCTACGTTTTCGCTTTGCTGCTGCGAACGCTCCCAAACTTTCGATACGTCGCTATTGACATGACACACGGGGTTCAGTGCCTCGCTGCTGCGCTCGATTTCTCCCCGCGCCGCTGTGCTCTGAGCCCGGGTCCGAGGCGGTCTGTCCCCGGTCTGAGCCCACCTCTGCAGCCTCCGCTCAGGCCCGGGGCTCAGAGCGGAGGCTGCGGGTGCCTGTCCCCGCCCTGTGCGCAGTGCGAGCGGGTCTACCTCTGACTGTCCCCGCTGAGTGCGCTACAGGAGCGGATGGGCTGATCTCTCGCAGCTCTGGCTGCAGCCACAGCGACCCGCGGTAGAAGCAGCAACACACGGACAGGGGGAAGGAGAATGTAGCAGAAATAGATGAAAATCTGTGGGGTTTGGGCTGAGACCGAGTCCTGTTGTTTAGGTGTTACAAAACAGCATCAGTCAAGTGATGAACTGGTTCAGTAGAAACATGCTCTATAGACAAGTAGGCTTGCTTTTATTTTGTTTATTATTATTATTTGTTTACATAACCTTAATCATCTGTGTTAATAGTAAATGCAGTCAAATGGAGGGCTGTCCCATTTCTTAGGGTGGTATTTTCAACCCTCACCCTTAGCCCTTGGTTTCAGGGTGTAGGGCAAGGGCTAGGGCTAGGGAAGGGGTAGGGGTAGAAAAGAGAATTGAGATTGGGCCTAAGAGATGGTGCAGATTTACATTTCATACATTTTAAAGATATCAGATAGTTTCCTTCAAGTTGTCTCTTAAACACTGTGAAAATAGGCTTGACTTTTTTCCATTTGCAAGAATGAATAAAATACTTCGAAAGGATTAATAAATTGTTCAAAGTCTGTCTGTGAGTCCTTCAGGGATATCCCAAAAATTATATTGTCCGATGTAAGAGTCCTGCTGCAGCTGGATTTTCGAAGATAACCAGTCCATAAAGTCTTCCCAAAATGTGCTTGCACTGAAAAAAGTGATTTTGGTGAGTTGTAAATATAATCTATGTAAACCGTATATATTTTACTCGATTATTGTAGGCAGCCATGAAATGATAAAATAATGGGTACATTTTACACATGCTACCTAATTGTTAACAGTAACAACTGTTATGTGGAAAATATGGTAAAATATACCCCAAAGAATTTGGTAAAATACACCCCAAAGACGTGAGCCCTGTGGCCTTGCTTGCGCGTGCGTCAGTCCTGCGTTCCCAATTGCGCATGAGTCAAACGATCAGACCACGTTTTTCAGCCATCTTGTGTGCCACCTTCCTTTTGCGCCGGATGCCGACAGACAAATGAGTAAAGGTAAGCTATTTGCATGGGGCTATTGCTGTATATAATGCAGATGCAAATGATAATTTATAATGTGACGAAATATTTCACTTGGCTTGTATTCGGAGCTAAAGCGGAAGCAGTCAGAAGGATTAGCCTCCACGTGATAGAAACCGGAGCTCTTTAATTTTACAAAGACGCACATCAACATGGTTTCTCGTAAACACCGGGAGATACAGTGGTAATAATTGTAATAATTGCGTCTGGATCAGTGCTGAGACGGTCTGTTAGACGAGAATTCACACTGGAAATTGACGAGCTAACGTAGATACACCGGAGAGACGCGGTGCTCTGGGAGTAAACAGGAGAAGGCACAGCTGATCTGGATGTAAAAGCAAACGGACTGAATACATCAGTAACCGGACTGTTTTAAGAAGAGAGACAGTTTCTTGGATTATGGACGTTTGTGGAGCAGAGGCAGCGACGTCTTAAACGACAAACTTGCCGCTGCGTGTTCAGCATGGAGAAAGAGAGCGGTGAGCGACGCTTCATTCGTTACAAGTGCACGTAACCTCTTAACCTCCACCTGAACCAATCTTATTTTGTCCAGTTTGGCCTAGAATAAACCCTCAGGTTTGGCTTTACCCAAAAATAAAAGCTTCTTGGGCGTAACATGAGCGGTAAAAACATGACAAATTTGACGAGTACACGTCCAAAAGCCATGACTAAAACTACTAGAACATGACAAAAACGTGGCAACAAGACAAGAAAAGACAGAAGTTTGTTGTTTGTGGACTGACATAATGTGAAAGACATGGCAATTTAAATGTATTTAAAAATAAGTTTCTAAATGCAATATATTTCAATTGGAGTGTTCTATCTAGAATGCCATTCAATATCTTTGGTCCAGAGCAGGGTTGCCAGGTCTGGGCAGCAAAACCGCCCAAAAATATCTGAAAAACCGCGGAAAACCCGCGGACATATGGCGCGGCTGCAACGTTCAATGTTGTTTACCAGTAAACAGTGCCCATGTGCTCCCGCGATGATGAGAAACCACACCTTTCTCCCTGTGGTATTGAAAAAGCAGCTCAAAGAGCCTTGGATTTGAGATTTTGTGATTCGTGATAGTGATCAAAAAATAAGATGGAAATAGCCAATTTTACATTGAAAACAGCAAGGCAAAAAACCGCGGACAGTTTTTTTCACCCGCGGAATGGCTTAAAAACCGCCAAATTCCGCGGTTTAACCGCGGACCTGGCAACCCTGGTCCAGAGGGTCAAAGTGGCCGATCTAAAGTATCGGCCACGCCTATGAATGTGGCGGCCATCTTATGAGCGGACGATTAGCTGGACTGTCATTGAACGTAATGTTAGCAGATGGACTGAAATGCTGATGAATACAAGTCAAATGGATCCAGTGATAATGATAATATTGCAGTCCTAAAGAACAAGACAATGACTTATTTGATACATGTACATTATTTACAGTGTACATGGCTGCTTTTTGAATCACCTGAGATGTCTTTAAATGTGAGAAGTCACTTACACTGTTTATAATGTATCAGTGTTAGTTGCGGTCTTATTCTTTAGCTTGCATGACATTCTTGACTCCGTAATGTATTTGTAAATAAAATCTTAAATGCTAAGTATGCAGAATATCACCACCTCGAATGCATAGCACAATCCAATTAAATGCACACGGTAAGAAAGTCCAAACACGGGCTATTAATTCACTTCCTTATCTGAACCATTTACCTTTCTGATGGAAACCTATGACACACTTCCAGTACAGACCAAAAGTTTGGAAACACTTTTGATGTATCAGCGTTTCTTTACTTTCAAAACTATTTACTTTGTGTGATTCTCATTGAAGGCATTAAACTATGAATTAACACATGGAATTATGTAGGAAACAAAAAAGGGTGAAAAAGCTCAAAATATTTTTTAAATGTTTAATTCTTCAAAATCGACACTCTTCATTGTTGGCATTTTCTCAATGAGCTTCATTTAATAAGGTCGACATCCGAAATGGTTTAACAGTTTGTGAAGTTCAAACTATTTCTGGTGACGACATCGTGGTGCTCAATGAGAATGCTAACGGGATTCTATGTAACGGTATCTTCCTAACCGTATTCTATCAACACAGATATTCCAAACGTTGCCCTGGCGTTGTGCCATATTTGCCACAAGTCGCTATAGAGTACTAAGACTGTTTTTAAAGGCAGTTTAGGAAGTTCCCATTCAATGCAAGTCATTGAACTCTCCACACATTTCTAAACACTCGGGCTCATTAGGAAATAAGGTCCAATTTGTAAAATCCGGAACTATTCCTTTAAGGTAAAATTAGTTGTGCAGAGGCGGTCTGGAATCTGCAGCATCTCCGGTCTGCAGTAAGCGTGGCAGCCTGCAACTTGGAGCCGCAGGTGCTGCTGATTCAGGATCTGGAATCATACTTAAGTATTGATACTTGCATGAAGTATCGATACGTGGGATCGGCACAAACAATATCGCGATATCGATATACAAAAGTTTTTCACAGTCGTAGTTATTACATTTATCTTATTTATTATAATGTTTACTCTATCATTCTAATTTTTTTTTCTTCTGTCTCTACAGTTGAGGAAACCCCAAAACCACAATGGCAGTCCATTTAAGGGTCATCTTGGAAGAAAAATGTCTAATTTTTTTGGAATTAAAGACATTGAAATAATATGAAGGCCTGTATTTTTTTTTTTTTTAAAGGGGGTTATATCTGGCCCTATCTGAATATGTAATGGTGAGAAACTGATATTGGTTAATTTGTATTAGTAATGGACCATTTCTGCATTACCTTGGTTGCCATGGTTTTCATACAGATGTGTCAGTTTCAGAACCAGTAAGGGGGACAGTTTTAAGTACTTTTGCTGTTAACAATGTGCATAACTGTAAGGAAAAGGAATATACAGCACCAAATCTTGACTCCCTTTCATAGGACAGAACAGTACTTAAATGTGAGTTTAGTTTTGGTGCTGTATATTCTTTTCCTTTAGTTATTCACATTGTTCACTATAAAAAATGCTTAAACTGTCCCCCCTTCCTGGTTCTGAAATTGACATATCTGTATGAAAATCATGCCAATCAAGGTAATGCAGAAATGGTCTAACTATTTGTTATTATTGGGTATTATCTACTGGTGAATATTGGGTATTATCTACTGGTGAATATTGGGTATTATCTACTGGTGAATATTGGGTATTATCTACTGGTGAATATTGGGTATAATCTACTGGTGAATATTGGGTATTATCTACTGGTGAATATTGGGTATTATCTACTGGTGAATATTGGGTATTATCTACAAGAAATTAAGAGGTAATTCTACCAAATTTATTTAAGAAATTAAAGTTTTATATTTCAGGTATTTTATACTCCATAAATGAATTAAATCTACCCAAAAAAAGTAGATGCAAATTGTTACCTCAGATTTATTGGGTAAATTCTATAGGTTACTTTTTTAAGTGTGTGTACAATGGTACATACATTGATAAAACAGATGTTCAGTGGTTTCAATGTCTGAGTCACAGAAAGTACAATTGTTATAATCTATACCAAACCTTACTCTAATGGTGCGTACAGACCAAACGCTGACACGCCACCAACTTCCATGTTATCCCTATGTAGACGTGCTTCGACGCGCGTCGAAATGTAACGCCAATAAGGCCTGTTTCACACCGCACACGAATTCGTGAACGAATTCGTCTTCGAAACCCTCTCGCGTGCATTCGCAAGCTGCGCTTCAAGTCGCGTCCTGTTGTGCAAATGAGAAAGCTCTTCTGTGTACAGACCGGCGCCGAGGCGGCGCGCAGGGAATCGGCGCGCGCCGCTGCCGCCTCCGCTCCTGAAACCAAAAATGGAACTCGAGCGCATTTTTTCGGCGTGTAGGCTGCGTAGCGAAGCGACTTTGAGCACCAAATGTGCAAAAATCACTTTTATGAAGCAATTTCACGTCTATCCAATCGTGTACTTGGAATACATAAAGAAATATAACTTTAGGCGCATTAATAACATCATTTTCCAGGTACTACTAAATTTAGATTTTTTTTTCATATGCATAAAACACATGTTGCACTTTAAGGAGGCATATCAGTTGTATTCCTATCTTATATTTAATAGTGCTGCTTTAGAATGAACCACGAGGAGTTGTTTTGAGTCCAATACTACTCCAGGCTCTTCGCCCGCGCTCCGTGGCAGTCTGAATACATGCGCTCACCGCGAGGTAGTTCGGCTAGAAAGGGCGCTCGGCTCTGGGGTCCGCGTGCAGTCTGAAACAGGCCTTAGCTCCACCTGTTTCTTTGTTTAACAGTTGAACTGAACGCATGTCTTGCGTCCATCACATCCAACTATAGTCCGCAGTTGACTGCCAGTCTCTGCTCTTCGAGGATCCTTGTAATGAGGATGTTTTGTGAAGCCTACAACTCTAGAAATTGCTCAATGGCCTCAACTTGATGTCATCCACCTTCACTGCTTTCCTTTTGGGAAAAGTGACCAGGCCCACAAAAAAGAGCAGCAGAGTGACATGAGGGAGAGTCTTGATGTGGAAAAATTACAAGGTAGTGTAGCTATAGCCATATGTCAGGCGATATTCCTCTCTTTATGAAATAAGCACCCAATACTACTAATACTAGTAGTAATAATGATTATCACATTAAAAAAGCGTACTAATAATCTTAAACTTTTATACACTCATACAAATAATCATACAATGTAGGACAATCGTTTATTTCTTTAGTAATAATGTTTTTCATACATTTTCGAACAGAAATCTGCTTCGCACCGCGAGCCGCAGACGAGGAAAATGCGCTTGGAGCGCATTTTTGACTTTAGGAGCGGAAACGACTGCGGGCTGAGGCGCTCAGCTGCGCGCTGCCTCGGCTGCAGTGTACACACACGAGAGCGCGCTCATCTGATAAACAGGGAGCCAACTGAAGCGAGCCTTGCGAATGCACGCGGAGAGGCACTTCAGGACGAATTCGGCTACAAAAACGCGTCGCAAAGATGTCCGCGCGTATGAAGCGTTGCAAATGCGAGCAGATGAGGATTACCGCGCGTCAAAACCAGTGAGAACAGAGCGCGCCCACTGCTTCATGCACTCAAGTAATCACAATCTACACGTGCGTTCATTTACGCCTTGTTAACCAATCCGGGACTGGGCTCAAATAGTGAGCACAAGCGTCACCTGTTACCTGCAGCAGTGGCGCAAAAAGGGCATACGCAATATATGCCTTGCATAGGGGCGCCAATAATGATGTGTCGGTCGCGAACGATCCGGCTCTTTTGAACGAGTCTTTACAGTGAACGATATGAACGGGTTCAGTTTTTTTTTTTTTTTTTTTAATTCCTCTTTGGGGGAGGGGCGTCACTTCAGTTGTGCATGCTTATTTTGCGAAACAAAAGTCACTGCTGGAGTGGGGCAGAGAGGAGTGCAGAGGGACTGTCATCTCCACCGCTGCTGCTGCAGCCCCACGAGGAGCTCAAAGTGAGCATAAGGCAACAAGTTTGAGAAATAAAAGTCCTTATGACGCTTGCAAAACTTCACGCGCCAGCAAACGGGCGTTTCTCGCGAGTGTGAAGCAATGTTTGGCGTCCAACTAGAGGCTGACGGAGCGTGGACGCACGTTCGGTCTGAACGCACCTTAAGAAGCTCACTGGATGGATATATCGCATTCAAAATTTTGAAATGAACTTCCTTCGTTTTTGGACTAACGGGAAATTTAAATATTTAGTTATTGTATTTTTAATCTGTTCTTTTGAAAATTTTTGAACAATTGAGTTCCTGTTAGATTTGATTGTATAAAAGTGATCATTCAGACACTTTCGCAAAGTTTTGTTTGGTATCTCTTTTCCCATAAGATCTTGCTCATTTATATATATATATATATATATAGTGTTGCCAATTTGGGAGGAGGTAAACTCCTCAAATCAGTATTTTCAATTAATTGTTTAACAGATTGGGAAATAGCTTTGCATATTTTATATTTTGCACATTTAATTCAGTTCTTTGCATGTTATATTGCAAGTGGAGATGAAGTTCTCGTATGATAACCAATTACCCTGTCTGTCCATTAGGTGGCGTAGGGACCACACTCCTTTATCCATCCAATGTGGAAGTTTCTCAATATTCAAGTCGCATGCAAGGACAAACTCAATACCTCCTATTTTCTCAAATAATCCCCTGGACAGACAAAACCATACACTGTTCTTCTGTTATGAAGGACTTCAGCCATTTCATTTTTAGGACAACATTTAGACATTCAAAATCAATTGCTTGTAGGCCACCATCCTTGTATTCCTTGACAATTTCAGATTTTTTTATATAATGGACTTTATTTTTCCAAATATAATTGAAGTTTAATTGATTTTTTTTTTTTTTTTAATATCTCTGTCTGGTATTGCCAATGAATAGGCTGGATAGATGCACCTCGCTAGTGATTCCATCTTTGTTAGTTAGGTTCTTCCAAAAACTGTTAGATCCCGTTGTAGCCAAGAGTTTAGTTTGGATTTGCATTGAACGATTTTATCTTGTTTTGTTTCTCGCTTGAGGCCTTATCTTTGGTCACGTTAATTCCTAAATATTTAACACTTAATTTAATTGGGATATTATAGGCTACAGAAAGGTCGCAATCATAGCCATAAGCTCACATTTATTATGGTTCAGTGTCAAGCCTGACGCTTCGGAGAAAAGGCTAATACGTTTCAAAACTTCCGGGATTTGTTCCAAATTTTTTACGTGTTCCTTTATTTGAACGTTTCGGCCAGTGGCCTTCGTCAAGCAATTTGATTTTGCTTGACGAAGGCCACTGGCCGAAACGTTCAAATAAAGGAACACGGGTGTTGCAAGTATACAGTGTGCGAGAGTTCTTTCCTGTTTTACGTTTGGCTTTCATGCCCTCTCTTACGCACCTGTTTCAAACAAGAGATGTGCGAAGTTTACCGTTTTTAATTCCACATTTTTTACAAAAATAGTTGTCATCTGCAAGTTAACTTATAATTAATTGTTCATTAAAAACATTTAACTTCTCAATATCAGAGTTTTTCATTAAGATTGCCAACATTTCTGCTGCCATAATAAATAAAAATAGAGAAATATTACAGCCTTGTTTCACGCCTCTATTTACACAGAAACGAGGCATCGTACCCATTGGAAGAGCTACAGTGCTAGTTGTACCATCATAAAAAGATTTGATAATGTTACAAAACTTTGGTCCAAACCCATACATGTTTAAAACTTTAAAGAGAAATGGATGTTCCAGTCTATCAAAAGCTTTGTGAAAGTCTAGAAAAAGAATGAAGCCATTATCCTCAATCATATCGTTATAATCAAAGAGATCTTGAATTAGTCTTATGTTATTATGTATAGATATTTTATTAACAAACCCAGACTGTGTTTCACTGACTTGATAATCCACTTTTTAATCTATTGGTGAAAATATATGTTAACAATTTGTAATCACTGTTCAAAAGGGAAATGGGGCGGTAGTTTTCTAATATTTTGTTGTCTTTGTTTGGTTTGGGAATTAAAGTTATGATGCCTTGTTTCATGCTTGTTGACAAATTCAAATTAGAAATAATCTCTTTAAATGTTTCGAAAAGGAGTTCTTTAAGAGACTCCCAAAAATGCCAATAAAAATTGGCCGTAAGTCGATCTGGACCAGGTGATTTATCCAGTTTAAGGCACATAATAGCTCTATCTAGTTCTATCAATTCTATGTCTTTTTCACATTTGTCTTTAAAATCATTGTCAATTTTTGGAATAAAATGTTCTATTTTGTTGAGGAAGCCCTCTGCTTTTTCCACTGAATAAGAAGAGGTATATAGTTTTTGATAGAAAGTACTGATTTCTTCTGCAATGACAGACTGATCTGAAGATTCGGAACCATTTATTATCAGCGTTTTTATACTATTTCTTGTCTCGTTCTTTCTAATCTGCAGAAGTAAACAGTATTTCTCTCGCCTTCCTCCATCCACCTTGCTCGAGATCTTATATATGCTCCTCTGGCCTTCCTTTCATAAATTTTATCAAGTTTTTCTTGTAATTGCAATAGTTTTATTTAATTTTCAGACTGTGTAGGGCAGGTCGTGATTGACAAAATATTTTTAATAATGCTGTCTTCTTCCATATCATTTTTTTCCTTCATCTGTTTGCTAAAAGAGATTGATAACTGACGGATTTTGTATTTTAGGAATTCCCATTTCTGAGTATATGTTATTAAGGATTCATCTAATACAGTGTTCTGGATTAGAGATTCTATAGTATTACAAAAGTCATCATATTTCAGTAAATTTGAGTTAAATTTCCAATAGCCTTTTCTTCTAATAGATTTTAATATAGGAGTTACATATA
Source organism: Neogobius melanostomus (assembly GCA_007210695.1). Lineage (NCBI taxonomy): Eukaryota > Metazoa > Chordata > Actinopteri > Gobiiformes > Gobiidae > Neogobius > Neogobius melanostomus. The sequence continues at coordinate 9,662,770 of VHKM01000042.1, forward strand.
ATTCCACACAACAATGATCGGTGAGGGGTGCTGGTATTATTTCACAGCTTGAGATCTGATTGAGGATAATGTCTGTGACTAACCAATAGTCAAGTCTAGATTTAGCTGAACCATCTGGTTTGAACCAAGAGTATTGTTTTGAATCAGGATATTTTTCTCTCCAAGGGTCTAGGAAATGTAATGAATCGCAAAATTCATCTAATACAGTATTGGGATGTGGAAAATTTGCTAGGATGTCTGTCTAACCAGTCATCCCTGACTGTATTCCAATCTCCTCCCATTATGATATTATCCGTTGCATATTTAGTTTTAAGTTCAACCAAGATTTCTTTGACTTCTCCAAAAAGAATTGTATTTCTTTTTATTACAGTATCCATAAACATTTCCTAATATTAATATAGATTTATCTACTTGTAAAACTGAAATTAACCAGTGACCATCTTTGCTAACTTCAGTTCTAAGTATTTTCCCATTACAATTATTAAATAGGATTGCTACACCTGCTGATTTTGTTGTGCCATGTGAAAAACATATTTTATCCCCCCATTGTGTTGTCCAGAATGTTTCATCGGTTTCATTTGAATGGGTTTCCTGAAGTGGTACACATTGAGGATTTTTGCTCTTACAGTAAAGGAATAATGCCTTTCTTTTTACACTATCCCTGAGACCTCTAGTGTTAATTGTTAATAGTTTGAGATTAGTTTTCAAAGACATTTACAATCACTCACACACTCACACAAAAATAAAATAAAACAAAAACGTAAAATAGAAACCTTCTAGCTTAAGCTGGAAAAAAAAAAAAAAAATTCAGGCAGGTCCTTATTAACATTGTAAACATTCCCCCCCCCCCCCCTTTTTTTTTTTCTCCTTTTTTTTTTTTTTAACAAATCAATCTCAACAAGAGTAAACATTAACCTTCTAGAATACTTCAAATGTTCGCCTACTCAAAGCTGATAGTGGATGAAACCTTTGTTGGATTTAAGCAGTTACAACCTGTCCATCAATGACAGCCACGTGACCTCTGTAGTAGGCCACCTTACCCTGTGATCTGGCCAACTTTATTTGGGGCCAGAGCAGCTCTCTTGCCAGCCGATTTTCCTTTGTGAAGTCCTGGACAAAACGGACCCCTCGCTCCTTGCAGATAGAAGAGTCCTTGGTAGATTTCCACACTGCGTCTCGGTGAAGCCTCCTCACGAACTGCATGATAACCTGGCGGCTGCGCCCCTTATCCTTAGGACCAACCCGGTGCACCGAGTCGATGTTCCTGATGTTGGTGGCCCACTGTGGGAAAAGTTGCATCAGCAGCTCCTCGATCTTCCCTCTGATGTTTTCTCCTTCTTCTTTGAGCCCGGACAGTCGCAGGTTCCAGCGGCGTTTGTACCGTTCAACCTCCCGCACACTTTCTCTCAGTAGCTTATTTTCGTTTTTCACTTCAGCATTCTCTTTCTCCAACTTTTCAACCTTTGACTTGATTTCCGCGATCTGCCCTGTGTTCTCATCCAAGCGTTTCATACAGTTAGAAATCATCTCGGAGTTCTTTTCCAGCTGCGCTGCGTTTTTCATCAACTGCTCTGTATTTTCAACCATTTGCCTTTCCATGGCGTCCACTTTCTTTCCCACTGCGTCAACTTTGGTTTCCAACTTTCGAATAACCGCCACCAGGTCCGCAAACGAGGCCTCATTCACAGTATTAACATTAGGTGTCGGTTTCTACGCGGGTGGTTGTTGTTTAGTGGGTGTGGGATTTAGTGGCCTTCTGGTTCCCTGTTGCGATGGGTTTGCGTTAGCCTTGTTCGGTTTTGCGGTGTCCATAGCCTCCTCTTGGTTAGCGGAGTAGTTGTGGAGGGCTAACGAGTTTCCCGCCTTACCGTTAGCTGGCTGGAGCGGTGGAAAATCCTTGTCGTTTGTGACAGACATCGTGTAACTATTTTCCTCTTCAACAATTAGGTAAAAAAAAGGTTCGCGGTAGTTTGAGAGAGTCTTTTTGTCTGATGGGGGCGGTGTAATGTCTAGTTTAGGACCAAGCGAGCGGAGCTTAAAAGGTTACTTGTGCCCTGTCCGCCATCTTGCCGGAAGTCGCTCCAAAGAGAGATATGCAGGGTTATTTACCAAGATCAACATTTAGTCTTCAATCTTAGACGTTGCAAAACAAGATATTCAAAAACAAATAAAATGAAATAGAATAAATGTATTTTCAAAGCTAAATATGTTTTCTTTAAATTCAATCTCTACTTCAAAGTAAAACTAAGAACTAGAACTAACTTTTTCTTTTTTTTTTTTCCATTCTTAATTTCAGTGAACTGACTGGTCACAAGTCCAGTGAACCAAGAACCAGTCCATTTAACATCGCTTGCTGTTCCAGTCCTAAACTGTGGCAGTGTCTGTAGGGGCATTTAACATTTTGCCATATTGTTACGCAAAACACGGCATGCTTGAGAGCGAGGGATCTGCTGCACTATATGTACATACAGTGGGTCGGGCGATTTCCCGAAGGGCCGCTCGGGGAAAGGGCCGCTCGGGGAAAGGGCCGGTCTGGCGCTGATTTTGCCTGGCCGCACTTCCACAGTCACGGCTGCAGTGTAGCAGCCCTCACTGGGCTGAGCAGTATATCGGGCGGCTGGGACTCGGCCGGCCCGGAGGGTAGATCCGGACGCCAAACAATCAAATATGGCCCACTCCTCATTTTCCATAAAACATTGGGCATTATTGGCGCCACTGTCGCGGCGCATCCGCACCGCTTTGCGCAGCAGTGTCTGCGGCTCTGCGACCATCACCCGCCACAGCCGCTCAAATTAAAACATGGCTCTGTCAAACGGGGTAAAAGGACTATTAACTAAGAACACACAAGGCTTATCGTTGGACGGACTGACAGATTTCACCAAACCGAAGCACAAGAGCCATGTGCATCGTGTTTTGGGAGTTTGGTTTGGATTATCCATAGACTGGTACGATTATCACATGCAGAAACAGGACCGTCAACGGGAGGTGGAAGGCGTGTTTCCCTGTCTTCATTGTTACAAAGGGCCTGACCAGCTTCTCCAAGGTAAGGAACAGCTGTTTGTGTTAAGTGGGTGATGTGCTGAAGCTGATGGCGCGTGAGTGTGAGGAAAACTGCACCGGCAGCACGAGTGTTGTTAACCGGTCAACACGCGCATTAAACCTCGCTATCTGGACTCTAACTGAGCCAAATAATATCAAATCATTCATTTGACAGGTGCATTTTGTAGCTTCCTTTCTCCGTTAACTTTAGTCGATCCGTGTTTGTGTGAAAGATACAAGCAGAGATGCAGCAGAGATGCTTTCTTTGCCATGGTAGGAGTTATGTAGAAGCTGAATAAATGACAATGCAAACATGAGCGCGCCATGTTACAGGAGCTTAATTTACTGAGTTTTATCATAAAGCGCGAGGTCTGGACATAAGAACAGGCTCCACAGGTGTCTCAGCTGTGAGGACTGAGCAGAGTCTCGTTTAAGAAGCTCCTCATATGAAACTGTTATTCTGTATTGCCTTTGGCCTGGTTCAGATGTGGTTTAGTCCTGCTCTAGCCCTGATATTGCCTTTTTTTGCATTGATTTGGTCATGGTTTAGTTCTGAGTAGTCCTGGTTTATTACTATCATTATGGTTTATTAAAATTCTGGAATATAAATACAACGTTTATGTTTACACCTAATACTATTCGAGCAATGATGATAATAACATTCTAATTTATTTCAAAAATATGCCAAATGATCACCCAGAAAAATCTGCCCCAGTATAAAATGTGATTAAATAGCCCTGGTCTGTCTTTGTTTAGTCTTGATAAGAGGATAATAGTTGAATGTACCTATATTCTATTTATGATTCAATTGTGTTTATTTTTCTCTTATTAATAATTTACAATAAATGTTAACTGTTAAAAAGAATGTAGCCAAATCTTAGAAAATAAATAAATGCTTTTCATTGTAACATGGTTAAAGCAGAGCTTTGAACAATAGTTTATTAAGTGTTTTGAGGCGACCTTTTTTGCAGCCTTCTTTGTCAGAGCAGGCGCGCTTCGCGCGGATTGAGGGCCGGTCTCAGCCACAATTCCCGGGCCTAAAATGAGTCCCACTCCGGCCCTGTGTACATACATTCTTTCGAGTCTTTTGATTTACAAATGCATCTTGTTTGTGGAAGACGCTGATCATAAATAAGCAGCTGCTCACAAGCTCAAGTCAATGATGATGTGCTCAAAGATCTGCGTGTTTCCTTTGAAGCTGGATGCAAAAACAAAGTCCCTGCGGTCGGTGGAGACCACAGTGAAGGAGCGCGGAGCCTGGATGTACACCTCCTTAAAACGCTCAAAAATCTTCCCCTCTTCGTCCCAAAGGTAGATCTGAGAGAACGTGTAGTCACTGCACTGTAATGCCGATCTTTAAAAGAGAACGGCTGGAGAATCATGGATCTCCTTGAAGGCAGAGCTTGGACCTCCGCAAACTGCTTGGATTTGAAAAAGGTAAATCTGGGTTAATCATACCATATGATGTTAAAGGAGCTATATCATGCAAAATCGACTTTTTGGAGTTTTTAACTATGTTGTTATGCTATTTCCTTATCAAAAACACCCCCAGAGCGGATTTTGGCTTCATTCACGCAGTTCTAATTAATCCTCCTGAATCCTGCTCTCTGAGCAGCTGTTCCGCCCTCTCCTGGTAAACGACTGAGCTGTTCAGTTGTGTCGTCACAGCGGAACGGAAGTGCTCTACGTCTGTAATGTAATGCCTTACGGCCTGATTTTAATTGATAAAACAGCTTTTTTTCTTTTTTTTTTTGTAAGCGAGAAATAAAAAAAATAAATAAAAAAAAACTCTCCGTCTCCGACTGTCTGTGCTGTCCCGGGACAGTAAGCAAACGCTCCCACGGCCGGAGGGTGCATTGTTTGTGAAGACGGAGCTCTTTCTAACCTACTCTGGACACCGCCTGTTCATTTTGCTTACCCAACGATAATGTCATGGATGCGCATTTGGCTCTATTAGATCTATGGTTTGGCTACGAGAGGACTAGTGAGCCTTCCTAAAGAAGAGTGCACTCGCCAGAAGTTGGAATTTCTTTCCGGGATTCAGCTAGCTACTATATCAACCAACCTGATGGATGCTTGGTGAACCTTGGCCAGAATCAAAGTGGATTCACTTTTATAACCCGATGGGGATGCCATGCTGAGCAGTGAGTCAATCAAAACGCGTGTTAGCATGCATGCATACATACATGTGTTAGCCATTTATGAAACTGTGTTGCACATGTCAACTCCTTATAACTGCATTATGTGAAGTAACTTCACTTTTTGCAGCTATATTTATAATACTGTAAATGTGGAATGAGCGGAGAGAGGGGCGGAGTTAACTGAATCGAAGCGTCTTGTCTTCCGGGTAGGGAAAATACCCCCCAAAAATACTTATATTTCTCTCAAAAATGAGTACTCTATAGTGATAGAGGTACAATATATCATATATATGCCTATACTTTACTTTGGAATGGCTAAAATAGCATGATACAGGTCCTTTAAAGTCGAGTTAGAAAACGTTAATGTTGCTCCACTCCCTTTTTGATCCACCATTTCCTCTGTCTCACTCTCAACATGTACTTTTTTTAACATTTACTGCTCCACCCTTTTATGACTCGCTAAACGTGTAATGCTGTAATGATTTCCAGCCAATCAGAAGTACAGTTTTACAAGTGACCTCCCTACTTACGTCACCAGATTGCCGCTATGAACGTACGTCATTGGCTGGAGCTGGTGTCAATCAGTGGAGGAGTCCGCTCCCTTTCCCCTGAAATCAGTTCGTGCTAGTGGCAGGCCGTGGTATAGCAGCCAGCGGCTCAAAAAGCCCCTTTCGCCATGGACAGTCATGTAAAAGGAGCGACATGTAAAACGGTTCACAGGACATTTGGAGTTTCAGACTAAGGCAAATATATTTCTCTAAAATTACTTTTTTCTTCTTTTTTTTAGGACATTGACTTTTTTTTCTTGGTAAAAGAAATTGTAAAGCATCAAAAATATTTGTTCATACGTTTTCCAATGACGTGACGTCACCAGTGCTGTGAACGTGAGCGAGCCTGTGCGTGTAGACTCCTGAACGAGTTCTCCATCGTGTTTTAATCTGAGCAAAATAGAACGCACTGGACCAGTAACAAGAATAAACGCTAACTGTCAAATAATCTTAAGTAAGTTTATGTTTCTCTAAGTCTTTAGCCCAAAACTCAATATGAATGTATCATGAATCTATCATGTGTGTGTATAGCATTGGATTATGGTTAATAAGAAACAACTGCAGCAAATGAAAACGAATGACAACATGTTACTGTATGAAGCTCATATCTGAAAATTAAATAATGGCACTAATAAACCGTAACTGTTAGATAAAATAAAAAATACTAGCAGCATTTAAGTTTACTACTATGTTATAAGTTAAGTCATTGTGCTGTTGTCACAGGTCAAAATGTAAATCACTAATTTGTTAGGCTACTACACTTCGGGATCCCCCCAGAAGAGCAGGAGGAAGTGTGCGTGGATAGGGAAGTCTGGGCATCTCTGGTCAGACCGCTGCCTCCACGACCTGGTCCCGGGTAAATCGGAAGAAAATGGATTAATTATTATTTACACCTCATACACTTTACCTGTACTCAATAGCTTTGACAGTACACACATAATGACAACTTGTTACAGTTGATCATTTTTGATATCCTTTTAAAAATCTGACAAATTGCTCTTTGCTGTTGTTTAGCATCTTGTTCTTTTATTATTTGTAAAAAAAAAAAAGAATTAAAAAAAAGAAATTACATAAACATGAAATCATTATTGTTCTGTAGGCTGTAGCTAAATAATAGGTCTAAGAGTAATACATGTCCTGTTTAGCCTATTATTCTTAAAGGAACAGGCCACCGTTTTTCCATACCGTTCCATACCTCGTTCAGAGTCTCTTTGGCCATCCAGCATTTTGTCCCAGCACTGGCCGTCCGCAGAGTGGTTTGTCCTTTGAGCAAACGACGACTTATGCCAAAATCTGCTAATCTTGCTCTTCCGTTTACATCTATAGAGAAGAATACAGGTGAGATGAAGGTTCTCTTGTACACTATTTAATTTCTCTATATTGTTTTCTCACCTATCAGCACATTCTGTGGTTTTAGATCCCGGTGAAGAATTGGAGGCTTTTGACTGTGAAGCACCTTCAAACTGTCAAGGAACTGTCGCACCAGACTCCATTTTAGTTGAGCATTGTCATTATTTTTGAGATATTCCTCCAATGTGTATTCACAAAGCTGAAGAGCCAAATATCCAAAGTTCACATCCTCTGCAGCATCGATGTATCGCACGATAGAGGGATGGTCCAGCTCTGGAAGTCTGAGGAATCCTTCCTCGTTCTTCAACACCCGATAGTTTGATTTTGTCATTCTCTTAATGGCCACTTCAGTGCCATCATCTCTCAGTCCCAGAAAGACCTCAGTCCCATCACTGCCTTTAGCTATGTGAAACTCCTCATCATTCACATACACCATACTTCCTATATTAGAGACAGCACTTTGCTCAGAGCACACTATCACTAAACAGGTAGGCCTAACGCTGGACATTGGACTGTATGTAAACACGTACACAATATTTTGCATTTACACAAAAGAGAAGACGGGTATTCACTTATTCTGAAAAAGAGCAAGTGAAGATAGTCATACAAAATACTTAAAACAAAGATTTTACAGAATGTGAACTTAAAGTTTTCACGTAAGGTCATTCGTTGTGTTATTATTATTATTATTATTATTTATTATTTCTTTATTTTTACTTTATTTCACATGCACTGTAAACCCTAACATGCCGATTGGACTTAAAATTTTTGATGTAATCTGTTTCAACAAAACTTTTAAGTTGATGAACTAAAAACTTTAAAGTTGAACTTGGCTTAAAACTATCAGGAGTTTTTAAGCTAAGTTGAACTTTAAAGTTTTCAGTTGTGTTGGCAAGCGTTTTTTAAGTTTTTATGAACTGAAAAATCTCAAGTTCAACTTAACTTAAAAAATCTTTACCAACATAAACTGAAAACTTTAAAGTTCAACTTAGCTTAAAAACTCCTGATAGTTTTAAGCCAAGTTCAACTTTAAAGTTTTCAGTTCATCAACTTTAAAGTTTTGTTGAAACAGATTACATCAAAACTTGTAAGTCCAATCGGCTTCTTTTAACCAATATTTCAAACATTACAAGCAAACCCAAAAAACAATTACAAAATGGCAAATTACAGTTTGTTTTTTTATTTCATAAAATAATAGTTTACATACCTTATGTTGTAACATGTAGGCTGAGTTATTCACAACAGAATTCAGAATGTAGTAAAGATGCACAATATTTGTGTGTTAGTCCTTATTGATTCAAGCAGATTCACTGGACATTCCTTCCTGGCTCAACTGGCACCAACATCTGAAAAATATGGAGAAAGTCTGTCAGTACAAAGCAAGAAATCAAACCAAGTTCAATGTCATGTGACTGTGTTTAAACTTACTGTTTGTCTTCTAGAGCACACTCTTTCTCCTCTTCACATTCTGCGATATACCACTTAGCTTGTACAAGTCTGTAAGAATAATAATAGGACAAACATCAAATGTCAGAAATTATTAGCTTTACCACGTATAGTCCAATATTGCTCAAACACTTTCTAAGACATTCTGTAAAATGATATGAGCAAACAGATGAACAATGAACACAAAGCTCTAGACTTTTACATTAACAGAGTAAAAGCGACGTTTTTTAATGGTAGCATTATGTGCACAAATGTTATCAAAACATCCAAATAATTGCTAATAAGTAAGTAAGTTTCAAACAAATAAACTGGAATTGGAGTGTTGCACCTGTAGTCCGTTCTCATCATATTTGATGATTTTTACCATATCATTCGCTCAAATAATATAATTTATGATCTGACCCTGGGCCCCCCCTGCAATCCCAGGCACTCCCACTCGGGAATCACTGCTTTAGGCGACAGTTTGTGCTTCCTACATTTAATTAAGCTTGTCTAGTTGCACACTCAAAAGTTTTCTGAAACAAATTTGTATAAATGTGCATGGAAATGCGACCACATAGAGAGAAAAAAAGACACACAGAAAAAAGGATGCCCCACTATGAGCCCAAAAAAACAATTGTGCATTTATTTCTGTAATTCAACTTAAACTGAAACTAATATATGATAGACTCATCATTCAAAGATAGATATGTATAGCCTTTGTTTGTTATCATTTTGATTATGGCTCAGCTTATAAAAACTAATGTAACTAAATTAAAAATCTCAGAAAATTGGAATATTTTGAAAATGGACTGTAAGCCATAATCATCAAAATAATAACAAAGGCTTGACATATGTCACTTTGCATGATGAGTCTATATCATATATTAGTTTCACAGTTTAAGTTGAATTACAGAAATAAATTAGCTTTGAACGATATTCTAATTTCCCCGAGTTTCTCCTGTAAATGCTTCAGTAAAGATGAAAAATTTACTTTCGCAAGTGTATTATATTTACTCACTTTTAAAGCGAAGAGCTGAGAGTCTTTCAGCGAGTGCTTCTCATCCTAATTCACGCGGAGCTTCTAATGTCAGTGCACGAGATCCCACCGGCCTCAGGTCTACTGAAACAAAAACATTTAAGAACATAAACATTTGTAAATACTTCAGTAATAGATGAGCGGTACAAACTGAAACCTGACACAAATCTACTTACATTCTGGCTGATTAGCTGAGTCCTTGTGTGTGCTTCTTTTCCCTGCATTCTTCATTTCCACATACTGTACGACATACTGGTGGACACTGGAAAGCCTTCATGTCTTCATCCTCACAGGCCTCTAGGTCACAGCACCTCCTCCTGTATTTGTAAAATGGACAAAAAGGACACTGAAGTCAGGACACTTCACCTTAACACAACAATGGCAATAGTTACTGAATTTACCTTCTTCTTTGTGCATATCAAAGAATTCCAAGTTAGTAAGACGGAATTTGTAGAGTTGATTCTCTAGATAAAAAGAAACATTTGTTAGTACTCTATAGGTATCCATGACAGAATTAAAAGATCATAAACCATGGTAAATGGTCTTGATTGCGCTGTTCAACCTACATGAGGTACTCATTTACACTCTGATTCATACTCCAGCGTGTGCAGACGACACTGGAGACAAGGTGGGGGAAGTGTCTTGCTAAAGGGCACAACAGCAGCATGCACCTGTGGGAGCTGGGATCATCTAGGTGAAAAGGACACAGTAAAGAATTGCCCCAATTCCCAGTTGTGACAGTGACAAATCAAACACCAAAAGAAACTGTTCTGTTTAATTAAACTTTGTGTTCTCATTAAAAAAAAAAAGTCCAACATAAATGTCTCACACAAATGTAGCAAATGCACACTAAACAGCTACGCCTACTTTCTGCCCAAAGACAGGAGCGTCGGGGACTTTTCTCACAGCCAATCATTCATCACATTTCATATCGTTCCAATCACAGATGCATATTTGTAAATGAAGAAGAGTCTCAAATCACATCTCATTCAGAACAAACTTTATCATTTCTGTTACCTGTAATTAAAATAGTCAAGTGATTTGCCTTTTGATTTGACAGAGTGCAATATTTGTTATGTTTAGTGTTTTTGTAGTGGGGTGGATCGGCATTTTCTAGGTTTAAGCGTTTCTCTGATCCAGAGAGCTGTACAATACATTTTTGTAAAGAATTGGAAAAGTGTGTTGTCTGGCACAAAATCCAGGATAAAAAAACACAACAAAAAACGCAATAAACCAATTAACAAAAAGTGTAAAATAGGATCATATAATCAGTAAGTGTATGGTCTCACCTTTATTTTCTGCTACAATTTCCTTTCTTGTCTGGTACTTGTGAACCTGCGTTACAAAAACAAATTAGGGTTGGGCAATTTGGCCAATAAATAAAAACTATATAATTTTTTTTAACTACTTTGGACAATGACCTAATCGATTTTATTCAACATTCTCTTAAACAAGGACCATTGTAGCTCATACAATCTTTTTAGGCCCATAAGCAGTTGTATAGTTTATTTTGGCTTAGCCCTTTTACTTAAAGATTAATATTACAATGATTGTAATTTCGTCTATTAGCCCAAAGAAATATAACTTGCTCTTAACACACTTGTTACGGAGTTAGTTCTCAAAGCTCTGTGCCTCTGTCTGCCCCGCTGCTGCTGCTGCTGCTGCTGCTGCTGCTGCTGCACAGACGGAGGTGCGGAGACAGCGCTGAAAACAGAGATATTAACGTTACTTGCACTTCACGGTCGATAATAGCCTGCGTGCAAGAGTTTTAAAGACAACGCAACTCGGACTCGGCCCCGGACTCGGGCGGAAGTGCGTCGCTGTTGCGGTTTTAAAAAACGGAGCGGGAAAAATCTCACGCTACGCTTTATCGATTAAACTGTACAATCTGAAGCATAAACAATTCTCCTGGTTTTAACTACCTGCAAACTGAAATCAGACATATAATTTCACTGGATATTAATAAAGTATATTACCTTATTCAGGCCGTAGAAGCTCCTCTTCAGTTAAATGACGGACACTCCCACAGCAGCGCACTGCGGCTGTGCAGAACCAAATACGTCACTCCAGCCAAGGCACGCAGGCGTCATGATGTCATGACGCAAAAGACCCGCCTCAAAATTTATAATTTAAACTTTCTAAACGTGACAGTTTTAATCTGACTGGCAATAAAACTTTACTAAACTTAAAAAAACACCCTTTTGGACTTAAATTTTTTTAGATGAATGAAGATTTTGGCTAGTTTTGAGTTCTTTCACATCTTAAATTATGACCTCAAATAGCATTCGGGTTTACAGTGTGTACTTATAATTTTCAATGTCTTGCTTTGATACTGATAGTGTACTGTTTATCCAGGGTTTCCCACTAATACATTAGTCTGTGGCGGCCGCCATAGTCTGTTTTTATCCGCCACAGTCTCAATCTGCCATCTCTTTCTCTGTCTCTCACCCAACACCAACATCTGCAGCAGAGGCGCAGGTTTAACAGGACAAATAAGGAGCAGTGAACAATGTGTCACTGTTTAAGTAGCCTGCTATTATTATTACAAAAATGAAGGCAAAGAGCAAAGAGGAGAAACACAGCACTGCATTGGCACATGGTGTATGTTTCTTTTATTTAGAAACCCAAAATGTAATTTTAGAGTAAAAACAAAACTATAATGAATTGTTGCATTGTTTTCAAAGCACACAAATTATTATTACGGTAAATTATGTTCCAGACCTTTGCTTGATAATTATTCTACTTTATTTTTTTGGATCACGCGGAATTTAGTTCTCTCCCCTCCCTCTCTCTTGCTCTTGCCCTTCACGAGGTGAGAGCTGCTCATGTTGGTCAGTGTTTTCTCTCTGCAGCATCAGGCTGAGGTTCAGAGTCTGTATCTGAGAGCTGCAGGGGCGGAGCTGAGAGAAGAATCAAGGGCCTGCACCCCCTGAAAGAAAACTGATCCATTACATTATTTAAAAAAAAGCTGTACCCTATGTAAATTAACCAGAAATTATTCTTTTCACAGCAGCATAATAGCCAAAAATAGTTCTTATTTTTTGCTTAAAATGCACCAGAATGCAGGAAAACACATCTAAATTTTAAAAAAAAAATCTCCCGGGGGAGGCTGCACTGTGTCATAAGGTGTGAAATTGCAGAAACATGTTTACATTCAAATTCAATTAATCAATAACATTAGAAAAGCATAATATTTACAAACTCTTTTGTGATGTGGCATTGTTTGCTTTGTTTAGGTCCATATTTGTGAGCAATGTTTATTTTTATTTTGTTTTGCCTTTTTTAATCTATTGGGGCTTTGCTATATCGACTTTCTCATTAACATAATTATTACAAACCCTTTTAAATCTACAATATCATTAACCCTCTCTATGATCATTTATAACATCCTGACTGTGTCAAAAAAAATGGTTTGTAATTAAAAGTTTGTGCTTTCAAAGGCATTCACTGTATGGCATTGAAAAAGGTGTGATGCATATTATAGCCACGAGGTGGCAGTGTAAGCCACACCTCAGCAGAGGCAGTGTCCGTAAGAGCATTTGACAGAAAATATGTTGCCATTTTGATACACAAAACACAGCATGCTTGAGAGCAAAAATCTACTACATCTCTGAGCTGGTCTGGAGACACTTCGGGATCCCCCCCAGAAGAGCAGGAGGAAGTGTGAGTGGATCAGGAAGTCTGGGCATCTCTGCTCAGACTGTTGCCTCTGTAACACAACCTCAAATAAATCAGAAGCAAATGGATTTTTATTTGCACCTCATACACATTATTCAATAGCCTTTAGGGAACCATTGTAAAGACAGTACACAAATAACAATGCAACTTGTTATAGTTCATGATTTTTGCAATCCTTCTATAAATCTAACAAATTGTTTTCTGTTCTATTGTATCTTGTTTAGTTTTGTTTATTTGAGCAGTTGAAGTTCTGCTCAAAAGGATTGGGCCGAAGCAAAAGCTTATGAGCGCCCACCCCCGAAATCATTGCAATAAAAAATAACACATCACAATAGTACAAAGGAACATATTACAAGGAACAAAGTACTAGAGCCTAGGAACACAGTATGCACACAAACACACAACGTACCCGTTTGTGATTTAACTTTACACATTATCAATGATACATTTAGCACATCATATTTTGATTTTGATTTGCCTCGTTAGTAAAACAGAACCTGTTACACTTCAAAGCTCATTTTATTATTTGTTAAAAAAAATTATCACATGAAAACATTATTGTTCTGTAGGCTCTAGCTTTTACTTATATACAAATCATGTATTTTTATTATTTTCATTATTTTCTTGTTTTACACTCTGTGTCTTTTGTCATGTCAGTGCTTTGGGACTCCTGGACTGGGACTCCAAGTTTGTCCTCTTCTTCAGGGCCTGGGTTGACACAGCCTGTGGCCCCCTCCTCCCTTTGAAACATTTCTCTTAGAGGTGTCTCCAAATTCCACCCCCGCTTTTTGGCAAACTTGTAAATGGATCCAAAAAGATTCGGAAACAATGCCATTACGTCTACTTGGGCTGCATCTTTAGGACTGGAGAAGATTAAGGAAACACATTTTTAGTGACCATTCAAAAGCAAACAAAAACAATCAGAAACGACTGGTAACTATACTTACTAATGCTCATGGAGGTTTCGAATGAAGCGCAAAAGTCCCACTATGTTTTCAGGGTAACCTTTGCCCCAATTGTCCATTGTCTGGATCAACTCCTTGGAGAACTTCAAAATTATGAATAAAATCAGATGGTTGTATAATAAACTTAGTTTTATTTTTGTAGTATTTTTGTCCTCACTTTTGTTTTCCAGTTTTCCATTGACTTCTCAACAACAAATTCTTCCACTGCAGAAATTAATTCATCTTCAGCTTTTCGGCAGTTGGCAATCTCTTCATGGTTCCCAATATTTCTTAAGTACTCAACACGTCTAAAAAGAAAATAAACGTTTTGTCAATATTATCAAGTATAATTACACTGCTTCTTACGTACTTGCGCTTGGTCCAGAAAAAGGGGTGGCTTAAACACTCCTCAACATTGGGTCTGTTCCTTGGTTCTTCATTGATCATCCACTCAATGAGGTCGTTCGCCACCACATCCTCAACATGTTCCAGGCTGTATTTCCCAATGAAATGTTTGCTTCACACAGGAACCTGTTTCCAAAGGGATGATGGCCTCCAGACAGGATATAATAAATCAGCATCCCAGCCACCTGTAAGCAACACACAATATTACAATATTTTATTGTTTCATTTTGTGAGAAACTAAAAACTAACCTGGATGTCAGTGTTTGACTTGTAAGGCGTCCTGTCGTCCTCGTTCAGAGTCTCTTTGGCCATCCAGCATTTTGTCCCAGCACTGGCCGTCCGCAGAGTGGTTTGTCCTTTGAGCAAACGTCGACTTATGCCAAAATCTGCTAATCTTGCTCTTCCGTTTACATCTATGGAGAAGAATACAGGTGAGATGAAAGATGAAAGTTCTCTTGTACACTATTTAATTTCTCTATATTGTTTTCTCACCTATCAGCACATTCTGTGGTTTTAGATCCCGGTGAAGAATTGGAGGCTTTTGACTGTGAAGCACCTTCAAACTGTCAAGGAACTGTCGCACCAGACTCCATTTTAGTTGAGCATTGTCATTATTTTTGAGATATTCCTCCAATGTGTATTCACAAAGCTGAAGAGCCAAATATCCAAAGTTCACATCCTCAGCAGCATCGATGTATCGCACGATAGAGGGATGGTCCAGCTCTGGAAGTCTGAGGAATCCTTCCTCGTTCTTCAACACCCGGTAGTTTGATTTTGTCATTCTCTTAATGGCCACTTCAGTGCCATCATCTCTCAGTCCCAGAAAGACCTCAGTCCCATCACTGCCTTTAGCTATGTGAAACTCCTCATCATTCACATACACCATACTTCCTATATTAGACACAGCACTTTGGTCAGAGCTGTGAAGCTTCTCCAGCTTGTCCCTCCACCTTTTGCTGATCTGGAGCCATTTGTGTTTGACCAAAGTTTCATCTAACAAGGTTTTAGACATAAATGGCTGAACATTAGATGGTGATTCCTCAACAGGAACTGTGTATGTGACATTGTCAGTGTCAGTCTGGTCTTGCACCTCTGACTTGTCCTTCTTTTTCTTCTTTTTCTTCGTCTTTTTGACTGATCCAGAAGCCACTGGATTGTCCTCACATTCAGAGTTTGTTCTGTTAAAGTGACCATCGAGTCGTCTCAGTCCCTCTGTGAGCTTGTCATTCATTTTCATTTCTGCAGATGTCAGAACATCTTCTGGCACAGAGGAGATCCCCAATGAGGTGAAGATGCTAGCGGCGTGTTTAAGTGGAAGTAAGTTTGCAAACACACCATATGTGTATTTTCTAATTTCAGAAGAGTGTTTATCTGTAGCAAATGGAGCAATATTTCCGCATAATGTTGTCATAAAATTGGTGTCCCATTCCTGGGTCTTTCCTGTTTTCTGTGTTATCACATACAGGGTTTGAATTACTGACTGACATAGTTTCTGCTCTTTCAACCAAACAAGCAAATGAAGGATTAAAGTGACCGCCTGCTCCAGAGGTATTTCATCCATAGTGCAGGAAACTGTATGTAAACTACTTGTTGCCCTGTCTCCAAGTAATTTATTTATTTTTGAGAAACGGGTAACACAATTCTCAAAATAGGGTATAAGATTGCCAGTTTCCTTCAGCCATTTGATACATAATTGGCTGTATTTTTCCGTAAAGCGAGGTGGTAATGTGAGGAGAATTTCTATCATGATGAAGTGGTTCTGAGGATGTTCCTTCATCATGTCAGAGTGAAAAGTTTTAAAAACGTCTTCAGGAGTTTTCTCTCGAACAGCACTTTCCAATTCCAAAAAACACCTGACCCTGGTGCATAACTCATCCCCCTCTGTAGCCAGTTTCCCGATCATCTCAGAGAGCTTCTTGTTTATATTGTTATTCTGACTTGATGGCACAGGTGTCACTAATGCGCCTGCAGAAATAAGCAGCTTCACAACGGCTTCCATGTTATTAAAGGCTGCTATCTGAAGAGCCGTGAAACCTATGGGTGAAAATATATTTGGGTTGGCCTTTGCTTCAAGCAGATGTCTCACAAAAATAGGTGGAGCCAGGGTTATTGAGGCACAATGCAACGCTGTGAATGCACTTTTGTTCATTATATTTGGGTCTGCCCCCTTCTTCAAAAGAAAATCCAGAATAACCTCATTATGACGAGACACAGCAACCATTAATGGAGTCATGAAAACATTAAATTCTTTGCATGGGTAAAATGCATTGATTTCATTGGAAAAAAGTTGTTTTTTTAAATTCTTGTTGTTGTTGTTGATAATTGCTTCAATTAAAGGATGTGTTGTTGAAACGGTTGTTGTTATGTTATCCAGTGATACTTGAATGTTGAATTGTCGAAAATTCATTTTTTTTTTCACTTCACAAAAACTGTAAGACACAAATGTATCATCATCAGAATTTTGTTCTGTCCAGTTTGTCTCCGTACAGGATTTTATCAGAGTGTATTTTTAAAAAGATTATTGTATAGAAGGTCATTTATTGCCACTGTATACATTGTAGAACGACATACATTTGTATTTTTTGGTTTAAATGAACATGTAATGAGATGTAATCTTAAAATATTGCACTCTAGATTTGCCATATCAATGAAAACAACTTGTTAAAGATTTGAAAAAGGTAAATCTGGGTTAAACATACCATATGATGTTAAAGTCGAGTTAGAAAACTTTAATGTTGCTCCACTCCCTTTTAGATCCACCATTTCCTCTGTCTCACTCTCAACATGTACTTTTTTAACATTTACTGCTCCACCCTTTTATGACTCGCTAAACGTGTAATGCTGTAATGATTTCCAGCCAATCAGAAGTACAGTTTTACGAGTGACCTCCCTACTTACGTCACCAGATTGCCGCTATGAACGTACGTCATTGGCTGGAGCTGGTGTCAATCAGTGGAGGAGTCCGCTCCCTTTCCTCTGAAATCAGTTCGTGCTAGTGGCAGGCCGTGGTATAGCAGCCAGCGGCTCAAAAAGCCCCTTTCGCCATGGACAGTCATGTAAAAGGAGCGACATGTAAAATGGTTCACAGGGCATCTGGAGTTTCAGACTAAGGCAAATATATATTTCTCTAAAATTACTTTTTTTTAGGACATTGACTTTTTTTTCTTGGTAAAAAAATGGTAAAGCATCAAAAATATGTGTTCATAAGTTTTCCAATGACGTGACGTCACCAGTGCTGTGAACGTGAGCGAGCGTGTGCGTGTAGACTCCTGAACGAGTTCTCCCTCGTGTTTTAATCTGAGCAAAATAGAACGCACTGGACCAGTAACAAGAATAAACGC
Organism: Neogobius melanostomus; assembly: GCA_007210695.1. Taxonomy (NCBI): domain Eukaryota; kingdom Metazoa; phylum Chordata; class Actinopteri; order Gobiiformes; family Gobiidae; genus Neogobius; species Neogobius melanostomus. The sequence continues at coordinate 9,680,680 of VHKM01000042.1, forward strand.
TAACTGTCAAACATCTCAAGTAAATTTATGTTTCTCTAAGTCTTTAGCCCAAAACTCAATATGAATCTATCATGTGTGTATAGCATTGGATTATGGTTAATGTTGTCAGAGTAATGCACAGTAGCCTTGCATGATTCCCCATGAGCAAACCGGAATATTATTGTCTATCACGGAGGAAAGAAAAATGTGGGACGTCAGTCTCGTTGCATGACTGGAACTCCTTTTTATTAACAGGCTTAACATCAAGTGCGTACAAACAGGAAGTACTACCTTTCAAAATAAAAGACGCACATAATTGAGAGCATAATAAAACTAAGTATTAACACCCCCACTTGCTCTCACATTGATGGCTTCATTGCACCAAATTTTAGGGTATACACTGCTTTTAACATCCAAACATTAATCTTGAAAATTTAAACAATTTACACTGTGATGTAGGCTTTGTCATAACATCTGCCAACATTTTCTCGGTTGGACAATATTGCAATACCACTTTTCCATCATTTACAGTTGACCTTATAAAATGGTACTTTATATCAACATGCTTGCACCTTTGCCTGCTTACTGGGTTCTTGCACTCTTGTGAAAGCTTGATATGCTTTGCCTTTAATCTTCATCACATTGTCCTCTGTGGTCTGAGTGCACAGCTTCTCAGTGTCTTCAAATGAGCGTAACTTTGTTTTAAAGTCTGCAAACGTGATTTTGTCATCACTTTGGGTCACATGGACTGCAAAGGGTTTGAACGACTCCGGTAGTCCCTTTAAGACCATGGCAATGAGCAAATCGTCACTCATCCTTTCTTCTGCGTTTCTTAGCGCTGTTATTATGGTCTCTATACGTATCACATAGTCTGTAACACTTTCTTTGCTTCCCTTTTGTAAATTGGTCAGTTCAGTGTAAAGGTTAATTATGCGTGGCTTTCCTGTACCTGCATAATATTTCCGCAGTATCTCCAAAGCTTTTCTTCCATTGTCGGGTGCTTCTCTCATGACCAAACTTAAACTTTTGTCGTCCAAAAACTGTATCAATTCGGCGTATGCCTCTTCATTTTTCTCATCGTCGGTTAAATCACCTTCTTCTGGCTCGTACAATATCGTGTCCTTGAGCCCTTGCAAACGTAAGTGCGCCAAAAATTTCGTCTCCCACAGTTCGTACCCTTTTTCATCTCCGTTGAAAACCAGGCGAGCCCATCTGCTACCACCACTTGACCGCTCCATTTCTGTAGCCCACGTGTAGTAGCACTCTAGCTAGCTGCTAACTGCTAAGCTAACTCTTCGCCGAGCTCGCGGTTCGTTGCTCTACTCAGCGGCTTCAAACTTTCTTCAGTTCTATCTCCGGGGATTCCTGGGCCCATAACCTGTTGTCAGAGTAATGCACAGTAGCCTTGCATGATTCCCCATGAGCAAACCGGAATATTATTGTCTATCACGGAGGAAAGAAAAATGTGGGACGTCAGTCTCGTTGCATGACTGGAACTCCTTTTTATTAACAGGCTTAACATCAAGTGCGTACAAACAGGAAGTACTACCTTTCAAAATAAAAGACGCACATAATTGAGAGCATAATAAAACTAAGTATTAACAGTTAATAAGAAACAACTGCAGCAAATGAAAACGAATGACAACATGTTACTGTATGAAGCTCATTTCTGAAAATTAAATAATGGCACTAATAAACCGTAACTGTTAGATGAAATAAAAAATACTAGCAGCATTTAATGTACTTGGTAAGTTTACTACTATGTTATAAGTTAAGTCATTGTGCTGTTGTCACAGGTCAAAATGTAAATCACTAATTTGTTAGGCTACTACACTTCGGGATCCCCCCAGAAGAGCAGGAGGAAGTGTGCGTGGATAGGGAAGTCTGGGCATCTCTGCTCAGACTGCTGCCTCCACGACCTGGCCCGGGTAAATCGGAAGAAAATGGATGGATTATTATTTACACCTCATAGTCATACACTTTACCTGTACTCAATAGCTTTGACAGTACACACATAATGGCAACTTGTTACAGTTGATCATTTTTGATATCCTTTTAAAAATCTGACAAATTGCTCTTTTGCTGTTGTTTAGCATCTTGTTCATTTTATTATTTGTAAAAAAAAAAGAATTAAAAAAAAGAAATTACATAAACATGAAATCATTATTGTTCTGTAGGCTGTAGCTAAATAATAGGTCTAAGAGTAATACATGTCCTGTTTAGCCTATTATTCTTAAACAGGCCACCGTTTTTCCATACTGTGATATGTTCTTACCTGAGCTCAGACGAGTTGATTATGTACCTGTCTGGTCTTTGTGCGTGCCTGTGGAAGAGCTTGGTCGCCTCTAACTTCACCCCGTTTGGGGCCATAGGAATACATTGGGAGAGGCCAAATGCTAACAACATCTTTGGTCGTTTTGCGTGACTAAGGGCATGCACAAAGACCAGACAGGTACACATCAACTCGTCTAAGCTCAGGTAACATATCCTATGGAAAAACGGTGGCCTGTTCCTTTAATTATGCATGCATAATAGGGTATTTATAACATTAAGTGGATGGATAGGCCTACAAAATTAATACATTATTTCTCTGTAGATTTTTTAATTATTATTTTTGTGTACTTTCTGAGTCTTTTGTCATGTCAGTGCTTTGGGACTCCTGGACTGGGACTCCAAGGTTGTCCTCTTCCTCAGGGCCTGGGTTGACGCAGCCTGTGGCCCCCTCTTCCCTTTGAAACATTTCTCTTAGAGGCGTCTCCAAATTCCACCCCCGCTTTTTGGCAAACTTGTAAATGGATCCAAAAAGGTCCGGAAACAATGCCATTACGTCTACTTGGGCTGCATCTTTAGGACTGGAGAAGATTGAAGAAACACATTTTCAGTGACCATTCAAAAGCAAACAAAAACAATCAGAAACGACTGGTAACTATACTCACTAATGCTCATGGAGGTTTCGAATGAAGCGCAAAAGTCCCAGTGTGTTTTCAGGGTAAACTTTGCCTCGTTTGTCCATTGTCTGGATCAACTCCTTGGAGAACTTCAAAATTATGAATAAAATCAGATGGTTGCATAATAAACTTTATTTTCTTAGTTTTATTGTTGTAGTATTTTTGTCCTCACTTTTGTTTTCCAGTTTTCCATTGACTTCTCAACAAAAAATTCTTCCACTGCAGAAATTAATTCATCTTCAGCTTTTCGGCAGTTGGCAATCTCTTCACGGTTCCCAATATTTCTTAAGTACTCAACACATCTAAAAAGAAAATGTTTTGTCAACAATATAAAGTACATATAATTACACTGCTTCTTACGTACTTGCGCTTGGTCCAGAAAAAGGCGTGGCTTAAACACTCCTCAACATTGGGTCTGTTCCTTGGTTCTTCATTGATCATCCACTCAATGAGGTCGTTTGCCACAACATCCTCAACATGTTCCAGGCTGTATTTCCCAATGAAAATGTTTGCTTCACACAAGAACCTGTTTCCAAAGGGATGATGGCCTCCAGACAGGATATAATAAATCAGCATCCCAGCCACCTGTAAGCAACACACAATATTACAATATTTTATTGTTTCATTTTGTGAGAAACTAAAAACTAACCTGGATGTCAGTGTTTGACTTGTAAGGCGTCCTGTCGTCCTCGTTCAGAGTCTCTTTGGCCATCCAGCATTTTGTCCCAGCACTGGCCGTCCGCAGAGTGGTTTGTCCTTTGAACAAACGACGACTTATGCCAAAATCAGCTAATCTTGCTCTTCCGTTTACATCTATGGAGAAGAATACAGGTGAGATGAAAGATGAAAGTTCTCTTGTACACTATTTAATTTCTCTATATTGTTTTCTCACCTATCAGCACATTCTGTGGTTTTAGATCCCGGTGAAGAATTGGAGGCTTTTGACTGTGAAGCACCTTCAAACTTTCAAGGAACTGTCGCACCAGACTCCATTTTAGTTGAGCATTGTCATTATTTTTGAGATATTCCTCCAATGTGTATTCACAAAGCTGAAGAGCTAAATATCCAAAGTTCACATCCTCTGCAGCATCGATGTATCGCACGATAGAGGGATGGTCCAGCTCTGGAAGTCTGAGGAATCCTTCCTCGTTCTTCAGCACCCGATAGTTTGATTTTGTCATTCTCTTAATGGCCACTTCAGTGCCATCGTCTCTCAGTCCCAGAAAGACCTCAGTCCCATCACTGCCTTTAGCTATGAGGAACTCTTCATCATTCACATACACCATACTTCCTATATTAGAGACAGCACTTTGCTCAGAGCTGTGAAGCTTCTCCAGCTTTCCCTCCACCTTTTGCTGATCTGGAGCCATTTGTGTTTGACCAAAGTTTCATCTAACAAGGTTTTAGACAAAAATGGCTGAACATTAGATGGTGATTCCTCAACAGGAACTGCGTATGTGACAGTATCAGTGTCAGTCTGGTCTTGCATCTCTGACTTGTCCTTTTTCTTCTTTTTCTTCTTTTTCTTTTTTTGACTGATCCAGAAGCCACTGGATTGTCCTCACACTCTGATTTTTTTCTGTTAAAGTGACCATTGAGTCGTCTCAGTCCCTCTTTGAGCTTGTCATTCATTTTCATTTCTGCAGATGTCAGAACATCTTCAGGCACAGAGGAGATCCCCACTGAGGTGAAGATGCTGGCGGCGTGTTTAAGTGGAAGTAAGTTTGCAAACACACCATATGCGTACACTCTAATTTCAGAAGAGTGTTTATCTGTAGCAAATGGAGCAATACCTTTACATAATGTTGTCATGAAGTTGGTGTCCCATGCTTGGGTCTTTGCTGTTTTTTGTGTTATCACATACAGAGTTTGAATTACTGACTGACATAGTGTCTTCTCTTTCAACCAAACAAGCAAAGGAAGGATTAAAGTGACCGCCTGCTCCAGAGGTATTTCATCCATAGTGCAGGAAACTGTATGTAAACTACTTGTAGCCCTATCTGCATATGATTTATGTATTTTTGGGAAACGGGTAACAACATTCTCAAAATAGGGTATAAGATTGCCAGTTTCCTTTAGCCATTTGATACATAATTGGCTGTATTTTTCCTTAATGGGAGGTGGTAATGTGAGGAGAATTTCTATCATAATGAGGTGGTTCTGTGGATGTTCCTTCATCATGTTAGAGTGAAAAGTTTCAAAAACTTCTTCAGGAGTTTTCTCTCGAAAAGCAATTTCCAATTCCAAAAAACACTTGACCTTGGTGCATAACTCATCCCCCTCTGTAGCCAGTTTCCCGATCATCTCAGAGACCTTCTTGTTTATATTGTTATGCTGATTTGGTGGCACAGGTGTCACTAGTGCGCCTGCAGAAATAAGCAGCTTCACAACGGCTTCCATTTTATTACAGGCTGCTATCTGAAGAGCCGTGAAACCTATGGGTAAACATATATTTGGGTTGGCCTTTGCTTCAAGCAGATGTCTCACAAAAATAGGTGGAGCCTGGCATTCTGAGGCACAATGCAACGCTGTGCATCCACTTGGGTTCATTATATTTGGGTCTGCCCCCTTCTTCAAAAGAAAATCCAGAATATCCTCATTGTGAACAGAAACAGCAGCCATTAATGGAGTCATCAAAACATTAAATTCTTTGCATGGGTAAAGAGCATTGATTTCATTGGACAAAAGTTGTTTTTTTAAATTCTTCTTGTTGTTGTTGATAATGGCTTCAATTAAAGGATGTGTTGTTGAACTGGTTGTTGTTATGTTATCCAATGATACTTGAATGTTGAATTGTCCAAAATTCATTTTTTTCCCTTCACAAAAACTGTAAGACACAAATGCATCATCATCAGAATTGTGTTCTATCCAGTTTGTCTCCATACACGATTTGTGTATTTTATTTCTGCTGTATACGTTCCAGAACAATATCCAAAAATGCATCAAAGCATTTTCTGTTAAACTGTCATTTCAGAGAAAAAACACTTGTTAAAATATGTGAAAAAGGTAAATGTGGGTAAAACATACCTTTTGATGTTAAAGTCGAGTTTATTGTAGCTCCACTTCCTCTTTGATCCACTATTGCCTGTTTTATCATGTACTTTTTTACTGCTCCAACCTCAGACCCACATTTATGACACACTAAACAGGTAACGCTGGAATGGACATTGGACTGTATGTAAACACTTGCGCAATATTTTGCATTTACTCAGACAGGTCACGATAATTTCACTTATTCTGAAAAAAGCAAGTGCAGATAGTCATTCAAACACTTGAAACAAAGATATTACAGATTGTGAACTTAAAGCTTGCACGTAAGGTAGTTATTTTATGTGAAAGAATGTATTATTATTATTAATATATTTTTGTATGTATCACATTTACTTTTCAATAATTTTCAGTGTCTTGCTTTGATACTGATTAACTCTTTCCATCGATAAATCAATATAGAGCTAATAGTTCTGCAAGCTCCATTCAAAGAAGTGAAGATTTGTGTTAAATGTACGGTGTGACATTGCAGAATCATTTTTACATTTAATCTTATTAACAATCATAAGATTAGAAAAGATTTATTTAATTTTGTGTGATATTATTAGCTTTGTTAAAGGCACAATTTACACTTCCTTATTCTAATCATCTAATTTGTTATCTATTTTCAGATAGATATATAGATAGATACTTAATTGATCCCGAAGGAAATTGTGCATTAGTCTCTTGCTCACATTCACACAACAAAGCAGGATCTACAAAATTAAAAAGTTAAAAAATATGATGAAGTTGACCTACTTAAATTGCTTACCATTATCATTTAGGCTATTTAAGTTGACCGAATGTTTCAGTCATGTTCATGTTTAAAGGTAACCTATGCGTGCTTTCAAATGGCAAAGTCTAAAAAGAAGCTTCGACAAACAACAGCTTCGAGACATGCGCCCGCTCCCCATTGAGAAGTGCTCCCTTTACTTTCACAAAATCCACAAGTAACTTATTTCAGCAGCCTCGTTGTCCCTGTTATATGCTCTGGCTTATTTACTTATGACCATTTATATAAAAGTGCATGCTCCAGATGTAAATGTACGTGGCACAAACGTCCATGATTTTATGTTGCATATGTTTAGCCTGCGTTGCATTTGGCCTACTTATGATATTAACAATACAACCTATATTATATAAACATACATATAAACAAAGTTTGTTCTGATATTTACGGCCAAATATCAGAACAAGTAAAAGTGGAACATAATTAAATGTATGATTGCCAGCAACTACCAAGTCCCATAAAATGTGTTTTAATAATTTCACGTTTATTCTAAACAGATCAAACATACAGTAGATTCAAAATACTTAACAGAGGACATACAAAATGTTTACTGAAAGCCTGCCTTGCATATTTAGTTTTAGATCGTTTTATCTATGCTTTCCCTAATCGGTCTGTTTTATTTGTAATTACAATAAATGATTTTTGCCTGGGGATCATGCTCTTCCAAGCTGCACTGTGTCAAAAGGTGTGAGATTGCAGAAACATTTTTACATTCAAATTTAATTCATCATTCATCAATAACATTAGAAAAGCATAATATTTACAAACTCTTTTGTGATATCACACTATTCGCTTTGCTTAGGTCCATATTTGTGAGCAGTGTTGTTATTGTTTGCCTTTTTTCATCTTCTATTAGGGCTTTTCTGTATCAACTTTCTCATTATCATAATAATTACAAATCCTTTTAAATCTACAGTTTCATTAACCCTCACTATGATCATTTACAATATCCTGACTGTGTCAAACATTTTTTTTGCAGTTAAAAGTTTGTGCTTTCAAAGGCATTCATTGTATGGCATAAAGAAAAAAAGGTGTGATGCATATTATAGCCACTAGGTGGCAGTGTAAGCCACACAACCTCAGCGGATAAGGCAACGTGCTGTTCTTCACCAGAGACATGAGCGGGTTTATTTCCCAAGATTAATAGTTAGTCTTGAATCTTAGACGCTGCAAAACAACATATTCCAAAATAAATGCATACAATAAAATTAATATATTTTCTACAAATTCAATCTCTACTTCAAAGTAAGTTTTTTTAGTATTCTTAATTTCAGTGAACTGACTTGTCACGAGTCCAGTGAACCAAGAACCAGTCCATTTAACATCGCTTGCTGTTCCAGTCCTAAACAGTGGCAGTGTCCGTAAGAGCATTTGACAGAAAAAATGTTGCCATTTTGATACGCAAAACACGGCATGCTTGAGAGCAAGGGATTTCTACAATAACCTCAGAATCCAAAAACGAAAAATAATATGTACATACATTCTTTCGAGTCTTTTGATTTACAAATGCATCTTGTTTGTGGAAGACGCTGATCATAAATGAGCAGCTGCTCACAAGCTCAAGTCAATGATGATGTGCTCAAAGATCTGCGTGTTTCCTTTGAAGCTGGATGCAAAAACAAAGTCCCTGCGGTCGGTGGAGACCACAGTGAAGGAGCGCGGCGCCTGGATGTACACCTCCTTAAAACGCTCAAAAATCTTCCCCTCTTCGTCCCAAAGGTAGATCTGAGAGAAAGTGTAGTCACTGCCCAGTGCCAGGTAATGCCGATCTTTAAAAGAGAACGGCTGGAGAATCATGGATCCCCTTGAAGGCAGAGCTTGGACCTCCGCAAACTGCTTGGTGCCCCAACGCAGAACTTTGGAGTCACCGATGTAGCGCGTCATGGTCAGATAAAGCTCCTCCTTGATACGGAAATGCTTCACCGCCACAACATCTTCCATATTGGGAATCTCACCTTGTAGGATGAATTTCTGGTTGCTGCGGCTCCACTGGTAAATGACCGGCACTTGAGAACGACTTGCCAAAATAATGTGCGCCTTCCCGTCCAGGTCTAAGACTTCAGCATCCGTGTCCCGGTACCACTCGTGAAGCGACTGGTAAGAGTAAAAACCTTTGTCGTTCCATTTGTAAAGGGTGGAGAGACCCGCTTTTGAGCTGTCCGCGACCACGAAGAACCAGTCGTCGCCGATCTGAAATGCCTCGATGTCGTTGGGCTTGGAGATTTTGGAGACCTCGATGTCCTGGAACTTGCTGAATCTGCTTTGGTCCTCGTCAAACTTGTAGATGTGGGAGCCTCCGAAGAGCTGAGCCACGATGACAAAGACTTCATTCTGGATAAGGACCGACTTACACGCCACGATAGACTGACCTGAAAGATATAGAAAAAATAAGTCACTTTCTGTATGTAAGTTTGTGTAAGCTCTCAGTCACACAGGAGTTTTCATCATGGAAAAGGTTTTCAAAAAGTAGTCATCTACATTTAACCTCAATTTGTAGTATTTGACAAGATAGGCCTACTGTATATACCCTGGACAATGACAAGTTAGTTGCAAGGTGAACATCGAGCACATGTGTCAAACACAAGGCCCGCAGGCCAGTTCCGGCCCGCAAGATGATTTAATGTGGCCCTTTGGAGAGCATGAATTTCTGAATATGTAAAAAAATAAAATAAAAGTAAGTTTCTAGCCCATTCCTGTGCAGAGTTATGGAGTTAAGAAATAACCAGAATGCTTAGTCCAGCCACTATGGTGCAGCTTAAATTAATAAAGGGAAATAATTCCACATGTGTCCAGAAGAGGGCACTGACATAATAAGAGATCAGGACATAAACAGCATATTATAGCCATGTGGTAAATGGTCTGCCCCAGGGCCGCTGTAGCTACAATAGTAACTTACTTCCATCGAGTGTGGAGTGAATGAATAATGACTGATATGTAGCACTTTGAGAAACGTGCGACACAGGCTGATAAAGCACAATAAGTGTAAGCCGTTGTTATTTATTAGGCCACAGTTCTTTACAATGTATGTGGGGTACACAGAAGGAAGATCATCCACTTCCATCAACATTGCTCAATTTGTAGAATTTTGAGTGAAATTCAGATTATTATTTTTATTCTACTCTCCAAACACTATTGCGTCTTGACCTCGTAACCCAAATACCAAATCTAAAAGCTTCTCGACTGGAGCCCATAGGCCAGTATAATGTCTGATTTGAAAGCTAAGGCCAACAAAACTGATCCAAGATTTTCCCTCGTGTTGTAAGAATTTTTACCTGCATTTTGGATTTTTTTTTTTTTTGTCACGTTGTTGCATTTTCATCCTCATTTTCGTCACTATTTGACACTTTTTTCCCAAGAAGATTTTAGATTTGGGTAACGCTGAACTGGAGAAAATGTGCTCGGTTCAGGTGGGGGGTAAGAGGTTACAATACAGTATGACATTGCCAGGCTTTACCATCATGCTTTTAAGGCTAACAACAGACACTTAGTGATAGGGATACAGTATATATAAGGGATGGCAACAGTAGCAGCAGCAGCAGCACACAGGCTGGTCTTTACACTTCAGCCTTCAGCCTCATGTGTTAAGTATTTCACACAAACCTGTGATGTTGTCGTAGGTCCTGTAGTTCATTTCTATGTGGTCCCATTGGAAAACCATGCAGCTCTCCATACTAGGCGCAGCTATAGCCACATAGACGTCATTCTTGAAGCTGAACGTGTCCACGGACAGGGATTCTGATGCGATCGTCTGATGGAGGATGAAATCTGGGGACAAAGATCATCATTTGGCCTAAGTCCAAAAATTAACATGTCATCCAGAATAGAACAAATAGAACATTGCCGTGTTGAAACTAATATGTGTGTTTTAAATGAGAACTAACTGCATTTCTTGGGAGTAATGGGTTTCATTTTATTCCTACCAGTTGAAATGCACTCGTTCTGCAGACTGGTCATGTCGTTGAGCCTCTTGCCCTTCATCTCCTCGGGGCTGGCGCACACGACATCGGACACTGTGGCGTTGGTGTTTTTGAGCCACGTCATCAGCCACTTTGCGCGGCAGTCGCACTCAAAAGCATTACCCCGCAGATCCCTGGAAGAGGAGCGGCGCTGTTACGCAACCACGGGCAGTCCGAAACACAACAGATTTCACTATAGGGAGACTCACAGTTCAATGAGAGAGTCCAGGTCGCTGAAAAGGTCCCGGGGCAACGCTTTGATGTTGTTGTTAGCCAGTGATCTAGGAAAAGAGTCTAATACATTAAGATACTTACAGGTGATGTTAGAAAAATATGCAAAAAGTATAGAAAAATGTGAAAAAAATAGTTCATTATAGACCATATAATAGCACAGTAGTAGCTTTATATCTTGATGGAATATGCACTTACTAACTAGATGATACATTCTCATTTTTTTACACAATAATTGAGCCATTTTAAGTCCATAGAAGCTCCTTATGTAACAGTTTTTTTTTTAACTAAAGACTTAAGCACAGTGAACTTACAGATGTGTCAAGTCCCGGAGTCCTCTGAAAGCATATTTGGAGGCAGTTTCAATCTTGTTACTCTCAATAAACCTGAAAAGAACATTATTAATTCATTCATTAATAAGCCATCTGATAATACTGGTGTTAAAGGAATTCAGCATTGTCAGCATGCGCATACAGTATAAGCAAAAAATAATTTATCTTACAGATACTCCAGGTGTGAGAGGCCGGAAAAGGCGTCATCCCTTATAGTTGTGAGAGAGTTGGAGTTCAGAAGCCTGTAAAGAATACACACAGATAACTTGCAGATACCAATAAAGCATGACTTTTTGATTTTGCTTAATTAGCCAAAAGGTCGGGATTTATACAAAGGCTTGTGGCCACATTCCACAGTCCTCAGCTCACAAGCAAAAAGACTTAGATTATAATGATAAATATTTGTATTATTGATGATTGTCAGGGTTACGGCCACAACAAACAGTAACAGTATGTAATTGAGCAAGACTGGTGACCAGTGTTAATTTCGTCGACTAAAATATTTAGTCTTAATTTTAGTCAAAGTGATATTTTTGACGACTAAAATTGGACTAAAACTAAATTAAATGTTTTTCATGAGACTAAAACTGTGACTAAAATGTCCAAATATTTTAGTCGACTAAAATAAGACTAAATAAAAATGAAAAGGAGAGACTAAAATCATCCAAACTTCTATTGACAGTCTGAAAAAGCCTCATATCATGTAAATTCACTGCCAAAGGAACAGCTCTGAGCTTTGTTCATGTGGGAGCAGCTCCATGAAGCAGAGGACCTGATTAAATATGATTATAATGAATATTATAAATGCAAAGTCGACTAAATTTAGTCGACTAAATTTACTTCCAATTTTAGTAGACTAAAACTAGACTAAAATTGAAGATATTTTTTTGACTAAATCTAGACTAAAATTGAATTACATTTTCGTCAAAAGACTAAGACTAAAACTAAATTAAAATATGTTGTCAAAATTAACACTGCTGGTGACCCACAGGTTACAACCGCTTAACACACTACTCCACTACTGGCCCAATTCAATTATAACCATTTGCCTATATTCAAACACCTGGTTAATACTGTGAGTGAAGAACAACGACAAAACATCACCCCCTGCCCCACCTCACTTTAGGATGACAACATTGTGCAGAGGAGACAAAACACAGTGAAGATTGATTCCTTGAGCTAAATCGCTTGTAAAAGTCATTCATCCCCAGCCCCTTTAAAAGCTCCCCCTACTAAACTCTTGTGAAAAGTGCATTACAGTACCTCCTAATGGACACTTGGAACAGGCTACTGCCTCTGTGTTTCCCCTGCACCAAAACTGCATTTAATTCTCTGGCTTTTAGAGCCGCTACTGAACTAAAACAGCAGGAGAAATCAGAATTAGGAATGATTTTTTTGTTGTTTTTTTTCCTTTCAGGTCTGGAAAACGTTTACCTCTTTTTCATGCGTAAACATTATTGTACGTCTATAAAGGAGTTTATTTTGATCAGCTCTGAGTGATGGACAATGAACTAAATGCAATAAAATCCAAGTTCTGTATTCAGACAACTCTTAAAAAGTCAATACGTTTGAAAAGGACATACTCACACTAGATGGAGAGACGGCATGTGCGCAAACATACCCTCTTTGATCTCCGAAAACGTCCCATTCACGATACTCCTACAATGCAGAACATGTAGTTAATGGCAACCTCAGCTAGCGCTAATAACGCTACCCAAAGACGCATGAAGCCCCTCACAGTGAATGGATGTCGTTGGGGTGATCCTGGGCGCGTAGTTTGACCCCACGCAGATGATGGACTCCTTGGAGCAGCTGCACGTATGGGGACATTTCTGGGGCTTCCTGCAGTGCCCCGGCTGAGGCACGAGGCAGCACAGCGACACGAGAACCAGCACTATCCACGCTGCTCGAGGCATCTTCCCTGTCGGGCTCGCATGTGTTAAAGTGGATTTGCTGTCCCCCCCTGTTTTTTGTTTTGTTTTTTTTTGTACCCCCGAAGCGATTGAAAAGGCACGCGGTAGCAGCTGCAGGAGCGATGGCTGTAGGGACGCGTCTACCCCTGCAACAACACGACGAGGAGGGAAAAATGCTGCACTGGCTCTCTCAGCCTGACATCAGCAAATCAGACGGCAGCTCCCCTCCACCGTGCGCTTTTATTTATTTTTCATTATTTATTTACAGCGGGTTCGCTCTGATAAATATATAAATAATATGTCTACGGATAAACCGCTGCTTAAATCACCGCCGGCACACACTGAGCAAATATGAGCAATTCAAAAAATCTTACATGAAATAATAATGCATTTGGTGAGGGTTGTTTGGTGTTTGTAAGGCCCACATATTTTTCTTTATTTATATATAAAAAAGATAATGATAAATAAAAACACCCAAAGAGCCAACTCTTCTTGAAAATATCACATTATAAAATAGCCGCATTTCTTTCTTTTTGTATGTCCAATGTGAAGACAAAACCAGATCCAAATCATCTTAAACGAGGCATCCAGATTAAACAAGTACTAAATGATGCCCAAACCAGGACTAAACCAAAAATCTGCTTTAACTTAACAGCAAATAAACCGCACCTCTAAAATGGTTGCACAATCCTTTGAGATACATCCACTTCAGCACCATGGACAGCTCCTAAGGGGGGCTCGTATTGTGGTGGCGGTGGTCGTGGGTTGGCCAAAAAAAAGCTTTAGATATACATTTTGATCTAAATTTAGTATTACATTCTTCATCTGCTACTGTGATCCAAAACATTAACAATAAGAACTTTGCTCTTTTGTGTTTCATGTGGTTCCAATTTGATACCATTTGTATGTTTGTCTTTGTAAATGTTGTCAGTGCACTTGAGCTAAAAGCAAATGGTACATTTTGACTGGACTGTATTGAAGTGATGTGATGTGCACACAAATATTTAAAACCTTACTGATATGAATATTTCAATAGCATTATCCGGATTGACTCCAGGCACTCCATGATGCTTTATGGACTATTATGCTAAATTGTCTAACAAAACCAGCTCCCAAACTCTAGCAGTAAGGTGTGGTTTTGTTCTTTGTAGCTGCAATCTTCTGTTAGTTTTGCTCCATTTCAGTTGGGTGTCTTCATCATCCTAAGAGTCAGAGATGTTACTTTGTGAAAAAGTCAAATAATCAGTTACATTTCATTCAATATAAACTGTCAGCCTTTGCTAAATAAACACCAGTAAAGAAATATAGTCTAACCATTCTGAGTCTCTTCTCAGCCTCAGTCCTTTTTCTACGCTGTGAGCTACTTTCATAATTGAATCGATCACACTCCACTTCTCAATATCTTTCATTTGATTTGCATACTGCACCACTCCGATTGATAAAGGGGTTCTTTCTCTCGTCTGGACAGAAAAGGGGGTTTGACGGACTCTGATCAATTGGCCACAGCGTCAGCAAGAAGAGGGCAGGCTTTGTCATTAAATTTAGTTACGTCATAGACAAAAAAAACGTACACACTTTCTCTGGGTTAAGAAATGGTTATTTTTTTTCACTTTGGAAAAACTATGAAGAGATAGATTGAAACGATGCCTGAGAGAAGGTTTTGAGAAAGAAAGTAAGTTGTTTGTATTAACATTGAAAAGTCAATATGGTTTAAATAAGAAACGACTTGACTTATCAGGGCTGCACAATAAAGCATCACACATTATTTAAATGATCTTTAACACAATAATAAGTAATGCAATATCCATATCGCAAGAAATCCTAGAGGTCACAGAGATTTATAATTATTCTGCCAAAATGACCTATAATAAAAAATCATAGGGTAACTTTAAAATGTGCAAAAGTTCAGTTTGATATAGTTCCATTTCAGCTCTGTTTTGATATATTTTTTTAAAGTCTTGTATAACCCTAACATTCAAGCTACTTATCAGTTACTGCAATTTCTCCTCATATTGTGCAGCCCCTAGGCCTTCTTTTTTTCCACTGGAGTGATGGCTGCTGATATGAGCTCTCACTGTGCTGCACTGAGCCGGTGCTACTGGTTACAGACAGTGTTTTTCCACTGATTGACTTCAGCCTGGGAACAGTAAAAGTGTGCTGAGACAGCAGCCTCTCGCTCACATCCAGAGCTGCTGAGGACAGTCGTAACGCTTGCTTTACTTTCATATCATTTGTCCTGACTACCAGCGCTTGCTGACGTACTTGCACACCTGGGCTGCTTAGGAAGAGTATGTAGCTGCATCTTCCTATACACAGAACACATTATGATATAGTGCAGTGTGAAAGTCCAAGGCAGGTGTGGGGGGGAAAAACAGCAAAAGATAAATTTCTTTCCATGGACGTATCTTCATTTTTTAAATTCTAATGTAGATTCAGGTCCTGTATAAAATGATTACCTTAGTGCTGTGACCAAAACCTCACTAAACCAAGGGCAGATCTATATTTAGCCCGCAGTATTGATTATGTGTTACTTGGTATCTGTTACAGAGCCTTGAAATAAATGGCCGCTCCGGTACACACTGCTTGGATTGGGTTTAACGAATTGCATTGTATTTCAACATGCTGCAGAAGACATACGGAAACTTAAAGCTGTATTTTTGTCTTTAAAGCCATAAGTAACGTTTATCCCACGAGTAGAATAAAATACACACATATGTATATATTATCACAAATGATTTTATTGGTTATTCTATTTTGTTTGAACTCCGCATTAGGAGAACATCTGGTATTGCTGGCATGCATTACTGTATGTGTCACAGTTTTCTGATAGTTTAATTGCTCTAGGTAGCCTCCACTAAATTGCTTTAATAAATAGAGACGGATCGTTTCCTGTAAAAGCACTTGATCATAATTGCTCACTTGCTCTTCTTTTAAATAATTTATCTTCACAAATGCAAAACCTTTTACAGCAATTTAGACAACAATGAGCGGCATCTAGCAGTCAGGTGATGTAATGCTATACTTGTTCTTCCGTAGAGTTTTTGTTTTGCGGTAAGTTACTCTCCCGTGGCGCAGTCTTTCTGATTCTCTGTTGTCTCAGAGGGGGCACTTTTAGCTGCCTCTTTCTTCAGGCTCTTGAGGCACTTGTCCAGTCTCTTGATGCACACGGTCACGTCGTCCCGAGTGATGCCCACGGCAGAGGCGGCGTTGAGGTAAGGCCAGGGGTACGCCTCAGAGTGGGACATGAAGCCTCGGAAAGTGTGTCCAGCGATGGTCTGCTCCTTTCCCAATGGAATGACCCTGGGAGCAATGATTGGTTTTAATAGGAATATGAGCCACACATTGAAGTTAAAGGTACATTTGAGAAACAGTGAATATACAAGCTTCCTTATTAATGAATCAGATTAATCAGGATGGAAAAAATAAGATCAAATAAATGTAGATTGTTGCTAAAGTATAAACAAAATACAAAGAGACAACAGCATTGTCCAGTCCGTCTACCCCAGAGACACCGCCCCTCGTGCAGACAATAATGAAAGGAACATCCATTTAAATTCTCAGGAGGCCCTGTTATGACGGGACAGGCGATCTAATCATCTAAAGTACGTCCCGCTCCACTGTCCTCCATCTGGCTGATTGCTCATTTGCCCAGGACAGCTTTCCCCCCCCCCACCTTTATTTTGATGGCACTGACAAGGCAGTATATCAGAGTTTTACGACGGCGGAACAAAAAATGATATGCAGGAGTCACAATGCAGTATTTATTTTGATTATATTGTCCACACTGCCCAGAATATTGAATCTTTCAAACCTGGCTCCAGACACTTGGCGCGTGAACAACATGGACCCGAGCTGCGTCACTGCCTTGTCATTGTCTCCTTGGAATCCACTCAGAGACATGGCTGAGCAAAACACACACATTATAGGATTATCACTCATTCAGGAAGTCATTATTGATCTTTTTTTTTTTTACGGAGGCAATATGAATCTGAAGTAGTGGCATTTTATTTCTGCTTATACAGCAGACGGGCTTAAGCTCACCCAGTGAAATGGGGTTATGGGGGTGTGGAGTAGCCTCTCTCCGTGGGCCGAGGCCAGACTTTTCAGCTCCTGGGCCAGGAAAGAGTAGATCTCCTGCAGACAGACAAGACGCAGGGCGGCTCAGAGTGTAAGGTGCACAACGGGGCTATAAATAGAAACTCCTTAACATTGTGCTGCCGTGGGCTTTTTATAGAAACACGGTCCGCAAGAACAGCAGGTTTTGGCTCAGAGCTAATCAAGCGAATCTCAAACATTAGAGCAAGAAGCGTGGCCAAATACTTTCCAGTAGCATTACCTTATTTATAAAGTAAAAAGCTACGAATTTTAAGTGTGGATGATACTGGATGCATCTGACTGAGATTTTAATGTTTTTTTGCTAACACAGTCAAAAAACAAAACAAAAACACACAGTTAATTTCAGTTTTGGTCAAGTTTTTACTAATTTTGTTAGACTGTTCAATGTGCCACGTTGAAAATGGTCAAGATAGTTATTGAATATTGCAACTTTATACACAAATGGTGCAGCCCTACCCATCACTGTGGCAGTAAAGCGACAATAACAATCGGAAAAATGCACAAAAGCTCTTCAGTAACGCCAACTGGCTCCAAATGCCCATTGTTCACTGACACCTAAAGACTATTTTTACTATTCGTAATGATGTGTATTTCGTTACATCATAAGTCTGTCTGAATCTGCTAAATTGTACATATTTTCCCAACTGCTCGAGTAGTCCACTGTGCAGACACTATGGAAAATGGTATACTGTATATCCGGTATATTCATTATTTATACAGTGGACCAAGGTAAAAAACAATAAAAAATCAATACGCCTTGATGGCATTAGGTCATGTGAGTGGCTTCCTAGAAATGCTGTCTCCTGCGTATAAAACCAGATTTTACATTCAGATTATACCACCCCTTTTTAGGATAAGAGCAAAAGCGCTTCAGGCATGACCTTACACATTTCACTATTCCCGTAAATCTACCTCACTAACCAAGTACGTCATTTCTAGAAAGTGTAAAACATTTATTTCTGTGCTGGTTTGCATCTAGTACCGATAGATTCACTGTATGTTTATTGCACTGCAGTTCAGAGGAGCGAGAATGCTGCAGTGCCTACATTGTGGAGGAGGAGGCTGCTGCTGCTGCATCGTGAACAGCACTGAGCAACGAGGGAACATTTGGAAAACTTAAAGATCCATTTAATCTCCCTCTGAAATCTCCAAGTGAGCTCTCCACAGACTTTCCCAGTATAAATGTGGACACAGGTGAGGTTTAAAGAAAACTGTGGGCAAATATCGATGCACAAAAGTGAGAACTGAATATAATAGAAGAATCCACACAGCTGTGTTTTAGACAGTAATCCCGTCTTTGATCATTTAACCTAAGATACTGGGTTGGCGCAGTACATGCAGCATTCAGTAAAACACTGAGCAGAAGGAGAAGCTGTGCACTGTGTACCTTCCTCTCAGACAGCAGTCTCTTGTAGCCGCTGGCTCCTAAAGTGAGAAGGGTAATCAGGACGTCCAGGGAAGGAGAGGCCGAGGCGCGACCTGCAATCAGACAAAAGTGACTTTGAGAAGGAGAGAAAAAGCAGGACAGAAGTGTAAAGATATCCGTTCACATTTTTAAAGGTCGCAAAGTTTATGTATTAAGTAACTATATTTCTTCAAGGATAAAAGGAAAAATGTACAGGTACTGTATATGTCTAATGCAGTGCAAAACTAAATCTATAATAAAAACATCCATCTTCATCTGCTTTATCCGGGGTTAGGTTACGGAGGAAGTCTGAATAAATGATTGCTGAAGGATAGATAACAAATTTAGGTATGTATTCAAATTGGATCTATGGTTATGCTCAACTTGAATAACCCAGTAAAGGTCGTCAAATGGTGTCAGTAAGTAGCAGGAATTAGAGCTAGGTAACAATCAAATTTTTTTTTTTTTTTTTTTTTATTTCTTCTTTATTTTGAACATGTGAGCAACACAAGGCACCTTTACAAAATTTTAGACATAAAAGGCTGTTACAAATCAAAAAGACAAAAGCAAACTTGTCAGATCTCTTGAACAAAGCCAAAATATACAAGTGCACAATGTCCAAAAAGGAGTGAGGAGAAGTTAAACTTATTTAACCCCACCCCCTATTCCAAACACAGTTAATAGCATATTTTTCCTGTTCCTACAGTATATAGTTTCTCAAAACTCAAAATGGAATAAATAAATAGTAATAACAAGATAAACTGTTTTTTTTTTGTTTTGTTTTTTTGAAAAATGAAAATGAAAGCACACACGAGACGAATCACTTACAATCTTTAAATTCTGTTGTCTCATATTTCAAAAAATGTTTTCTCTATATTTCTTTTTGAACTGAATCATACTTGAGCATTGTTTTAGATCGGAGCTTAAATCATTCCATAATTTGGCACCGGAAATGGAAACACAAAAACTTTTCATAGTTGATTTGAATTGTTGTATTGTAAATTTATGGTCATCAGCACTCCTGAGGCTGTACACATTTTGTTGTGTGAGAAAATGTTTTTGTATATTGTTTGGTAAGGTATTCTGCTGTACTCTAAACATTATTTGGGCTGTTTGATAATCTACAAGGTCAGCAAATTTAATGACTTTTGATTCCAAGAACAGTATGTAACAGTAGTTTTAATCTCATATTTGACATGATCATTTTAATCGACAAGTCTACAGCCTCCTGTGGTGAGGAGTTTTGACTTTGAGAAATAAACAGGTGACAATCTTGTACTAAATGGTGCAAGTATTAATTTGTTGTTCAAACTGAGGTTTATTTTGAAACGAAAACTGAGATGGATCCATATGAGAAAAAAAAGAAGCTATATTTTTGGCCATATTGCCAAGTCCAAGCACACACACACAAAAAAAGATACTGATGAGTATTCACCTGGATACATTTTGCTTATCTCCTGAATAAAGGCATCATCAAAGCCTGCAATTATGGCGCCACCTACTGGAACCATGAAGTTCTTGTCCAAGCTCTGTACAAAAGCATCAATTCTTCCAACTCTAGAGCCCTGACAAGAGACACAATCAAGTCAGCAAGTAACTATAGCTATATATAATTATAATTTAAACACAGCATCTCGCATAGCATTAGTTTGTGAATGTTTTTCACATTTGTAATTACAAAAGGTACTGAAGTATTAATGAACTGTGCACGACATACCTGCTGTATAAGGTGCATGCACTTAGATGACTGTACTCCATACGCGTTATTAACGATGTGGGGAATGTCGTGTTTGGAGCACAAAGTTG
The DNA here is from genome assembly GCA_007210695.1 of Neogobius melanostomus. Lineage (NCBI taxonomy): Eukaryota > Metazoa > Chordata > Actinopteri > Gobiiformes > Gobiidae > Neogobius > Neogobius melanostomus. Next base: position 9,701,183 of record VHKM01000042.1, read on the forward strand.
CTAGCTCTTCAAGTCTATTAGGAAGACAAATGAAAGTCATAAACATACAACCTATTGAGACATTACTGTACCATCAGATTACTTGAATGATTACCTGTCAGGAACGCGAGGAGCGAAGCATGAAGTTGTGGAGTGAACACAGAGGATGTTTTCAGCCCCGAGTTCCTCGATCTTTCTCTCAACGGCCTCCAGGTCTGTCCGCAACTCATCGCCTTCAAGAACATTCTCCACCACGACTGGTTCATATCCTGAAGAAAAGAGATTATCAATATCATTTGAGCCACACTGGCTAATTTACAAAATGTGTGGCAAATAATAGCGCCCATATTTAGTTCTTAGTTTTGGTTTAAGTACAGGTTTTGTATATGATCGCATTTTAAGATTTACATTTCTACTATTTTCTCATGTATTCCTGTTTTTGGACATTATTTGGTGGTAGACTAAACTACAAAAGCAAACACGTCTTTACCTGCAGTGATCATGGCTTTGAAACAGGACTTCTGGTCGATGCGAGGCCAGATTATGAACTGAGCTTTAGGTCTGCGATGGCGAAGGGTCAGGAAACACAAGGTTAAACTCATCCCCGTGGCCATGGGCACAACAAAGCAACTCGACGCACTACGCACTCCTGTAAATAAAACATGCATCATATAACGCTGTCACATTATCCACAAAAACAAGTGTCAGTGAACTGTAGTTGAGAGTCTGGCAAGGGCCGGACAAAGTTTGCACAAACCTGAGAGCCTCAAAATGTCCAGAACAATAGAGTTTGTTAACTTGTTGAGCAGACTGGATCCAGCGGCTTTGGGTTGAATAGCAGCAATGTCCCCTGATCGACCAATCCCATGAATCAACCTATTAATCAAACCAAACAAATGAATCAACTTATTCTGAAGCACTATAAAACACTACTTGCAACCATGCCGTGCCTGTAATGTCGCCTGGCCACAAGGCTGGATGCGACCCTGCCTTCTCTCTCCCCGACTCCACAGTTTGAGAGGAAGTTATTACTGTCCATCAAAGCCAGCTCACTGAGGAAAAGCTCTATGGTGCTCTCACTCCACCCATGCTCTGGACACTTGCCCTGTCATGCAAGGAAACAGAAACAACAACAAAAAGAGAAGAAAATGTATTTAACCTGTAGGGGTGACAATGGCTTTGAATTGGACCTTTTAGCCTCACCTGTTCCAGCAGTTGTCTGATAAGTTGCTCATGGCCACGTCGCGCCTCTGAGCCCTGTCTGATGTAGGACGATGAGACGATCTTCTCGCTCAAGCTGAAGTTTTCACTGTTCATGTCTTTAAAAAAAATGCATTGAAACATACTTCATGAACCTTTATTATTGCAAGAGATGCCATCAGCGGGGCTGGACAATAATACAATATACAAAAGATGGAAGATTTCAGTCTTGCCTCAGAACACTTTCACTCTCTCAAGCCATTTTGGACAATTGATTTCAGTTTAGTCTGGAAAATCATCTTGGGGAAAATATATGCTATAAAGTAGATGACCACTGTACAACAACACATCCAAAGGGTGCAATGCAATTCTGGCCAGTGAGTGCGTTCAATTCAGCCCCGAATCCCTTTTAACACATATCATTAAGACCATTCTTGTTATCATGAACATCAAACAGTCTGCGATTACTGTACCTTTCATGAATAAATGTGGAGTATTTTATGTATCATTCAAACACTTTGATACAGAGTAATGTAATATGGGTTGTAATGGTGATGGTGAATAACGGTAATGCCAACATGGTAATGAATTCTGTATGGGAGACAGAAATAATACACTGGTTGTAGCGTGTGAGATACTGTGAATGTTGACCTGGTATAATGCAGTGTCGCATTTGTTAATATGTAACCAACTCGGTTGATAGTTGTTTTGTAAAATGGTAAGAAATATGCACTGTTGTTAGTTATTGAAGTTTATGAACAGGGGTGGGAGTCAATAAGCTTGTCTTCTTCCCACTCCTTTTCGAGCTGTAATGTAAATTATTTTTTCTTTTTTTCTTTTATTATGTATATATATATTTCTGTTTTTCTTTTCTTCTTTAGCTCGAAATAAAATATTCAAATCAAATCAAATCAATTACTGGATAGTGTTCGAAAGTTAGTAACAGATCATAGTAAATAAAAGCTGTGTGGACAAAGTTTTAAGGGATTGTATGAGTCTTCTTCTTTTTGTTGTTGTTGTTATTTTGGATTTTATCGCTTGAAAATATATCATTCAGATACTAAACAAAAGTGTTCACGTTAGAGTTTTCACGTGGGCATGCATTCATACTCTTTACATGGATGATTTGACTTAATTTAGCAAAGAGTTGCACTTGTCATTCCTGTAATGCAAACGAACGTCTGATGAGCTACAAGATACCGTAAACTTTATATGTGCTCGTCAATGTGTTCCTCAATTATTTGTGTGAGTGAAATAAACACACCTGATGGTCACAGCGTGGACAGAAGTTCAGTAAAAACATGTAAAACAGATACCCGGAAGAGAGCGTGGGCGCCGTGATCATGTGACTAACATAAACGTCAGACGCACATACTACGTCATATTAAGGCGACATGCAGCACGGTTGGTTGTTGTTAGCTCGAAGCTAAAGCTCAAATCAGTTTGCTAAAATGTCGAAAAGTCAAACGCTGAGAGCTTTGGTGAAGGAGCGGCTGACTGCGGCCGCTGACGAGATATGTGTGCTGTTTGAAAGGACCATTGCGGAGTATGAGGTGGAACTGTGTCGTTCCAATGAAGAGAACAAGAGGAAACAGCTGCTGCTAGACTCGACCTTAAACCCCAGAGTCCCGCTGCATAAAGTGGAAGCTGGGGCCCTGTTACACTCGCAGGGTCCCGGCATGAACCACGAAATCACCGAGACTCCAGAGCAGCTGCCAGAGCCTGTCCCAGAGATTCTGTTCTGTGTAAAAACGGAGCCCTCACTGCTCAAAGAGGAACCAAAGGAAGAGGAGGACATCAGCCCAGGGCTACAGTTCCTCTTAAACACGGAGGACACTTGGAACTCTTCTGACACTGACAATAGTGAACACTGGGGACCTGCATTCAGCTTTTCAGCTTCACAAATGGACAATCTCTCCTCCGCGTTTAAGTCTTCACATGGGATCAGTGCCACTGTTAACAAAAGACCCACGTCAGGAACTGATGAAGGAGCTGGAAGGACCTTTCCTGATTCTGAGATAACTTTCCAGTGCTCAGTTTGCCAGAAGCGTTTTGGGAGCAAGGCTGACTTACAAAGCCATGACAGGGTTCATACAGGAGAGAGGCCTTTCAGCTGTCCCACCTGTCAGAGAGCCTTTAAACAAAAGTGTCACCTTGCAATGCATCTCAAAAGACACACAGGAGAGAAACCATACAGCTGTCCAATATGCAAAGAGGCGTTTGTTACCAGAGGTGCGCTAAAAGTACATCACAAGTCACACACAGGAGAAAGGCCTTACGCTTGTTCAATTTGTAACCAAACATTTACCCAAAAATCTTATCGGAATGCACATAGCAGAAGAAATCACCCAGAAAGCCACATTCCAGCTGAAGCTAAATATTAACAAACACCTCAGCCAAAAGAACGTGAAAGAAAAGTTCATACATGGACTTTAATTATACTTTTATTTAAATGTATTTTGTTGTTCTTTTGGTTTGAGACAACAAATTGGACCCAATCCTAATATGATACCATAAATAAAAATGTTTGTGTAAAAGCCCAGGATTGTGTAGAGATCTTTGTGATTGCTGCCATATTCCTTATGAATAAACCGATGGAGAAGTTATGTACTTTAAAAAATATTGGAGTTATGATTCACAGAAAAGCATTTGGGGATTACATGGAGAGGAGGTGACACTGGAGGAATACAATGTTTTAATGTGTCAATGGTACAGTAGAAAGCTTTTTGTTGAAGTCGTTCTTGATTATGTTTTCAGTCCATAACCATATTGGAGCCATCCATATGTTTTAGGAATATTGATTTAAAAATATGAATTGTAAATCGGATGCCATATAGACCATTGCATGTTTTATTCAGAGCCGTATTCCAAACCGTAGTGTTCTGTCTGTTAATGGATTACTTTCGGCTTTGGATTCAGCAGCTTGTCCTGCCTCCTCCCGCGTCGATAAAGATTTGCAATTTATCGAGAACTGGCTATAAAATCTCGCTACATTCTATTCAGAGACATAAGGCTTGTTCATTTTTCTCCTTCATTTCACCCTCTCTTCACACAGACACGGGGAGAACAACATGCCTACTCCAGTCAGAAAGACCTGCAATGTCAGCAACTGTGATACTGGTGTGTCTCTCCTGCAGTGTGAGGTTTCTTGGTTGGGATCTCTTGGATTTTTACCCACAGCTTTTGGGCAAGTTGCTAAAGATACTGTCGTGATACGGGCTGCTACACAAGTATAGACATATTCAGTTAAAGCTGTTTTCGTAAATTGTCAACATTTTTATAATACATAAAAAATACATGAGACAATACTAGTTTAATCAACAGTTCAACATTTATTTCATTTTTTTTTTAACAGGACAGAAGTTAACAAGCAAAATCACTATATAGCCAAACTCATTTTGTTTTCCACATTTACACTTTCAACGGCCATTTTAATTTTGAATAAGCCGAGCATTAAAAAAATGACTCGGCTTTTCACATATTACAATAGATTCATAGCAGCGTCTCGCTTCCTCTTGGACTTGCAGAGTCATGCCGAGAAAGATGGCAATTTGGTGGCATAGCAGGGTTTTCAAAACGACAGCTATGCCAATATCTTGCCTTCTCTCCCTGCACCTTTCCATGTCACATCAGTCTTCATTCATGCGTTCAAATTCTTCAGATTCTAAAGTATTAATAGTAACAGCAATAGTTAATTTACGTCGAAAGTCAAACGAAAGCGTAACACAGCAGATCGTGTTCAGAGGTGGAGGACTTGACTGACTTTAATTCTAGCTAGATCTGATTTGGTACACAGTAAGGAATTTAAAATTGAACCTGCATACTCCTGTTCTAGGCCAAGTTGCCGTGTTTTTGCAACCCACATCAACAAGCTTTTCTTGTTGTAAAAAGAAAGGCAAAAAAAGTCCATGTCAAGCCTTGCAGTGATCAGTTTCCTCAAATACATGTACTTGGGTAACTTTTTGAAGATACTGCACTTCAGAGAGTACTTTGTGTGTGTATTTGAGTAAGATTTTAAAGTAATAGTACTCTTGAGGGGGGAAACTAAAAAAAAGCCTCATCCCACTTTGAGTACATTTGTTTAAGTGACAAAAATGTTGACAAATGGGAAAAATGTGTGATTGGATTTAATGCAATATTTCACATTATTTCATCCTTTGGCTGGAATATGTGACTAACATAAGGCTGACGTAACTCTCAAACGGTAGTATTTATAGTGCTTCTTTTAGAGGAGAATTACTGATTACAATGTTTAGCTATACTTATCCCACCTCTGATTGCAGTTGAGGATCTGTGGTAGGATTTAGTGCCACTAGTTCTGTTTGCCTCCTCCTTTAGTTCAAGTTTAATTCTAGACTTAACTTAAAACTATCTTTGCTCTGGTCCTCGTTCACCTTCCTGGCATTTGCATTTTTGAAAAATCCATTCACAAAAGTCAAGCCCTATCCTTTCTCAAATGAAATACCAACAAATAAAAGTGTACTTACTCGTAACACCAAACAGGATGTAGACCTGTGATTTCCAACTATAATCCGGATTCCTCACACATATATCTTCAGGATCTAAAGCAGAGTGAGGATCCCATTGGACTATATTTCCCAGAGGCCTGTGCGTCGTCTTCTTCGTGTGTTGTCAGATGAAGTTATAAAGAAGTTGCAGGGAGGAGGAACCTTTCCCTCTTTTCCGAGGCACTGCCCATGAGCGTCATGTGTGACCTACAAAGGCTTTGAGGTTGGTTCAAATTTACTATTACCCAGGCAATTATCTGCAAGTCCGTTGCATCATCTGTGACACGTGGGAATCCGCCCTGGCTTCTTCATAAGAGCTAAAAAAACCACACATTTAATGGCCTATATGAGCAAAAGAATACATATATATAATAATTTCAGAGACACAATTTGCCATTTGTAAAGCATTTGTAGACACTTAATTCATTGTTCATTTGTTAATAATTTATAAGTAGATAGATAGAACACTGTGTACCATCCTTGTGTGATGAATTAAGCATTTACTATTACTTACCTGATGTTTAATCCAGGTCACCAGTGGCTCAGGTGGTTCAGCAGCAGGCCATCATATAGTCAGGAAGGTTGGTGGTTCGGTTCCCGGCTCCCTCTGGTCCGGGTGCAGACTGGCCTTAAGAAAGATGGTGGTGGTGGTAGGAGAGGACTGTGATTCAGATCGTGAGCTTGTGAGCCTCTCTTCCATCAGCCAACCCCAGGGCAGCGGTGACAAAGAAGCACCGACTGTTGACTTCACTGTAGCCATTTGAGAAACTTGCCTGGACTTTAGCTGATAGTTCACCAACCAGCAAATTAGCAAGTGGTCAAGAATGTTATTTTCCTCCTCATAAAATATATTAATAAATATCAGCTCAGCCTAAAACGTGGGATGAAGACCTAATTTAGAGTCTTCATGAATCACGTGTGACTCAAGTGTCTAGACGTTTATAGTTTGGGCTTCTTTTCAGCTCAGGAAGTGCACTGCTTATTTTGAACTTTTTCAGCAGATTTTCCAACAGTGTGTGTGTGTGTGTGTAAGTCAATATTGTGCAGCCTGACTCAGTAACATCAGTAGATTTGTGTATTATCTATTTATTTATTTAAACCAAAAGCAAGTTTAGTGAGTAAGCTGAAGTAGTATGAAGATAGATTTCGTTTCCCTTTGGGACAGCACAATTATATACATATAAAAGCAACAGAGCCAAATATAAGCATTTATTCTCCAAAAAAAGTACATTTCCGTGGAGATGTTGCTGCTTGCTTTAACTACAGCTCGCCAAACACTAGGATTAAATACACGAGATCCTCTAATGATGAATTTTTCATATTTCACTCAAAAAGTAGCATTGTCAAGCTTGTGACATAGCAACACATACATTGCAAAAACTCATCTAGAGATACGTAACATTTTCCTGAATTCAAATAAGTTGGATATTTGTCCTTGATTTGAATATAAGTACAAATAAAATCTGTCCGTGGAACAAGTGTCTCATTGTGCTCCCTTTCATTTGAAAAAAAGGATGCTTCTTATTTTAAGAGCAAAAATACACATTCAACCGGCAAGTCAAGATTACTCAAATTAAGGTCAAACATTCTTAATTTAAGTTATTATAATTTGTTTTATTTTACAGTAAATAGAAAGTTGGAATTTTATTTTATTTTATTTAAATTGTATTTTATGATTTTATTTTTTTACTTGTTTTTGCTGTGTAACCTGGAACATTAAACTTGTCACTTTTGTTTCCTTTTAGTGATAGCATCTTTTTTTGACTTCATGTTCTCTTACTTTAAGAATAATCCATTCATTATTGGCTCGTAGTAGTAGCAGTTAACTTTGGCGCCCTGGTGTGACTCACTTCCTCAGGCCACACCTGTCACTCCCATTGAACAAACACCTCCTCACGTACAAAGGCACAGCCGCACGCGGGTTCGTCTTTCCATTACGTCTTTATCTGTGTTTATTATGGTTACCGAGAGGATTCCTAGTGTGCTTTTTGTCTTAGTGCCAAATAGGTGAATTCAGGTTAATGTAGTAAGGGACGGTCGAGCTGCATGCCAAGGAAATAAATAAAGAGTCTGCAGCGTCACACATGTGCGAATACGACAGGTGATGTAGGCAAAGTGAGCCTTGTGCCAACGTCATCTTAAAGTAATCTCTACTTCAAGTATGGCCCGTGATTTTATTTGTTAAGGCACACAACATAAGGACTACCAAAATGCAGATACAGTCACTTTACGTGTAAAAAGTTTGAGAAAAAGTAAATAGGCCTATGTGTGTGTTTTTGAGGTTATTCCTACTTTTTCTTTAGCTCATCTTCAAAGTGCTTAGGTCAAGACCCCCATCTTTCTTTCAGTGTATCCAATTGTGTTCTTATGTTCTTCTTAAATATGAAGCTATAGTAACGCCTGTTTAATACCAAAGCCTTTTTTTCTGCAAATCCCAAAGATGCTCCAATATGGGGTTAACATCTGGACTCTGTGGTGACCAATCCATGCGTAAAAGTGATGGCTCATACGTCCTGAACTTCTCTCTCTGTCAGCTCCTTCTTTGGCCCCATGATGTTACTGTCCCGGGACCTGACTAACAGCAGCAGCAGCAACCCCAGATCATACAAATCCAAGTGGTGACTTCATTTTAGCCGTGCAGTAGGCTATATAAAGTATATTGGCTCTTTACCCACCTCTCTGTGTAATAGTAAAACGTGGTCACTCACACCGATGTTTCTGGTTCCCTCCACAATCATGTTGTTGTGACCTAAGTTCAGGCCAAATGACGCATCCACACATTACTACTTTACTTTAGTCACTGCCGAGTCGTGAGTCATTTTCTAAGGACCCCACTCATCACGGCGTCTCTGAAATAGCACAAACATTGCACTTAGTCATGACTCCACCGTGAACCCCCCTCCCCAGTAAGAACTCAAACGGCCAACTCGGAGCGGCGTTAGTGCCTTGTGTCTCAAAAACACACATGGAATTGATTAACTTTTGTAAAATGACTAAACCGTTGCGAGTCATGGCCGCTGATTCAGTGAAAAATGATACTTTACTGCTTGATATGTCTCTGTAACTATAGGCTACACTCATCTTTAACCTCTTGAGCCCCGCTTTAACCCATTTTCTCCAGTCCAGCTTTACCCAAATCTAAAAGCTTCTCGACACACACAGCCTATAGGCCAGAGTAACGCCTCATTGGAAAGCTAAGAGTATAAGCTGAAGTGACTTTTTTGTCGTGTTTCTGTCTTTTTTTAAAAATGGCTTTCTTCATTGCTTTTTTCACCCTTGTTGTCGTCCCTTTTTAAAATTGTGTTATTGTTGCTTTTCCGGCACTTTTTTTGTTGCTGTTTTTAATCCCCTTTAAATCATGTTTTTGTTCAGGTGGGGGTTAAGAGGTTAAAGACTCTGATGCGGCTCTTTTGAACTTGTATGTAAACAAAATAAAGCCATAATGTAGGCTTATATTGGTTACAGGCAAAGGGGGTAATTTGGCATTCATTGTCTACCTTTACTTTTTCATTCACTTTTGTTGCAGTGAGAGATAGTAATCAACCAGGTTCCCAAGCAACTAGTGACATCAATGGCGTGTCGAAGCACGCCATTGATGGGAGTGGGAGTGGGAGTGGAGAGCTAACTGTCTGTTGGGTGAGGATGAGTTTAAGGTGTATTTTATACCCACAATGTTCTAGCCTGGTATGAAAGAACGAGATAGAATAGTCTATCACAAAATATTTAAATTATTATTATTAATTTAACCTAATGGCTTAAAGGTGCATCATGCAACTTTTTATTCGGAAAAAAAGTTTATATTTGTGTATATTTGACCATGTAATGACCCAGCGGCTGTATGAGTATTCAGCATGGTGCCTTTACTTTCAATCACAGTGGTCTCTACAACGCTCCAGGATCAAGTTTTGTAGGTTTTCTGGTGAGAGGGTCCGTCAGCAATAAAAACCTTCCAAACAATTGGTCCTGGATCGTCTTAGAGACCACTATGATTGAAAATAAAGGCACCGTGCTGCACACTCATACAGCCGCTGGGTCACTAGAAGATTAGTTACGCACAAGTATCAACTTTCTTTTTCCACAAGAAAAGTTGGATAATGCACCTTTAAAAATGAGCAGCAACACATAAGCTGTAATGACTTTGTTTTTATGTATGTGGCCAACATATTTTCATCCTTTCTCACGGCCTACAATTTTATTCATGGTTCGAAGTAAATGAATCTTCTTTCTCAAGAACTTAAAAAGCCCTTCAAGGGAAACGCTGGATTGGGCAACCTCACATGTTTACAGTCTATGCCTCACACACGTCAACAATGAAATCATTATGTCATGGGTTGTCACTAGAGGGCGCACTCTTCCATAAATCCACCGTTAAGTAAGAGCGGATGGATTTAATACAAGATTAAAGGGGAAACGGTCAGCGGTGGAAACTAATACAAATATACATGTTTCAACAAAAAAAAAACAATAAAATGTCATGTTTAAATTGAAGGTACATGAATGGGGGAATACAATACAAAACAACATTCTCCACAGCCATGGTTGCATATTTGAACGATCTTTATTCATTTTATAATATACTTTGTGTTGAGTTTTTACATAAAGAGACTTTTCTTTTACACATATAGATTATATCGTGGTTAATTTGTATCTGTATATATGTACACTTTAAATAAATCTTACATTAACACCAAGAAAATAACATTTACAGTGCAAGAATGTTGAATAGTGGTCACCCTCTCGTGCCTGTTTTTCTTTTTTCTCTTTTTTGAAACATTTTTCCCTCGGTCAAGCTTGTGCCCCTCAGATTCTGCTCATTCATTTCAAATTCCGGGCGGCGAGAGAGGAGGGACATTAGGAATACCTGCGTCTTGAGTGAAATGCGTTTTTAAAGGGTTGGCGTGGCGAGGTGTGCCCGAGAGCAAAGGTTCATGGGAGTCGTAGGCCTTAAAACACCCTCCGTAAAAAGAAATAAAGGCAGGAACTTATTTACCCATAAACGATTACATTATCATAGTTTTGTCATGGCATTTTTGCATTGCGTGACCCACTGCTTTTCAAGCTCTTATAAGGCAAGACACTAAAGATTGCGACATCCCTATTGCCAGTCTCAATCAGCAAAACACAAAGCCAGTGGTTTAATGTCCTTTGCCAACAAAAACATCCGTCTTCTCTTCCTTCCTCTCGAATACGTCAATGCACCTAGATGATGCAGGCCTAGTGTCTTGCCTTTAAACTCCTCCCCCCAGTCCAAACCAGTCCGGCCATCGCTGTCCTCGGCGCAAAGAGAAGTTCCAAACTTTCTATTTACAAAGCAGTTCTTCAGGAGCAGCATCTGTAACACACTGGTTGGGTAACCGGCCCATTGATCGACAATTGCATGCATTATGTTTTATTTCTTTACCGCACACATTCGGCCTCGATATACATACGACTATGTTACACTTAAGAGGGAGTACTTTGCTGCTGCTGTACAGATGTTTGAGGTAAAGGGAGGGGGAGGAGTAGCAGAGATTTTGGGTTGGTTGGGTTGAGGACATGTTGGGTACAAGGAGCTTCCGAACGTCCTCACAATGTTTAAATCTCTACTACGATGGAGAATCCCTGGACAGCTGAGAGCCTTCTCAGATGTAAAGGAAGGAAGGGGGGACTATGGGTCATTCGGATAGGGTGTAACGGCCTATTCGCATCACAGACAAATGGACTTATGCTCAACATTTTTTTACACACACACGTGGTATAAAGTATTGCTGTTTCGTTTGTGTTTCCCACATTCTAGTTTTTCTTAAAGAGATTATGCATCTATAGGTCCAGTATCAAAACACACAGAGTGGAGTATAGGTTTTTTTTTTTTTTTTTGCTGTAAAATACTGCTAAGTGATGATACCTCTACTGTAGTTCTGTATAATGTATGAACTTGTGTGGTGATTGCACGCATGCACACGAAAGCACCTCGGACTGGTAAAGGAAAACTGCACTATATAGTCTCGGTAATTCACGTCGCCCCAAAATGTGGTCGCACAATTTTTTTCAAGGCTGTGTGATAGTGGTCAGTATATCTTTAGTCATGCAGGCCACTTCTACGAAGCACTATACACCAACTAGTCTAAATCAATTGTTAATTTCGAACATATTTAGCTTCTTCTTTTTTTTTTTTTTCCTTCCCCCACCGGTGAGTGCGAGTATAAGCGCGTACGTAGTATACTGCGTTGTCTATGTCTAGTGACTTTCATGTACGTTTAGATCGTACTTGTGTCTGTCGCCGTGTGCGAACGTATAGAGCTGTACAATCAGAACAAAAGGGTGAAATTGTGAGGAAACAAATTGGCAAGAGGCCTGTTTTTTTTTGTTTAGTTTTTTTGTTTTTTTACGAATACTGCTACAACTACTGCTACTTCTACGTCGTCTACTTGTTAAATGATCCTAAGATAAATTAAGAAACCTGCCGCGAATACACATTCAGTGGTGAGAAGATGACAGGGGAGAGGGTATTTGTCAAGTCTTATGTGGATAACAAAAATGTCTTCTGTTGAAATGCGAAAAGTCAAGGAGTCCTGCACGCACAAAACTATCTGAGAACAGACAAATACTCGAAAACTAAAATGGTCCATCCACGCAGTCCACAGTTTCCTCAACAGTTTTCTTACGTGTCTCTCCTTGCAAACTGCTCGCATCAGGTTCTCGTTCCTCTTGTTCTTGAAAGTTTCTCGGAAATGTGCGTCTCCTCCTCAGCTGAAATAGCAACACTAAATGGCATGCATAATGTTTGAATGTTTTTGGCCAACACACCCCTTACCCCCCCCCCCCCCCCCAAAAAAAAAAGAGAAATAAAGAATTTCAATTCACACGTCACTCAAATCCAGCTAATGTCTGTGAGAGGTCCAGCCAGTCGCCGTAAAACATGAAGAAGACTCTTGCTCGCTGCCGTCTTCTGTAGTTCCGAAGATAAAGTGCAGGGCTTGACATTAACACGAGCCAACCTGCTAATCACAACAGAGTCGGCTTTGGCTATTTATGCATTTCATTTCACTTTGCCGTTTTGCCCGCCCTAAATATAGGTAATGCTATGAAGTAAAACGCAACCGGAGGAAATGAACAAATCCTAAATTTAAACGTAAAAGCGTCAAAATAAGTACACAGAAGTAATTGACGTCAATGTCCAGAGTAGAGCTGCGCAATATATCGCCATGACATTGTTATTGTAATATTAGGTGAGACAATTTCCACACAAAAGCTACTATATATCGCAAAATCACTGATCTTTTCCCATCTGCCTGAGATTTATACTTTTACATAAATGCATGGTAACTTACAAAATGTGCAGACGTCAGTTATAGTCATACAGTTTCTAATTTGGCTCGATTTTGGGCTTGTTTTGGTCCTGGGTCAGTATTTTTTAAAGTCTTGTTTAGACACAAAGGGGTGAAAAAAGAATTTGTTTCAATCTTTGTTTACATTTATGACGGTGCTGAAATAGTTAACAAGGTCCGTTCAAGACCTTTCTGTTTTCTTATACATTGTGCAGCCCTATAGTCTCAATCCTTTTTCTGAATATATTTTTTGGTATTTATTTATTATTATCAATAATTATTTGTATTGAAAATTGTGAAATAAATTCAGGCACATTCTAGTTTGATCAAATAGTAAATATTATAAAAAAAAAAAAAAATCTACCTACCAACCTATGGATAAATGCCTCGTAATGAAAACTGCTGAAATGGGCCGGCAGCATTTGAGTAAGACTTTGCCACACACTGACCGGAGAGTAGACGCTAATGCCAAGTCCTGTACGCGCGAGTTCGATCGAAGACGGAGCAAACACAAATTGCGTCGTGGTTGCGTGTTTTTTAATTCCGGGAGCAGCAGCGTTACGGCGGCGGCATCCTTATATGCTCACGGGGCAGGTGATGATCCGATCCTCCAGCATGACGCTGACCACCACGAAGACCAAGTACAGCAGGAACATGATGAAGCCCAGCAGTTTGCTCATGCGCCACTTGCATGCGGCGATGGAGATGATGACGAACAGCAGCATGAGGAAGAGCAGCACGATGGCGCAGAAGAGTCCGTTGGAGCTGACACGGATCGATTCGAAGTCGCTTAACATGGACCACAGGAGCCACGGGAACGGGAGCCTGTGGACACACAAATACCATTGCAATGTCCAGTGCAGTTTTTGATCATTCTCATATTGAGTAGTACGATCTTATTTCTCAAAACCATCTTGGGAGCCAGGGGATCTATATTCCTAATGTTGCCTCCCAATGCTCTATGTTGTGCTTAAACCAGAGCAATAGTTTAATATGGCAAAAAACAGGACATTAACCTCTTACCCCCCACGTGAACCAAACGCAATTTCTCCAGATTGGCTTTATCCAAATCTGAAAGCTTCTCCACTGGAGCTGACAGCCTGTAGGCCAGTGTAACACCTCATATGAAACCTAAGAGCTATAAAACCGATTGTAACGTTTTTTTTCTTCGTGTTTTGTCAATTCTTGTCACTTTTTTGAGGTTTTTTTGTAATTTTTTGTCGCGTTTCTGTCACGTTTTTATCGCTCTTTTGTGGCTTTTTCATCACTTTTTAGTCGTGTTTTGGATTGTGTTATTGTTGCTTCTCCGGCACGTTTTCATCGCCATTTCAACGCTTCTTTCAAGACACTTTTAGGTTTAGGTAGAGCCAAACTGGAGAAAATGTGCTCAGTTGAGGTAGGGATTAAGAGGTTAAAAAGGGGGTATTATTCTTTCAGCAGATATTTGGTAATAATCTCAAACACATCTTTATCACTATGCAATGCACTATCTAGCTAAAACTTCTTTCCCACTTCTTGATTTTCATGCGATCTCCCCTTAAGTCCCTCCCACTCCCCCTTCTCTTGCTCTCCTCCGCAGGGCAAAAAAAGAAAATATAATTTGTGTGGCTGATGTGAAGTTTTACTTTGCGATGAGAGGATTAAGAAGGTATACCAGATTAAAAAAAATATTGATATACTAATTAGCATATGCGAAATAGCTGGAGATTATAGGCACAAAAGGACGATTTACTTGATTCTTCAGTATCAAAACAAACCACAGCAGCAGACACTTGAATTGAACCATCCATATCAGGTGAAAGGAGCTGCAAGTTTAGATTGTTTATTTAATTATTGATGATTGTATACTTATATGTTTATGTTATTGGTCAATGTTAAATAACCAGCTAATACGTGATACATAAAACCCCTCCTTTAAAATACTCTTCCTCATATTGACAGTAGTTATCAGGGAGTTTGCCATGTTGGTTCTGTAACTGTCATATTACACCCCTCATTGCAAAACATTTGGAGTATTTGTAGATTAAAACATTCATTTCAGTAATTAAGGGTGAGTTTTGTGGCGTACCCAACGGTGATGTCAAAGATATTGGATCCTACAGAGCTGGACACCGCCATGTCGCCCAGGCCTTTGCGTGCCACAATGACACTGGTGATGAGGTCAGGGATGGAGGTTCCAGCTGCTAATATAGTCAGACCCATAATCTCCTCGGTAATCCCAATCGTCTCTCCAACCTGCCGAAAGAGAAGCTACATGTAGAAACTAAGCTTTGGGATGGAAAAAAAACAAAACAAAAATAACACAAACTAATCTTTCACTCTAGCTATTTTCAATTTTCTTCGGAACACTGGCAGCTGTCGTGAGTGGCAAAATCCTAGTCCAGAAAAAGGACACTTTACATGTTCATGGATTAGACTGGAAGGATTATTATGAAATATGCAGATCGATGTGGTCAGAGAATACAGACTTTTCACACTGCGTTCTGATCATATCCGGGCCACAACCACTGAAGATGTTTTGCTTCAGTTGTTACTTCTTCTAAATGTTGTTTTGTACCTGGTGAGCCCACCACACCATGAGATAGGAGAAACCTGCGATCCAACAGATGGAACCCACAAAAGTGACGGGGAAGAACTTCTTTGATGCCTGAAAAAAACAGCAGCTAAATGAGATTCAAAATCCAAAGCATTGACAGAAGAAATCATTAATGGTCAGAAATGTTCCTGGTACCGGTTTCCGAACGTCAGGCAGCGTGATCCACAGCGGGAGCACGATGGGCATGATGAAGAGGTAAGTGAAGCGTTTACGGTACGTATCGGGCCACGACAGGCTCAGAGGCTGGTCCTCCTCCTCCTCCTCCTCTGCCTGAGTGTACACAGATTAACGCGCCGTTAATGTGGTCCCAAAAAGACAATAGTTTGAAGTAAGGCAAAAAACACATCAAACTGTCACCGGGAGTGACCTCAGACAGTGGCTGGGTGAGCGTAATTGTGGCTCTATGTCCCAGTCATCGGGAGTGATCAGGCGGCTCTGCAGAGACTCTACAGAGACTCTGGCTACAGCTGCCACTGGAATATCAACTGACACCTCTGAATCCAGATCGGAGAAACTGAAGATGACATGGGCCATTTCTTAAAGAGTGTTATAACTATTCTGTGTCTGACCTGGCGCTTTTGTCAGCTGTCATTTCTGCTTACTATAGGAAAACACAATTCATAATTAAACAATAAGGTACAATATCAATGCCTTCTGAGACTGAAATCCAGTCCTGGGTCCCTTTGTATGCAATTAGACAGTAAGCTCAGAGCCAGGGGACCGGAACAGGTCCTCACATGCACATTTGAATCTTTTCCTTTCGGGACCTGTAAAAAGGATTAGACCAGTGGATGTGAAAAAACATTACCTATAAAGAAATGCAAAGTGAAACTCTTATTCATGTAGAAAATCATAGTATTAAATATGGCGGTGAGGCTCATGAATCATGAAGCTCGGAGCAGAACTGCCTGGTAACCTTGGTAATGAGAGCTGCCAAACAAAGGCAGTGCTCAGTATTCTGATGTACCCCACTCCACATCCAGATGGCTGCATTGTTCAGCTAAAATGGCCAGCCCCAGACCAAGGCTCATTCCTGAGCCAATGCCCCGGGACCAGGCTTGGGCTAATAAATGTAACTATATCAGCCCTGTTGACGATGTTTTGCTCATTAGCTCACACTATCCTCATGTATCATAGTGTATCCTCATACAGCTAACGTGTCAGATTAGTCATCATGTTAAGTGCATGTGTAGATTCTTCAAAGAGCCCTCCTCCACCACATGGGTTTACTTGTGTTCAATGTGAGCCCTCAATGGACCCCTCAGTGCTGCAGCGCCCCCTGTGGGTCACTCTCCAAATGCCAGCCCCCAGGGACTTCCGGTGCCCTGTAGCGCCACAGCTGGCAACACAGCCAACTCAGAGCTTAAAGGCATACGACTTTTAACAGCCGCCACAGAAAGAGAGGCCTGGTATTTTCTTTGTTCCCAGCAGAAAGCATGAGCTTCACCTCGTATTAAGGACACAGCACAACAACCTGAGTGGAGACTCTTCAAAGTATCCAATACTTATAAAAAAGTCAACACATGATTTAGTTACAACACTGTCTACAAGTCTTAATTTATGACTACAAAGTTACAAGCAACCAACTGTAAGAAGGTGTTTGGCTGTGAGTCTAAACTTTCCAATTTTTTGCAGAACAAGATTACATTTTACAAATATGCAGAAAGTATATTATTAGAAGGATCCCTCTTTGGAGTTTTCCTGGTTGTCCCTTCTAAGACACACCATCTTAGACATTGACATGTAAAGTTTTTAGTTTATTATCTTTAGCAAGAGTGATCTTGTGTGGTTTTGGAGTGATAGTGTTTGTACTGCAGGCTGCTCCTTCTACAGTGACCTTAACCATCCTCTTATTCCCCAAACCTGATGACTGAGTCCAGGAGGAGCAGAACAATTAGTATGACGGCCTCCAGCTGACACAGACTGGCGCAGGCGGGATGTGTTTTAAAAATAGCGTCAAGTGGGGATTAGATATGCCAATATGCTCTTCCAAAGTGACTGAAACACCACCTGGTTAAGGTGGCTTGGTCCCACCTGGGGGAAGCTCTGCCAGTGCGGAGCTTAGGGACTGCCAAAAATACTGGCTTTGAAACATTTTCAAGTTCAGGTTAAAAAAAAAATATATATAAACAGAGGAGTGAACGATTAATCTAAAAGTGTTTGTGAAGGATCTCTTAATCTGAAACAACTCAGAGCAGCAAAAGTGGTCAATACACAAGGTCCCGGTTGGAATCAGGACTTGCTGCTTTGCATTACTGTGCGTTTCTGCCTGTTACAGTGCGAGTAGGGAAAATGCTTTTTTCATAAAATGTTTTTTTTTCTGGTAAGTCGAAATGATGTAGTGCTTTTATCTGTAAAGTTAGTTACATTAAGAAAAAAAATTATAATAATTTAAAAAAAAATTGTGGGTTCCCAGTACCCCATGGCTCACTTGAGCTCGCTCTTCCCTAATTGTGCACCGGCAGCAGCGGGCCAGTGAACAGTGTGATTACAGAGCTCAGTGGGAGGAAGGCGTGTCCGCTGGCAGATCCAGCTGAAACACAGGAGCCCGCCCAACAGCATGCTGGGAAATTATCAGCAGCAGTGACCTGTGCTACAGTCGGCGCTAACTTAGCATCAGTCAGACTCAAGGTGAAACACGGGCAGATGAGAGGCATCAATAATTCATAGATGTCAGTGAAACTTTGATATGAGTCTCTCTGTCGCTGTCCCTGTTTCTTTCTGCCGCAGTTACAAGGCCTCGCTTCAGCACAGTGCAATTTCGGGTAATAAATATCTGTCAGAGGGTGACGTACCGTTTCTCCTTCTTGGCCGGCTGTTCCATTCATAGGTGGGGTGACCTCCTCTTCCACACAGGAGCTATTTGGAAGGTTATTTTCTGCACACATAAAATGTTGAAATGATGTTATGGTATGCTTTATAGTGACAGGAACTTCAAATCATTCTAATATCATTTCAGATAATACTAAAATATAGTAAGAAGGTTTTATGTGCTACTGGCGAGGTGGCATTGACACACAGCTAAAGTAAAAACACAAAACCATTTTCAGATTTCAATGAAAACTTACCAGGATTCTGATTAAAATGCTAAGATGTTAATGCCTTACTGTTAGCATAATTCTGATCAACATCTAAGCGTCTTTGATTGTGCTCCTCTGACTACACCGTGGCCATAAAAGCGCTTCCTCTGGGCCTCGTGCTAATCCTTTGGTTCAATGCTCTTTGATATGAGAAATGCATGAATTACAATTGGCTCTGACTGTGATGGATTTAAATGCTGCTTGAAGACAACACTTGCAATCAATTGGGATGTTCTTGATAATGTCATGCTTGTTTAACATCAGATGTGTAGCTCATTCATTATTTCATTGGACGGGTTTAGTGGCTCACGGAGTAGCCCCGTATATGAAGGGCTGTGGTTAGGCGCACACAGTATATCACCGTACTATCGCAATTTTAGGTCACTGAGGTCTTCTATCGGACACAGCCAAAAACAAAAACCCATGTTCACTTAAAGCAGAACTAAGTAACTCATGCCCCTAGAGGCCATAAGCACCACTGCAGATGTCGTAAAATGTTACGGTTTTTTACTCATTTTTTTAACTCAAACTTGACTGTAAATACGGTTTAAGTGGCGCTAGCCCGCAGTTAGCTTTGCCCGTTAGCCTATTAGCTTTTCGATTCAATTCAATTAAAAAAACTTTATTTGTCCCCAAGGGGCAATTTCTCCTTCGTGATTCCATTAGTGTGTATTGGTGGCTACGACCCTGAGGGACAGGGAAAGTTGCAATTGTGGTTTTCTGGCCAGAGACACCAGGGGGAGATGAAAGACCCCCCCAATCATCCCATTAACACTTGTGGGACTACGGAAAGTATTGATCAAGGTAAACAAATTACTTAGTTCTTCTTCAAACATGTGCAAAAGTACACTTTAAGACATGATTTTCATTTTGATTTTTAACCTTGCTTGAGTGTATTTTTTGAGTCTTACTGTGATCATTTTTGGCTTCAACATTCTGGAAGGTACTTTGTTGTAGAGATCTAGTAAAGTGTTGCAAAAATAATACGGGTAATAAGAATATACTAAAAAGCTACACAAGATATGTGGTGATAAAAACATTTTCCACAAATTGCAAGTTTTTTTAATTAGCCGAACTAGCTTAACACATTGTTATTTCATGAATGTATGCAATGTTTAAACTGTTTGTTTACCTGCACGGCTCGCGACCCCATTGGCCTTCTCAATGTCCTCCACTTGGCATTTCTTTTTAGCAATCTTATGAAGAATGGATGCTTTCTCTCTGAATTTACCTGTAAAAAAAAAATCAAGTGGGTCACGGTTAAAACCATAAGCGCCGTTTTCTTCCTTTGACTGCCAACTTTGACCCCTGATAGGTCGTGTTTCAAAAGCACATTGCAGTGACTTAACACAAAACTGCTGCCTAGACAAGACTGTGTCATCATAGCATATCATATACTGATGATCTTGCAATGTCCCGGGCCTTAGGAAGAAACAATCTCTTGTTAAAAGATATGGGCAGTGTTTACAGAGATGTCAGATTAGTGAAAAGGATGAAGAGCGAAAGGAAATAACAACATGGACACATTCATTTACAGGGTAGTGCTAAGGGTTTTAAGGCCTTCTCTTATCAATCAGAATCCACTTTATTTCATTGTTACTTAAATCAGCTGCTCATCAAAAGTCCTAAAAAAAAAAACCTTAGGATACCCTGATTTATCAGCCTGGCTAACGCCAGACTCCTGTGTGCGCTCGAATCATTTCAAACTTCACAACAGCCTGGGGACCATGGCCGAACTCTTCACATGGATTTGGGGAGCAATCACAGAACGAGGAGGGACGGCAAGACGATGACGCGCTATTCGACATACGGAAGCTTGTAGTTTGTTTAGGGATAAAAAATAAAAATGTATTTGCGGATCCAACGTCACAGCAGCAGACGCGATGCCATCTTTCGATCAAGCTTTAGACCGTGTTGTAAATAGTTTAGCTCGAAGGTTTACAGTGGGTACGTCACACATCATGTGATATGATGATACCATTGGCTATGGCTACGTGCAGACGCATGAGAGACATTCGTAGCACCCAATAAATGGCTACGGACAATCGTAAACCACACGTTTCCTATGAGAAAATGAATTGGTGGTCCCCAGACTAAATACCACTTGTGATTTTAGTCTGGTGTTAGCCAGGCTACTGATTTACTACATTATGAACAAACATACAATACAATCGTTTAGTATGGTTTAGAAAGATTAACGAAGACAGTGACTGAATCCTATCCTATCCCTGTTGAATTCAGTAGCCGCTGACCCATGACCTAGTGAGTAGCAGTTGGCTAAGTTTAGTTACATCAAATGCACTGAAAATATCTTAAATCTCAAGCTAGTCCTATGTCTTCTCTGTATTTAGCAGTGCCATATTTAATTCCTTTTAAAAGGTCACATGGGTCATGGAAGTAGACTCATTTTAGTGCTTTAAGGTTTGAGGACCATTGGCAAAAATCATTGATTGTGTCCACGTCGTTGCACCCATTTCCTGTGCATGCCATAACAGGCTTGCATGTTTTGTCTCTCTAGCCAAAGCCAATTAAAATCAATGACAATGATACTTTTATAATTGTTTCACGAATGGTGGCCTACTCTCTGACCTATAGACTAAATCATTAAATGTCTCCCAAGGAAGGACCTCCTCCATATTCTCCATGTATAGCCACAAAAATATCACCCTACATTTTCGCTTGGTTTGGTAAAGTGCAAAAGGAACTCTATGTAACTCTAGCTTGGATGTAATATCTTTTTTTTTTTAAGTTATTATTACCATCAGAAGTTCATGCACACTGACCAAACTGTTCAATCACATGAATAACAACCAAGATTGTAATCTTGATATAAAAAATGGACACCACTCCCTCGACAACACCACAGTCACTCAATTTTCCCTGTCAGCTCTTGCCTGTTATGCAACCGCTGGCTGGATGACTCACGACAGTTTGCCCAATTCAGTGCCACACATCTGACATGCGAGTACAAGTAAAAGCCCCCCGGGTGAGTGCTAAGGCAAGAATGATGCATTAGTCAGTGAGGCAGATTCGTAAAAAGGCTTGAGCGTTTCTGCGGGGGCAGAAGAAAAGGGAATCAATGGGGGAAATCTTGAGGAAGGGATCCGTTTTGTTTAGATATTTGCGTGTGTGGAGGTGGTGGTGGTGGTGGTGGTGATGCTCCAGATACAAATGCACTGTATGCTGTCATGTTAGGAGGACACCATTGATTTTGAAACACTGATTAAAACAATACAAAGAAATACATTATGTAGATGAGGCAAAACATTATGACCAACGACAGATTTTGTATCACCCATAGCAATAACAGACTTTCTGCTCTTGAGCGGTGTTCTTGGTAGTCAGTGGTTGATTAAAAAAAGATGGTTCTTTTCTTTTAGTTTTGATCATATTAAAATATCAGATGGAGGGCTGATCTGGGAGTGGCACTGTTTATTTCAGTAGTTAGGTCCACAAACATGCCACCAGAGCCGGTGCTGGCCCTTCTGGGGCCCTAAGCAAAAATCCACTCAGGGGCCCTACAGTACACATGGCTATTTGATGAAGAGCGAACCCATTTATGGTCAAAAACAGTTACACTGTGCAGTAGTGCAGGGCAGAAGTGGTACATAACCACAATTTGGGCCCTGCCCCATTGTGTGAGAACCATTAACCACTAAGCCACTGTCAGACTGGAGTTTAGGAAACCACTAGTCTTTAGTCTTTTTCCCCCCACTTTTTAAAATGGTAAAAGGTCACTGACCCAGTTTGCAAACCACTGACTTTAAAACTAACTGAAACCTGCACCTGAGTTATATTTTTATCTTACCACTGAGAATCAGCCTGCCAGTAAATTGTTTTAGACCGTGCACTTTCCGAGAACTAGAGTTACTGAAAATAACCGCGCTCAACTGTCTGGATTCAACTCTCATTTGAGACTAAATGCTTTTTGGCTTTTTTCTCTCCTCTATTCACTGCAGGAACTGCAGGATGTGAAATACAAATTAAAAGTGTCATTATGTTGGACAAAGGAGGACAGATCACTTTAAGCTCTCGGGGAACATCTTGAATGTATGTGATGTTATATGCACAAGCGAACATCCATTACAGGTGAAACTAGCTCTGCTTCAAGCCTACTGCGCACCTCTAAAATAACTTCAGAAAAGCTAGATAAATTGTTTAATCAAGTAAAAATATGTACTGTCTTGCTTAGACGACTGCCTCTGTGATTCAGTCCTGGACGAGGCTAAACTGTAGTTGTTTTGTGTTGACTCTTCATGTCCTGGTTATACGTAAAACCTCACACCTCACCATCTTTATACTATTATAGTTTACTTATTAGTAATGAAATAAAACAACTTTATGGAAAGGACCTTATAAAACTATTAATTTACTAATCAGTAAAAAAAAAGGGTGTAGTTTGTAGCAAACGTGTGGTTTATGGTAACTCCACCTTCAGAACAGAGCACAGTTTTCTACAGCAAATACAACTAAGTTAGTATGCAGTGTACAACAAATACATAAGGTATTTTAGGCATAACCATGTGGTGTCTACAAAGCAAAACTGTTGGAATTAGGGATGGGACGATACACTTAAACTCACGATACGATGCACCTCGATATATGCACGATACGATATCAAAAAAGAAAAAAATATTACTAACAACTTCTTTATTTTTGTTTCAGTTGCACACAGGGAAACACAAGGCCTAACAGGCCAAACACAAACAAGAACACTCCCTTAGTGCTGCTCTAACCCTAGGTTAAGTTATCTCAGGACTGGTTCTTAAAAAAAAAACTAACATATCAACATGTTCTGGTGTAATCAGTGATCTTTGAGCAGACAGAAAATGGTAAGTGGCAAATGGTCCCATTCTCTCACCTTTGGTCCCTGACCCACAGTTTTGGAACCGCTGATTTAAAACTACCTAAAACTTGTATCTGACGGTCTTACTACTGAGAATTAGCCTGTGAGTAGCCCAATTAGTTTTAGACTGTGCACATTAAGCGAACCAGAGTTACTATAAGTAAACTGTGCTCATGAGAACAGTGTGGATTCAACTCCTCTTTGACCAGGCCACGTAGAACGACTTTACTCTCGTCTATTTGCCAAACTACTGTCCTGATGCTCCGCTAGAGACAATAAGAAGAGAGTTTAAATGAGTGTGTGGCGATGCAGCCCCGAGTCCGAGCAGAGAAAACATGAGAGCAGCGCCCGGGACACGAGAGACATGCAGGCGCACAGGAGGCGAAGTGAGCACCGGGAGACAGACAGACAGCTAAGCGGGGACGCGAAGGGGAGAAGCACTCGCCCCTCGGGAGTGACGGGGAGAAGGCGGTAGGTCTCTCCTGCTCATCCACTTCAGCAGACTGCTGCGTGTTGGCGTTTTATGTGCCAAAGTAGGAGGAGTGTGAGTGAGCGCTGTCAGAGAGCCTGTCCCCGTAACAACGCGTTGATTAATAAATGAAAAAACACCGTAGTTTGACTGAGATGCGGGGCCCTTGCGGCTGCGGGGGCCCTACGCACCTTGCGTAGTTTGCGTATAGGAAAAACCGGCTCTGCATGCCACATTAATTGTATGGCCTTCAAATGGTGCGGGGCGGTTGTGCTTCACAGGTAGAAGGTCCTGGGTTAAATTCCCACCTGGACGGGGCATTTCTGTGTGGAGTTTGCATGTTCTCCCCGTGTCTGTGTAGGTTTCCTCCTGGTATTCCGGTTTCCCCTACCACTAAAAACTTTCTCTGTGGCCTTTTTGAGAGTTAATCCCATGTTTAAAGGGACTAGACAGAGTTTAAATTGTGTTTTATTATGTATTTTCCATCCCCTACTTGCTCCTGCAATGTCCTAATGTGTAGAATGAGCCCAGACCTATTCACCATAACTGCCACTAAAATCCTGCACTGTCACTCAAAAGGTTGTTCATTCGGGTCCGAAGTGCCGTCATGCACGAGCTTAATATAAAAACTGCAGTTACGCATAAGACCTGAGGTGGCAGTAGTGAGTATAAAAATGTCAATTTCACTCTAGTCCCTTTAATGTTTGAAACAACAGTACTTTGTAAAGAGATACTGCGTTTTGTTACCAGACCCGCATCTACACCATGTTGAGAACCATTTTTAATGGACTATAATTATTACGTCCATGTGTTGAATGAAGATTAGTTTTACATTAATCCATGGTTACGGTCAATAAAATAAAAAATAAAAACCTGTGCGCCAGTTTTTGTTTCAGGCAGCATCTGCAAAGTAACGATCAACAGGAAAATTCTACACTATTCTTCTGATTTGGATAGATTGTTATTATGTCATATGAACCTAACATATTCCTTGGTTTCAGACACATTACTTTTTCAGTTATGGATGCTGCTTTGACCTGAAGCAAAGATAATAATATGAGTCTTAACTTTATTCCGCTTGAAATTACTGTGGCTGAAAAACTGATTTAAATTTCTTGCGTTCCCTATGGGTTGCAAAACAGTCGGATGGTCATAATGTTACACCTGTACAGAGATCAAACTCAAAATAAAGCTGAAAAATGATAAGCAAAAAAATGGCACAGTCATGATTTCCACTGGTGTTAGTGAAATCGTCAAGAGTCACGGGTGAGCAAGCAAAAAATCAAAATCTGGAAAAGACACGATGGATGACTGACCGTAAAAAGTCAAGGGAAAACTTTAGGGGCTTACCTTCCTCAGTCATTGAGTGATAATATTTTAGTTTCCCATAAGTCCCAAGCTCTACAACATCACAGCAAAAGACAAGGGTAAGGCAGCAGACACACACAGATAGGAAAAGAGTGGGCAAACAGTACAGGTCGATTCAGCACACAAGTTCACACGAAAGTCACAACAAAGAGGACTCCCATCACCAGCCCATCTAAAGCGCTGTCATAGAGAGGGCGAACGGGGTAGTAAATACAGTTGTAAAATAATAAGAGATGCACGCCACAATGACTCAGAGAACAGAACAGAATGACAAGATATTTACTGGGTCAAACATGCAACAAAAAATATGTCCTCCTCCTCCTCCTCCTCCTCCTCCTCCTTCTCTCCCCTGCGCCAATGACTCAGCGTTTTATTCCCACTATGAAAGGCAGACAATTCATATGATTCTCTGAGCTGAACTGTTCCCGGTACAGTAAACAGACACAGGTCAGCATGTCTGCGTGATGAATAGACCCCCACAGATCAGACCTGCAGTAGCCATCAATCCAACAACCTGCACACTCACATGGTGCTGCGGGAAGGGCGCCTGGGTCACACAAATGCAGCGGATTCTGACAATAACTGCGAAATTATGAAGTTTGGTCGGACAAAACTAAAGATCCTTTATAAGTCTGTTAACATTGTGGCATTGTTTGGTGGGTGGCGCTTAGCTAGAAGTAAAAGGAGGCTATAGAAATTTACGTTGGAGACTGTGGTGACCAGCATTAGCTAACAAGATATGGGTGGTATTTCTTTTTTTCTTTTTTATTCGGAAATAAATAATATTGAAACAAAGTTAAAGCAGAACTACGTAACTCATGCCCCTAGCCGCCATAAGCGCTACAGCATGTTGTGGTTTTTTACTCATTAATTGTCCGTGAGAGTAAATACTACGCTGACAGAAAAGACAAAGGGAGAGAGAGGGATATTGTACATCCAATTACACAATGGAGATAATTGTTTTCACTCAAACTTGGCTGTAAATACTGTTTAAGTGACGCTAGCCCGCAGTTAGCTTTGCCTGTTAGCCTGTTAGCTTGTTCTTCGTGATTCTATTAGTGTTTATTGGTGGCTCCGACCCGGAGGCAGGAAAGTTGCAATTGTAGTTTTCTGGCCAGAGACACCAGGGGGAGATGAACGACTCCCCAATCATCCCATTAACACTTGTATTACGCCCAGAGGGACTACGAAAAGGATTTTTTAAAGGTAAACAAGTTACTTAGTTCTTCTTGAAGTTTATGAATTTTACGTACAATCACTCTGTTGGATTGTGTCAGCTGCGCTACTCAATTATCCCTTTTGGTTGGGAGAAGGCGGCTCTGACTCATGCACTGTACGGAGCAGAATGAAAACCTAATGGGACTACCTAGGTAGGAGTGAATGGGACGTGCTTATAACCTTATGGGGGTAGAAATAAAACCCACAATCTTGTTCATGGTCTTTAACACAACACAACATCAGTGGAATGTTTTCAGTCTTAGCGTTTTGGATTTAGCGTGCTATAAACTACAGATCTTATGACTGTACTAAAGTCTTACTTGACATATAAGACCATATTTAACTTATTTATCCTGGGTTCACAATTGGTCTCCACTGCTTCTATGCTGCGATACTTTGTTTCAGTAATTTCAGAATTGTTTCAACTCGGTTTTGTAATCCATCATCCCTCAACAACAATAAGTGCTTCTAGCCGCAACTACTTATCATTAATGCTTGGTTTCTCAAAAAAAAAAAAATGTAACCATTTCCAGCAAATATGGGCAGTGGTAAACTCAACAGCACCAATCTAATGAGATGAAATGGCATCCACATCTCAGATTACCTTTTCTCATCTGCTACACTTCCAGACAAGTGCGCACTATAACTAGAAAGACGCTCTGAGGGCAATCAACACTCGCACAAAGCCTGTCGAGCACACATAGGCATCTGTCTGTTGTTCTGGACGAGCACGTTGTTGTTGTTGTTTACCCATCTGCCCTCTTGTCCTTGTGGCCGACCTCTAAACCTGGGGCCATGCTCGTGGGGGCTGGAGTGTCAGGGAAACTCAGTCAGTGCAGAAGCAAAAAGGCTTTTAACATTGATTTTTTCACAAACCCAGAACAGGGTTCGCTCCAAGGAAGGGAGGGAGTGTCTGGGTAGTGGACAAACAGATGCTAACTTACTGTATAATATGATGGTTATTTTATAGTGTTGATTCCATGGAGGTGTGGCAAAGTTAACACATGTTGTCAAAGGTACAGCAAATACTGTTCTTATGTTCATCTATTTTCATTAATTTATGGAAGATTTTTTGTGTCATCAAAATGTGAATTTTAAATGTCTGTGAAAGTTATGCTTTGAATCTTTTTACCATTGAAATAACATGTTTGATTTTTTTTCAGTCACTGAATTTCAGTCACTGCTCATTTTTCAAGGGTTTGAAATTGAAAATGAAAAATTCACCTTTTCAGTATTAACTATATTATGTTTCAACACATCAAATTCAGCAGTCTAAATTGTGTGTAAAAGTGTGTGTAAAAATATATATATATATATATATATATATATATAATAGTAAAAAAATAAATAAATAAACAGTTGAAATTCAAACATGTAATGTCAGTGTTAAAAAACAAAATTAAAAGCAGAAAAATGTACAGATATTTAAAATTCACATTCTGATGACACAAAAAATCTTCCATATTAATTTACATATTAATGGCTTTTCCAGCCACAATACTTTGCTAACTAGATAAGTTAAGAGTGCAGTTCATCTGTAAACAGTGCACACACAAATTGGCCAGCTCTTCTAAAACCAAAAATGTCAATCTCTTACATGTACATTAATGGAACATAACTTTCTGTTGAGCACACTGCGGGCGGCTGACTCCAGTGAGGGGATTATTGAGCCATGTGATCAATTGGAACACAGAAAGCACAGCTAGCTGCAAGCTGGACACCAGTATGTAGCAAACTGAAAATGTTGGCTGATGTGAAGAAAATTACTACTATTCCCTTTGCTTCTCCCTTTTCCAACATATAATACAAACTTACTTTAGTTAGAAAGTAACATTTATTGACTGAATGATGTAATTGATTATTGAAATACAAGTATTTTTTGCAGTCAATGCTACTAGCACACCAGTTGCATAATACAGGTCAATGCTGCTTCATATGGATTTATGCTGTTACGTCCAAATGACCTTCTCTTGTCATGGTGTCATGTGAGGCAGACTGTGTACTTTCTCTGGCTCATAACTAATGGCCTCGTCAGAGATGTTCAAGGCTGTTTGTGCATTCTCAGCAATAGATTCCCCATTATCACAGTGAAATAATGATCAGAGGTAGAAGGATGGCTATGGCTCTCTTCCATATCCTCACTTATAGTATAGTACGGGAATGTAAACATCAATCATGAAATGCTAAGCCTCAATAATAAGGAATATACTTAGCATAGATGTGCTGGGAAATTATGCCTGTAAGTTTAGGACAAAATATTTACGCTTCTTGCAACCTATACAAATTTAAGGTCAATTGTCTTATATTCACATTTTCCAGTAGCTATAAAATGCAACTGTACAGTCCAAGATGGGAAATGTCTTGCCAGCGCACTCTATTTGTCAGCTTCAAGCCCACTGATTCAACCACAAATGAGATTGATGCTAAAAGCAGAACTAGGATGTACAAGAACCTAAAGATGACATCAGTTTGTGCATTACGACCAGTAAATCCATGAGCCATCCACAAGGCTAACTTTAGTGTTGGAAAATGGTTAAACTCCCGTAGTTGAGACTTAATGCTCTTCTGATGAAAGAGACGTTGGCGTAAGTGCCACTCTAGCGCCCACGTTTCTCCTCACAGTTCAATATTTGATGCCACTCACAAGTGATATTGTTGTTGTTGCTGCTGATGGAGGGAAAAACAAGAGCACTGCCAGTACCAAACAATTAAAAGTATATTATTAGTTTTCTTTGGGCCTCCTGCATCATCACAGTCCTAGAATCAATGATCGTTTCTTGAGAATGGCTAATTGCAAAAAGCCAAATTCCGCCGACCGCCAGTAATTGCTCGGTCTCGTTTCTATCGACCATCTTCATGAAGGGCACGTGAAGAGGGCTGACATGATTCTGGATGAACAACCAAAGCACTCTGGAGACGACCACGAAAAGAGGACACAGAGGATTGGATCGAGGACAATGGGGGAACAGATGGGAGGTCCAAATATCCGAAAGGGGAGAGAAAAATACAGCTAGGGGATATGGTTAAAGTAACAATGGAGGAGAGAGACGACGGAACGACACAAAAAACATTCTGGAAGAGAGAAGAGGGTTGTAGTGGAAAGAGTCACTCACCAGAGTCAGCGAATTCTGATGGGACAGTAGTAGAAACAGAAGACAAAACAGAAGAGATAAATCCAGTGATAGAAGTGCAGTGGTGTAGTTACAAAGGAAATAGTCATTGAAAGGTGCCCGTGCCACATAGTGGAAAAGGAGTGTAAAAACGCGTGAACAAAGCAAAGTTCTTCATGCAATCCCAAATCCATTGCTTAGTAGTCATGGTAAAAATTATTTAGCCTGGGAACCAGACTCACCACTGTACCATCGGGTGATCCCCCTCTGTATAAAAAAATATAGAGGGGAATCATTCTGGTCTCACCAGGCTAAGAATGATTAACTTTAGTTGTATTTTTGTAAGTAAGAAGTAATATTGCTCGAACAGTGGTGCTGCTTTTTCTAACACTTCCAGCTCTTAAAACGCACACACACAACCCCACAATCAAACACTATGCCATATTAAAATCTTTTCTTCCATGAGTCATCGACCTCACTCTATCCTTGGACTTATTTTGAGAGTGCTCTATGAAAAATGCATGTCCAGAGCAGTGCCACCTCCCTGCAGAAACCCGGCGTTACTTAGAGAGCGCGCAAGGACACGATGGACGCCACCTTTATTCTACAATGCCCGGCCAAAACAAAGGTCACAATAATATTTTTCTTTTGGACCCCCTTTAGGTGTCATTACGGTCGGCATCTGCTGTGGCGTTGTTATGTCACAAAATGTATTTCCGTTTAGTGTTTCTGCAGGATCTTGTACAACAAATGGTCTTTTAAACCAGTACCAGCGGGTATTTTTAACAGCAAGAAATCATTTGAATGTACTGTTCTTCTTCTTTGTCAAAAGTTCCAACGTACCAAATGGAAATCACTCCATTATGTATTCAAATCGAGCCCGAAGTGTTGCTTTTGTTCTTGCAACTAATTAATTCAATCCTCAGTCATGTCACACGGCGCCTCTGCATTCATTTCCAGGCCGTCATTTGCCAAAAGACTCATCAGTATAATCTGGTCAATTGCACAAGACACTCAGTACGGCTGCTGGATGAGTTGAATGAAATTGAAGTATTTACATTGCATTTCTGCGTTTTATAGGTTTAAAGCTGATTGTGCTTGGCGGAGCTGCACATCATGCTGTACCGCAGAATTAGCAAATCATTCTATCAGAGAAACTATGTTACATCGAAATACATAAGGTACACTTTTTTGTTTTGAAGTAATATCTATAGGTTCTATTTAGATTGATTGATGGTTTTCTTTGTGCCTAGATCTGAATTTTTGTCATGACTAATTTACTCTATACCTATAGCTAAGGCTTCTGAAGGGTCACACTGCACTGACTGGTTCAATCCAGGTGTCACTTACTGCGTGACTACGACCGACTAATAGAGGGAATCGTGGGGAAATTGACAGTTTGAGCATAGAGCTACATTAAACACTGAATCACTATATGACCAAAGTGTCACAAGGAGTGCGAGTTCATAAATGATTACCTTTATATATCTGTATATACATTTAAATTCGATCCATACTCACTTGCCCTTCCTTTGAATTTAAAGTCAGCCTGACAGTTACAAGGGTGATTCGGCCAGGGAGCATGTTTGTTTAGCCATGTCAACATGTAAACTCTGGGAGAAAAATCTCTCGCAGCTTCTGATTTACATTTTAATCACAACGATGGAAAGATGAATGTCCTCGCCTGCCTCTGTGCCTGACGACAACTTGCATGTTAATGGTTACCTTATACTGCTTGTTATACATCTTGACAGTGATTTTTTAAGAAAGGCTGTTGTTGAGAATGTTGAGAAATCTACAAATTGGCAAATATCCTCCATTCTGTCTGGAAATGTGAAAGTGGCACTCAAGATCAGACGTGTTCACATAACATAAAGGGCAAAAGTTCAGTAAGCTGAAATCCCATAAATATTCATTTTCAAGGATTAGGTTTTCTGACAAGACACTAGTTCCACCAGCACTAAATCTGGACATTTCCCCGAAGCGAAATGTGATCTTTCTACCACACACGATATGTCAATGCCTGCTTTGCACTCCATTAATATTCAACATTTTGCATAGCTTTGAAGCCAGTGCATGGATTGGCATGACACTGATTCTCTCGTGGCTATTAACGTATACTTCCCCTGTGTTGCATTGCCTTTTCGCAATCCCCCTGGCTAAAGCTAATAGCTTGCATCTCAAATTAAAAGAGGAAGATCTTCTGCCTCAAAGGGACTTAAGCACAGTGGGATCAATTCGCTGTGGGCATGTAGAGATAAGTAATATGGCTAGGAAGGCTAATATTTCATTGAAACAAGAGAGAGCGATAGAGTGAAAGAGAGTGTGGAAAACAAGGATCAGAATCATGATAGCACTGTTTATTTTCATGTATTTGTACGCGTTTTCTCCCCGCTGAACCTGTAATGTATCTCTGACCTGTGCCTTACCAAAAACAGACAATGAGCGCTATACCTTCACTTAAAGGGTCCAGTGTGTGGATCATGAGCTGGAAGATGCTGTTTCTCATCAGACTGTTGTGGAGGGAGGCTGAGCTGCCCCCTCTCTGGAGCCGCGGTCGTGCCTGTGGGACAACACAAAACAATTACACACCCTTCACATATAGAGAGAATAAACTCCAAGGGTATACTCATTAACTGTGAAGCATATGCATGAACCAGCCCAGTGTAAGCACTTGACCCAAGCCATTTGTAATCTGTAAAGCACTGCAGGGGGATACACAGCACGTAATGATAGTGAATTACAATCTACTAAGAACTTTGTGATGTAAATGGACAGATGAATGTACATGTGTAATCGTGGACGCATGATGCTGCACCATCTTTGATGTCCCGGGATGACAAATGATATTCATTTGTTTCATATTACAAAGAATAACACAACCCATGTGTAGGCAAAGCCATGCATTTATGCTCAATTTCCATAGATCACCAAAGCAAGATGATCATGACTTCAAGGTGATGCATGAAGATAGGCTAGTCAACACAGGACTTGACCTACGAAAAATACACACAATACCAACTACACTTCAAGCTACATCCCTCCAGTTATGACGAAAAGTCCCAGACATTGTTCTGAGGTTACCTACAGCCTTTGCCAAAAATATGTTGGAAAGATGGATGGATTAAATGTGTAGACAAATTACTCTCTAGGGGCAGCATAACCTAACCCCCTCTCCTCCTCACTTTCCAAGGTCATTGAGCATGGAACAGCTGTTAAAGCAGCGTCTGGTCTCTTGCACCTCCACAGATGAAGGTCGGAGGTGTCACTAGTTTGGAAAAAGGTTCTTCTTCAAGCAATATGTTCTATTTTGGATTTAAACTGTGGCCTGAATTAGGAATAAGATTTATAGATTTCCTTGCCTTTTTATAGGTACAAAATGGGGCACAATGGAAACAGATGGAGTTGCTTCAGCCCTCACACACTTTGGAGTTTATGGTATACTGGTCTCATTTGATCATTCAAACAAGCCTGAGAGAGTTTTAACAGAACATGAAGAAAACGAGACCAACACAAAAACGAGATACCTACCGACAACTTGCTGTCATCCTCCGGCGCCACTGGACTCGCCTTCTCATCCAACAATAGGAGAAAAGGTGAACAAAATAAGGGGGGGGGGGGAGGGGGGAGGGTAAAAAGAGAAAGAAAAAAAAAACAAGACATACACGTGAACATACATACGAGACAAAAACACAATGAAAAGACAAGTACAGTACAACTACGAATAGGGTTGGTGACACAGACTGACTTTGACACAACTGGACAAGACTCGACATATTACAAACTGCTGAGCTAAGCTGATTAGATTTCACCGTCAGTCACAAATATAATTTTAATCATGGAGCTCAGCGTTTACCATGGTCATAATATGGAAGGCTTGTACAGGAATTTTAAGGAAGTAGTGGAAGCAATCGCTGATCAAATGTAAAGAACATTAGTACAGAACTCCAGTGTATGTGCATTATTATCATATGACTGCAGCATGGAAGCGGGAATCTTCATCTCAATTATTAACTACAAGTCAGACATTTTAACTTTGACAATCTTGTCGGCGCAATACACTTTTCTACAGACATTTTGTACTTGTCTTTGTGTGAAAAAAAACAAAAAACATCCAAGCCCAAGCAAAGTGAACTCTTTAAACCATCTCTTAACTCTGCCACCATCGCTCTCAGCGGGCCCATTTGGCTCGCTCCGTCTGTACTGTAGCACGTTATTTCTGAAACAAAAGGCTTTCACTAACTGCCTCACTGAAGCGTGCTCACTTTATCGCCCCAAAAAAAATGTGTGTGTGCGCGGATAACAGTCGCTTTAGGCCTATGTTTGCGACTACAAAAGGGAGACTACACACAAAGCTTTTTGTTCAGATCCCAGCATATCGGGCCTTTGTAACGCGGCCTACACAGTTTTCAGACAGAACATGCGAAAAGTGTGGAGGCAGTGGCGCGTGTCGATATGCCGCGGCATGCCATTACGGATGAAAATGATCCAGTTTGATCTGTCATATGGATAATAAATGTCAATGTTTGGAGTTAAAGCATTTGAGTGCATCTTTCAACTGTGCAAATGACATACACACAATGTACTGTCAAATATTTCCCTTTCCATGAACTTTAGCTAAAAGTCTCATCACTAATTTTTGCAAACTCCTCATAGTTTTACATACATTATCCACCCTGACAGTGTAATCACACAAATGTGGAAGCTGGAATAGACTAGTTGCCCCCCCCCCCCCCCCCCCCCCTCCCAAATGAAGCCAAAACTAATCCTAACTGGCTTTTTCCATTTCGGATCTTGGGGGTAATTCTCCACATACTTGAAGTGTAATTATTCTATTTCTCCCCCTCAAAGGCAAGTCAGTAAAGAGGCTTGGGAGTGCGAACAGGTGAACGTGCCAGATAGAGATTAGGCTGCGGGGCGATCATTAAGCCAGCGTTAAATATTATGACTAATAATCACATAGGGAGATTAGTATGTTCTCTAGAGCTGCTGCCTCTTCCGGCGGCTCTTATGTAACGCTAACATCAGGATGGTTCTTGGAAGCGGATCAGCGGAGGGAGCGTGCGACACAACGTTCCAGGGAATTATCGATAAGAGTGTGACATCATGCTAAACTATTTCCACCCATTTTTTTTTTTTTTAGAGTAGCGGCTTAAGGAGGAAGTAAGTCTTGCCTTTTTGACATGAGATACAGATTACAGTATGTTTCACGAGGCTGATTGGACGGCACAAAGGGTGACTACTGTATATCAGGGAAGATTGCATTCACATTGTCAAATCATATGGGAACAATGTGATACAGTTTAACACGGTGGTTAACAGTAATACACATAATCAGAGCTAAAGGCCCAAGCTAGAAACCAAAACCTCACGATTCATAAATTATCCTATTTTCTACATTCATAGAATACATACTTTGAATTGGTGTACTAAAATTATTTACTTGCTTACTGGCATGTTTTGTTGTAGAGGTCACATTGAGAACAACGAACTGTAGATGTACATGGACATGACATAAATAAATCACGCTTTCTATCTACTGATGTGCAAGACGCGAACCGCATTTCATCTCCAAGGCTTTTACCACCACACACACACATATAGGATAGTACAGAAGCAATGTGATGTCTCCCAGTGTACCCTATGAGAACTGTCCATCCACAGTCGTCAAATCACTGCTCCCTCCGTGGGCACTCTCCCATCCTCTATGGCCTGTTTGCCTTGAGATGATAATGATGATCTTCAAGAAAACGGGGGCCGAAAAGATGCACAACAAAGTCAAGAAGCCCATCCACTTACTAATTAGTAACCCCTTCATTTTTTTCCCTAACAAGCAGAACTAATTACAGTAGCTGCCACGACGCTGATTTCCCACAAGGCAATTGCTCCCCTTACACCCACCCCTTTGAACCAATCACACAGGCTTTTAAGAGCAAAAACTGCTGTGTCATTTTAGCCACAATCTCCCAGAGGTGGAGCACACGCAAGCTCAAACTTTACCACTCCATTCACTGTAGTCAATGTATTTGAGTGCTTCTCCACTGACTTCATGCCCTGTCGACTTACAAGGCAGAAAACCTAGGAATTTCATACAGCCTTTTTCTATCGGAGTCAAACATATTGCACTGTGATGTAACTCAAGCCGCAGACAACCAGACAAAAATAAATCATTATGTCCCGCATCAGGTCGCCCAAAGGCAAATGGGTTGCCTGGGCCTTTTCCAAATTAACTGCCAAACGCATGGCACGCACATCCTATCTGGATTATCTTACAATTTCTGCCAGTAATAGGCTCTGCGCGTGGAATGTTGCACAAATTATGCACGAAAACATCGCTCGCTCTGGAACATCGCATGTTCCGGCGAACGTCCTGAGCTCATAACTGTTTCCGGTCCTTGTTTTATCCCTTTGGAAAGTCATGTCTGGCCAAATAACAAATTAAACACTGCATGGTAGTCATTCTACGGCAGGTAAACGCAACTTTGTAAATGCATATACTTCACCGGGGACACTTTTATAAGTGTATGTGTTCAAGCTGAAGGCTAATGTTACTTTGATGTTTAATGGCCCTGCACCTGATTTTTTGTATTTACAATGAAAGTGTTAGCGTACAATTGTTAGTTGCGTCCAAACTCTTTCCTAACTTTCCAAACACATTCTTCACAGGGATGAGTTTGGAAACACTTTTCACAAATTTGCTGGGTCTCTTCTCAGGGTCAGTGTCACAGAAGTGCAAACAAACTAGCCTGCAAGTTCACAAAAGTGATAAGATTGTTTTATAATTAGATGCACAGTATATGTTCTCTAATTATTATCCATATGACAAATTACTACAATGAGTTACAATGTACTGAAGGAGGACAGTGCAATTTTTTTTCAACTACTATATATATATACAACTTGGGTGTAGGGACTTTAAAGGGGGGGTATTATGTAAAATCGACTTTTTCAAGCTTTATATCATGTTATTATGTCATTCCCTCATTAAACACATGCCTGGAGTGTTGCCTTGGCTCATTCACATATTTTTGAGTAATCAGTAAAAACTTAGACGGCAGCCATTTTAGGTGTAGCTATGCCTCAGTCCTCCTAGGAACGCCCCACCTCCTGGAGACGCCTCTGGACCTTTTGTCACCAGCCAAGCCACCAACCACTGCTCCTCAGCTCAGCAGAGCCCCCTCCCCGCACAGTAGTGTTGTTTAGATGCCACAGCAGTGTGCTGAAGGGGGCGTGTCGGAAAGCTTCTTAAAGAGACAGAGGCCTATTTCAAGACGTTCAGTACAGCCATTTTGAGAGAGCAATTTTATTCAAGGCAGTTATTTTAATTTACTGCATATACAGACCAACAGAAGGTTACGTCATCATTGTAGTATGCTATAGACTGGTGCTATGTGATTGAAAAAAGCATAATACCCCCTCTTTAACAAATGCTAAAATAACACCACAATTAAAGCTAATTTATTTTCTTATGTTGTTGTTAAGTTTTGATTTAATGGTTTTATTCCTGATGCATTCTTGACGAAAAAGACACCTTTTTGTGGGTTATTTGATTATGATCACTTGCTTTTCACATCAAAATAACAACCAACTCAAAAGAAAATGAACATAGTATATACTGTAAATCTATTCTTGGGTCAAAGAAGCAGCACAACCCACCGCGACGCGTGTTGTCATGGTGTTTTTTCAGCACATGAAGGTTGCACATCTGTCCAAAGCCATCACTGTCATGTAGTATGTGGTCATATTGACTGAGTAATACGCTCATGGAGGCCGCGGAGGTCACCTTGTCAGGCTTCTATTCTTTCACGCAGACGTGAGGATGATCCATTCTGATGAGAACGGGAGCTTTCAGCAGATTCATCGAGCCCCAGCACAGTTCCTAATTAGCTCATTAGAGACTTTCTGATTGCAATCACTTCCATTTTAAGAGTTTACTTTAAATTCCTTTTCTGCAGAGTATGTGTGCAGCTGTGATAGAGAACACTTTTCTTCTTTTTTTACAGGAATCATAATCCTGTATTTAACAAATGATGGGTATAGCAGAAATCTGATATAACATTATGCTTTTAAGATTGCCAGTCAACCGTCTAAAATGCCCCACATAGGATATAAGTTACCAATACCGTACTTCCACGCTCGCCATCAGACAGATAGGGATCTCTGTTCTGCTCGTGATGCTTTTTCAGCGCAGTTACATTAGCTAATTCGACCCCACGCTCAAAAATAGCTCCTTGATCAATACAGCTTCTAGCAACGTTTCACCTTCAGGCTCTCTCCTTTGAGAAAAAAACAAAAGGAAATCTAATTTCCTTTTTTTTTTTGTTCCAAGATTGTTTTGTACTTTCATGTAGCGGAAGGATTACAAAATCAAATGTATATTGACCTTCACAATCCCAAGCCGGTAACGAACTGAGTGTCGCACTGTATACAATGGCCAGTCAATCCAGGTTCGCATCAACAAATTTTCCGATTGTTCGAATACACACCGAGCTTTTGAGCTACCATTACAGAGAGGCAGAAATAACACCAGACAAGAATAGTTGCGAGGGCAGACATTAGATACAGCTGGAGCCAGACCTGGAGACAGTAGAGCACGCATCAAAACGCCCGTGACACTAAATACAGCTTGCTACTCATTGGCTTATAAATGATCGGACTGTTCATGTCCTCAGACTGGACCCTCCCGGTGCCATTACAGGGAGAATGGCAAACACAAATGTGCAAAAAAATTGGATGACTCTAAGAAGCTAACAAAAATATACTTAGATAAGAAGTATTTTTACATGACAAGTCAGACCAATGAGGCAGTAGTGAGAATACTTCCTGATTCATCAATAACATAACAAGTTTTTTTTGTTTCTTTTTAAATTAAACTACACAAAACAATTGAGCAAAACAAAATTGTTATGCTCTTTGAAGATGTATGATGATTTGTATGATGTACTTGGTATCCGGGCAACCTTTACTAATCAATGACACAGACCTCATGAGAAAAGTGCACTTGCAGGGGAATGGTGAATAATAATTTAAGGTTATTCACAACAGCACATTTGTATATAAAAAAAACATCAAATAACAAAAATAATAACATTATCTGGTCAAATGAGAGGTGTGAAAATAAGGATTAGATTGGGAGACTTGTATAACATAGTTTAGCATAAGTATAATGAGAAACTGCGCACTCCATCTCAGCAGTTAAAACATTATGGTGCTGTCCATGGTGCTGGAATATGGACCAAAACTTGAAATTGTATATATGATAAACTTAAACAAACTTGTTCTTGGACCCAACCAATACATTAAACCTTTTAACAGACATTATAGACACATTGGAGAAAAGAAAATAATGGCTGCAATATTACATTCTTTGTGAATTTAACAAATTGACCATACCTTTCAAATACAAACCTGCATGTGATTTTCTTTGGAAGGGATAGGAATGTTTTGGGAACAATGATGGACCACAATAACCTCAACAAAAGCTGTGAAGTGTTAAAAGATGAGATTCTTACTCTGTCCACTAACAGCCAGACAATACAGTGAAAATAATTAATAAAACAGAAACACGAATGAATGGCACTATATTAAATTAGAGCTCGGACTGGGCAGTTCAGTGAAAGCAGAGAATAAAACTTGAACTATTCATTGTTGAAGAGCGATCGACGTCACATGAATACTATTTATACATCAGCTCAGCTCACTCGGTCATTCCAGGCTAGACAGTCAGCTGTTTTACCTTCACTACAACTGCTTTCAACTAATGGTAGACACTATATTTTGACTACCTACCTAATATAGCAACTGTATCCCTTTCTGAGCCAACACAAACAACTATGTGATGTAGATTTGTGTTGCTAGATCTCTGGTCATCCTTTCGATCATCCCTTTTCCTTTGGAATCAGCGATAGATACTGACCAGCAACCCTCATCAAAACAATTAT
The DNA here is from genome assembly GCA_007210695.1 of Neogobius melanostomus. NCBI lineage: Eukaryota > Metazoa > Chordata > Actinopteri > Gobiiformes > Gobiidae > Neogobius > Neogobius melanostomus. The sequence goes on from VHKM01000042.1 coordinate 9,740,805, forward strand.
CCGACTAATCAACAATCTTATATCATTTACATATCCTTTTTCAATTAGTCATAGAAACACACTGTCTGATTTATGTTTTTTTTTTCTTTTCAGCTTGCTACTGTGCTCAGTATTCTACAGAAAAACCTTGTAGTCAATTCAACCAAGCCTTGAACTACTTTTCGACAACAATGAAAACGATTCATCCTCATCAAGGACATTCTTACAACTTTGTATGAAGAATGATTTGACTGAATACAACAGTCCATCGCAAATACTGCACAAAGGACTCAACAAGTACGACCCTGGCTGTGCGAATCTCTTTCAGGCCTTTTCCTATTCAACAAGTCAACTACCTCCAAGTTCTCAGCGATGAGCGTAATGATCTACAACGCCAGATGCCCTTTCAAATCAAGCATGTCCATTTATGATGGTCCCAGACCAATACAAAGTTACTAAAGCCACATTGCGTATGTGGGTGAGTTTGAGTCAACAGACGCACTTTTAGTTTTTACTAGTCCTCATCTGGATATGGTGGAATATTAGCTTTAGTTCATCTCAGCTGTGCGTCATGAAAGACTAAAATAACCAGCTGGTATGAGCATGTGCGGTAGATCGAGGTGTACAAATACAAATAGCAAGCATGTGAAAACAGGTTGTATATGTGCCAGTATTATACAGCGTCAGCAGTTGGTGCATCATTGTCGAAACCCGCGGGGAGGCAACACAAATATAGTCTGCTCCCTGCACACAAGCCGCTTTGTAACTGATCTTTGAAGCACATCCCGACGGAAGATCTCGCCTCCGTCACGCTATTTATAGATCAGTAATGCATCAGAGGTTGCACCTTCCATCTCAGCAGAACCAACATCTGCCTTACTACACATTGGCTTAGGCAGCATTACAGTAGCAGCCGATAATGTTGCTGGATGCACACTTTCAAATCTCTGCGGAAAGGTTATGGTTTCAACAGGTTTTCTCAAATCGTCAATACGCATGCATTTAAACATGTATTTTAAAAAGAAGGAAATAATGTAAACACTGTAAATGTGGTAAAACACGGGACGTCAAAAAAAACTATACTGCACACTGCTATTTTTCAGCGTGAAACACTGCATCCTCTGCATACTGAAGCTATAGAATCCATACTCTTTTTAGACATGCCACATGCCAGATATAAAGTAATCGTACATAGTTCAAAAACATGTACACAACGGCAAAAACTTTCTCCCATTTTGAAAATCAATTACCATGTATTTACGCACAGTTCTTTTTTTTAAATATCTGCACAAGTGAAAAGGAGAAAAAGATAGAGCATAAACTGGCACTGGGTGACCTAGTGCTCTGTAATCAGATCTTTGCCTGTCTCATAGTTACAAACTGTATGACCAGACTAAGAGGCTTAGCTTTATACAATTAAAGTGAGGAAACAGCCGAATGATGTCAGATGTATGCACCCTAAAATGATCAAGGACTTACACATGGACTTACTGGTAGTAAATATACAAAAATGTATTAAAACTATAACAGCTGAAGTAACCCTGCCAATAATGTCATGATTTTATTGTTTTATTAAATAACATAAAAAGGTCTATTTGGCATTACATTTTACCTGTACGTAATTTGCTGTGAGTAAACCTGCACAACTCTCCTAAACTGCAATACTCAGAGTAGCTTGTTTATGGTTTTGACAGTTAAAATGGACTGTCTGTGTAAGCTCTCAGTCGTACAGAAGTTGTCCATCTTAAATGAAGGTACTTGAGTCATCTTCTGTACTCAGTAGTTGAAGTCTCGAACGTTTCGCCTCTCATCCAAAAGGCTTCGTCAGCGGAGGAGTTGGGGTTGGCCCGGCTCCTCCCCTCTAATCACAGCTACTCTCACCTGTGGGTGAACACCTTTGAAGTAGACAACTTCAGACAGAGGTTTACAGGAAGGCAACTCATACTGACCAGTATTTGATGTTTGACTCAAACCATCTGCTCCAGCACAAACTAGGGGTCATCAGGACGCTCAGACATAGGGCTAAAGAGGTGCCTAGCAGTGCAGATGGAAAGACCAAAGAGGAGAAACACGTCCAAAGAGCCCTCTCAGGCTGTGGCTATCCTAACTGGTCTTTCACTAGAGCACAAAGGGCAAGAAGACCCAAAGAACAAGACAGACAGACTACAGAGCCCAGAAGAAAGGGAGTTGCAGTGCCGTATGTAGCCAGGGTCTCAGAGAAACTTCAGAGAACCTTTAGGCAGCACAGGATTCCAGTGTACCACAAACCGGTGAACACACTGAGACGAAAATGTGTTCATCCCAAAGACAAAACTCTGAGCCACAAACAAAGCAATGTGGTTTATTCTATTCGATGCAAAGTTCTACAGAAGAGACTTTATCAACACCGAAGAGAAAGCACAAGCGGCCCCCATTCGGCTGTGCACCTCCGCCTCAAAGCCTCCAACCACTCCTTTGAGGACGGGGAGGTCAAAATTTTAGCTAAAGAAGAACGAGGAGTAAAAGAAGCTATTTTTGTCAAGAAAGAAAATCCCTCCATGCACCGGAATGGTGATTTAATCTTTCTTCACTTTACTCCAATCTCCTGCGGGGAAAACCGACAGGGCACCGCCAGTCCAAGGAGACGGTACCTCAGCCAACAAAAGAACAAAAGGCAGGTGATTAGCAGTGATCAGCCATGAATAGGACAAGACTGACCGATACTGGGGTGAGCAGGTCGTTAGAGACGCTCTACTTCAAAGGTGTTTACCCACAGGTGAGAGTAGCTGTGATTAGAGGGGAGGAGCCGGGCCAACCCCAACTCCTCCTGGTGGTCTTTATCTAAGCTGCGGGTTGAGCGTAACTTTAGTCCGCTGACAAAGCCTTTTGGATGAGAGGCGAAACGTTTGTCAGAACTCAAGTACCTTCAGTGAAAAAGTTAAAATGGACGGTTGCAATTTGAGATTAAAACACAATAGCCCAATTGTTGAGATTACAATAGCCCTCATAACAAAACACTTGTGACTATACACAAAGGTTCTGAGCACCACTCAGAGCAGAATAATAAGGTCAAGGTAACCTTCCAAAATCAACTGCACAGGACTGTTTTGATTTGTTAGACGATGCATTGCTCATTTTCATTCATGCATAATACAATAAATACATAGTCCGTGCAGTGTGTCTATGGTGTCAGTGAGAAGTTGAATTAAACTATGACTTGCTACCGACAGGGATGTAACAATTTTAATATTTTATTTCTAGGGAAGGCTTTTTTAACTTCTCTAAACAAAATAAAGTATAGAAATGACATTACATAGTATGCAACGCCCAATAAAGACTAAAGAAAATAGCATATGTGGTTTTAAGCTGTTTGCAACACATTGCTATAAACTAATAATAATGTTCAGACGGCGTGATTGTAAACAGCATATTATTTCTCTAGCAGTACATAGGCTCGGCTATTGAGCCTATGTCACCGTCAAAGGACAGAAAAACTAAACTAAATAGCGTTACAACGGCCCATGAAACAAATCTATATATCTTTATGTCATCATATCAGCAGCCTCTCGTTTCAGGGTGACCCCAACAGTTCTACTGGAACATCCCACTTCTCTAATGCCTTCAATAATCAAAGGGAAACCCATTTTAATCATAGGCTTAGTCTGTAGCCATTGCAGCAACTGTCTCTTTTCCTGTACAAAGCTCACGCGTACAAAGAAAATTAACTATTCCAGTTAACAAAGGCAATATGGTATTAACTCTATGAATCCCATCTATTACGTTGACTGTCTTTGGTTTTGTGTTCTTCGCTCCTGTGGGCAGGCTAAACTAAATTTAATCTGAATCATAGCACATGCTCCCAAAGTGCCTATGCGTGATAAAAATGGTGTTTAGATGATTACATTCTAATAATAAGTCGTCCCCTATTCATCCTTTAGATTGAGCCCATAATAACACGACCAGTCTTTATACTTGAAAGCATTTCCAGCCTTTTAGATATAGTAAATATTTTTTTCTTCAATTGTTAAGAAAATACACTTTGCAAAATTGTTTCCTTACAAAAAGTTGGTTAATGCATCTGTCTCTTTTGGCAGAACTCCCCAAATTTTACTGCGACTCAAGGTCACTTCAATGTTCCTGGCAAACATACTTTTTCCTAACACTGTCTAAAGCAAACTGCGTCTTTAAAAACGTTGTGACTTGGGGTCTAAATATTTGATTATTCTGAAAATCCAGATTTAACAAAAGCTTGATGATACAACTTTATCTATACATTTTTCATCTCATGTCACAAAGAAATCTAAATCCGTCTCGATAATCGGTACATACAGTACAGTAGTATCAAATTGCAGCATAGTTTCCTTTTGCCCTAAGTACCATATATCAAAAATTACAAGACTAAATTTCACAGTTCACATACGATGTATTAGTAACAATCTATAGACTAGAGCAGAGATGATATAAGATCCGGGGCCTCTAACGGATTGATTTGCTAAACTGGACCAGAATTGGAAGAGAATTACGCATTTGACTGGTTTATTAATCCCACCATGGAACACAGTGTGACAGATCAGCGCAGTCTGAGTCCAATCATTTTAATGCAGAGATCAGTTCTTAACAGATACTACTCCCTTAGAATCTTACCTCTCGGCGATGATTTAGGATCAGAGGCAGTCTGAACATTTAGAAAAAGTATTTGTTTTTCATTTCAATGAAGAGTTATCTGTAACTCAGCATTATCAGTAACTAGGCACATGTAATGTTGAGGAAACCAACTCACCTTGGGCTGCACTTCCACTTCTACCACTTGGTTCTTGTTCAGGCAGCCTTTGACAAAGCCCTCCACTTGTGAATTGCACTTCATGAAGATGACATAGGCTGCATATCCAGACAGCAGCATGATACTTTCCCAGATGGAGATGTAGTTATCCAGGAAGAAGATGATGAGCATGATGAGGTCCAGGATGTAAAAGGACACGTCTCTAAACAGTGGCCACCAGGTCAGATTGAGGATCTCTTTAGAGAAAATGGCACACATCCCGATGACAAAGAGAATGTTGAAGACGGCAGAGCCCACAATGGTCCCAATGCCAACGTTACTGTGTGAGATGAAGACCCCTATTATGGAGGTGAAGAGTTCTGGGGCAGAGCCACCTGCCGCCATGAAGGTGGCCCCTGCTACATCATCAGAGATGGAAAATTTCTCTGTGATGACTGTCAGGGCGGGAACAAAAAACTCATCACACACTATGGCTAAAGCTATGAACATGTAGATCATGCCAAACATGTGTAGGACTACTGCGCCCTGGCGCCTCTTTTCCAGGGAGAAAATGTCCGGAGGGTAATCACCTTGACTGTGATTGCTATTGGCTATTGGCATGTACACTGACACATTGGGATCCCTCTGATTTTGGGAGAAAAGTAGAGTCCTGTGGGGGGCAGTCTGACTGAGACTGTCCTGAGGCAGTGCTGGGTCATTGAGGCCACCTGAAGTCCAGCTCAAGGCACTAAAGGAGACAGCACTTAGGGCCAAAAGGCTGAAGACCAATCCAAGGATCCGCACTGGTCTGAATTTTCTTCGCACGCATCGGCTGAGCGGCCTCTTGCAAGCAGAGTCCAGGGGTGGACCCTGCTCACACATCTCCACACCGAGCTTATCCATGTCTGTAGCACCGTGTCCTCACTCTCAAGAGCTGATCACCGGAGACACTGCATGGTCATGTTGTCCTCTTCAAATCAGATCAACAGATTCAGCATGCTTCCCAGGGTCAGGTTGCCAACCCAAGACTTCATTCTAGAATCTGTTGGAAAGACAAAAAAAAGGTGACATTAACTATGAATCTATACTACATTACATGTTACATGCAATACGTGCAAACCAACAATGATACAGTGCAAAAAAGATAAAACACATGTCATAGGCTACAACAAACTAACGCAGAATCAGTAGCCAGCCTACACTTATGACTTTCTCATATGTATTCTGTATTAACCTGGTGGAAAAAATAAACAATAGTTAGAGCACGCATGTGCCCTTTAATTCAATAAGACCCATATTCAGTTAAGCAAATAACAAAGCGATTATTTACATTGTTCAAACTATTTGTAAAAGTAAAGCAACACACATTTAGATAGCATAGTGCTTACATCAATTAGTAAAATAATAATAGGAATGTGTTACATCGTAATGTAAATCATTTCACGTGATGCACCTATAGGCCGAAGCAATAAACATATGACGCCGCTGCTCAGGTTGACAAGATAACACGCTGACCTGTTTGACTTTTCTGCAGCAGCCTCTTTCCTTTACACTCAACATCTGACAACTCTGACTACGTGTCCTTCTGTGTTGCCTCTGACTGTCTAATAGATACACCATCCCTATACACGAGATCGATCCAGTGGCATGATGACGCGCGGACTGGTGTGGATGGAGCCTTACCTTTGTAGTGATAGAAAACAGCACCACAGCAGCAGGTTGGGCGCAGTTTTAGATTTGGAAATCAGGGGCGTCTTGCTGTCATTGAGCGGCTGTGACTGCTCACCGACGACAGGGGATGAGCTTCGGAGGGGGGGAAACGCTTCACCAACTGCGCTCGCCTCTGTGTGCTCACATCAGCGCGGCGGCAGTGGCAGCATCTCCGTGTGTCCGCTGAGAGAGGAAAAGTGCCCTCGCTGATGTAGCGGTAACGTGTGCGCTGGGCAGGGCTGATCACGTGAGTGGCTGGTGTATTAATAAAGCCAGGTGATCTGCAGACAACCAGCCCCTTATGCGAGGCGCACGCAGCGGGAGCTTCGATGATGTTGCGCTTTGAGGGAGGAGTTGCCGTGGTTACACAGCAAAGGCTGGATTTCCACTTTTTTTCCGCCATCCCGATGATGACGAGCTGGGGACACTGCTTCAGCTCATTTGCTGGTTTACGAGCACGTCTGGGGTCATTTCAAGGTTATACTCATTCACACCAAACAACACTTGCATTCGCATTATCAAATCGCTCAGCAGCCCAAGCACTAAAAGGTCACGCACTTTCAGCCCGCGTAGTTTCATCGCTATAACCCCCCCACCCACCCTCCAGACCACTTAACATTAATCGACAGGCAAATCCTGTAGGACAGAACCACACATGCAATCTGTACACATTGTGACAAACTATGTGACACTAATGGCCTGGTGCTGTATAATAAATCATGATTCACTGACCTCATTGATCGGCCCCTCTCTGTCCTCTTCTACCAACTGGAGCTGTCATTGTTACCTAACAGGAAGCACAATCACCCTTTGGGTTATAGCTCTATTAATTAAACTGACAACAATTCACAGTCTTGATTGTCCTCTTTACTGTAATGAAAAACTTTCATAAAGTCAACAAAGATGAACATTACAACTGCTGCTGACACAGTTGGTGGTGACTTCAGTGACTCTCTCTAAAATAATAAAGTATTATAATTATACTAAAAAAGTTTGCCTCATACTCATTGTGCTAACAAGCAGACTGTTTGCTATAAATAGTCAACCAAATTAGTGCAATTGACTCACTGTTTTCTAGGTCTCATATGATTCCACATTAAGAGCCTTTCTCTGCAGTGAATATTAAATATGTGATGCGAGCAGATTTACATGGACTGAGGATAATGGCCTGAATATGAACCCAAGTCTACAAATTACAGCTGCCAATATGTTTGCCTGTATCAACTGACATGCCAGTCTGTCAGCTCTTTCCACCCCAACAATAGTGCACCAGTCCAAGCCATGGGTTAAGGCTGGATCTGGCTCTGTTTCCAGCATAAAAGTGATGACTATTGACAGGTCATGTGTGCCACAGGAAAGAGGGGATTTGGAAGACTCACTGTGGCCTGTTGTGTTGATTTGTCTGAAATCGGTCCTGGGACAAAACAACAGAAATTTCCATGCCCCACCCCCTCCCGCCAGGCGTGCTAAATCCAAGCCTTTGTGCCCCACATAGTTGTATGGATTTGTCAGCAATGGGGCAGGGGTGGCGGTGGGTACAGGGTGATGATAACCAAGCAAGTTTGCTCTGGTGAAGAGAGATCAGCTCGGCCAGAGTGAGTTGAAACAGAATTTTGCAAACTATTGCCATAGGAAGTGATGAAAATGCACAACCACGTGCGTTTTATAAATTACTTGCATGGATTAACCTAAAGAGGCTTGGGAAAGACCACCTGCCGTTCAAAAATGTGACAATCTAAACAATTTGCAACCAAATGGAAAGATGCTTAGCCTATAGTGGAATTAACCACACATATATTACAACTGACAGGGAGCGAACAGTACAAACTTGTTGCACCTGTTTTAGTGGGTTGGTAAGCGCCTCTCTAGAACCGTGAGTCCTGTGAGGTGTTCCTGGGTAGTGTTTGTCAATCTAGATGAGGCGCAAAACAGAAAATGCCGTGCTAAATGGGAGAATATTTGAGCACCAACTGTAGGTGCGAATGAGAGGTGAAAGTTGTTCATCAAATCCAGTGAAAAGTGTGAAAGTGGAGTCTTGTTTTGCTGATGGTGTGAATAAACACGGAACTGGAGATGCGTCACATCACTCCATCATCGAATATCACAGTGAAAATCATGTTTTGGAATAGGTTTCCACAGGTATCCTCCTCAAGTGCCTTTCATAACAACAAATATACAAACAAACAAAAAACAAGATATAAAGCCCTCTAACAAACTTGTGAAGTAAAAAGTCTGTCTCCAATAAAGATTTACCTTGTACAACCTGCTAACTCTATAGTTTACATCTCTGCCAAATGTATTCAGCAATCTCACATTCTTCTTGTCAAGTTCTTGTCAGAAGAATCACCATGAAGTATCTGTCCTAGACCTTTAACAGCCCTTTAGATCACCAAAGTATAGCCCAATACAACCATGTAACTTTATATATGAAATCAATGTCCTATTATAACAATGAATCTCGGGGCCTTCTCATTCGTTACACATTGTACTTGTGTGATACATTTCTCTCTTGAGTGATTGGCGGAGGTCTAATCGATCTTCTTTTCTTGGTGCGACCTTACACCGGTTAACCATTACAGGCCAGTGTTAGGGAAGGTCAGAAAGGACAAGGCAATGGGTTTGTATTGATCTGTCGCTTCATCCCTCATTTCACACTGGGCACTCTGCTTGCCTTTTTTAACATTCATGTTAAAAAAAATCATATTCTGAACATTCTTTCTTCCTCAGAATCTAGTTGGTGGTTGACTTAATGGGATGGCTCGATGAAAGTGAAACCAAAGAGTGGAATATTGCATTAGCAGTGGAGCAAAGTATACATGACGTCACTGTATTATAAATTTAATCCAATGCCTGTTTCACTGTTTGCCGAATCAAATCAAAAATATTTGTGAGGCGACTTCTGTTGTGATAGCATTGTAATGAACTGAACCGTCTGAAAATTGTCTTACTTTTTCAGCAGGGCAAGGCAGTCAAAACAGCAATGGAAAAGGGGTTGTGAAGGGGGGGGAAAAAAGAGTTGAAAAATTGTTCATGCTGTGATGTCATACGAACGGCGAAAGCAGAGCCGTAATCCTATTTTAATCGCTGTGGATTTATTAAACAGGAGCAGCAGGTTTAAATCTCAGCAGATTACACATAAGGTCCAAGGAGATGTGGGCAGGGGGTTGAAATGGACTTACATAATCATGTCACTTAAGGTGATATGGGTCATCTTTGACTGGTCCGGGGCGGCTGTCTGGGACGGCTTGTAGGAAGCACAGTGTTGGATGGATTTAAAATGTGTTTCCGGCCACTGTGTAGGCAGTGCAATACGTCACAGCATGCACCCCGTCCATTTCCTTAACACACTGCAGTTCCAGCTACAGAGGCTCCTATTGCAAGACAGCAATGTTTCTTCCTGGTACCAAGACTGATGACTGCAGACATACAGTAGAACATGAACATAGCTGAGGTGCAGTGATGTAAACTTGCTGGCTTGCTATACAATATGAAATTCAAAGGCAATTTTAATCCTGTGATGGTGTGCTTCTCTTGCGAACTCGTAGAATAATTTGACAACAACTACAAGACAAAGAAACAACAGATGTCTGAAAAAGGATTTTGTGTCACAACAGGTTAACCTTGGCAAGTGACACATCTGGACTTAATCAAACTCATCCGTTTCCAGAGCATGCTCCAGGCTGTAAAGGTCACCCTCTAACACATAAGATTGACCAGAGAGAGGCCCAAAGTAAAACAGATTTGAAACATTTCAATGCAAAAATACACCATGTAGAAAAATAGAAACTCATTTTGGGAGCTCCAATTGCTGCGTGGATCCTGTTTTTTGTATCTTTACATTTGTTAACTCCTGAGTCAATTTACTTTAGATGCGCATGTTCTTTATTCTATTTTAGAAAACATTTCAAAGGACTGTAAGAATAATAGCTGTTACCACATGCGCTACATAAGCACTGCCCGTGATGAACATAAAATTAACTAGACTGCATTTCTACAAATAGAGTGCAAAACACAATATTACACTGTACACAGTCTTGTGTTGCCACTGAACTTTGCCTTCACCAAATTGGTCTGCCAAGCTCACCATCTGTTGGCTGAGGCTGGCAAATACCCGCTTGTGACACAGTGCCTCTTTGAACAGGAGCCATTTTGTGCTGTTCCTCACAGCATTTAGCACTTGGATCATTTTTGGCTTCATACACATGGCTGTTTATGCTCAGTATTTGGTATACCATATCGGAAATATGGCATACTTTGTGCCAAAAGCAGAGCAAAGCAAACTGGGAGTATTTTTTCCCTTAAAATGTTTTTGTTTTAAAGGAAATAAACCAAAATCTGTAGTAAGATTATGTGGACATTATTGTGTGATATCCATACCGTACACAAATTCATATTCACAAAACTGAAATGTATCTGTATATCTTGGGAGTCTTTGAGTAGGCCTACACTGATCAGAATTGAAATGCCATCAGTGCTTGGGGATGTAATCTGCCAAATCTGCCAGGGAGCCGTTCTTATATTGCTGTTAACCATAAGGTGCTGTAAGGAGATGTGGAGAAGTTTATAGGAAACAAAAGAAATCTCCCTCATGAAAGTTTTGATGTCACAGTTGAAATGCCACCAGTGACAGGCCTATCTTGGTTGTGCAATGATTAGCCACGTGCCTAAGGAATACAGCGAGATCACTACTGAAACAAAGAAAAGATACTTAATAATAACTAGTCAAAGATGATTATTACTAGAGCAGCCTCTACTTCAGCCAGACAATGCAATGCTGCCACCTACAGGATATCTAAGCATATAGAGTTCTTTCAACGGTTATTATTAATTAGCATGAAGTTTACCTTTCGCTCGAATTAAATAATAAATAAATAGCCTATTCCGATTGCTATGCTAATGTTACGTGGCGAGATAAAATACAAAATAAAGCATAAAATACGCACAAAACACTCCCGTTGGAACAAAAAATAACGTTGTTTTTGTTGTTTTTTGTTTTTTGTTTTTCAGAAAACTTGATATCAAATAGTTATATTGTCTAATCAAGCACGATGTTGTTTTTTGTTTTTGTATTTAAGCGATTGCATTGATTGTATTTGCTTACCTTATCAATGACTTCGAAGCTTTCGAAGTAGCTGAACTTGTAATATACTGAAAATGCCAACAGGGGGCAGACTCGCGGAAGAAGGCTTCACATAACTTTTCATTGACCTTCTTTCTTCCTCTTCCGGTCTCGGCGATAGCAGGTATGGCGACGCTTCTGTTACTCTGGCACAAGACTACTTGAAATCCACAGTAATCTTCAAGTGGAGAGAATAAATGTGGATAGTATTTAAAGCCGATTGAGATAATAGACCTATACGGGTCGATCCCCCCGATAATTGCGTTTCTGCTCTACCCGTAAGAAGTGATATTTTGGCGATGTTGTGGGACTTATAATGGCCGCTTGACGCACTCCCACCATGTATGACTGTAATAGGGAGATGTACATATTTTCGGTTACTGTTTGTACTGGCAGCCCCATCGTAAACCGTTTAAAGCTTTTGCATCTTGGCTGGCTGGCTCTCATCAGTTGTGTTTTTTTTGTAGCTTCAAGATGGTGCAACGCCTGACGTATCGTCGTAGGTTGTCCTACAACACAGCCTCTAACAAAACCAGACTGTAAGTACTCAGAAGCGCATGTGTTGTATTATCACAATCAGGACACTTGTTTAAAACATCCATGTCCCACTTTGTAGGTCTCGGACCCCTGGTAACCGTATTGTCTACCTGTACACAAAAAGGTCGGCAAAGCCCCTAAGTCCGCATGTGGCATCTGCCCAGGAAGACTGCGTGGAGTAAGTCCTCTTGATTATTTAGAAGAGTCTAAAAGCTGTTGCATCTCAGGAACTTATACTCAATATGAAATGTCTTTCTGTGAATGTTTTGCATTGATTGAATGGAAGGTCACAGCATCATTAAGAATTGGAAGATGCTGTAACGCTTTCTAATGCTTACGAGAGCTCTTCTGGTCAGCTGGCACGGGGGAAATGAAGCTAAGATGTGCTATATAAATATATACCCTGGCAAGTTTGCTTGGTGGCGGCCGGCTTTGTCCCTCTTCGTAGATGGTGACCAAAACTCTATCATTCAGACCAATAACAGTGGTCAGAGGATTTTTTTTTCCCTTAAAGGAATGGTCATTATTAATAGATTTTTGGAGAACTTTCAACAAGTGTGCTATGGTATTAAAATCTAGGAATGCCTGAGCAAAGGTCCAGATTTTACCATAGGTCTGATGTTGTCTAACTCTGACTACAAGACTATTAAAGGTTCTGTATCATGCTATTTTAGCCATTCCAAAGTAAAGTATAGGCATTTATATGATATATTGTACCTCTATCACTATAGAGTACTCATTTTTGAGAGAAATATAAGTATTTTCTGGGGGTATTTTCCCTACCCGGAAGACAAGACGCTTCGATTCAGTTAACTCCGCCCCTCTCTCCGCTCATTCCACATTCACAGTATTATAAATATAAATATCGCTGCAAAAAGTGAAGTTACTTCACATAATGCAGTTATAAGGAGTTGACATGTGCAACACAGTTTCATAAATGGCTAACACACATGCTAACACGCGTTTTGATTGCCTCATCGCTCAGTCTGGCCTCCCCATCGGGTTATGAGATCGCGTTGGTTATAAAAGTTAATCCACTTTGATTCTGGCCAAGGTTCACCAAGCATCCATCAGGTTGGTTGATATAGTAGCTAGCTGAATCCCAGAAAGAAATTCCAACTTCTGGCGAGTGCACTCTTCTTTAGGAAGGCTGACTAGTCCTCTCGTAGCCAAACCATGGATCTAATGGAGCCAAATGCGCATCCGTGACATTATCGTTGAGTAAGAAAAATGAACAGGCGGTGTCCAGAGTAGGTTAGAAAGAGCTTCGTCTTCACAAACAATGCACCCTCTGGCCGCGGTTGCTTACTGTCCCGGGACAGCACAGACGGTCGGAGACGGAGAGTTTTTTTTATTTCTTTTATTGCTCTCTTACAACAACAACAAAAAAGCTGTTTTATAAATTAAAATCAGGCTGTAAGGCATTACATTACAGACGTAGAGCACTTCCGTTCCGCTGTGACGACACAACTGAACAGCTCAGTCGTTTTCCAGGAGAGGGCGGAACAGCTGCTCTGAGAGCAGGATTCAGGAGGATTACTTAGAACTGCGTGAATGAAGCCAAAAACCGCTCTGGGGGTGTTTTTGATAAGGAAATAGCATAACAACATGGTTAAAACCTCCCAAAAGTCGATTTTGCATGATATAGGACCTTTTAAGTTGATTACTTTAAACAAAGTAGGGAATTCCAAAATGTTGAATAAGGCTGTAAAACCCTTGGTTGCTAATGCTTGTACATAGTGCTGCATAGTCTTACACCTGTAAATGAAAACAAACTGCGTGCTGTAGCATCTGCAGATGGCTCATCAGCAGAGGTGGGTAAAGTTGCCAAAATATTTAAGAGTAAGGTTACAAATTTTACTCTAGAAATGAAAAGTTAAGACTCAAATAATTACGCAAGTCTAATTTGTTTTCAAATGAAATTGAATTTACAAAATGTTAACATTTAGATTAAACGTTTTTTTATTGGTTTATTTGGTAGGTACAGTGCAAGTTAATGAACAAGCCACCTCGAATTGTAGCCGTGAGCTAATTTCCATCCGTCGTCCCCCATGCGCAGTCTCAAACATCCTGACCTTTTGTACATGTTTTTAGTGGTAGGGGAAACCGGAGTACCCGGAGGAAACCTACGCAAACACGGGGAGAACATGCGAACTCCACACAGATAGGCCTCGTCCCTGGTGGGAATCGAACCCGGACCTTTTAGCTGTGAAGCACGTACTACTGTGCCGCCCAACTTTGTATGTGTCATGAAGCTTTTGTCTTACAGAATTACTCAGTAGAAAAAGTAACCAAATGTTGACCTCATGAGTATTTCTAATAACACAAGTAGAAGTAAAAGATAATGTGATAAAACTTCTCCAAGAAGTAACTTCAAATTGTTACTCAAGCACTGTACATGTACTTAAGTACTACCTGCCTTGCTCAATGCTCATTAGTAATTAACTATCACCGTCATTCAAATTACTTTATGGGTGATTGTGTTAATTTATTCATAGATTATTGACGTATTCTAATTGCTTTTAATAAAGCTGCTCTTTCCCTGTTCTTTGGTTGTACTGAGGCTGCTCTCTGGTCTTAGATGAGAGATTAAACATAAACTGCTTTTTTGTGATGTATTTAATCATTCCTTGCTTAAATTCATGGCTTCAGACACTAAAAGTAATGCAACATCTCTGAACATGATTTGTCAGATTTGTTGTATCATGGCAATGCTTTTCCGTCACCAAAACCACTGGTATAGAAGGGGATCTTTCTGAATATGTGATAAAATGTGCTTTGTTTTTAGGTCCGTGCTGTCAGACCACAGGTTCTCATGAGGCTCTCCAAAACAAAGAAGCACGTCAGCAGAGCTTATGGAGGCTCCATGTGCGCAAAGTGTGTGCGAGACAGGTAAGCAGCCTTGTGAAAGTTTTGCTTGTCATTATTTCACTTAAGTGCATTCTAAAATGATAAACTAAAACTTTATTTTTCATTTGAAGGATCAAGCGCGCTTTTCTCATTGAGGAGCAGAAGATCGTCGTCAAGGTGCTGAAGGCCCAGGCACAAAGCCAGAAAAAGTGAAATGTGTTTGTACATTGAAAATAAATTCCACCAAACAAATGCCACTTGTCTTGTAGTTTGTCCAAATGGTTCATTACACTGCATCTAATTTTGCATGTTGTGTTCTACTATGTATTTTCAAGGTTGTAAAATTGTGTATATACCAGTGGTTCACAAGTGACATGGCTTCGGTGCCCACCATAGCCAGAGGATGAATAGGATGAATAGATGAATAGAAGCAAATTACCACATAATTTGTTGTATTTTCCACACCAGATTTTATTGAACAAGCAAAGCGATAGATATGCCTTTTAAAGATGGAAAATATGATCAAAACAACCCAATAACATTGATTTTTCTTTTTAACAGACTGGTAGTGTTTATGCTGTTTTCAGATGAAAAATATTGGAGAAAAAAAGTTCCCTGTAATAAGCTTGCGACAAATTGAAAAATGGTTCTGCGACCAATCTTTTAGGTGTCAAGTCCTGACCCACTGGTTGAGAATCACTGGTTTATACAATGTTATTAATATTCACTTGCACGTATGCTCAAAAGCTTTTTCCTGAATAGCAGCGCCTCACGCATAAATGCTGCTACCTGCTGGCATCTCGCTCGAAGTGCTACAAAGTGACTGTCTAATTAGTGATTAAAAATTGTAAACATTATCCATCTGAGATAGAGTACAGGGAAACAAAACAAAACTTGTAAATGTGTAAATTGACTTCATTTACACTTTATTTACACATGTAAATCACATATTACGCATTGACGTCAGACGTACTGCTTCATGTGCTTCCGGGACACGTCTCCATCCAGTTGCAGGAGCTGTGCACCGGGTCTGGGACATTTGGAGAACCATGGAGACTCTGTACAGTATACCGTTTACAGTGCTGGAATGCCCAAACATAAAGCTGAAGAAACCCTCTTGGCTGCATATGCCGTCTGCGATGACCGTCTATGCGGTGGTCATTGTGTCCTACTTTCTTATCACTGGAGGTAAATAATGCTATGCTAACCAAACTGCAATGAAGATATCTAACTACATACTTAAATTATGTCCACTGTGCTACTTTTCGTTTTGTTTTGTTGTTATACGGGAAATCATGTTCATAATGCGTTGTTTATACGGTCAGTAGCGTTTCCTCACATACAGAAAGCTAAAGAGCTAGAAGCACATCAGTCTGGGGCATTATAATTATGCTTTCTTACATATACGTGAGCTTTAGCGCCTCCAGTATTTCCCATCGTGATCTAAGGTAGAGTAATTCCATCTCCACGTTTATAAAGATGTGTCAAATGCCCCGTGTTTTGTAGGAATTATCTACGACGTTATCGTTGAGCCTCCAAGTGTGGGTTCAATGACTGATGAACATGGACATCAACGCCCAGTTGCCTTTTTGGCCTACAGGTAATACCCATGATCCCCCTGACTGTGCACTTGAAATGATGAGATTATTTAATGTGTTATGATTATTTAATATGTAACTTGTCATTTGATTTTCAGGGTGAATGGACAATACATTATGGAAGGGCTGGCCTCCAGCTTCCTCTTCACAATGGGAGGCCTCGGCTTCATAATCCTGGACAGATCCAATGCCCCTAACATTCCCAAACTCAACCGATTTCTTTTACTGTTTATTGGCTTTGTGAGTGTGCTCCTAAGCTTCTTCATGGCCAGAGTGTTTATGCGCATGAAGCTGCCGTAAGTTCTTTTATTTGTCCTTATGTTCATTAATATCATTTAGATTAATATTAGTATTAGTTGATATTGAAACCCAAAGCACTCAAACCCCACCTACCATGTTGAGTGTCTTTGAGTGATCAAAAAAAGTGCTTTACAAGTGTGATTTATTATTGTCATTAAAAGCTGTTGTTGTGATTCTTGTTTTTTCCAGAGGATACCTGATGGGATAAAGTTGCACTCTGCCTGTAGAAGACATCCAAGGATTACTAATGAACTGCAGTCTGTAGATTTGGAGACAAAGGCACTGATGTTGTTAACAATACTTGTGTTCACATTGATTATACCCAAGAAAAAGGGTCAACGCTGTAAAAGCTGAAATATTTTAACCATGCCAGGTTTGGCCCCATCTGTGTCTTATTGAAAGCCAGTCTACACATCATTTGTATTGCATTATTTGTAATGCTTTGAATTAACACATTTTTGTATGAGATAAATTAAATCTTGTTTTCAGAGGTTGTTGCTGTTCTTTATTAGACAACTTTACAGTGGAAACAAATATTAAGTGCAATGCGAGAATCCCCCAATAGGTGGCGTTCTAAGCTTTTGACAGCAGATCAAACAATGAAATGCATGTCACATCAGTTTAATAAAAACATTTTAAAAAATGTATGTATTCATATTAATACATGAATTAAACTATTCACATTTCTTAAATAGGGAGCACCTTCAAGAATAGAAAGATAATTAACACTTTTTCATTAGTATATGTGCAGCTTACAGCAGTATTGCAGTTTACTTCTTTTTTTTTTAACATGTTTATGATTAATTGCCATAAAAGCAGCATTATGTTTTGATCCGTTTGCTTTGAAGAACCTCTTCCTTCATGCCTCCGTTGCTGTAGATCTCACTATGGGGATGTTTTTTGTCTGGTACCTTAAATACAGTATGGCAGATATAAGACATTAAGATTTAGTCTTTTAGTAACTGTAGGATGTTAGCAGTCAGGTTTCACTTGCCTTTCTTTTTCCCCCTTCATTGTCGACATTTTGCTTGTTCGTCATGCCCAATGTGTGTTCAATTTCTGTAAACAGTGTTAAATCATTTGAGCTCTTTGAGGCAACATGAGCTACCATTACACCTTGATACTTAATTATTAACATGACAGAAAGAGGTCAGTGCTTCCAAGAAATAAATGATAGTGCATTGGATAAATACCAGTGAGAATGTTATCAATCTTTTCCACCACTAGGTCAACGTCTTCTTTAGTAAAGCACATGGGCGGCTTGAACTTAAGTACATTGCGATGAGGTCCATCTGCACTCAAGAGGATGTGCTGCTCCTTTAGCCTGGGACAAAAAAAGGCATTATCTTAAACAATAAAAGCAAACTGAGCAGACAAACATGATCGCTAAGCTGATCATAACAATCTTGAAAGACAATTTGCGTGACCCTACTGTAGATCACTGACACATTTTTAAATAGGTCCATTCAAATTTCGATCGGATTTAAGTGGCGGTCTGCATTCTCTGCTGCAATTTTTTATCGACAAATTGATTTTTTATTATGTGTACCTGTAAATGACTTCTTGTGCCTCTGCTGTAGCTGGGGTTAGTTTGTGCTTGTCTCTCACCAGTTCCAAACCAACAAAAAGGCCACGGCCCCTGAGGGAAAGGCCATAATTTTAAACACATGTAGGCTACTTTTAAGAACATATTTAACCTAAAGATAGGGTGACCAGATGTCCCAGTTTACCCAGGACAGTCCCAGTTTTGAGCCCTCTGTCCCATGTCCCAGTGGATTTCTCCAAAACGATTGAGTTGTCCCATGTTTACTCAATCTCTTTCCCAGTTGTCTGGGTTTTTCACCAATACAATGCCTAAAGCAGAGTTTCCTTAAATTGAAACGTAACAACCTTTGGCCATGTGTGCATCAAACAAAGTTTCCATAGTGACTGCACCAATTGAATAGCTAAAAGTCTATCACCTCAGTGCTAATTGGTCTATTTAATTGACATTAGACTTTTATAAACATGAAGTTGGACCATTCAAAGTGGGTGAAAAAACTCACAATTTGATTCCCCCCCCACAAACTCCTGTTGTGTCCCCGTTTTAATGTAGAAAATCTAGTCACCCTATCTAGACACTAATTTTCTTAGGTAATGTATGGCCTGTTATCTGTTGAATGCACTGGACCTATAGCTCCCAGTGTAACTGTACAAGTACCTCACCTGATATCGCCTATCAGTGGGTGTTTCTCCTTGTGTTTCTCCAGCAGACTGCAGAGGTATCCCCCCACACGCAGTGCATTGCCCTGGAGGTCCTCTTTCTCAATCACTTCGAGCACAGCCAGGCCGATGGCACACGACACGGGGTTACCGCCAAACTGTGAAATCGAAAACCCATCAGAGAGGAACTGTCACGCGGCGCTTTGGTCAGACTTACACCACACACATGACATAGGCCGACAGGCGAGTGAAGCATCATGGGATAACCATGTATGATTATAATGTGACAGATATCACATGAAGTTTATATACCAGCGAGCAAGTTGTAATTTGTGGCGGCTAAATGACAGGGTTAGATAAATCTTCAAAATATTAGTCTTTCTCTCATATTAAAAGTTGTTTGTACTTACTGTGTTAAAATACTCCATTCCTGAAGACATAAAAGCCTCAGCCACCTCTCTAGTTGTGACCACACATGACAGAGGGTGCCCATTGCCGATTGGTTTGCCCATGGTCACAATATCGGGCACAAAATCCTCTCCTTGGAGCTGGAAGGCCCAAAAGTGTGTACCGACTCTGCCAAATCCCACCTGGACCTCATCAGCAATAAAGATACCCCCAGCTTTTCGGACATGCCTGTAAGATAAAGTATAGTAGTATTTATTATTAGAGTTTGTTCTGCAAAATCGAGAAAAATAAAACAAAAAGTGGATTGCTGGTTTACACACTCTGCCACTTTTTGGAAGTAGCCCACGGGGGGATAACCTGTCCGCCGCAGCTTTGCAGCGACTCCGCAATAAATGCAGCAATCTGGTGAAAACAAGCGCATTGTATCAGTTTATGTAAGCAACACATCGTTCTGACATCTACTAAATGTTATCATTTCAACATCATTATCACAACAACAAACCAAGCAACGGCAACACTATGCTGATGTGTAACAATATAACCCAACCTTCAACCAACCAAGGAATTATGCACAGTAGTACTCTACCTTTCCTCCCTTTTCTTCAGCTTTGTGAATGATGTCTTTCACTTCATCAGCGTATGCTGTTGCTGGATCTGGGTGGTCCCTTCTGTATTTACCTCTGTACACATCTGGACTGGGAGCCTGTTCAAGAAGGGAAATTCAATTTAATACTGTGAATGAATGTTTCAATGCTTTGGAAATTCCTCTCTTTTATTATCTCAGTTTTATCCGCTCCTATGCAATATGAAAACAATGTCAATATTGTACATGTGTGTTATTTTTGTTTTATTTCACCACTTACCGTCCCTTGACAAATAAAGCACTTCACTTATAGACCTTATTTTGAGGTTAATGATGCCATTCTTAAAGAGTTCAAAGAGTTCCTCACAAATCAAGTCAGTACAAATTTTCTGGGAGGAAGCCAAGTTCTAGTCTGTAGCGTCTAAATGAGCCAGTCGGAAAGGAGCAACCTGCCACAACATGTCACGTTATGGCCGTTTCATAGTGTACACAGGCCGGCACTCACCACATGTACACGTGGGTTCATCTCGTAACTGGACATCTGGTGAAACTTGTAGGGACTAATGTCAATGAGCGACGAGACGTGACCGTGGTACGCGCTGCAAACACACAAAACACATAAACAACTTCAAATACAAATACAAGGCCTGTGGGTTTGCACTATATCAAAAAAATAACTGCAGTGATAATAAATAATTGGATAGTCTCTATATGAGGATTTTTAGATGGGAAATACAAAACGAAAAACAAAACTTGCATTACCTTCCCTTATACTTATGTCACTATACAAAAAAGTCCCTGAAAACATTATCTGGCAATGATGAAGTTAAAGCATCCAGGTCTGAAGCGTAAATACTAAACAACAGCACTTTTCCCACACTCACTTTTGGAGGGTGATGACGTCTTTGTGCCCCGTGTACTGCCAGGCCATGCGCAGGGCCAGATCGTTGGCTTCAGAGCTGAATGTTCAAAGAGCACAGGTTACTGTGAGTTAAAGAGTCACTAAAGAATACACACAGAAAAGCACCAGCGCTGTTTGACTTCCCAGTACGAGGGTGACAACAGGTGACATTTATTAGTGCTATTACAGTTACATTAATCAGTGGAAGGGAGGAAGGAAGATGGTAAGTTCTTATCTTCTCATAATTGTAGTGAAGAACTGTCTATATAACATTATTAGAGGAAGGAGGAAACATCTTAAACAAAAATGAAAAGTGAGAAAAAGAACTACCATTACAAATAGCATCAACAACAACAGCCAGTCTTGTAGTACTAAAACTTTTTTTTCTTTTGGTTCCTTTTAATAGTACCACATCTTATTAACCTGTACCCATGTTCTACTGTCTATGATACTACATCAAATCCTAGGAACTTTGGGATTTCAGCTACTAAGGTCATACACATTTGCCCATCCATTTTAGTGAAATACTTATGGTGTCTAATTATGTTTTTGTCTCTTTTATGCATTCCATATTGGTAGGTTCACCGAGTTCACCGAGTTCGCAGAGCTGTCAACCTGTCGACCGACGCCGTACAGGACGTGCCATTGTCGTACTCCTTATCTATAGCCCACTTGGCAATAAAATGTTTACTTGTAGAGTTTCAACTTCAGATGTTTGCCACAGGTGCTGTTTATCAAGCTAGTGATAAGACGCCATGGGTTGTAAACACCCTGGGCTAATATATAGTACTGTAAAACATGTTATTGCAGACAGCGCTGTGGCCGCCTAATTCCGGTTCACACTGAAGATGCCCGGGTGAGTCAATAAGTAAAAAAAGGAAGCAGTGACACAGCATTTGGACGGGGAAACAAAAAATCTCACGATTGAGCCTTCTTTACATTTCACTGTGGGAGTAATGTCATCTTAAGTTATCCACACATGACACTAGCACAAAGTGTCTACTGACCAGTAATCCCAGTCAAGTTACCAGTTCAATCCCTTTCGCCAATGCATATTTGTTGTTGTTGTTGTTGTTGTTGAATAGATAATCATAATATAACATAACAATGATGATCATAATAAAATAAAAACAAGCCTTAACCATATCCAGAAAGTGTCCAAGAGGATTGGAAAACAAAAGACAAACAACTATAGCATGCTATTTGGATCCAGAAATACATGTCTTGTTACCACTTGTTGAGTTATGTTTTGCACAACATAAACATAAAATGGTGGTAAAAAGATTCCATACACTTGACACACCTTTCACATTTGTTTCTTCTCCACACAAAATATACAAACTGAATTCACTAGTTAGATCATTATATCATCTACAACCCAAGTATACATCCAAAACATGCCCATGCGAATACTGTAGTCCACACTCTAAAAAACAGGAGGTTTTGTTTACCATTTGTTTTGCAGGGTGACTGAAACAGTTCTATGTACCTACCCAGAATTTACAAAGTAGCAGACAGACAGCTTTTCTGGCAGCGTGGATTGCAGTTTCTGGGCGAAAAGCACAATGTTGTCGTGCAGAAAGCGTGAGTTGGTGTTGAGAAGCGCCATCTGACTTGCGCCCGCATTCACCACCTCGGGGTGACAATGCCCCACTGGGCAAATGAACAAGAAAAAGAAGCCAGAGTTAGTGAATACTCTTCTATGAAAAGCAGTACATTGGGTCAAAGGAAGCAAGCCGTAACAAATTATATGAGGCAAGGGATTGGGCAGCATGAATTAAATGACCTAACTCTGGAAAAGGGTTACAACAGCTGGGTTATTGCAACTTATTTTTTTAATATGTGTTGACACAAATGGACTATTAGTTTAAAAGTACAGAAGATAAAATGTTCTTTCGGTCACTTCAGAACTAAATTTTCTATATCATTAGGTTAATCATAATAAAAGCTTGAGTTGGCAAGTTTTTCAGTGTCCTACAATGTATAATGTAGTCATTCATTTACTCCATGACGCCACAGCTGCCCTGGGATTGACTGACAAAACTAAGGCTGCTGTATTGGTTGCATCACAAACTAAATTCACGTGCAAGAGATAGGATAAGACAGTTCTTTATTGATCTCACAATGGAGATCAATCAGCTCTCAAGAAACACTCAGGGGGTGCAAAATAGACAGGAAACAAATGTGTCTATTTCCTCAAGTAATAGTAACTAGAGGCATCTTTTATACAATGAATAATAGCTTTAAAGGGCAAATATAGGGTTAATTCAGGTCATTTGGGATAGATTGCATGAGTGTCTTGCCCATGGGCAGAACATCAGTTTGCACCAGTCAGAGTTGGGATTCAAACCTCTGACCTTTGGATCCATGGGTGAAAGCTCCAACCAAGTGAACTGACCTTCTGCTACAACTACTACATGTTTTGGTGTGGGTTACAGTAGCCGTTCAAGTTCATCAACCCAGTTTATTCACCCCATTATTGTCATATTATTGTTATTATTACAGTAGCTGCGGACTTACCATGAGCTACATTGTTGATGCAGTCCAGGTAGCGCTGTCTGTTCTCGTCGTACATGTACTGGCCCTTTGCTTGCACAATCTTGATGGGTTCATGGCTGAAGAAGATCTTGCACGAGGGTCTACAGGAAAGCACCTATTACTTCGAACATAGCGAACATTGTAGCTTGCTGTGGTTTTCAAATTTGCAGACAGGGAAATTAGACATAACAAATACTGCAACATATTCTTATTGTTTGTCAGAGCAAAGCATAGACTCCCTATTTTTATTGTCAGTCGGAGGGAGTAAAAAAACAAATAAAAACAAAACAACAATTAATGACTAATTATGTCTGCTTACCCAATATGCTTCTTCCTTAAGTCTATCGTTGTGCTCTTCTCAAGTTCCACGCCAGACATCTTGCTCACCTCTTGGTCCCTCGCGGTGCACTGACTGCCCTACTAACTTATGTAAAGAGAGGTTGGTGCCAAAGCGCAGGAATGGGCCGGCTTTTTGGTACACGCGCGCCTCTCTCGTGCTGCCACCTCCAGGCGATAAGTAAGAATGCTGAATATCAACACGCATATAAATGTACACAAATTAGTAAATAATAATGTTTAAAGGAACACGAGAAACTAGAGAAATACCAGGGGCTCAGAGAAGAGCTGGAGAAGGCCTGGAGAGTGAAGGTATCAGTGGTCCCCGTGGTCGTTGTTGCAGGGTTGCCAACTGTCCCGTATCTCGTATATTTATCTAAATAGGATTGTCCCGTACGGGATGTCTTTTGTCCCTTATATTGAATGTTGAAAGTTTCACACGCGGTCTCTGTAAACACACACACACACACACACACACACACACACACACACACACACACACACACACACACACACACACATATATATATATATATATATATATATATATATATATACATATACTGTATATATATATATATATATGTGTGTGTAAACATGGTATATATATATATATATATTATATACTTAAACTACTCTTCCTCAACCTCCGCGGGCGGTCTCTTTTTCCTCCAAGCTCGGGTCCTCTGCCAGAGGCCTGGGAGCTTGAGGGTTCTGCGCAGTATCTTTGCTGTTCCTAGAACTGCACTTTTCTGGACCGAGATGTCTGATGTATTTCCTGGGATCTGCTGGAGCCACTCCTCCAGTTTGGGGGTCACTGCCCCGAGTGCCCCAACGACCACGGGCACCACTGATGCCTTCACTCTCCAGGCCTTCTCTAGCTCTTCTCTGAGCCCCTGGTATTTCTCTAGTTTCTCGTGTTCCTTTTTCCTGATGTTGAAGTTGAAGTCGCTTGGTATTGCTATACCACCACGGCTTTCCTCTGCTCTTTGTCCACCACTACTATGTCCGGTTGGTTTGCCATTACCATTCTGTCCGTCTGTATCTGGAAGTCCCACAGGATCTTGGCTCGGTCATTCTCTACCACCTTTGGAGCTGTTTCCCACTTTGACCTTGGGGTTTCCAGCCCATACTGTGCACAGATGTTCCTGTAAACTATGCCAGCCACTTGGTTATGGCGCTCCATGTAAGCTTTCCCTGCCAGCATCTTACACCCTGCAGTTATGTGCTGGATTGTGTCATTGGCCTCTTTGCACAGTCTACACCTGGGGTCTTGTCTGGTGTGATAGATCTGGGCCTCTATTGCTCTGGTGCTCAAGGCCTGCTCCTGTGCAGCCATGATGAGTGCCTCAGTGCTGTCCTTCAGGCCAGCTCTGTCTAGCCATTGGTAGGATTTCTTGATATCCGCCACTTCAGTTATGTTTCGGTGGTACATCCCGTGTAGGGGCTTGTCCTCCCATGACGGGACCTCCAGCACCTCATCTTCTGTTCCCCATTGTCTGAGACATTCACTGAGCATCTGTTGGAGCCTTGTCCTTGATGTACTTATGGATCTTGGATGTTTCATCCTGGATAGTGGCTCTCACGCTCACTAGTCCTCGGCCTCCTTCCTTACCGCTAGTGTACAGTGACTACAGTCTCAGGGTGCTGGATTTGGGGTGGAACCCTCCATGCATGGTTAGGAGCTTCCGTGTCTTAACATCTGTGGTCTGTATCTCATCCTTTGGCCAGCTTATTATTCCTGCAGGGTATCTGATTACTGGCAGGGCGTAGCTGTTTATTGCCCGGGACTTGTTCTTGCCATTGAGCCATTATTCTTAGGACCTGCCTTACTCGTTGGAGGTATTTGGCCGTAGCCGCTTTCCTTGTCACCTCTTCGAGGTTGCCATTTGCTATATATATATATATATATATATATACTGTATATATATATATACTGTATATAGTATATATATATATGTGTGTGTAAACATGGTATATATATATATATATATATATATATATATATATATAGTAATATGGTAAAATATAACTTAAAATTAACATGTTTAAAACAGTGATTAAAGCTCGGCACACAATAACACAGTTGTTAAGTATTTGAAAGTCTGCATTTATTTGGCTCCAACAGTACAGTCAAATGAAGTCACTTGAAAATATGGTGAACATTGTGTCAAAGCAATGCCAATATGGAGAGACAAGAAATGAAGAAAGAAATACTTAAAACCAGTATCATTTTTAATCAGAAATACAATGAAAGTATATCAGTAAGAACGTAACATATGTTCCTGTTTTCACTGTAAAAAAAAAGAAGAAATCTATTTATCTATCATAATGCCAATAGTACGTCAGTTATTATTATTTATTTATTTTAAGGAATTGAACAAGAATTGAACTTTTCGCCAACTCACTATTGTCATACTGATGGTAATAAATGTGTAAAATATTTTGGCACTTCAGCATGTTGCAACATAAAATGCTACAATAAACAAAACATTAAAACTCAAATAAAAAAAATACTAAAATGTATTAAAATAGCTGCACTCACTATAGATACAGCACCTGTGAGAACATATAAAAAAAAAAAAAGATTTGAAGAGAAAACCAAAATTAAGAAGAGAAACACGGTGAACTTCATTAATGTCAAAGTAAGCATGTTTTCAGGTAGTGGTATATAAGGTAGCACACAGAGCTATCGAAATCACATACAATGCTGTGACGTTTTAGCTGCATTTGGTGCTACACGCATGAACCAAAGAATAAAATTGCACTTTTGTCAAAATGAGCACACATTTCAACAATACACCTAATAATCCACTGTACATATATCAAACTACATTCAATGCGAAGATGGAGAAATGAACGAATGTGTGACAGAGCTGTATAGGTGACTGCATTGACTTGAGCCTGCATACATCCAGGCTATATTCTGTTTATTTTTTTATACATACGATTTCGAAGAAACGTACCCCATGATAAGGCCTATACACAGAAGTAAATGCACAAAGTAACTCAAAATTACCTATTCACACTGTACCATTTTCCAGCTTCTTCTTCTTAACCTTCTGGACGTATAAAAAAAAAAAAGAACTGGAAGGAATGCTGTTCACAACCAAAACAATGCCTTCGCTTAAGAAATCGTAGAAAAATAAATAAGTTTAAAATATGGAGACAATACACATAATATATGCACAGAAATTGTTACACGAACAAACCAAAGCAAGCAACCAACGACAATAAAGAAACTTGTATGCAGACGTCCCCACGGGTGGAGCTTTCAACATTTCCACTACCGTAACACTTTCATTACGTTAGACTACTCGTCCACCTGTGGTTTCAGCTGCATCACAAGAAACACTGGTTGCTCGCTCTCACTCGAAACCATTAACCATAATGTATATGACTTTGCGACCACAACTCCAGAACCACCGTACAAAAACACTGATAACGATGTTGCTGATTGTTCAAAAGGGAATGTGACATAACTGGCCACAAGTTGCACTAGTTTATTTCTGGTTTGCTTGTGTTTTTGTCAGGGGAAATGTAATTCACTTTTACTGACAGGAATCTTAAACTAGGGCTGCACAATATATATATGTATATTAAAATCAATGCCATTATTGTGTTATTTGCAAATACTCACTGAAAATCTTAACCTGTAAGGACACTGCCAACCATAGTGTTTGCGATAAGTCGATTTCCATTATTTTCTTACATTGAGCAGCCCTACTTTAAAAACAAAGTGTGTTAATATTGTGTAAAAAGTCCTTCTGCATGCAGCATATCCACTGTATAAGAAACATCTCATCAGCAAATCCAGCGTCAACAAGAAGCACATGTGAAAGTAAAAGAACAGCACTGGATATGATGAGCACTTAAATGATTGTTTGTGTGAGTGTATGCTCTGGTAAAGCTATGACCTATGTTGATTTAACACCCTAAAGTGTAAAAAAACAAACAAAAAAACAAACAAATGTAATGTCTTTTCATTGCAAGTTAAACAAGCTATATAAAGATGTTCTGAGTGGGGAAACAAATCGGATGTTGTTAATGTACAATGCTTACACAGGAATGAATAAAAGCTTGAGGCACAAAGGCTATCATACACAAAATATAAAATGCTTAAGAATCAGAGCAAAACAAAAACATGAAAAAAAAAGAAAGTGATTGCATCATGTTGAAGCTCTCTGCAGATCTCCAAATCAGCTGGTCTCCCAGAAGACCACTCATGTCTACAGCACTGTCCGTTCCCACGCTTGGAGGGGTCCTGAACGCATCGCCCCTCCAAAATAAAAACCTTAATGCGTTTTCCAAATGCTGTTGGATCACAGCCTGCCAAGTCCTCCTCCTCCTCGAGTTCGGAGACAAGCTTCCCAATCATTGGAAAATGGCCCAAACCAAGAATGTGGAGCTGCACGGCGCGTTCAATGGCGAAAGAATAAAAAACCTGCTTGTAAACCTGCAGGTGTCACCACGATAGAGCGATAATGACCAACTTTACTTTCTCTTGGCGTTTCAGGCGACCAGCCATGGCGTGACTCCCTTGAGATCGGAAGAAAAGAACAAACGTCCAGTTGTTTTAAGCGTGGATTGTTAATGTCCATGCCATTTTTTTTTTTTTTTTTTTACACCGCAGAAGCCAACCACAAAACAGTGACGTATGTACAGCACATACTATAAATAAACTCACTATTTATCCATGCTTTAGGGGTGCAATGTTCTGCTTGTCACAGTCTGTTTTTTTTCTTTTTTCTTTTAGTCTTTGAGAAAATTGTGAATGTTGCAGTGACAAGACAACACACTCAAACACCGAGCGTTTTGGTGTTAGCAAGCCAGTCCAAGTCAGATCCCCCCCCCCCTGTTCACGCTCTACGTCTCCATCTTCAGGACTCTCCATGAACTCAGTGAACACGGCTGGGCTGCGGTACTCCAGTCTAGACCATGCAAAGACTGAAGGGAAAAGTTCTGCCGCCAGCCAGGGATCTCGACTTCGACGTTATGAGATTGGACACACACGCGTTGTTTGTTTTGTTTTTTTTCCACACGGCACGGCGAAGTGAGTATAAGAAGAAGCAGCTTCAGGACGATTATCTCTTTTTGTACACATAGACTTCTTTTCTCGTAGATATATATATTTTTTTTCCATTAAAAAACTATAAATACCATAAAAGAAGCATTATTTACAAACTCCATGCGATTGGGGTTAGAGTGATCACTGCAGAGAAAAAAACACAGGGGAGAAGAGATATGGATATTAATTCATTAGTGAGTTATTTTACACACTTCACACTGTCACACAATAATAAAAAACCCATGCTGACAAAATAAATATTCACAACATTTTATTTTTGTGACATTTTACACCTTAAGGCTGCTGTACCTCATCTTAAACTTAGGGGAAAAGTAGTGTTCAAATGCGAGGCTTAAGCACATATGAATTATATGCATATTGTACAACTTTAACGAATCCCAGCACATTAGTGCATTCTTCCTGATTCGCTACTGATCAAAACGTTTGACTGAATATGAATGAATAAAATGCAGCAATCTAAATTTGCTGTTACAATATACAGTTCATTGTAATAGCAATTTTAATCACAATTTCATTTAGTAATGTATTTAAATGTGCATTATGCAACTTTTTATGTGGAAAAAAAGTTAATATTTGTGTGTATTTGACCTTGTAGTGACCAAGTGGCTGTATGAGTGGTCAGCACGGCGCCTTTATTTTCCATCACAGTGGTCTCTAAGACGCTCCAGGATCAATAAGCGGATTCAGCATTTCACCGAGCGCAAAGCATGCTGGTCCAGGTTAAAGGTCAGGACTACCCAGCTCGTATCCCAAACTGTGTACATGACTGAGTGTGACACAGATATTGATTATTTTGAGCGTTGAAAATCGATGTTTTAAAATAATTTTGAAAGAAACGAGGACACAGTGTTACTGGGGAGAGAAAAAAGAACTTATGGCCCTTGCTAAACCAATAAATAAATAAATAAAAAAGAACAGTTTGTATTCTCGAAGACGGCGTGTACGTCACAGTCACTGATTACTACGACAATGGACAGCACCATTTTAGCGTGTTTCCCGTTGCCAGACATCGCAATGGATAAATCAAGAATTACCCTACATTTGGCATGGAAAACAACATGACAAATGGCCGAAATCAGGTATGACATTGTGCAGTCTGACATAGCAACACGTAGCAACCAGTTAAGCGTGGTTTTGGCACAACAGAAAGCAACAGGCCGCAGCAGCGTCACTTGTAACTTCATGTTTTGAGAGGAATTTCCATTTAAGCAGCGATAAAAACGAGAGAAATGACAGTATTACCTCCTGAGCAGCAGGGACAGATCAGATCCACATCATGACACCGTTTTCTTTCAGCCACAAGCTAAACTTTTCTAAACACACTGCGCTCTGACAAAGTAAAAGCACTTCACATGTCAAAGATCTTTACACAGTACGAGCACTCACTATGTCACTAATAAATTACCGAAACTTTACCAAAAATGTCTAATACAGAGTGAGCACTCACTCTTCCACAAACAAATCTTTGATTTCCTCCGGTGCAGCTGGAATAAACTTAATAAACAACAGTACGTGAGCTCAGGCTCTGGGTCTGTCGCTAAAGGTAAATAGCCTATATCTTTCTTATCACTGCTGTGTTGTGCTTTTCTCTTGGTCTAAAAGCGCTAGTTTCCTATTCAGTCATGGTTCAGTCCTGATTTGTAACCGGTGTAGTCTACGTCCCGGTTTAGTCCTCAGACCTGCCACAGACCGCGGCTGTGCCTAAGTTTAGCTAGTTATAGCTTTGCTTCGTTTAGTAGATAAAATTGGCACCGCTTTCCCTGCCAGATGTAGGTATTTCATGATTGATCCATGGTTATGTCAGGTAACTGGAAACCACGCTAAACTGGCGCTGTCCGTTGTCATAGTAATCAGTGACTGTGAGGTCTTTGAGAATTAAGTAAATAGACATATTGGTTACAAATAGCGTTACTAGTTAGCTATATGTCAAACTTACACATTTAATCCATTCGTCACGACGTTCTGGATCTTTTCTTTTAGTAGGAAATGTGATGAGTGTGTATGGCTGCTCGCATAAAACGCTGTGAGGTTCCTTTATTGCACTCGTGAATAGGGCAAAACCTTTCCATACACTGATTAAGCCCATGAGAACAGTCGCACTGCAATGGAGAATGAATGCGAACTTGGCATATCGCCGTAAAACCACTTTAAGCGCCATAATAGTCACTAAATAGCCGGTTGTTCCACAATGATAGTATGGTTTTAATGGGCTTTGTTGACACCATGGGTAGTTGTGAACTTTGACCGGAACATTACCACGCATGCGTACTGATAATGCTGATTTGGCTTATTGTTTGGAAAGTTTTCTCTGCTGACGGATCCTCTCAGCAGAAAACCTACAAAACAATTGATCCTGGAGCATTGTAGAGGCCATCGTGATCGAAAGTAAAGGTGCCATGCTGACCAGCCGCGGTGTCACTACATTTTAAAATATGCACAAATATCAAGTTTTTTTTCCCCCGCATAAAAAGTTGCATAATCCACCTTTATGATTCTTCTGGTTTAGAAATGGTTTACAGTCATTTTAGACATTATTTAGTCTGATTTTGGCACCAATTTTACACCTTGTTTAGACCCAGTTTTGTCCTGATTTAATCTTGAACGTTTAAGGTCAAATATTTAATGACGCTGTACTTGGTGTGAAAATTATGAAATCATTGTAAACAGATATTATGGGGATGATTTATAGGTACAGGAGCTTCAAAGATAAATGTTCTGCAGCAATGAATTAGTAATAAATATTGTATTAAGTGTTTAAAAGTCCATAGTAGAGGATGACAATTTGTCGGGATTCCCGTGGGTCACGGGATTCCCGCGGGATTCCCACGGGATGGGAGTGAATTTCACTATTGATCCCGTGATTGGGACGGGACCGGGAAAAAAACACCGGGAGTGGGCGGGAGTATATCGCATCAAAGCGGCAGAAAGTGGCAGATAATGCAGCGACATGCTGCTGTTATTTCATGAGGCACAAAACACGGAGAGAAATGATTAAATATACAAATGAGCGCTAACTTTCATCCTGCCTTCTGTCCATGCGCCGCAACAATGCACCCTCCCCTTGTCGGCCCAAACACGCCGCGCTCTCTCTCCCCCTCTCTCCCCTCGTGCGCGGCTGCGTGTGTGGCTGGAGCCGCTGTCAGAGCGGACAGAGGGAGATGTGTTGGTGCTGAACACAGTGGCATTAGGCGAACGTTAAAGTAAAAAAGTAAACTTCACAGCCACTAGTTTTCGTGTGTGATAAAAGCTGTGTGCGATACGAGGACAGGGCCTTTGGCTGGGGATCTTAAAGGGACAGCGATCTTAAAGGGGAGGTGTCATGTTCCACTGCCCCTGTGAAATAAAACTGATGCTCCATCCGAAACCGTGAAATTGGTAAGAGGTCTTACGCCAAACCGGATGTGCGTCAGCGTCCGCCATGATAAGATGCGTCCGAATTGGGCTTTCAGTTAGGAAGGAGTTAGGGAAAGTGGCCTGTATGCTAACTATCATAGCCACTTTAGCATAGGGACCTCTGATGCTAACTTACTGGCGATTAGGAGCTATGTGCCATCCCATAAGCCACTGCGCCAATCTCCCCACCCTCGAGTGATTCATGCGCAACCACTGTTGATTGACAGGTGCACATTTAATAATAAAAATAATTAAAAAAAAAAAAGATTCTGCACAAGCCAAACTTTATAAAACTGACAAAATACATGTTGTCGTCCCCACAGCTCAGTCACATGGTTTTAAAGAGCCTCCTCAGTAAATGGCCTAAATGAAGCAGTTTGTGCTTTTGCTTCATTTAGTAGAAACTCAAGCCACATGGCTAATTTGCATACTGTAGCTTTATGAAACCGCTGTTGAGATAAAATAAAGGGAAATGTGAAGGATCATTTGGATGATTCTCTTTTTTTCACCTTAAATGTCTTTATTTGCACACTATTTTGTTGTTGGACAATATACAGTAGGGGGCGGTATGCGCTTTTGTTTGGCTTGCACTCAAGAAAAACAGCTGTTGGTGATGTCACTTCCCCTTCCCCTGGGTAAGGACGGTCGAATTGGGCAAATGCTGCTGAAGCTCTAGTTCACTAACTGCATAGAGATCTAACAGTTGACCCCATGAAAGGTTAAGGATTAGTTGCTAGTGTTAGTACTTAGAGGCTACAATTTAATGGTTTCGGATGCAGCCTGAAACTTCCTAAACGACTTTATTTAAATAGTGCTGGTGGTTAGACTAATAATGTAGCCCAGGTTGTGACCCTGGTTATTTCAGTCACAACATGTGGCTTTTATCGGCCTGATGTGTATCTAAAAAAATGTTGTAAAACATGCGGGATTGGGACGGGAGTGGGATTGATTCTGTCGGGAACAGGACGGGACAAGATTTTTTTTTGCACATCACACCGGGATTGGGATGGGACAGGTTTTTTTTTGTGGGAGTGGGACGGGACAGGAGTGAGAAATCACTCCCGTGTCATCCTCTAGTCCATAGGCTCACCTTTTGCCAGCATCCAGGCATCGGTAATCCATCTGGACCCTGTTGATAATCAATACGACAAACAATTAGGACTGAACATTTAAACATTGAAGAACAGTTCATCAGCTGTATAAGTATTTACATGTAATTATAATGGATTAAAGCTGCATTATGCAACTTTTGATGCAAAAACAAAAGTTAATATTTGTGCCTATTTGACCTTGTAGTGACCCAGTGGCTGTATGAGTGGTCAGCATGGTACCTTTACTTTCGATCGAAGTGGCCTCTAGAACGCTCCAGGATCAATTGTTTTATAGGTTTTCTGGTGGGAGGGTCCATCAGCAATGAAAACCTTCCAAACAATTGATCCTGGAGTGTCTTAGAGACCACTGTGATGGAAAGTAAAGGTGGCATGCTAACCACTCATACAGCCGCTAGGTACTACAAGGTAAAATACACACAAATATCAACTTTTTTTTCCCCACATAAAAAGTTGCATAATGCACCTTTAATAACTGTGATATGTTCTTATGCTTAAAGTGGTGTAAAAAATATAACTTTTTACTTTAGCAAACCTTAACTTTATAAATAGCGTATGTATTTTCTTCATGCACTTCTCACTGCAAATGATCATGCAAAGCAATATGTAAATGCTGTTGTAGTGCCCAAAAAGGAGTTTTGTGTCATTGATGAAGTGGGATCTGGGCACTATAACAAATGAAGGCAAAGTATGTTGTATAATTGCAGCAAAATAACAAGATGACAACAATGAATGAGATCCTAATGAGCTACTTACCTATAACACTACACTACTGTATTTGATATCTTACGTTGCCATGGTGGTCTGGCCCAATTGGTACATAGTATCCACAGGAGGATGGGAAGGTTAACAGGGGAGTGTTTCACTGTCTCCAGGAGAGTGTTAGCAATAAGTCATAGTAGGTTTATAAGGGAATTAAAGGGAAGGATAAACATTGCTATTATATTGTGAAAGGAACATGGTATTTTTGTTAAATAGCCTTTAGTTAATATGGAAACTTGCATGATTTTGTTGGTTATCAAAAGCTCTTATTGTCAGCATTTCTGAGATGGTGTGATGTTAATAAAATAATGAGAAGTAAACTGTAGTGGTAACATGCTCGCCATGCTTTTGTGACTTTTATCTTTTTTTTTTTTTTTAGCTTCCAGGGTGACTGGAGGTGGGACACATGCATAGAAAAGGTGCAAAAGGGAGCAGGAAAAAGAGAAATACCGTACCAATTGGCATGGGGCATCCAGCCCATCCAGACCTGGCTGCCCTGGCTCCCCCTTTTCACCCTTAAATCCCCGGAAACCCTGTTTGCAAAGATGACCTAGGAGTGTTACTGGGAGAGAGGCGGAGGACTCTTAGCCTGTGTCTTTCCACTGGGACAGACACAGAGAGGTGCGAGGAGGAGCTGCCCTGTAGCTACTGTTGCCACTCAACCCAACCCAATTACATAGTGTTTGAAGTAATGTCATGCTTGTGTGTCTAAAAAGAGCAGCCTTATTTCAGGTTGCGAAGAGGTCTCCCCATAAAGACTGGCACAGCGTCGCCACAGGGCACTCATCCTGGTTTAGACCCAGCTACAGGAGGTGGTTTCCAGCTCAGACATACCAATGGGCAGGGTGCATCTAATCCTGGCGCACCCTGTTCGCCTTTCTCGCCCTTAGGCCCTTTTTTGCCCTTCTTTCCCTTCTCCCCCTGTGAATACAATGCAGTGGTCAGATTTACAAGAATGACTGTCAAAGATTACGGGGCGGCACTGCTATTAGAAAAGGGAGAGATTAAAAAGGGGGGGGGGGAAGCTTTAAGGCCAAAGGAGAGGTGGTCAATTCGAGTTAGATAGGAAAGAAGTGCTATAGAAGACTGGGCGCTCTATAGCAAGGGAGAGGACACTTTAGAGGGAGGTCACAGGGCACAAAGGATGAGAAAGTGTAGCAAGGAAAAAACCTCCGCAAAACAGGGTTACATCATTGAACTGTATCCCTTCTTATTTAGGTTAGCAAAAACAAAAACGACTTATCTTGCAAAGGCTAAAGCTGAGACATGAGATTGGCAGACAGTTAGTAAACAGAAAATCATACCATTTGATTGCACATTTTTCACAATTTCTGCTCTTTGTTAAAATGTCTTAGGGCATGCAATTTCGCCAAACGCAGATCAAGCATAACATTTGGACAACTTCTGTTATTGTCAGCTGATTGGTGTACGCAGAACAATCAAACAATACGCATATTTATGTATATTTCAAGCATCAAAGAACGGGATACAGTTTCACAAGAAAGTAAAGCCTAAACTACACATGTATGGTTAGTAGTTAGGAATACAGACACGTTCAGTGGAGTCGCTATAGCTCAGGCTACAAGAGGTGAAATTGTTATGTGCGTGCATGTAAATAAAGAGAAAACAGTTATGCACCTTATGCCTGTTGTCAATGGACATGTTTCAACGACATCTACTGTAAAAGGTGTGTTTTTTTCACACTTTGTAATGAAATTTGAAATGAGGTGAAAAATATGGAAAGGTGGGAACAAAAACTGAGTGGAAATTTAGCTGTTTTGCGTGTGTTTTGGTTCACTTAACTCCAAAGAGACTACGTGATCTACAGTGACCTGGATTCACATCAGTAAACATTGACAAGCCAAACAAGTGAATTGGCTAAAAAAAAAAATTAAAAATTAAAAGTGAAGGATCTTGTTGTTAATTTATTCAGATCTTGCAGAAAACTTTGCGCAGTACTGTCTGACACGACCAAACCTAATGAGAGGAGGCATCCACTGTGACTGTCCATTGACATCAGTCCTCTGTAAGGCTTTAGAGACTTTACAGAGAGCTACTTTTCATCTACCTTCTCTCCTCTTTCCCCAACGTCGCCTTTCTCTCCCCTTAATCCTGGAACCCCCTGTGAAAGTACAACTCACTTTATTACTGCGACTCTGCGGTCGGCTCAGAAAATGGATACTCTTCTGATCTAAAGCTTCAGAGCATTGTTAACATGTATATGGAGATGTACAGTGAAGCTTTACTGTGCATTGTGGCTATCGGCAAAGACTTACGTCCTGGCCCGGTTGACCAGCCGCTCCCTGTAAACAACAGAAACAAACAATTAAGGCTCATCTTCGCTTCCATTCTTCTTTTAAATTGTGGCAAGCAACTACATGTATGTTTGAAGACCACGTTCACTGTGAAAAAATGTCTGAACGGCAGTGGTTAAAGTGGATTTTGGGAGGTGGTGGAACTCTAATCTCGAAGACTCAGAACGCTACATTAGGTCAAAATATAAAAGGCTGTGTGTATATTACATGTAACAGAAGGTGTTTTATATTACTTTTAATTTATTTATTTTAAAATAAGTTTTAAACCATTTCACAGAATAAGATTTCTTTATATGTGCTCTTGTTTGAGATACTCACAGAAAATTAGAGCAACAGCCAGTCCTACCCGGGAATTTTTTTAAATAATCAGATACAATTTAGTGCAATCTGGTGTATTTAAGGCAAAAATATGCTGTTTGAATTAGCCTCATACAGTGATGAGAATCCGAACTGTCAACATTATGATTATTTTCCTAAAAAAAAAAAGGATTTTGATAGCTGCAAATATAGACTTTTATTATTTTATCTATTTATTTAATGGTTTAATTTACTGTCAAAATCCTGTGTAAATGCTTCCCTGTGGGGCCCCTCTGCTATGGGGCCCCAGTCCCTCTGCTGCCCGTGTCAGCTCCGCCCCTGTTGTTCCTCCGTCTGTAGCTGCTCATCGTGCTGAGCAGTGAGGAGGAGACACAGGCTCCACACGAGTCTAAAGACTAAACTTTAGCCAGGATTCATGACTCTGTTGTTACTTTTAAACCGCGGGCAGATTCAGAGGATCAGATCAGAGGAAATACTTTGTGAAAAAGGCCGACATTGCGCCGTAACCGAGCGCTGTAACGCCGCACTGTTTATCGCCTTTTCTCTTCATTATGCTTCCTAAATTTATCTCTAAAACCGAAAATATGAGGCTGATTGGTGCGAAATAAAAAGCGGCCTAAAGCTTGGGAAGAGTAGACTCCGTTTATGGATTAGTTTATGTCCATAAAGTTCATGATTTAGTTTTAAATGCTGTTATATTGCGGCGCATTAAACCCACGCGCATGAGGAACGGACCTTATGATTATTTCTCCAGATTCTGAAGAGTGGACTTTTGTCCAGCGCAGCTTCAGCAAATTAATAATAAAACTACCCAACCTAGTATTTACTGTATTGCATTGATTTATCTCACCTGCAGACTTTCGCAAGTGGCAATCATTAATTTATTTATTTTTTGGTCACACTTTAACCCCTGATGAACGGTGTCTTGTCCTTTACAATCATAGTTGTACTTACAGGAAGTCCATAAGGTCCCCTAGGTCCAGGCTCACCAGCTATTCCCCTTTCACCCTACAACACGGGCACGCATTGTTATTATTAAACCAATAAACATGCTTAAACAAACCGTATAAGGCTAAACAGTGACTTACTCTGTCGCCCTTTGGCCCAGCTGGACCGGCCGGACCCACAGGCCCATCCATACCCTGTAACACCACAGTTACTACATGAATAAAAGGCTTTAAAGACAAAGCCACTTCACAAAATGATATGCTCATGTCCAAAATCCAGATGTGTGTGATACATTTGTGATGTAACCAGCACAGGGAGCTGCTAGTGCACGTGCATCGGTCACAGAGGACATTTGAAGCACTGCCCACACAGTTAATATATGAGTGTTTGTTAATGCTGAGTTAATAACACACGACAGACAAGAGCTTTCATATGCGTCTAACAGGTAACTATATATGTCAGCTCAGTATCGCTCTTTGTAGCTTGAATAAACGTCTAGCGGGTGTACACTCTCTTTTCATAATCAGATGAAGTAGCTGTATGGTCTAGGGTGTTGAGGGGAAGGGGGTGTGATGAGGGAGGGGGAGGCTGGAGTTAGGTGGTGAAGCCTCTTGGTCACATGACACTCACCCGAATGCCGGGCTTGCCGTCCAAGCCGGAGGCTCCCTGTGTGGTTATGGAGGTATGAGTGACATGAACAAGGCGGGATTAGTACAGATGAACACTGTTATTAGGACAGGTTGATGGCAGGGTTTACAACAACTCAATAGGTTGTGTTCACGTCATAACACTCCAAAGAGATGTTTTTTTCCAATTAATTCCAGCTTCCTTGTCAAAATGCTGATTTTTTTACCTGGTGTATTATAAATATATGTATACTGGGCCAATCCTCATTAAATAGAAAATGCTGTCATATAGTTTAAAGTCTTTTTTTAATCTTGTTGCATATACAGCATAGACTTTACATCATCTTCTGATTCAATCACACAGGCAAGCGATCAATTTGAGGGCTCAATCTAAAAAAAAACATTAGGGTTGAACATTGTGTGGATTCCCGTTTAGTTATGTCTTTCAAATACAGTGAATTGTCCATGAGTTATTATGGGCCCCCCAATATTCACGTGAACTCAACCTATTATACTATGTTACAGCGGTCAGTTCAGGCACATGAAAATGAGCACAAGAACATGAAAAAAGGCATTGCTGAATTACTGCCACAATCAGCACACATTTCACTTTCAGTAACTCTAAATACACTGTTGTATCCAAGTACTGTCTGAGTCTGTACTTACAGGGAGACCCAGTGGTCCACGATCCCCTTTGTGGCCTGGCTCCCCTCGAATACCCTTCAACCCATTCAACCCTGCCTCGCCCTAAAACACCAACACCTGCATTAGGTTAGACACTCAATGGGACTAAAGCAATGAGGCGTGTGGCTTTAGTGTTAATGTTAGATAAACACCATGCTTTACACCACAGTTTAGTACTATACGGATGTTACCTTTGAACCAGGGAAGCCATGGGGACCCTGAAACACATCATACAAAAACATTTGAATTCAATTGCTTAATTTGTCATTATACAACAACTGTACAATGGCATTTTGCCTCTGTTTTTGTCTTATTTGGGATAGTCCTTGTTTAGAATGATTTAATTCACCTTTAGTCCTACTTATATTAGATCTAGTTGAGGCCTTACTCAGCGCAAGGTTAGTCCTGTCACAGACTTGGTTTAGATCTGATGGTACTCGAAGAGCCAATCTATCGTGGACTTCTATGGTGTAAAACGTTTGAGGGCCACTGGTCTATCCGATTTCATATTGAGTGATATGATACATATTTGAACATTTTTTGGATAACCCACCATTGGTCCTGGGGGTCCATGGGGTCCTGGAGGCCCAGAAGGTCCAATGATCTGTCAAAATGACACTACATTAAAATACTATATCCCATCTAATACTACATCTCACGCAATAGCAGTTATCATAATATTCTTATTGGTAAAGTCTATCAATAGAATAGAATAGAATAGAAACGAATAGCAAAATATAATCCATACATTGAAGGTAATTATAAAATCAGTTCATTACAGACACAACAGCAGCAGATTAAAGAGCAACTAAACAGTTTTTTTTTACTGATAAACTGTCTCAATGGGTGTCTCATAGTGTTGTCTACTGGTCCCTGAAATTATTCTGACATTATAGCGCAAACATGTGTTAAATCCTAACTTTGGCCTGAAAACGAATGGGTTGCGCCCCCTTCAGGGTAAACTCTGCTACTAAATTAGAATTTCCTGATGGACTGGAGAGGTGTCCACGACCTCCACACATCATCATCAGGTGCTGCCAATTGTCCTGCCCATTGTCCTGCCCCTGTACCTGTGGTGTATAACCAAGTCCCTCCCACGTAATCAGTCTGCTGTGATTGTGCCAATGCAAATGTCGAGGTCAATCAAGGCCCACACATTCATCCCCCGCATGTCACCCCCAAACCTCAGAGACCGCCTCTTTCGCGGCAATTTTTGACTTTTGTTTGTGGGTGGGGAAAGGCTTTGGGTCGCCCGTTTAGGTACTCTTTAACCTCATCAAAAGAAAAGGAATGGAACAGACTGAACGACATTGGGGGGTTACAACTTACTCAGCTAAATTCCTGTACACATTTTCTTAGCACAAGAAAGTCTGTATCTCTGCCGTGATGGCAGGAGCTCGAAGTGGTGAGACAGTGGATGGCTATCGTCATCTATGATCTGACTGAGACGATGCACTGCTTTATTGTGATGCTGAGACAGATTAGTTTGTTGTTGGCCTATAATTTTACTGCCATGTTTAACTTTATTTTTGTACAGGTAAATGGCCATACCAAGAGACTATGTTAAATATCAGTACACTCTCAATTAAGGACTGATAAACCCGTGTTAAGATGAGGTCACTGGCTTCAAAACCTCTCAGACAAAGACACAAGCAAACCATTAACTTACCGAAGTACCTGGTGGACCTGTCAGGCCTGCATCGCCTTTATCCCCTTTCACTCCGTTTGTACCCTGAGACAAAACCATTTAGAAAGCCACATTTTTTCAGTCATTAATCTCATGCTCAAACTGTTCGGGACAGTTTTCTGACGGAGAGACTTACAGGGAGACCGGGCAGACCTGTGACACCCTTGTCGCCTGAAGCTCCTGGCATTCCCATGTCTCCCTTTGAACCTTTGTAACCCTGAGCAAAACAGATCGCACACATTAACAGTTTTTGATCTACTTGTTTAGTAACAGCAGTTCATGGATTATGTGTTAAATTAATTTAATCCATATTTGATAAATTGCCACATTTCGCTCATTGGCCATTCATAATAAACTGCTTACAATAAAAGTCTTGTTGTAAATGTATTTTGCAATTTACTTTTATTTATCTATTAATTTCATTCCAGCTTTGTAGTTCAGGCTTCAGCCTATTGAGTCAAAGTTGTAGAAACTCACTCTTTCACCATCCAGTCCAGGAAGGCCAGGCATACCACGGTCACCCTGAAATGATATTCACATGTTACTGAACAACAGTTACGATGGGACACTAATGAACAAGTTTAAGTGTGTCGCCATCAAAATCCAATGTGTGTATATTCCCTCAGTGCCCAAGAAAATACCAAAGCGATATAAGTTTAAGAAAGGTCGACAACAGGAGGACAGAGTTTGAAGATGTTTCCCCTGTCCTCCATGAGGCGTCAGTTCAGTTCTTGGATGAAAGGTGAACACTTCTTTTTGGAAACTTTTGTTGCTCTACTTCAACTTTTTTATTTAATGTATACTTTGAGTAACCCCTACTTTAAGAATACCATTTACTTTATTTATTTTTATTTTTATTTTACACACAAAAAACATACAAAGCCAACAGAGCTAACGACTCTGTTAAACAGGATAAAACAAGACGACAGTTGAAGGAAGGGAACGTGCATAGATTAATGGGTGGGGAGACCAAGACAACAAGAATGGACACAAATTTGCTTTTACATTGTATACATATTTTGCTGTGTTTTTCCATTAGAGAGAGAGAGAGAGAGAGAGAGAGAGAGAGAGAGAGAGAGAGAGAGAGAGAGAGAGAGAGAGAGAGGGTAGATGAAGGTGTGTGTGCGTGTGTATGTGTGTTCTTGTAATTACAACATTGTGAGGACCAGTTTGAGTTTTTAACCAACAGAGTGAGGACATTTTTGGAAAGTGAGGACATTTTGGGTGGTCCTCACTTATTTGAAGGACTGTTTGAGGGTCAAGATGTGGTTTTAGGGTTAGGGTTAGAATTGGGTTTAGATTAGGGATAGGGTTAGGATTAAGGTTAGGGTTAGGGGCTTAGGGTTCAGGGTTAGGGTCTGGGTAATACATTATGTCTATGAGTGTCCTCACTAAGATAGAATTACAAACGTGTGTGTGTGTGTGTGTGTGTGTGTGTGTGTGTGTGTGTGTGTGTGTGTGTGGTGTGTGTGTGTGTGTGTGTGTGTGTGTGTGTGTGTGTGTGTGTGTGCGTGTGCGCGCGTGCATTTCAATAATATTGATTATGGGAATTGCCGTGGTGGATGACAGAGGCTGGCGTTTAAGGAAAGGAAAATAAGCAAAAAATAAATAAAATAAAAGATAATAATAGTAAACAAAAACAGAAAGCAAACAAACAAAACAAAACAAAAAATAATAATAATCCACCCAACAATAATAATAATATTAATGATAATAATTTTAAATAGATAAAATCC
Source organism: Neogobius melanostomus (assembly GCA_007210695.1). Lineage (NCBI taxonomy): Eukaryota > Metazoa > Chordata > Actinopteri > Gobiiformes > Gobiidae > Neogobius > Neogobius melanostomus. Next base: position 9,783,271 of record VHKM01000042.1, read on the forward strand.
AAGAGAGGGGGGGACCAATAATTGGATGATTTGAAGAGCAGAAGAAGAGGAAAGGAAGAAGCAAACAAACAAGAATTAAACAAACACACCTACGTATACATATTAACACATACGCATACATATAAACATATTCCCGTCTCTTAGCCATTCCTCTTTCTCTTTTCTTTCCCCCTTTTATCAATTTTTATTTATTTATTTTATTATTATTATTATTTATTTATCCTTTTCTCTTCCTTCCCCTTCCCTTCTTCTTCCCCCCTCCTTTTCCCCTTTTCTCCTTCCCCCCCTTCTCTTCTTCTCCCCTCAGTTGGTAGTGACCGTATGGGCCATGATTCCTAGTCGGGGTTAGAGTGCCTAACCCCGAGGAGAGTGCGGACCGGGATAGCTCCGTAGACTCCAAGGCAGCCCTCTCACCCCACTGGGGGCTCATTGTTAAGCCACAACCTTGTTTTGATTCAGAGAGGGGAGAGAGGAGGGACCTTAGAGATAGATAACTGCGTAATTAAATGTAATAATAAAATAATATTAGTAATAGTGATAGTAGTGATAGTAATAATGATGATGATGATGATGATGATAATAATAATAATAAAAATCTGTTATTAAGACAAACAACAACATAAAATATATACATACACATACAAACACACACACATACACATGTAAAGTAACTAAAGAAACAGATAAATAGGTATTAAGGGGTGTATGCATGTGTGTGTGGGGGAGGGAGATGGGGTAGGGCTGATCAACAAACGAACAAACCGATACCGAGTAGACTGTACATGAATGAGGTATGAGTTGTAGAGCAAGTTTGTCCATTATTATTGTTCAGTCTCCCCAACATAGTGTATGCTGTAAAATATTTCACAAGATTGATTGGAGACATAGGAATTTCAGTAATAGTGATGAAGATAGAAGTAGTAATCATAATGAAAATATTGACTAAATTAATGAATAAATAACGGGAGGGGGAAAAGAATACCATTTATTATTTACAAAGTGATCAATAAATGTATGTATGTAAATGTATACCTTTTACTGCAAAATATCATTTAAATCACTTTCCTTTGAAAATGATCCAATCTCAAATCATTTCAAGTATTCCCAGCTAAGTGCCTATGTACCCTTAGGGGCCCCGTACTCCTGTTGGGAAACACTTCAGCTTTGCTCATGCTAAACATGGTATCCAAAAACATTTTCACTTTACCTTCAAGCCTGGTGGCCCAATTGCTCCAGGAGGCCCAGGAGGACCCTGTTTAAAACAAAAATTGTCTTCAAATACAGGTAAAATATATGTACTGTATGTAACCACTCACTGGCAATGCACAAAACTGTTAGTGCACACTCATAAAATATCAACATAAGGCTGAACCAGTGACGGACTGGCCATTGGGCAATGTGGGCAAATGCCACTGCGGCCGCCTGGTCTCATCACTTGTTGTGGCCGCATCACAAACAAATAAATAGGCTAAATAAAGCGAGGAAGCGGCCGCCTATTGGCGCAATGGCTGCAAGAGGCAGCACCACCAGCGGCTCGGTCGCCGCTCATCACAACTTGTGGCGCACAACCATATAAAAAGGCTAAATAAATAAATAAAGCGGAGATGCGGCCGCCTTTTGAAGACAAATGTGGCCTCTCTGCTAAAATTGCCAGGGCCTCTTTTTGGTGCCAGTCCGCCACTGGGCTGAACACATGCCAAGTCACACGATGTTAGCTTCAACAAAATCCCATTTAATAAAAGCAATCAAAAACAGTTGAGAACTGGTTATAAGTCATGTCTTTATACAAAACCTCTTCTGCAAAGTAAACACTAAAGTAGTTTGACGTTGGGCGTGGGAGCAGGTCATAGTGGGATAGTCTGAGGTTGGGCTCATGCATCGACAATGACAATGACAATGAGGAATGTAAGGTTCACATGACACAATACACTGAGGAGTTTATTACCGTCACAGTAATAGTGGTAATCTTCTGCAGAGCGCCAAAGGAGTGGAAGCATAGGGAGGCGAGATAAGATTGTGGTGAGAAGAAACCTTTGCGTCAGCTTATTTCACAAGACTCCATAAACTGTACACCGCGGCTTAATTCACAAGTGCAGAAGATTAAACCCTATTATCACCTTGTAAAGGATATATCTATATTGATTTATCTGCATTTTATTTCCAAAGGCTTGCACATTAAATATATATTAAATCATGAGTGTCTAACCTGCAAGGCCTCCTGTATATTTCCATTATAGTCAATGATTTCAGTGGCACCTGGGTCCCCTTTCTGCCCTGGTGGACCCTGTAAAAAAACAATTAAATGTAATACCAATTAAAGTTATAGCTATGTCATGAATGTAAATTGTCAGACTCTAGGAATATAACATTGTCAATTGGTTGTGAGTGCTTCCCCCTGGTGGTAGTTACAGGTCGAACACAACAAGAGGTTTTTGTTGTCTTCCCACACTCACCTTTGGCCCAATAATTCCCACTTCGCCATTATCTCCAGTTTCACCCTGGAAAGACACAGAATAACATTATCATTAGTGCCTTCTCTCTCTATGATACACATTTCCTCTCCAGCATGGTTCACAACATGCTGCTTTCTAAAAATTCGTAAAAAGACTTAATCCAAGTCAAATGAATAAAAATGTGTTTCTTTTTTCCTGAAGTGCCAAATATTTTGAAGAATTTTGCAAACATTTGCTCTAGTGAGACAACAGCACTTGTAGGAACAGCAGTAATTGTGGGGGACATTTTGGCTATTCGGAAAGAAAAAAAAATTAATACAGAATGCCATGAACAACTTGTATTTGGGGCGACGGTGGTGCAGAGAGTAGAGCGGGTCGTCTTGTGACCACAGGGTCGGCGGTTCGAATCCCGCAGGTGCCCATTGTCGTTGTGTCCTTGGGCAAGACACTTCACCCACCACGCCTCCAGTGTCGGCGTACACTGGTGTATGAATGAGAGTGTGAATGGGTGACTGGTTCCTTGATGTAAAGCGCTTTGAGTGCCTAAAGCAGGTAGAAAGGCGCTATATAAAATGTGACCATTTACCATTTATTTGTAATTGATTAATACCTTTCCACCTCTGAAAATCTTAAAAACACAGAAAGTGAGTGGGTGTCGGTGGATGTAGGCTTGAGCACTTGAGTGGGCTTGGGTTGGACAGAGGTGAGGCTGGCCAATTTTGTATTTATTTTTTTAAATTTATTATTAGTCATACACTTGTGTTGCCTGCTCTACTGTTTTCCTACATTTTGAATCTGTACAGTGTACATTTATGTATATAATGTTATCAAATTAAAAAAACACAAAAAGATTTATATTAATTCATTAATTAAAAAAAACAGACTCTTATCCTTACCTTGGACCCTTTAAGACCAGGCATGCCAGCTTCTCCTGGTGAACCCTGTCAAATATCAGAAACGACACATTAGAGCTCCCTGGTGTTGAAGTGTAAAATGAACTGTATGGTTGACAAAGTAGCTTGTATATGCACTTTAAACCCACAACTGGAAATTGAAATACGTGCACACTTTTCTTGTCTCTCTTCACCACAGTATCTGGCATTGAATTTGATAAAGCTGCCACACAATAGTCAGAGTGCTTATTTGAACTGTCCATTTGATAAAGAAAGAGGTGAGACTTATAGGCTCAGATCCAGATCTGTAGCCTGTCCTTGTTTAGACTAGACGCCGAGCTACCTGCTGGATCACAGCCAGATGTAAACGGTCATAAACCTCCCCAGGATTGGTTTATTCTAACAAAAACCCAGGGGAGAGACCTGAATGTTTTTAACCATAATGATTTTGCAGGCTCTTGTTAACACAGCTGGATCTGGATAAATGACCACTGTGGGAATTGTCTAATGCTGTGTGTGTCAAGATGAAGTCAATGTAGCTATGGATGAGAGGCAGCAGAGGGCAGCAAAGGGCAATGACATAAATAATATGAGGCACAAGATACTACACAAGATACTCCTTGCTTGTATGAATAGTGCGTGTGAGTGATGGGGTGGGTGGTGGTACGAAAGGGTATTGGCGCAGATCGGGGACCATGGTTCCAGCAGTCAGCACCAAGTGATCAGAGTGAAGGATGCAGGGTTAATCGCATTGTTATCTTGACAGGCAGGCACTATTATCAATGTAATTATTGTTACTGAGAATTTAGGCTTCTGAAGAAATAATTTGTTCTATAGCAGGTGAAGTGTGTTTGTGTTGTCGAGTCAAACCAAAGATTCTGTTGGTACAGAATCTTTTAACAATTATTTATCTATGCCACATTCTTGCTGATTTTGTCAAAGCATCTTCTTTCTTTTTAAATATCATATGCGACGTTTTTGCGCAGAACTACAGGCTATACAGAAAATTAACTTTACATGCACTAACCTTTGGTCCTATAAGTCCAGTTTCTCCCCGTTCCCCTTTTCCTCCGGGACCGCGCTCGCCCCTCTCGCCCTGTTCAAAAGTACACATTGGAGCTTGGAGGTTGATATAATTATATCTGTGATATAATATCACAGAGAGCTGCTGAGTGTAGATTTATTCACAACAACAGCTTCAAGTCTCGGGCAAAAAGTTCCGTACTCAGCGGGAATGTGCGTACTAAGCAGTGTTACAGACGGTAAAGTCGGTTTAAGTCTGAAATGATTTACTATATATCTGAAAAAGCACAGTATGATACACATTTATTCAGTATCAGTTTTGTTTTTTCATATTTTAAATAGCACAGTGTGTCCCACCATAATAAATGATCAGCTGATCCTGAAGTACAGTATAAAACATGTTGTTAATATTTTAAACCAAATGCCCATCTAGATACAGCACTTCCGTACGCTTATGTCTGGCCTCGAAATAGTTCAAAGAATGTTAACCCCCAGACGACTTGAATGGAGATAAGAAGGCCAAAAGAGGGCGCTGTGGTATAATTCAAGGCACATCACACATATTCTACTGAAATGGGGAACAGAAATCGTCTTTTCAGAATTAAGAATCTATCTATGATTGATCCAGCTTTCCTTTTGTTTTTATCAACTGCAGTTAGATTAAACAGACAAGCTATGCTTAAAAAAAAATACTGTATCAACTTGGAAACAATATGTTACACTTTTATAGCAACTATATGTAACTGAAAAGCCACCTCTTTCTTTGTCTTTAAAGATTTTAATTCAGAGGATTTCTATTTCCAAAGATACAAGTTACACAGCAGATGAAAGAACCCATTGATGTAAACGCACGCTCTAATCAAAGCCATTTCTTTCCATTATTTGCAGACTGTTGCAGAGAATGACTGAAAGCACTGACCTTAGTTCCTGGGAGTCCTGGCAGCCCGGGCTCTCCCTGTGGACCCAGAAACCCGGGCTCTCCCTGGAAATAATCACAGCAAATATTAGTCACTTTCCCACAACCCCCTCCTCTCAATGAGCACTAGCACTTCATCCAAGTTGGTGCTAATGAGCTGGAGACACAAGACGCTTGGCCTGACAGATCACAGGCACATGCACACAGACACTGGGGAACATGCACACGCATGGACACAGAAGTGTTAATTTATCCCTTTTATCAGATCAGAACGGTCCATTTAAATGTGTTTTTGACTCCAGTGATTCTCATACTTTTCAAACAAGGCACCTGCTATTGAATCATCAAATGTTTATCTTATAAACCAAAGTCTGCATAATTTGATGACTCAATGGGCTTTATTTAGCCGATGTATCATCCTGGATGTCTGAGTTTCCTGTTCAACCAGTAATTCACTACAAACCAAGTCTAAACCTGGAATATAACGGGATTAAGCCAGGTCTAAACTACAACTGAACCGTACCATAAACATGATCTGCAAAACACCCCTTTTATCCACCATTGGTTTACGTATCACAGTTTGAGAACCATTGATTTAATACATTAATAAACCCAACTTTCACCATTGTTACGTTGCAGTATGAATGGCCAAGATACTCACATGCGAAGGAGTTGAAAGCATTGTTAATAAAATGCAGTTAGATCAAACGTTCAGCCCATAAGCAAAAACAGGAGTGTATAAAAGTAGAATGAAAGTGTTTTTTCTTCTTTTTTTACTAACAATGCCAGCACGCAAAGAGTGGAAAAACAATGCAAAACAGCAGCAAGCATCTCTTAAGCATTCCTTGCAGAGCAGTGAAGCGGCTAGTTCTAAGGTCCACTGACTTGATAGCTGTTCTAGATGGCAGCGTAATATTAATACGGGCCTTTATAGTTTCACCATCTTCCAGTGTTTTTATATGACACTGTAAAAGTCAATCTCCTGAAGGGAAGACCATAAAAACCCTGCTGTGTGTAGATACCAAATGCCACTTCCAGGGGCATACACAGATTCACCAAACTATCTTCCGTTCATTATTTTTTTGTGCAAATTTTGTACATGCAAGAACATAATTTCCTATTCAAGCACACGTTTTCATAATTAATGCTCTGAATTGGGTGAAGTGGCAGTAATGATTTTCAAAGCAGTCATGTGGGAATGAGAATGTCGCAAGTTCAAGCCAGTCCCAAATATAAATGATACATAAATTAACAATAAGTCTGAGTAAATCTGAATTGATGACAGTATGTTTAGTTAAGTTTAAACTGGAGCTAATGAAGGTTTTTCTTCACCATAACTAAAGTAGAACTAGAACCAAAGTACAAACCAAGTCGAAATAGTGACAAAAGTCCACAAGACGTCTATAAACTGCCTTCAAGATGCTTCAACAGTGAAAGCAAATGGACATGGGGACAACACCGGGGAAGCGACAGAAGCAGCAGAGCATTTACCTTTATTCCCGGGAGTCCAGGCAGCCCTGGAAGTCCTGGCTCTCCCTACACAGGAAGAGTGGCACACGTTACCGCCGAGCCAAGCTAAGCTGAGAAGACCCTATTGGAGGCCATTCTTGAGGTGTCTACAAGCTTCAAAGTACAGTGTCTCTGCAATAGCCTGCTAACTACTACAGTGGGAAAAGCGGCCTACTATGGTTTGCTGTCACCATGAGGCAGAAGAAGGTACTGCACATGCACGTTCGGAGCATCTCATGCAGCTCGACAGTGATTAGTGCTGTTATGGCACTCAAGCGTTTCAAACAGTCTCTGTTGTTCAGTTGCTTTGACGATTAGATGGAGGATTTGGCTTTTTGTCCAGTCTTAAATCATTTTAGAATAACTCTATCTTGAATTATCGTTTAGGCCTGTAGCACTCAACGTTTTTTTTTTCTCTCTCAGTGACCCCTATTTTGCCAGTGGATGGCTTTTCCAACCTGACAAGGTACAGTATTTGTAAGAAAATCAAGTAATTTAAGTTAATTAAACACATTATAGAAAAATAGTAAATGTAAAATGCTTTCAAATGTTATTCTATCATTATGTACTATACGATTCTCCCACGGGGGTTCCCTGGGGTTCGGATCCCAAAACTTGACAGAGAGTCTGTTTGGGGTCCCAAATTCAGGTTCAGGCCACTGTATGAGCTGAGATCAGACAAAAATAGCTAACAAATACAAAAATGTTTTGAACATGTCCACCCCGACACCATCCAAAATGTGGTATGCACTGTATAACATGACTACACAACTGCATAAAAGGCATACAAATCACCATGCACCCATTACAGTAACTTTTACCATCAAGGTTAGTGAAAGCAGAGAACATCATCAGTACCACCCAGTTTAGTTTGGTTGCATTCTCAGTGTTCCACAACTTGTTTAGTTATTGTCAAATGGAGGGCAGTAGCCTATATAACAATGAACTTTTTTGAGAACCTTATCATTTTAATTTGGAATTGGATTTACAAATTTAAAATATTGAAGCTTGATGAGACTATAGAGATATAGATTGACTATAGAGAAAACATATAGCACTGTAGTTTATTTTTGCTGACAGAAAAGACATTGAACTTCATGCCATGTTTTCATGTGGCTGGCCCAGATATGAACTTGTATTCAGATCGAAACTGCTGAACTTTGATAGAGGGCAACTATTACCACTGAAATCTTAATATTATACTAGGACAAGAAATACATAGGAAATGGCCATCCCAGGAAAAAAACAGTGACTGAAACCCATCCATAGTTTTTTACAATGTTCTGTAACATGAATGCAACCCATTTGGTTCATTATTTGTTACAGTTGTACAAATAAAGACTTCTGAAGTCTTATGAAATTGTGGTGCTCTGAATTCAAACGTGTAAAAAGTCTTCAATGTCACTAAGAAGCTGGTGACTTTTCCTCCTTCACCAAGGTCAAACTCCTGTCAGCTGGGCTCTTGTTAGTTTGAGTAACAAGGTGGAGCGGCGGAAAATCCAAGAGGTCAGGTCCCATGCGAGGCCACTGGGAGTCTTTGAAAACACCATTTCTGACTTCAGACAATTTAACGCTCTATTAATGCTATTGTATTTATGGCATATGAAAAGAAAAGCTCCGTGCCGCGTGGGAATGATCAACTGCAACGGCACTCTGGGGATTCGGAAACAGAGCTGTACATTTTCAGTGTGCCTTGTGAAAGAAGTGTCAAACCCACGAGTAAATGTCTTTCTCGTGAACTCCTAACGCTAAACCAAATGCCAACCAAAGGGCAACAGCTCAATCTGAGTGGAGAAATTTCCCGCTCTTCGATGGACACTGCAAAGGAAATTCACACTGATGTAGCATCGTTTTTCAGCCAGACAACCGTCCTAATATTTCCTTTAATCCAGGCTTGGGAAAATAAGGCTAGTCAAAGCTGCTTTTATGTTAAAAAGTGAATTATAAAATCACGTGTTTCAACTAATTTGCCATAGTAGAGAAAAGGTTCCATCTGTCCTCTGTATTGGGTTGTTTCAATGTTGAGGATATTTGTTTATAATGGGCCCATATTCATCCAGCTGCAAAATGACTGTTAGCTGCTGATGAAGCCGACACCCTCAACACTGAAACAACCCAGAACAGACGTCTGATTGATCCCTTTTCTACGATGTTATCATCAATTCCTTTCATTGCAAAGGGATTTTTTATTCAGCGAGCGTTTACACAGCGATATCGTCTCTATTTGTCTTCCAAATGAATATCAGGCTCAATGAAAAGAGACTGGGAGACAGGCTAAAGTCAACACAAACTGGACCGAGCAACAAGACGTCCCGCCGATGTAAGAATGTGACAACCGTGGGCCGAAACAAAAAGGCATTCAGCATTTTCCCTCTATCTGTGAGGTTTTTTAACAAAAACACAAGAAACAGAAGACCGGATCAAAACATCTGCCGGGCCAAAGCAAATGTAATTGAAGTCGGGATGCTGTGATGGACCGAAGTTCAAGCCCCAGCCTCCCATGGACTGCGCCACACTTTAGACGGGCCCAAATATGACAGGAATGCGCGCCTTCCCTTACGTTATGTCAAAATATGACAACATGTTCATCTGTTCCAATAAGTCGGAATAGAGCTACTGTTGGTTTGACTCTGGCGTGATTTACCGCCTCACTCAGTTTCAATTAGGAAAACACTATTTAATCAGACTCGCAATCCAAACTGTTCGGGTCCGCTGCTAAAGGGGTCTTATTGAAAATTGTTACGACCAAATAAATTGCCGCCCGGCCAATGAAATGTGCAAAAAATTAGCTACATGGACATTCAGCTTCTTTTGGTGAATATAAGTTATTTGTGGATAGAGAAACAAAATCTCTCAATCATTTTTAACTGTCTTATTCCATACAAAGATGTTAGTCTGGAGCTTCGTCTTAAATAGGCGGATGATTGACAGCAGTAACCATTGTCCTATATCCTTGTCAGGCAACCAAATGTATGCAAACATTTAGTCCAGACCTTTTTTTTAATCTGACACAAGCATAAGTCAGTAATTCCAATATCGATGTTGCTTAGATTGTACGACAGAAGCCCTCCTTGACACAAGCCTCTCCACTCATCCAAGCCTGCGACCAGGACAAAATGTCTCAATAATATATCAGAACGAGAAAGCGCTAATGTGCCGAATTAATGATTTCACACCGTGCCCATCAAATAATAAAGCTCGAGTTACCTTGTGTCCACTTCGTCCGGGTTCACCAGGCTCACCCTAAAAAACAGCAACAACAGCAACACATCAACACATACTTTTCTCATCTGCTATTTTGCTGAACGTATGACTCCATATATAGGTACATTATCCTGGCCAATCTTTTGCACTTACCTTGATGCCTGCAGCAGAGGAGCCAGCATCTCCCTATAAGCACAAACAGACAAATAACACCAGTTAAGGCGAAACCAAAGGAGGCAATTTGTCTGAACATGGGAGAGAAAAACGTTGTGCTGTCTGCTTTTGGGAAACCTCTGACTTTGAATTAGGCCTTTTTCTGCCATTTCACGTGGTCCTGTTGGCCTCTCACGAACAGTTGAGCCACCTTACTGTGAACCTCAGATTGTGATGACAAAAGGGCACAAAACCTAAAGCAGTTTAAGAATAACACGACAGAAAGGTAGATGAAGATCAAGTCCTATACAAAATCCACTTTGCTGAGCTTTTAACCAGGTTATAGTTATACTGGTATATATCTTATCAAAAAGTGTTTCATATCAAAATTCACAACAACTATTACCAAGGAAATTGTGTCCAAGGTAGTTGAAAAGCACAAAGAAGCATAATAGGACTTTCTTGACATCCCCATCCAAGTCTATGCCTGTGTATTCTATTGTAAAGGCATAAACCATTTGGGCCAATAATTATATTTAGTGATGGTTGTGGGAAATAGGGGTTTCAATCTCTGGTGCAAGGCTGCGGTTTCACTATACAACTCACTGCCTCAACTTTATGATGTCCTAACGATACATTGCACACTATGGGCACGTTTAATGTATGCTTTTTTCAGGCAATAAACAGCGTGTTACTGTTTACAGCGAAAGCTTTGAGCGCAGCCACATCTTCCTTTGCCATTATAGATTTTATATGGGAATTCTAACATGTTTGTGTACATTCATAAGAGGGCCGAGACTAAAGCATGAAAGAGGTTTATAGTTTCTCATCATGTTACCGCACCTTAAGCCATTCTTAGTTTCTGAATGTGGTGCTTACATCGTGTGCTTTGGAAATGGAAGTGAAATCAATGGCAGATTAATAAGTTATAAAACTAAATCTACCCATTGGACGTCACTAAAAGTGCAGTTACACATAGATATGGGGTCGGCATAGAAAAAAGTTGTAACAATTGTAAAAAACTGGTGCAAAGGAAAGCTGCTCCGCACATGTAGTAGGACAAGGCCAAGATAATGGTAGATTTGCGCTCATCTGAAGCTTCCAAAAGGATTTTTTAATGGTCAGGTGATAAATCAGTGCAAGTTTTTGGGTGGGAAAACTAGCAAGGTGTAATACATACTGTACGAGAGAAGTAGTATTATATCTGTCTTAGCCAAAACTGGCACTGGGCTGGCGAGAGTTCTTTAAAAACAACAGTCACTGAGGTAATCCGCTTCGAAACCCAAACTTGTTTGACTCTGTCAAAGCCAAAATGGGATTATACCTGCAACGCAAGAATGCCACATCTGTACTGCATTGCAGCAAATAAAACAAATGATCTCACCTCAACTAAAGCCATTCTTTATTTTTTGAAACGCAAAGCCAAGGTTAAGTTTTGCCCTATTAATTACACAGCAAGGCTCATGTTACTCCAAAACATTATATCCAGTGTACAAGTAGCTTGTAATACGTACATTTCAGAACATGTTAAGAAATTGGACTATAAAATGAAATCATTTTACATAGGGTTAACGACTATATGCTTGCTCTGTTATTAGCACGCTCAGACACATTTACGTTACTATAATTATTGCATTTATGGTATTGGGAATGGTATAGCAATAACCAAGTTTAACCACTTCTGCATATGTACTTCAGGACTACCTTAGCAACTCAACAAACCACCTCAGTGAAAAATGCTAGACCTACTTTTCTTTGCGTGGTGCAAGTGACACAAAGCCGGGTAGCTGAGGGAGACTTTAATCATCGCTTTAATCTTTTCAAAATGAGGCTCTGTGCGTCGGGAAAAAAGCGGTGGATTTTGGGAGGTGAGCGGAGGTGTGGCACAGTGTATAGCGCTGAAAAGTCCCTCTTGGGCCAATTATCGCCATGAGGCTCCGGTCTGAGATTCAACCGCAACCGAACGGGACGAGAGCTGTCACCGCACTCCCACTTCATTACAGTCAGCCGCAACCATCAACGGCTATTGGCACCGGGGGTAATGATATAGTAATGTGTGCAAATATAGGGACGTTTTACAGCTGTTTAGACTAATGGGAGCCGCGCTATGTCATGATATGGCCATTAGAGGAGGTGCATACGGCATGACATCTACTTAAAACCAATCAGCCAGGTTATATTTCGCTAAGTGCCTGAGTAAAGAGGCATGTTTTTAGGTATTCTGAGGAATGTTTAAGTATCTTTTCCATACACTGAAATAATATAAAGTTATAAAACAAAATATCAAAGCTAAATTGCCAAAATTCTGCATATTTCCAATTAAAGGCAGATGTCAAAACTAAAAGATGAATATGATTATCCATGCAGTAGATTTAGTCACTTTTAATGGCTTTTTTTAGTACATTATTGGCACTTGCACCACCTCTGGTCCAAAAATGAGCAATCACAGCAGCTGAGTATTGTTAGTGACCTTAGACAATAAATGCATGGCAGCACACGCTTCGACTGGCTCCCAAGGCCAAGACAAAGCCATGCCAGCCTCTGACACAGGGCCAGTTCACGAAAGCTTGGACCGGATCTTTACACTCCGAAATTACACCAACTGCTGTGCCACGCCGGTCCACAGCCAAATGCCTGGAAGTTCCTGAAATACGATTCAACCTTTTAATGACTCTTAGTTGTTCACTGGGTGTTTCTGCAGGCTGCAGTGTTAAATACAGGGCCGGGCACAGCAGCAGAAAGTGGTGAGTAATGGATTTGCTACTAGTGAGACCCGGTGATTAAATATTAATAGCCCTAGCTGATTATGACATCAATGCAGCGGGCGAGGCAATTAAAAATGTAAATAAACAAGAGTGATATTAATGTTCTGCAACACGCTGGCTGTAAATTTGTGGCATTTACTTACAACATAACGACTGAAACAGGCAAGAATAATTCAGTCATTTTCATCTAAATTTAAATAGATACATTTTATTGAGACACTACTCGCAAACTAATTGGACAAATGTATCTCCTGACTCCTCACTGACAGACAGCAGGTAGTGCGGATCGGCCATCACATCTCCTCCCCCCGACCATCAACACTGGAATCCCTCAAGGGTATGTTTTAAGTCCTCTGCTCTATTCACTTTACACTCATGACTGTGTGTCCACTTCAGAGTCCACTGTTATTGTCAAGTTCGCAGATGACACAGCTATCATTGGTCTGATCTTTGGCGATGACGAGACAGCCTATCACTCGGAGATAGACCATTTGATAGACAGGTGTCAACACAACAACCTGGAACTCAAATATCAACAAAACGAAGGAGCTCATAGTGGACTTTCGCAAGAGCAAGCCGGAACACTACCATCCAAACAACATCGAGGGAACACCAGTGGCGAGAGTGGACAGTTTTAAATATCTGGGGGTGCACATATCCCGGGACCTGAGCTGGACAACACACACTCAATTTTTAGTAAAAAAGGCTCGCCAACGTCTGTACCATCTCAGATGACTGAGAGACTTTAGACTCTCACCCCAGGTGCTGAAAAACTTTTACAGCTGCACCACTGAGAGCATCATGACCAGCAGCAAGAAAGTGGTCCGCTCGACAGAGAGGAGCTTGAAGATCAGTCTTCCTAAATTGGATGACATTTACACTCAGAGATGCCGACGCAGGGCCGAAAAGATCGTGAAGGACACCACACCAGCCATCCTGATAATAGCCTGTTCCCCCTGCACCCATCAGGGAGGCGATTACCGCCTTCTCAAGACAAGAATTGAGAGGATGAGGAGAAGCTTCCATCCTGAGGCCATTAGACTGCTTAATGAATCTGACTCCAAGCCCCTCTTCCCGTATTGTGTCTTGTCTATGTTGTTGAGAAAATTTATACTGTATGTTTAAATGTGTGTGTGACAAACTAAACTAAACTAAACTAAACTAACTAAATGTATCTCCTCATGGTAAGAAGGTCGAGGGGTCCATTCTCAAACCTTGTGAGATCTTCAGTCTGCATTTTCCTACTACAACTTAGTGCTTTCCCCTCCAGCACTAAAAGATACACCCTCTGGTAGCAGGACTCCTCTGAAAATGGGGGTTTGGTTCTCAATCGGCCTTTATTGACTGCTTTAAAGCTTAATTTAATAGAAAATAGGGTAAAAAGTATCAACATTAAGGCATCAGAATATTGAAACCCAATGCAGATGATGTCACAACATGGCAAACGAAGCCAAATGAATGTCAACTGTGAATTATGGCTCGAAATGTTGCAGCCAATGTATGCCTTATCTCTTACAATGCACAACTGAAGTTACAAATTGAAAAGCTCAGTACGTTAACTTTTCCCCTCTGGTGCAATCTCCCAGACGTTGCCTTCTATCACTGGCTCTCACTCCGCGGCTCCCCTGCAGTCTAAACAATCCCCTTTTGTATTATGGCATCTCTCCTTCACAGCTTCACCTCTCACCTCTCCGTCCCCCCAACCGGTCCGTGCTGCGTATTGTTAACTTTGGCATCTTCAGCCTCGAAAGATTAAAGAGGCTTTCTCGCCCCGTCTTCCCCCCCTGTCCGCTCTCCGGTTTCCCCCTCTCTGTCCCGCACATGTCCAGAGCGGACCAATACATTCTGCTCATAGACCCAATCTGTTAAAGTCCTTTGGGTTGGGTATTAGGTTATGCCTTTTACGGGAAGTCCAATTGTTGTTGCCATATGTTCGGGTTACTGACATTGACAAATATAATGAGGCTATTATATTCAGTGACACCCTCTCCGCATGTACAGCGCCTTCTGTCTATTTGTCCTATTTTTCGAACAACACAAAAAAATCTACTTTTTACCATATTTTACGGCAAGCCCGGCTGAGGAAGGTTTTATCGCCTTTCTTCCCTCCACACATGGCATCTCTGCATCTGTTCCCCCCACCAAATGGTGTCTCTTTGGCAGATGTATTTTGACAGCGTTGGAAAAAAAAAGAAAAAAGCAGGCCGTAAAGTGCGAAGTTATCAAAGTTTTTTTCCACGTCGAGCTGCCATAAATTGATGCTGACATTTTGAGTACACTCTTTGTAGTCCACGGTTTACCGGTTGCATTATTTGCACACTTTTGGAGCGCGCACTTGGCTTGTGCTGTTTTGCTAAATTGACCAAAAACCATTTCAGGGTAATCATTTTCTCCCATGCTTAACAGCTTACAATTTCTGTCAAGAAGTCATACATGGGAATCAAGATGTTGAACTACTTTCACTTCCAGCTTGTTCTTCTCCTATAAATACCCATTTTAATACAATAATAGCAGTCAAGGTGACGGATTCTGGATGGAACATATTGCTCTTTTGGCCATGTGGTTGGTGCACTAAACAAAATTGGGAGAAGAGGAAAAAAAAAAAAAGGATTCTCAAAAAACAACATCTCATCTTGGATACAAACATGAATCTATTACAGCATGAAGCCCGTACAATCTGTCCGGCGTTTCTCTCTTTGCGTTTCTTGGAATCCCAACGTGACAGGCTGTCTCCGTGATAAATGCTTCGGAATTAATGCAGCCGTCATCCGAGCAGAAAGGGTCGCACCAGCGTAGCATCGCAATTAAGTCCACATTAAGCACAAAAGGGAGTATCGAGAGCAGAGACGGCGCGTGTAAGATAGCTACAGCTGATGCCACTCCACTTCCATCTCGCACACGGCGGCCAGAGGAGCTGGTGCATATGTTCGAGAGACCTATACAGAGCAACGCTTCATCGCATCAATGATGAGGTACAAGCGCTGAGACATGGGCAGTATGAAGTTGTAATACATTACCAGATAAAATGTACATTGAACAGACTTTGAGAAAAAAGTATGTTCAATGTATGAGTCCATAACTTATAGGTTATGGACTCATGTTCTATAAGTCCATAAGTCTGGTTATAGACTTATAGAACATGTAACAGGTTCTAGCTATTGGAAATCCAAAACAGAATATTTTAAGAAACAAATTAAGGATTACACAGACTCTTGTGTGAAGGAAGAGAAAAGCGTTTGATGAGGAAACAACATTATAACATGGTAAAAAAGAGCAAAAAGGTTGATTTTGCTTTATGTGTCTCTTTTAACCTCTTACCCCCCCGCCTTAACTGAGCACATTTTCTCCAGTTCGGCTTTACCCAAATCTAAAAACTTATGGTCTGGAGACTTTACAGCCTGTAGGCCAGTGTAACGCCTCATTTGAGAGCTATAAAATGGATCTAAACTGATCTTTGTCCTCACGTTGTCACCGCGTTTTATCACATTGTTGAAACGTTTTTGTCATGTTTTGGCTTTCTTATTGCTTTTTCATCATCGTGTTTTTTGTCGCTTTTTTTTATTGTGTTATTGCTTCTTTTCCAGCACGTTTTTGTCGCTCATTTGCCACTTTTTTGTCACTTTTTGTCTCCATTTTGCTTTTTTTCCCAAGAAGCTTTTAGATTTGGGTAAAGCCAAACTGGAGAAAATGTGCTCGGTTCAGGTGGGGATTACGATGTTAAAGAGGGGGTATTATGCTTTTTTCAATCACATAGCACCAGTCTATAGCATACTACAATGATGACGTAACCTTCTGTTGGTCTGTACAGTATATGCAGTAAATTAAAATAACTGCCTTGAATAAAATTGCTCTCTCAAAATGGCTGTACTGAACGTCTTGAAATAGGCCTCTGTCTCTTTAAGAAGCTTTCCGACACGCCCCCTTCAGCACACTGTTGTGGCATCTAAACAACACTACTGTGCGGGGAGGGGGCTCTGCTGAGCTGAGGAGCAGTGGTTGGTGGCTTGGCTGGTGACGAAAGGTCCAGAGGCGTCTCCAGGAGGTGGGGGCGTTCCTAGGAGGACTGAGGCATAGCTACACCTAAAATGGCTGCCGTCTAAGTTTTTACTGATTACTCAAAAATATGTGAATGAGCCAAGGCAACACTCCAGGCATGTGTTTAATGAGGGAATGACATAATAACATGATATAAAGCTTGAAAAATTCGATTTTACATAATACCCCCCCTTTAAAGTAGTATTGGCCTTGGAAATTCGTATTAGGCTATTTTCTTTACTATGATTATTGCTTGTGATCTTTACATACCTTCTCCCCTGCTTCTCCCTTCCGTCCATCCTCGCCCATGTCGCCCTGTAATGACACACACATAAAAATCCATCCAATTACACGTCATGCAGGAAATTGTATTCAGACGCGTCCGCCTCGATTTCTACCTGAACTTATTTGCTACAGCCGCCCACGGCCAAAGACAGCACATTATGTTTGATGCATCTGGCTCCTCGCAATACTTACAAAGCTCTGGAGTGAAAACTTCGAGCATGAAACTTGAGTTTTATTGCAGTTCCTGGCAACTCTGTTAGCTTTTCAATTTGAATAAATCCTGATGATTTTATATTATGAAGATGATAAATGTATTAAATCATGAGCTGTACTAATCTGACATCATGGCTGGCGCTGAATGTTAGCTACTGCTGACTATTTTATGAAGTTTCTTTTATACTGTTTTCAATGTTAGAGCCCACTTCGATTAATATTCATAATAGCACACGACTTCAGCATGAGCCTCACTTTTCTATTTTCATCATGTCATGTTTTTAGGCATTCTAGCTTCATCTGTTCAAAGAAATAAATTACATATATGTATCTTTTGTAGGTGGCGTTGTGGGCAGCGGATATAATGGGGTTCAATTCAGCTCTACTCCACTTACTTACAAATTGCTACAAATAAGCACAACTCTCGCAGACAGCACTAGTCCATAGGCATGTTTGACGACTCACTGGTGGTCAGAACTTTGGGAGCTTGGTAAAAGTCATCTTATGTCGAAAGCTGCTCATACACACAGAGGGGATCTCGGGCTCATGCTTAGAATAATGTTTAGAGATGAGAGTTAGCGCGTTACCTTTTCACCTCGCTCTCCCATTTCGCCCTGTCGGGAAAAGGAAGCACAGAATTACGGACAATCTCATGTGTGGGATCTAACAACCAGTGGGTCACATGGAATATCAAGGGAAATGTATTATGGGACGGAAAAAAAACAGGGAGGAAAGATTCTGACAGAAGTTGAAGATTTTACCAATGAACCTCTTAACCCCCGCCTGAACCGAGCACATTTTTCTCCAGTTTGGCTTAACCCAAATCTAAAAGGCTAATAAAAGGGTCAAAAAAACGTGACATAAAAAAAGTGACAACAAAGTGATCAAAAATAAAGTGACTCTGGGCTATAGGCTGTAAACTCCAGTCAAGGAGCTTTTACATTTGGGTAAAGCTGAACTGGAGAAAAAGTGCTCGGTTCAGGTGGAGGTTAAGAGGTTAAAAACCTTCAAACACGACTACAACTACCATGGCTTGGCATTCGCGTTCAAATTTCACTACCCCTTAATGAAATTTCTTCGTGTTAAAATACAATTAACTCAATCACAAGCAAAAGAGAAACCTACAGGCTGGTGGGCTAGTGTTGTTGCCCTCACTCATCCAGTGTAAAATAATGTAACACAAATGTGCAAATAAACACATGTCAAAGGCAGGTTCGTGAGGCGACAAACACCCAAGAATGAAAATTTCAAAATAACACAATGAAATGGGACGGTGAACATGTCAGAAAAAACAAGTTTGATGTCGGGGCAGGGGTGAATTGGGGTTCATGATAAAATTGGTCAGACGGCAGACCTTTGCTCCTGGGATACCGTCCAGCCCTGAGAAGCCCATATCCCCCTATGGACAGCAGAACATAACACACAGGGCTGTTTCAACAACATTGTTTTTCCTCAGAAGCTTGAGATAACCTTTGGACCTTTACCGAGGGGGTCACTCTTATGTCACAGGTGTTGCCCATTTTCACTCCACTTAATAACATAAGAGCTTTCAGCACATTGAAACGGATTGTCGCGGTTATGAACCAGCGCTAAATTAATCCCATAAAATTCAATAAAACCGCATGAGAAATTACGCCGCATAAACAAACTGATTAGAGGCTCAATTATCTTTGGTTCGAACGGGGATACGGTGGGGGAGAAGTAGAAAGTGGAGTCGGGGTGCCTGCGGTTAGTTCGAGCTTGTGGGTAGCATGACTTCAAACTGACAAACAGACCTCAAGTGAGTTTGATGCCAAAGACAATTAACCTTTTGACTTTTTCAAAACCAGCCGCGACAGCAGTGAGAGCGGAATGAAACGAATGCGGGCGGGGAAGGGAATACAAAACTTTGCAGGAGTCAATACTGAATTTTTTTTTACAATAAAAGAAGCTATATAATTCTGGCAACAACTTAACCTCTTATACTCCACCTGAACACTGAGCACATTTCTCCAGTTTGGCTTTACCCTACTCTAAAAGCTTCTTTCAAAAAAACAGTGTCAAAAGAGCAACAAAAACAAGACAAACACGAGGATGAAAATGCGACAAAAGGGTGACAAAAACGTGACGAAAAAGCAACAAATACGTGACGAAAAAACAATGAAAAAGTGACAAAAATGTGTGACGAAAACGCAACAAAAGAGCGACAAATACGTGACAAAAAAGCAATGAGAAAGTCAAAAAATCCCAAAAAAGAGCAACAGAAAAGTGACAAAAAAAAGTAATGAAAAAGTGACAAAAAAGCCAATAAAGAGCAACAAAAACGTGACGAAAAGTGATGAAAAAGCAACAAAAATGTGTGACAAAGAAAAGCCACAAAAGAGCAACAGAAATGTGACAAAAATGCAACAAAATGAAAAGTCATAAAAGTGACGACAACGCAAAGAAAAAGATGAGTTGAGACGAGTTTTTTTGTAGGTTTTACCTTTGAAATGAGACTGGTTGTAAAGGTTTAGATTTGGGTAAAGCCGAACCGGAGAAAATGCACTTGGTTAAAGAGGGGGTATTATGCTTTTTTCAATCACATAGCACCAGTCTATAGCATACTACAATGATGACGTAACCTTCTGTTGGTTTGTATATGCAGTAAATTAAAATAACTGCCTTGAATAAAATTGCTCTCTCAAAATGGCTGTACTGAACGTCTTGAAATAGGCCTCTGTCTCTTTAAGAAGCTTTCCGACACGCCCCCTTCAGCACACTGCTGTGGCATCTAAACAACACTACTGTGCGGGGAGGGGCCTCTGCTGAGCTGAGGAGCAGTGGTTGGTGGCTTGGCTGGTGACAAAAGGTCCAGAGGCGTCTCCAGGAGGTGGGGGCGTTCCTAGGAGGACTGAGGCATAGCTACACCTAAAATGGCTGCCGTCTAAGTTTTTACTGATTACTCAAAAATATGTGAATGAGCCAAGGCAACACTCCAGGCATGTGTTTAATGAGGGAATGACATAATAACATGATATAAAGCTTGAAAAAGTCGATTTTACATAATACCCCCCGTTTAAGAAAATGACTTCTACTCATACTCCTACACTACTACTATTAGTACAACTGTGTATCAGGATAAGCATACTGTTGGTTTTCCATTGATGTCTGGACTAGATTTCATACATTTTCACTTGCTCAAAAAAATTGCATTACGTCTTTTTTTAGCAACACCCCAAAAGTACAGCACACTCCTCTCACCTATCAGCTCACATATGGAACTGCTAGACATGATGACATTTTGTGATTACCGCCGTCTACGGGGGTACATATCTATGTTTGATCAAAATGCTGTGTGCCAGTTACGGTGCCCCGGCTGGTGTAGGCGATCCCAGCTATATTTTTTCGAGTTCGACTTTCTGCATGAGTGATACCTACATACCATGGCAGATTGTGTTTTATAATGGCGCTGGGCTTCTATTTCATGGGCGCGGGCAAAATGCACCCCCATAGAGGTATAGAAATGGTTCGGCTTTTTCACTCTAAAAATGAAACCTATCTACTCTGGTTCCCATTACAACCATCCAACCCTGTCCACCACTCTCTCCCCCGTTCGAATGCGTGCTTAAGATTAACCAAGATGGCGCCTCTCGTTCCATTTTCCTATTTGCCCTTGTCATGTTCTGCGACAGCTCGGGGAGAAATACACCCTTGTACCTCTTCGTGTGATTGTGTCGCATGCAGTTTGCAGAACATTTTAATATAGAAATGAGCCGGAATTGTGTCATTTAGGGGCCATTTTGCGGTCCGGACTTGACTTGATGGAGCCGAGGGGATTGCGAGTGAATGGGATAGTGGTTTGAAATTGTCAGAAGGCACGGCTGGACATTCCTGGTTTTAAAAAAAAAAGGCTTTGTCAAAGATAATTATAGCCAGTTTTTTTGTGTGTTCTTTTTAAAGTTCTTGTGCATGGTTGATCGACTCTCACCTTCCGTCCGTCCACACCTGGGATACCTGGAGGCCCAAATGAACCCTGGGAGGAAAAAACAGGTTCAATAAAGGTCATGGTATTACTCATTGGACTTATCATAACATTATGACCACTGACGGTGAAGTGAATGACACGGCTCTTCATGATGGTAGGTGATGATTCGGTAAGTATGCTTTAGAAGTTGGCAGGGTTTATACAGGTAGCAGCAAGTCAAATGTAATGCTTTTTAATAACATTTTTATTGTCCAAATACTATATTTTAATGCCACAATGGCAGAAAAAAATCAGTGCATATTTTATTTCTTAAGACTCACAAACATTCCTTTGAACAGAGGAATGAGGGGACATTTTGATATTCCAAAGCGAATTGGACACAACAAGCAACTTTTGAGCAAAACATTTTGGACAATTTCTACCAAAACTGCAGCTTGAATTAGTGATGTGACATTCAAGACCGACCGGCTCTTTTGAACGGCTCTTTAAAGGAATAGGCCACCGTTTTTCCATACTGAGATATGTTCTTACCTGAGCTCAGTCACGGAAATGTTGTCAGCATTTTGTCCCACCCAGCAAAGGTATAGTTCCAAACTGGAGTGATGCTAGAAGCTATCAAGCTGTTCCACGTTTTCCCTAATTAAACTACACTTGGATTGTGGAACTCTTCACGTAACAATATTTAAATAGGGAAAACTTGGAACAGCTTGGTCGCTTCTAACTTCACCCCAGTTTGGAGCTATACCTATGCTGGGAGAAGCTAAATGCTAACAACATTTGCGGGACTGAGCGCACGCACAAAGACCAGACAGTTACGCATCAGCTCGTCTAAGCTAGGTAATAACATAGACATATTATTAATAGACCGTCATTCCTCACTCCTCACCGTTTACCACAATGACTACGTTCGAGGGGGAAATCATGGCGGATTTACAGGCTCCTCCTCCCCAGCTCTGACGAAGCATGTTCCTAATAAGGGCATAAGGGCGGGAGCTTCACTGTAGACTCGGCCCTTGCGTGACGTGTAGCTCGCGCAGCTCCAATGCCAACAGTCAGACCCCCGTTAAGTAGGAGATTTCTAAAATGTATGCTACCATAACCAGCCCGGTGCCTCTAGTTGTGTCTAACCCAGCGTAATCACAGGAGTAATATCTAGCTCTAGACAGTTCTAAACAATTAGGCACCGGGTATTAAAGTTGTTTTTAACGTGTCTAAAGTCCAATGCATTCCAATGGGGGCCTAGCGGGTATATGGCGGTACTACAGCAATGGCGGAGCAATGGCGGCCTCCAGTGTCGTCGTTGCAAAGCAGAGCAGCCAGAACCCATTGGGTAATAACATATCTCAGTATGGAAAAACGGTGGCCTATTCCTTTAAGGTGAACGGTTCAAACTGGATCTCAATTGTGAAAAGAGCCGTATCTTTTTTTCAGTCAATTTTACCCAGAGCTCCCTTGAGCGAACTCCAGAATCAATGGAACAGGCAAAAGCTTTTTGCACTAAAGTCAAAAAAATGGTTAGTCAGACAGTTGCTGCCTCTTTTTATTAGTTGTGGCACAGGATTCACAAACCCGGTAAATATGATGATGATGATTTATATTAAAAAAAAGTGTGTCTTTTATCTTATCTTAGATATTGTGTGTTATCTGGCTGCCGTTATTAAAATGTTAAATTAAAACGAGCCAGTGTTTTGAACGGATCCCAAAGACTCGGCTGCCAGTAATGAGCAGCAAATCCCATCACTAAGGTGGATGTGTTTGGCCATAACCTCTGGATTATCAACGAATTTAATCCTTTTCACCTAAGGCACTAATTTTGGCACGATTCAGAAAAAAACCTGGTTGCGAAAATGAAGTCACATAAGTAATTGATCAGGCTTGAGAGATCAGTTCTGAGGATTAGCTCCACTAAACTAACACAAAACATTGATGCATTGGCTGAAAGGGGTGACAAACACCACGGTTCTCACTGACAAGTTGTCTTTTTTCCATGCGATATATGCCATAAACTAAACAGCTCCAGCTAATGTTACTTAATTTCTGTTAGTTAAGAGTTTTAGCATATACTTAGCTTAGTGGTTTTTGCCAGGTGGTGAAACAACACACATTTCCAGCACCGTTCATTCATATTACCGAGTTGGTCATAATGTTCTGCCTGATCAGTGTACATTGGACTCGCTATCCCAGACATAAACACAGTCCGGACAGGTTGGCTGGAACATACGTGGCTTTTAACAGTCCACAGAAGCAGCCTGTCTATTGTTCGCTCTCCTGCACTTCACACACAGCCCTACCAGTATAAATATCCCCTGTCATATTTTCGGCTCTGCAAAGTTACGGCCGATAGCAGCAGAGGGCCGCAGACTGGGGGATTTGGGTGAAATTTTGTTGAGTTTCGAAGCGGGATTTGAAATATGCAGTATATTTTAGCGACTCTCTGGTCTCGCGTATGCAGTAAACATGTTCTAACAAGCTCGAGGTTTGATTTCATTGGCATTTCATCCTTTTTCATAATAAAAGAGACTTATTATTACCACAGCTCACAAACAGCAATGTAAATCACTGCAGGTCTGTGGTGGATTTTCAAAATGCTTCAGCTTTATGTATTTATTTAACCCTAATCCTAATGAGAACTATTATGGCATCTGCACTGGGTGGTAATAGTGTTGAAGAGGAAGATTTAAACGACTTTTACTCATTATTTTGTCTTTGTAACATTATGCACACGCTGGGATTTTAAGTCGAAGAGCCAATACTCTAAAATACATATGAGTTGGGCACTGTCCTTCTATTTATCCAACTCTAATGAAAGCAATTTGCACAAGTGCGAGCTCTCTTGATTCCACGTTCCTCAATCAATCACCGACTTCGCAAAAACAAATTAGTCAAATAGCGGGCCTTCTGTGTGCGAGACACCAGCACGTCTAATTGCGTTTCGCCCGCGGGCCTGGCGTATATGAGTCATTAACACTGCAGCGTGTCATCGATGACCCCTCCTCGCCCCCCCACACACACGCACACACACACACACGCACACACCGACGGGACGGCCCAGACAGGAAGCGCGTGATTGGGTTACACTGAACAAACACTGGCAGCTACCTGACGGCTGGATATGGCTTACATCTGTTCTCCACATCAGCCACCGGCCCCTCTCTCTCTCTCTCCATCTCACTCTCTTCTCTATCTCTCTCCTCTCACACTCTCCTTTTTCTTTTTCCACACCTCCACATCTATTGACTTGCCCTGGCTGTGAGCCTTTTGCAGCTAATCTCCAGGTAAACAAATTTCAGCGCCTTTTTCAGCTTATGACGGGCTTTTGAAGTGATGTTCTAGTGAACGCCGAAACACTTATTTGTTTTGTTAAAATAAGCAGGTTATGTTGATATTAGTTGCCCCTATAGAAAAATAACAGTGGGAAAGTATTGGGAACAAGATGTTTTGGTGATCTTACCTTGATTCCGGGCGGCCCCTCTGGTCCCTACAAATGGAGGCATAAAGTACATGTCAGATTGAAAAAGCGTGGAAACCATTAAAGGGATATTTCAGGATTTTTGGTTGTCCAGAGTGTTGTTGATTACTGGAGATATATATATATTTTTAATTCATGCAGTCCTTATATTTGAAGAGTTTAGTGGTGCTAGGCTAGTGTAAAGAGAAGGGAACACAGTACACCTGTGCTAAAGTCTCTCCATTGGCTTCCTGTTGACTTTAGAATCAAATTTAAAATCCTGCTCCTCACATTTAAAGCCATAAAGAGTATGGCTCTGCTTTATCTCCAAGACGCTATTGTTCCATATCGGCCAACCAGAGCACTCCGCTCTCAAAACTCAGGGCTACTAGTGATTCCTCGGGTCTCCAAAATCACTGTAGGAGGAAGAGCCTTTAGCTACCAAGCTCCAGTTTTATGGAATAAACTCCCAGCTCACATTAAAGAAGCAGACACTGTCCCTACATTTAAGACTAGGCTCAAAACATACCTCTTTGAATTAGCTTATGATCAGGTCAGTTAGGTAAAGCTCTAACTCACAGCCTGAAGTAAAGCTGCCTTAGAAGAAACACTGCTGTGGGAAGTACGGTACACTGAGCGCTATCCTCCTCTTCTTCTTACTGCAAACTTTGTCTTATTATGATACAATATTTATATAGTCTGTTCATTACTATTCACATGGTGTCTCCTGTCCCACTCCCCCTCGGGAGTGCCTGTCTAGATTGAACGGAGGAACCCTGCCTTCTGGATTGACAACAAGGACTGGACGGTCTGCGATCTTGGCCCGCCTGCTGAGGGACTCCCATCGGCCCTGGGTCTCTATAGCCTGTCCGTCCATGGGAGTGGATCTCTCCTTCTGTGGTTCTCCCCAAGGTTTCTCATTTGTTTCTCATTTTGAGTTTTTCCTTGCCGTGCTGGAGAGTCTAAGGACAGGGGACACCCGCGCTGCTCGTCGCCATCCACTGCTGACACTTATTTGGACATTATGTTTGCCTGGATACTTGATTCGCCTGAACTTTACATTGTCTGTTTTATTGCCTTAATGTTCGGTGCAGCCCTATGAGGCAACTCCTGTTGTGATATTGGGCTATACAAAACCATTGATTGATTGATTGATTGATTGATTGCATGTCTATGGTAACTAGTAGCCTGCATTAAAAACAGTCTGACCCAAGCACAGTGCACCTGAGGCAAATCACTTATAACACCAGACTACCGATATAAATGTCTGTGTTGACTGAATATTTTTTGAAATATAACCATTTTGCATTTAAAAGCACTTATATTTGAGCAGCATCAGCTTCCTGGTTGTAAGCTACGCAGCGGCGGAGTGATCTGCTAGGTTACCGGATCTACATTAGTTTGTTTACCTGCGGCCAGCATTACTACACGTGGAATTCAGAAAGGAGCTTTCTACAAATCAGATATGGCAGCATTTGCAGGATTACCAGATGAGTTTAAAGAGGTTTTTAATGCAGGCAACTAGTTACCATAGACATGTGCTAGCCTAGCACTAGCCTAGCGCCACTAAACTCTTCAAATATTAGGACTGCATGAATTAAAAAAAATATCTGCAGAAATCAACAACACTCTGAACAACCAGGAAATGAGGCCCTATGTCAAAAATCCTGAAATATCCCTTTAAGTAGTGATATGACAAATCCTTGTTTTACAAATGAGTAAGTGTTGTAGTATCATCTTCCCTATTGAACAGCGCAGTAACACGTCCCAGATCAGGGCAATGAAAAACAAAACTTCTGAACTTCAATTTTACCATTTGTCGGACTCGGTCTACTCCCCAGTCTACTGTCCAACATTAAAAGAACTCCATTACTTCACTGGAATGGGCTAATCACAGAAGAGAGACAGTATTACAGGTTACTGCTAAAAGGCAATCTACATTTAACTCTAGTCAGATGTGTTTGGGAGTTGACTTCCAACTTGTGCGCAACAAATGCCAAACTGCCCCATCAGACTCAATCTATTTATGTCGACTTAATGTCCTTATAGATGTCCTTGAAGAGCTTACACCAAAGGGGCCGTCGCAACAATGCAATGAAATAAGACTTCTAGCTGAATAGATGTCTCCCCCGGTGCTTCAGGAGTGGCCGTCTTGGCTCCACTGGTCTCATTCGCAGTGGCACAACAGCTCATCAACACCTTTATCCTTGGCTGCTATGACACATCGTGGTGGCCAATGGTTATCTCACTGATGACTGCCGAAAACTGTGCCATTTGGCTCATCCCGTGCCCCACGCTTTTCTAATCCTGTCATCCCACTCGTGGTGATACAGTAAAAATGGTAAAGGACCAAATTTGTTTCCCATGTTAAAGGAAGTGAATCATACAAGGACACAATCAGGGTGAAAAGTTAGACTGTCAAAGTGGATTTCAGTGAAAAGCTGCTCTTTAGGGGTGGCCAAGTAACCAAGTGTCCAAGCGCATGTTTGGCTTTGGTAAAAGGACAAAAATAATGACCACTGAAAACAGAAGTGTCTGCGCAATGTTCACACACATTTTTCCCATAATCCTCTTTGAGAATTAAAAACTTTCCGTCTAAAGTAAACTATTCGTTTTGGGTTGTAAAAATGTTATAGCAATGGGACAATCACCATGAATAATGCTGATTATGTGCTCTCTTCCAAATAATATGAAAGATTTCTACTTTTTCAGATTTTCCATGGTTATGTGAACCTTGGCTTTCTTAGTTTGTACTTTCTAAGCTCCTTCAAACTTTCCTTCCCAGTATACAAGCCACAACTAAAAAGTTCTCACATTTGGGGAAATTGCCCACACAGTTGCAGTTGCCGTTTTACAGCGGATTTCACTCGCAATTCGAGAAAAAACCTCCAAGAACAGCTTCCATTATCTCAGACCAACAAAAGAATAGGGTTTTCCTCTGCTCGACTTTAACGGCCTTTGTTAGCGATCCTCGGTACGGCTTGGTAAACATCTTTATGGGGCTCTAGGTATGTGCGGGCATGTGCCACTCGCCTGTGCACTAATTAGCTTGGCTACATCTGAGAGCACTCAAGGGCTACTGCCTGGAAGAGGAAGTCATTCACAAAAAATCCTGCCTTGGACTGTGACATTAATGGAAATACAAGAGAACCAGCTTCACCATGGGACAGATATATAGGTCTTTTGTATATTTTCTGTACTACAACACGGATAGGATGATGGTACTTACTCCTTCCCATTCCCGTCATGTGAGGCACCTCTTGTTTTTTTCCAAACACAATCTTTAAACAAATGAAGTACTGCTTTATTTTCCTTACTTTTTGACCTTCCAATCAAGTAAATGTACTCGTGTTGAATGAGAGAAAATGCTTGTACTAGCGCACCACTGCTACTACTGCTTCCACTGCTACTACTACTACTACTAATAAATCTGAGAGCATTTCAGGGTCTGACGAACGGAAGTCAAGCGCAATTGAGGAAATCCTGACTTGGACCTGGACGTTGCCAAGTTCAAAAGTCCTCCTTAGCATCAGCACCCCTTGACCATCTATTACAAGGGATTTTCAAATGTGCAGTGTCATCAGAACTATTCAGGCCTGCTAGCGTTAGAGCAGGAAGCACTAGATGCCCGAACCTTTCATTCATTCGCTCCAACAATTGAGCTGACAGTCTGGTCCCCTCCCACACTCGAACTCTCCTCAGCTGAAGTACTTCCTTCGAGTACCTCGCGAGGCATTTGCAGGAGAATTATTTGTTCTGATCAAAGCAAAGCAAAGAACAGCTCGAGATTTGGAGAGTATTGGTCAAAGCCTGCTGGATTTTCGGCAATATCATGGCTTTATTGACATTGTCTTAAAATATTCTCACCAATTAAAGAAGCCTGTTTCAGGACATGAGCAAGGAATGGTGCTCTTAAGCTGGTCTAATAGAGGTGTGGGTTACAATAACACAGAGCTTACTGTACACAGAACCCGGGGCTTACGAATCATTGCTACACAAGCGTTTGATCGGCGACCTGTAAAGAATAACACAGACTACAGTTAACTGGAAAAATGTTATGTTATTTTGACTAAATCATATACTGTAAAAAAGTGTTGCAGTCACTCTGATTGGAAGCATTTTAAATAATTATTCTACACTTTGTTTTTTATCATCACATAATTATTTGTACATGGGGAAATAGTTCACATTTACTATCAAATGAGGAGCCACACATGAGAGGGATGATATCTGTTCAAATTATCGCAACATTGTGATTGGTGCCTTGATAAATAGATAACTCCAATGGTCCTGAAGCTAAAACCTAAAAAAATATGAGGAAAAAGAATGACAAAGAACTTTAAAATGTGTGGGAAAATATTTGCAAAGTCTGTATTTTATTATATTCATTATATAACTTTGTCTTGAAACCTTTTGTTTGTTTGTTTTAACGGAGGAAGTTGTCTGAACTCAAAAAGGCTAATGCAGCCACTTGCCACATTTGTTTGCTTTTTTTTAATTTTTACAATGTATAAAGCCCATTGTTAATTGTCTAAGAGGCTACCTTAATGTTTACAAACTAGAAGAGCCAGAACCCAGAAGAAACTGATGAAGCTTCTTAATTAATTAAAAAGCAACTTAATACTAATAACAATTTGAAAAGAGCCTTTTTTTATAATTGAATCGAAAAAAATATAATGTTTTACATCAGTTAACTTTCTTTAACCCATCCATGACCTTCTGTATTAATATTAAATCTCAGTTATCTCAGTCATTTAGTTTTGCACACATTTCTATAGTCATGAGAAGGTATTATAAAAATACAGAAAACAATGTATGCATTTCTCTAAAGAACACATTTGTTTACAGAAAAGTGACTGTACCTACATTTAAAGCCTTGTATTGTTTTGGCTCAAGATTAAAATAACACAACAGCAATAGGTACATCCTCCGCTGGAAATGAATAAATTACTTGTCTATGTTATGAATTCTGTAGTGTACACAAGTGGGTTTCCATAACTGGCCTTTTTGAAGCTAAACCAAGGCTGCGAGCCACCTTTACCGAGCCGAAGACCCCCAAATTTACCCCAGAGGCTTTATGGCACTGGTGATTTTGAATTGAAAATATTTCCTTTCTCTTTTTGTATCCCGCCTCCCCCCACCCACAAGAGCTTAATCCCCACTAACCAGCTCCATATGTCCCGGGACGACGGCTGCTGGAAAACTTTTGGAATCTGCCTTTTGCTGTTGTAACAATAGCGTCAGAAAAAAATCAAGGAGCTGTGTCAAGTGGGCAAGAGAAAAGTGTATTTTGATGAGGCGCTGACCTTAAAATCCCTTCCTTGGAGATAATTTGTCTAGATCTAAAATATCACAGAATATACAGGCACCTCGAGCGCATAAGGGTCTAATTTGTACTGATTGTCGAGTGCGCGGGACGAGGCAGGTTTCAAAATACAGCTTTATTGCCTCTCCAGATCCCAAAATAATTGTTTATAAAGAATGTTTTTCTAAATCATTATCTTGTCCTAACAAATTTTACCTCCAAGGAGATCAGTGTTATGCGCAGTCGGAAAAACTACTGATACAGAAAGCCTCTACTACCACAACAACTGCTCCTGTGAAGAAGAAGAAGAAGAAGAAGAAGAAGAAGAAGAAGAAGAAGAAGAAGAAGAAGAAGAAGAAGAAGAAGAAGAAGAAGAAGAAGAAGAAGAAGAAGAAGAAGAAGAAGAAGAAGAAGAAGAAGAAGAAGAAGAAGAAGAAGAAGAAGAAGAAGAAGAGGGACCCATCTCCAAATCTTGAGCAAGATTGAGGATTAGCTACTAATACTACACTTCTTTATTACTTCTCATGCAGCTATTATCACTAAACTATATCTAGTACTTGTACTCCACCACTATTGCCTTAACCTCTTAACCCCCGCCTTAACCGAGCAGATTTTCTCCAGTTTGGCATCACCCAAATAAAAGCTTCTTGAAAAAAAGCGCCAAAATAGCGACAAAAACGTGACGAAAACCAAGACGAAAACGCAATAAAAAAAGACACAAAAAAGCAGCAAAAAAAGTGACAAAAACAAGATGAAAACGCAGCAAAAAAAAAGACACAAAAACGGGCCGAAAACGCGAGGAAAAACATACATTTAGATGAGGTCTTAGCTTTCAAATGAGGCCCCGAGCAGATTTTCTCCAGTTTGCCTTTACCCAAATCTAAAAGCTTTTTGAAAAAAAAAAAGCGTCAAAATAGTGAGAGAAGAAAAATGAAGAAAACGAGGATGAAAACGCAACAAAAGAACAACAGTAAAGTGACAAAAGAGCAACAAAAACGTGACAAAAATGTGACAAAAAAGCAACAAAAACGGCGGGTAACAGAAAAGTGGCAACAAAGTGACATAAAAGCAATGAAAAGAAATGTCAAAAAAGTGACGTCAACACGAGAAAAACGCAAGGAAAAAAATCAGTTTAAATATGTTTTTTAGCTTTCCAATGAGGCCTATAGGCTGTAAGCTTTTAGATTTGGGTAAAGCTGAACTGGAGAAAATGCGCTCGGTTAAGGCGGGGGTTAAGAAGTTCACTTCCAACGCTGCGATTACTACCACACCTACTTCCACTACACATTTCGTACACGTCTTACACACGTAACTAGACAGAAGTCAAAGTCAAAGAGTTGCGGGTTAACTGCTACTGGCCGGGAGAAAGTGTAACCCGAGACACAGTGATTTCATAGTATCTTTATATAATCACTCGAACGGACCTGACTAAAAGGTGGATAGATTTCTAAACAATGACATTATTCCTTGTTAAAAGTACATTAGTGTCACACGGTGTGTACACCCGTGAAACTCAATACTTTATCTGCGAAATTACCTGCCGTGCATGGCAAATCTATTTTATTCATAGCTGCACACCGGGGCTCATTTTGAATGGGAGTCTCCATTTGTCTTGCGGGGAGATACTGCAGCTGTCTGGAGTGAGTGGTGGAGTGGCGCTGAGGGGAGTGCACCTGCAGCCACCGGAGATCTGTCAGCAGATTAGCACTCGCAACGGGGAGGTGTCTGGGAAAAAGCCTGGACGTGCATCAGAGAAGGAAGACACCGAAATCTACGGCAACTCCCGCTACTACGTCAAGCAACACAGACACTGGGCTTCATCCAAGTGCTATTCCCGTCCAAGAGAAAGGCCAGATGCAGATAATGGAATAAAATATAGACATCTGACTGCTACAACTACCAAAATTATTACTTCTACGACAACATGAGAAAGATCAGATATGTCCTACTGTGCTGGTCAGCTGCTTATACTGTGACTACTACAGGGACTGTCCTACTGAAACTGTCAGAACTAATGCAGAAAGTAATCATACTTTTTCACAGATAAAATGACAATAAAGAAACTAGAGCTGGGAGATTTTTTTAAATCGCAATTTACGATTCGATTTGATTTTTTTTCTCCCCCATTTTAAACAAAATAACAGCAAACTGTACTCACTACATTCGCCAGGCTTCCTGGTGTTACCAAACGGTCTCCCATCCAAGTACCGACCAGGCCCTTCCCTGCTTAGCTTCCAAGGTCTGACGGGATCGGGCAGAGCAAAGGCAGCATGGCCCCCTGTTGCTGTATTTTGATTGAGCTAATAAAACAAAAAATCCTGAGGTGGGCTCTGTTCTTCTGGACACATTTATACAACAGGACCTTCTTCAGAGAGGGGGGCAGAGAGCAAAAAAAAAAAAATCTAAAAAAAATCGATTTTTTAAAAATATGAATCAATTTGACCTACCAACTCGATTTTTAAATCAAATCGATTTTTTTCCCAGCCTTAAAAGAAACCGTTAAATACTGCAAAATTGTACCGTCCAGAGGAGCTCCTGTCCCTCAACCTCCTCTGAACCACCGGAGGACCAGACATGATGGCCTCAAAGATGAAAGTGTGCAATCACCTTTCACCCTTACCCACATATACAGTGCTCGGAGCTGCACTTGTATAAATATACAAGTGTTTTTGGCCTGTCACGCTTTCCGTCCTCCGCTCGCCGTGGAATTTTGGCTTCCCTGATTCGATGTAGCTTTTACGAGGAAACTTTAATCAGCTTCTTTATTTGCCGAACACCACAAGTCGTATCCAGTTGCGGCGAATGGAACTGGCTCCACGCTGTACCCTGCTACTACTACGGTTGGTTTTGTTAAGGAAAACAATCAATTTTTTGCAGGCATCTCATAAAACGTGCCATTATATTAAGCTTCTGTGTTCAAAAACGGTCGGATGAAAACTAAACACACATTAGAAGTGGTGGCAGTCTCCTGTTAAAGTTGTTGACAAAAAACATTATAATAATTGAAAATCTTGTGATAGTTGGCGACTGAGAGAAAATGTGTTTAGGAAATAACACACACAACATGACATTGTTTTAACAAAATGGCTTTTTGCTTCAGTCCCCCCATTAAATTAAGGAATAAAGAGTAGAACAGACTACAGATGCAAAACGGAAATAAAGTGAGTGCCAGGCAGAATCAGTCACATTTAGTTTGTGTACCAGATGAGCTTCCTGACCAGACCATTCTTTATTTATTTAGACTCAGAGGCTTGATATCTCATCTGGCCTGGGTAAACGACTTCACTATCTGTCATCTATCAATCAAGCTCATCTGAACTTGGGCAAATAAGATCAGAACCTAGACTATAGTTCTTGTATACAACAGGAAAAAGATTAGTCAGTTATGCTAGTATCAAACTATCTTACACTTTTTGGTTAGAAAATGTAATGTTGATCTAAATCAGTTGAAACAAAATGTACAGTAGATTCACTTCCTGATTGTCCGAGCCCTCACAACCCAGCTGTTTCAAAAAAGAGAAAGGGAAAAAGAAGACTATGGTGAGAGTTTTTACTCCACGATGAAAGGATTAATCTTAGCAAGAGATCGAGAGGTGAGGACAGCACTTCCTGGATACGTAGCATATAAGAATAGCCACTGGGAAAGATTCAAAGATTACTCAAAGCTGCGCTAGTGGCTCCAAAAACAACTCCAGGTGTGTTTTTTGATGAGAGAACAACATTGTGAAGAAAAAGCAAAAGCCCTTTCAAACTACCACATACTGTAGATATAATCTGGAGTCATTGTCAAGTCAAAAGTACACATCAAAAAATATTATCAATCTATGTGTAGCTCCTATATTTTTAAATCAGCAAAGTCAGTACTCACCATTGGCCCTGACTCTCCTGGATGTCCTGGATCGCCCTGCAGAAAAAAAAAAAAAACAACACAGTTATTTCAACACCAGAGGCCAAAACGGTCTTGCACGACTTTTAAATTCATTGCAAACTATGCTCATAAAAGTTCATCCAAATTTCTGGTGCGAAGTGCATTTTCCACATTATGGCTAATACAGTACACGGGGACCCGCGCGCCAAGTGGGGCTTAGCAGTGACTGGCTCACGCACGGGAGTTGGCTGTAAGCAGTTATCACGCTGTGCCACCTGTACCTCTCTCATACACCCACTGTCTCGGCATAATAACGGACTGATGATATATTCACTGTGTGTGCGTTCTGCTCTAGTACGCCTCGACAAAGACGTCAATGGAAGAGACAGAGGAGGGGAGGCATACAATGAGGAGAAAGAAAGAGTAAGAAAAATGTATGTCAATCATGTACCTGGACTGACCTACATTGCATAAGACGTTTTCAAAGTGGACAGGGTTGTTTGGAGTTGATGACGTTTGTCCGAGAAGCTTCTGCGCGTGCATCTGAATGAGACTCGAGCAGGATTTCAACTCTGCTCATTCCTGGCGCATTCCACAATATAAACCAATGACGCTATTAAAATGTCAAATCCTGGGGAAATTGTTCATGTAAAAGCGCTTGGACACTAGAGAGTTAGACGGATTTACCAGCAGTGACCCAGCTGCTAATGGAGTTGTTCCATTCCAGCCGACAATTTGGAAAACCTCTATGACAAATGAAAATCCTTGGACAATTGATAGCTTGCGCAAAGAAATAGACCTACAGCAATGATTAGAGAAAAAAGTAAGAGTGTTATTATTGTTTTGTTTACTTTGAACACTTTTCGGAATATCCCCAAACAACCAAATTAATGGTAAACTTCAGCAAATATTTCATTGAATGTCATTTCGTCACATCACTGTGTCATTCATCCACATTTCTTTGCTTTCTGAATGTGATTTACAGCATGGCGAATAAACTATGTGCAGTTGTATAAGTTTAATTTCTTGGAAAAACAACACAACTATTTTAACGCTTTGCAGGCAGCCACTGGCAGTGCCGAGAACTACACCCATCATTCACTTGGATGCAAACAGATAAACAGCACTTAATTTTTTTGCACTCAGTGAGATCTGCCAAGGCAATAAAGATCAGCTGCAACCGCTGTGGAGTTTATGGCTCGACGTAATTGACAGGCCTTTTCTGTTTCTGCTTTCTCACACAGGCGCAGAGCACATACGTGAGACCAGAGCCAAAGATAGACTTTAAAGAGTGGAAAAAGTTACATTACAATGTGGATAACAACCGCATAAACATAAATCCATACAGTGATGTGCGAGTAGGATGCTCTTGTGAAGGCGTTAGAGTCAAATTAAAATAGGGTCAAGCCCTGAAGGCCAACAATTCAACTGAGATACAGTACACACACATATCTACTAAAGGGCATTGGATAGTCCTGACTGAGCTGAAAAATAACTATGGTTAACAATCACTTGAGAAAACTTTAGTGCAGGGGTGTCCAAAGTGCGGCCCGGGGGTCAAATGCGGCCCTCAGACCAATTTTTGGTGGCCCTCGGCCTTCTTACTGAATCGGTACACATCATCAGAGATGGTCCTTTTAATTTGAAATGTAGTAATTCTACGCAATTCTAACTAACTGGCATGAAGGTTTTAAGCATAAATAAAGGTGTGGGGCACAATTTAAACCCCTGCTAGTCGAAGGTTTCGCGGCACTAACCACCAATCTATGGCCCTTCAACCCGTGTACGCTTCAGTATGTGGCCCTCCATGAACACCCCTGCTTTAGTGCGATAGACACAATGGGGGTCATTTATCAGGACAGGTGCTAAATAGTAAGTGCAAACTGAAAAATAAAATATGTAATTTTGTGAGCTAGTTGCACTTAATTTACCTGTTGATGTTGCCTGTATCGCAGTAATAGGGCCACAAATCTGATATGTAAATAAGACAATGCTGCATGAGTAAAAAATGCATAAATGACTCCACTTTGCACGTGCTACTCGCTTTGCACATGAGCATACGCTTGGTAAATGACCCCCAATGTGTTCCACTTCTTTAACCTACACTGAACCAGCTAGAACGTCCACATCTTATTTTACACAAATGAACTGATTTAACCTGTACTTACGGGCAGACCAGGAACTCCTCTGGGTCCGTCTTTGCCTGTGTCCCCTGGAGGCCCTCTGGGCCCTGGAGGACCCGGAGGACCGGGCGGACCTGGTGGTCCGGCCTGGCCCTGGTCGCCCTGTAGGACGCAGACATTAAACATGATTAAAGTCTGATATTGTTGGATGAGGCTGGAACCACAGCAGATGAAGACTAATAATGAGAAAGTGGCTACAGGCTATAGCTTCATTCTAATGTGAGTTGTGACTTATGTTTGACACTAAAACAATAATGATCCAACAGTAATTGATCAGATTTAAGGCTGACAGGTTAATCTTGTAAAATGCATGCAATCCAAAGTAGACCTAATGAGATCAACAGAGGCTGTAATGGACTCAGCACTCAATAGAAAAGGTGCATTTGTCAAACTAAGTGTTTGCCATTATGCCAAAATACACAGTGCGTGTGGGCCATTAATATAATACATGTAATGATGAATATTAAAACAAAACATTAGCCGCTCAATATCAGAGGAACATAATAATGTGCCAGCGCAATAAATGACAGAACCATTAAAGCTGGCTCTGACGCAGTGTCTTTAACAGTAATAGGCCGTATGTGTGTGAGGTTTACATGCAGACTGCAGACTGAAGATGGCATAGTGCACAGACAGAAGAGACAGAGGAACTACCTTAATGAGCCGTCGCTTTATGAGCTGCTGATCAGCGGAAAGAAAGCCATGATTGATCTTAGGGAAGACCATCTGAGCAGGTCAGAGGAGACAGAATATTGAAGATGCGTGAGATCCCAGAAGAAGGGGGAGGAAAGAAACGGGAAAAAGAAAGTTTGTTAAAGGTCTTTGTTCATAAGGACTGCAACAGGGCTTTCACATTGGGACAAATCCGCACTTTTCCACCAAAGAAGCGGTTAACTGAGGAAGTTTAGACTTATTTTTTGGCGTTCAAACCCATAATTACCACCTCAGGGGTGCGAGGGCGCCACAGCTGACTCGCGGTCCCCAGAAAAATGTGAATTTATCCTTTCTGTAAAGCGCTGTTGACATCACGGAGCTGCTGAGTCCGACCCGGGAGCGACTCACACTGCTCGACCGTGGAGTGGAGGCTAATTTCCAGCCTTGTTCCTGTCAATGCCTTCATTATTCTGCTACTGTCCATTGGTATTAAGTGGCTTCATCCATCGCTAAAATAATCCCCAAGACCAGAATCGGTGGATGGAGGGATTTGTGGTGAGCCGTGTGCAGGGCTTGTACAAAAACACTTGCCACTTTGGTTGTACCCATTTTGAGTTCCTTCCATTCATTTATGCATTAACGTGCTCACGCCAGACCATGGATTGGTTTTTTAATGTTTGATAATATTAGGTTTATATTGTGGAGGCAGTAGCTCAGTTTGTAAAAAACATCATTATAAGGTTGGTGGTTTGAACACTGCTACTACTGGGAAGACTAGGGTCGTGTCCTTTTTGTCACACTTTCTAAACTGGTGACAAGGGCTGGGTATCAGAATTGGACAGCACGAAGACACATGGACAGTAGCAGAAATAAACATAACGCTTTTATTTGGTTCATTGTCAGGAGATGCAGTTTTTGAATCTACAGTATGCACGCCGTGTTTCGCTGATGGGTCGGACCGAACAGCCTGGCACCACCGCCACGACAAACCTTCATAGTCAGGATCTGATTGCTGTGCAGAGCAGCCAACGTGGGCAACCCAGGCAATCCCTGAAGACGACAAACAACACACGATGGCACA
Source organism: Neogobius melanostomus (assembly GCA_007210695.1). NCBI lineage: Eukaryota > Metazoa > Chordata > Actinopteri > Gobiiformes > Gobiidae > Neogobius > Neogobius melanostomus. Next base: position 9,821,205 of record VHKM01000042.1, read on the forward strand.
GCACGACATGCATTACATTAAAACATCACATCCACCAAAAAAATAAAATAACATGTTTTAAATAGGTTGCGTTCATGTGACGTAATGTTGTAAGTTAAGTCCAGGGTTTACAGTCATTTTAAAGCAGAGGTCAAGCCACAATTGTTTGGTAGAATTTGCCTTTTAAATGTCAAAGTGCTGATGTTTTAACTTGGTTTAAACTACTGGGCCAAACTACAGGAAACAAAAGCTTATATGAAGTTCAATCTCAACTCTGCCTGCAAAAAACAAAGGTGATTATTTATCAGTTGTTAAACAGGATTAATAAAAGGTGGCATTATTCATTTGAAATAATTTACCTGCTGGCCTTTGTAGTTTATGGAAGACATTTTGAAATGTATAGCTACTGTATTGTTCACATAAAATGTCTCTTGTTTTTTTTAGTAGGCCTGTCACGATAACACATTTGAAGTTCGATACATTGAGGCAGGAAAGTATCGCGATAAACGATATTATTGACTAACGATACTAGATACTGTCATCTCTCAGGCATAAACATGACATTAAACCTTTGTTCTAAAAGTGCATAATCATATCCTAAAATACCACACGAGCTGCAATAAACATGAAATATAACGTAAGTCAATTTGCTTCAGTTAAAAAGTTTTACAAAGAAAGAATAGGGGGAAATGCTAATAAATACACAGACGATAAATATCGAGCCCAACAATTTATCGTCTGTTTTTTTATTGAACGATAAGCCGATACAGTATTTATCGTGACAGCCCTATTCTTTAGATCATGTTACATAGTGTTGGCTATTTCTATATATGTTTTTGTTTTAATAGGCTTTAATGATTATATGAAATTGTGTTGATTGTAATCTGTGCTTTTGGGGTTGATTTGAATTAGGCGGACATTTTGTTGTTCTTACTCTTGGAATCCACTGGGGGTGTGTTGTAATGCGGAGTCAGATCGCGCTGCAGAAGAAGCATTCAAAGGACATTGATTGGTTCTTCAAGGAGACGCCTATTTCCTGTTCCTATAAATTACTTGTACTCAACCGGTTCGGCCTCTTGCCCTGCTGCGTCCCTTGCTGTTCACTGAAGATCATCATGTAGCCTTTAGCATAGCTTTTGTTTTAGATTGTAAATTCAGGGAATAAAATAATGATTTTGATTTTACAGAACGACTCTCCATCTTCTCTCCATTTTTGAACACAACAATAGACATGTTTGCCGGTTCCCCACAACATTCGATCCCAAACTCTATACGGTCTCTGCCCTTCATCTTATATTGCAACCTCACATTCTTGTACGCCATGAACGCAACCTATTGGTGTTAGAAACATTATTAAGGGTTACACGGCTTCACAAACACTTTTATAAATAACCGAAAGCCAAAACGACATGTAATGCTTGTTTGTTGACGAATGGACAAGGCGTTTACATTTTGTCGTGTCCAAGTTTATTTTGTGGCGCTGCGTCCGTCGGCTCAGACACAACTGAAGCATTTCCTGTTGCTTCCTCTCCAGTAAACATTGGCCGCGATGACTATCATAAAGCAGACTCTGAGCTAAAACATGGCTGTAATTTTGAGTCTTTGAGGACATGAAGAAACCAAGACGCTTCCCGGGGAATTCAATTAAACGTTTGCCAGTTGCCGCGGTGACAGATGACAGATCTGACCACTCGAAGTGAGCAGTGACATGAAGCACAGAGTGGATGGTTTATAGATGGATGCCAAACCTAATACACATTCTTTTTTTTTATTTTAGTAACTTTTCTTCCATTTTGATGATTTTTTTTTTGTAATCACAACGCCACACACTTTGTAAATATCTTAATCTTAACAGCTTATTGCATGCATGAAAGAGGTTGGAGAGCGCAGCAAATTTGAATCCCGAGTTTTCATTGTTTATGTTAAAATCCCAATTTCAGATGCCATTGCACCTGAATAAACCAATGACCGTGTTCCTCCCAAGACTGGCACACTTACATAAACATGGGCTGATAAAATCTATAGCCTTTCCCAAACAGAGCTCACGGTGCCATCCAGAGATAATTCGAAAAGCATGGCTCGAAAAGGGTAAAAAAGAAAAAGCGATTTCGATGAAAGCTAATTTAATTCCACACACAAACGGATCGGCTTACCCAGCAGACAATAGCCATAGCTGTGGATTGAGTGAAAATATTTCTCAAGTTATTTACGATCTCAAAGACAAAAAGCGAAAGCAGCATTATGGTCAAAGAGGATGGACAGCATAACACCGAAATGAATAGTGAAGGAAACATAATTTGTGTGATTGGCAGTGGTCCACAGAGCGACAGCATTCGGGCAGTTTTCCCCATCCAAGACAGTTTATCTCATTTGAAATAACAAAAAGGAAAAACAAAAGTAACTAGAACAAGGCAGTTGTCATTTTCAACAATTCACTAAAGCCGGCTCCATCGTCACTCACATGCTAATTGATGCTTATGTTTTGCTTGGTTATGTAACTTCCTCCAAAAATGTATCCCAGTCTGGTTCATTTGAGCCACCATTTAAAGGGAAAATGAAGAGAGAGAGAAATTTCAAAAGCAAACATAATGGTAACATAGGCTTATAATGCGCAACACAAGGGTAAGCCATTATTATTAGAAGGTTTGTCAATGTCATGGCTTTTACATTATTTATATGGTTTCTTTATCATGAATATAATTATAAGATAATGTTTAATGGCAATTGGATGTGTGTATCCGACACAATAAAAAGCAGAAATTTTATTTAGCATTTAGTTCAGAATTCAGTTTTATACACTACTACTTTTATCTTAAGTAGGGGTGGGCCATATTGTATCGTATATATCGCGATATAATTATAATTTGTTTATATCGTAATTGTGGAGGACTCAGGGACAGGTGCTTAAAAAGTAAAAGGAAATGAATGATGTAAATTGCTTGAGTAGATCATATTTGCGAGGAAATTAGTATGGCACAAAAAAAAAATAAAAAAATAATAATCTTTGCATTAATCTTCCAAACAAGCGTAAGGATGGAATTTTGAAATCATTTTTCCATTGTCAATTATATCGTTATTGTCATCGTTATATTTCTTTTTTATACCGTGATAGAGGTTTTTGGCCACATCGCCCTGCTCTAATCTTAAGTAAAACCTCAAAACATCTGTACATTGATTAATGCTTTCTGACTAGGCTTTGGTATAAGGTATGGACAGTGCTTGGGTTGCGAGTGAAACTTTATTATAAATAATTGCTGTGTAGCGTCCTCAAATGCACTTGAATGACTCAAAACACAACTCAAGGTATATTTCTGATGAGGGAACAACATTATAGCATGGTAGAAAGCTTTTAAAAATATCAATTGTGCAACACCCCCCACTGTTGTTAAAGAGTCAATAGCTCTCAATAATTTAGCAACACAATTTCCATTTAGCTTTAGTAAGAATACCCATATGACGCCTTTCCAATTGCAAAAACGATAACGCTATCTAATGAAGCGTCTGGATTATATAAGGTAGTGGTTTAACATTTTTGGAACCCCGTTGCTTTTAAGCCCTGCCAGTATCTCATCTCTGGCCTGGGGTCCGGGTTGGCCCTGTGCGCTGCTGGTGTCTATGTGTGAGGACGATAATGACAATGCGGTTGATGGGGATTCCTAACCATTCACAGATTGCACTGTTTTGCCTCTCTCCTTCAGATCGGATGTGTGTTATTATTCGACGGGGGAGGAGCCCGCGGCGAAAAGTGACTGAAGTAAACAAAAAGCCAGATACAGTCATCATAGACACTGGCCTTTCTCAACCACACCAAACAACCACAGCCCATTGCGCACGAGCGGCATGCAGATGGCTTTAATGTACTTAGGAGTGCAGTAATACATTCATTTGAAGCCTCAGCTTTGGCTCGAGAATCAAGCGTCAAATTTATCTCAACTGAATTTCATTTTAGGGCTTCTGATATCATCTGCAAACAATAAAAGACCAAAACACTCCTTTGTTCGCAAGTCCAACATCTAGTCCTGGAAATTGCATAATCCGTGACTCTTTATCTTGGAGCAAAAATTGTTAAGTGATTAAATTCCATCATACAGTGCTGTGCATGAGTTCATGAACAAAGGCAGGAAAGTCTGAATTGATGATTACTGAATGATTTTGTATTTTTGTATTTTTCTTGACTTTATTGACTCCGTTGGGGAATTTGTCCATTGCATTTGGCCAATCAGTGCCTCAGCGCAACCTTTTAGGAGCAGAAGCAGAGCAGATCTTAAACCAGGGTTGAGGGGGGAAACCAGAGCGCCCAGAAGAAACCCACCATATCAAGTGACCAATATCTCAATACAAGCCAGTTCTTCTTATTTTCTCAGACTGACCCAATCTTTTCCTTGCAGCTGCAGGCAGTGTCATCCTTCAATCGGACCACACACCTTTCCGTAATCACAGTAACTCCGGGTGATTAACGTCCCACCAGAGGAGCACCAACGGTGGCCACACATTGGTTTGTCAAGCGTAGCCAATTTATTATTTGTTGCTTGGTTAACCTTCCACTGGTGCAGTTGGACTTTGACCTTTGGGCCAGAGGAAGCGGATGACATGTGGCCAACAGGCTGCACAGCGCGGTTTTCTAGGAAGTAAAGCTCTCCATATTATGGTCAGTTATTCTTCAGGTGGATCAAGGCTTTGGCAACAAACAGCCAATCAGTTAGACTTTGTTATTGCATGGGTACATTAGTGCACGAGAGTATTTTGTATTTAAGTACCATTATGCCTTCTTTTAATACATATATATTATTAATTGGCCTTTATTTTGGTCTGTTTATATTTAAAGCAGAACTAAGTAACTCATGCCCCTAGAGGCAATAAGCGCCACTGCAGGTGTCGTAGCATGTGTTTTTTTTACTCATTAATTGTCCGTGAGAGTAAATACTGTACTACGCTGACAGAAAAGACAAAGGGAGAGAGGGATATTGTACATCCAATTACACAATGGAGATAATTTTTTTTACTCAAACTTGGCAGTTAGCTTTGCCCGTTAGCCTGTTAGCTTCTTCTTCCTCATTCCATTAGTGTGTGTTGCGTATCCGACCCGGAGGCAGGGAAGTTGCGAGGGTGGTTTTCAGGCCAGACACCAGGGGGAGATGAAATACCCTCCAATCATCCCATTAACACTTGTATTTCCCCCAGAGGGACTATGAAAAGGATTTGTTAAGGTAAACAAGTTACTTAGTTCTTCTTTAAGTCCCACTTAGAGAGTGTATTGTCGTTGAATTGTCGTTTGGCAGCAGTAGACACATAGGCTCAAATGCATAACACAACATTGGTTACATAGGGTAAATGTGAGAAAAATGAGTGGGATAAGATGTGGCGTAGGGTAAACTAAGGCCACTTTGTTTTGAGTGTGCAAAAAGAAACCAATGTTTTGTGGCAATGTTTTGAGGAAAGTAATACCATTTCCCGTAAATAACACATGTTCTTATTTGACTTCGTTGAGATAAGAATCCTAAAATAATCTTCAGAGGAGCAGTGAGTGAGATTTTTCCATGTTTTCCAAAGTTACAGACCTTTTCATCGAAACACACAAATTGATGCCTTGTTTCTGCCACATTGATCCGGAAGAACGTTGGTTTGGATCGACCAATATTAATAGTCATGTCCAGGAACTGAACACATCTGGTCGGAGAAAGCAAAAAAGTCAATACGGCGCTCGAAACATTCGCAAGCAATAATACCCCCGCTATATACATGGAAAGCATATGCCTCGCTTTAAATGTGTCCGGGGCTGTTTACGCCGGGGCCGCTCTTTTGGCAGACGCCGGTGCTGGGGACGACACACTGGCTTGTTTACATGTTGTCCATATGGCTTTAATTGAGTCTGCGAAGCCACTAGTGAGCATGAAATGAGCCGGGCGGATTCAAAAGCTCAAGGTCGGGCGACGCTTGTGCTGTTATGCCTTCATTTATTAAGGAAACCTCGCTAATGTAACCCTGCTGCATTGCCGGGCTAATCTAATGCAAAATGTCAATATGCGGTTCCCGGTAATGTGATTCGGCGATGACCTATCCTGTTTCAAAGCTGTGGTGTCACAAATTCGCCCACAGTTTTTCGAACATCGCTGGTATCGCGCTGTACCATTTTGGATAAGCACTCCTCTGTCTGTGGGTGACATTTTCCCCCGTCAGTTAGGGAAATGTTAAAACGGACAGCTTATTTATTTACACTACAAGACAAATAGGCCTCCGCTGGCCCCTGCTGCAAGTCTTTCAGCCACGCCAGTGTTTCTCAACTATAAATCACCCGACGGATAGAGACAGATGACCCTATTTCACAGGTTAAAAGGCTACAAATTATTGCGGAGATCATGAAATCTGAACCAAACGGGGATATTTCAGCCTTGGGGGGGGCACGTTTATGTCCTTCCTGCTTCGCTGTGGCGGTTTGCGACTTGTAAGACAACCCAATATCATAAAAAAAATTAAATAAGGAACCGGAAAAGCGTTGGCAGATTTTATTACGGGCATAAGGCAAAGAAGTGTGAGGATTGTAGATCTTCCCGGCTGTCATTGGAAACCATTGAAGCGCCATATTATAGAGATGCACTTTGTCACTCTGAGCCCACTAATCAAATTTTGCAGGGGGAAGGTCATTTGTATAGACTTCCACATCATAAGAAATGCCTATGCGTGCACAAGTGGGCCCTGGAGGACGGATGACAAAGTTAATGGGCAAAGAGCACTGAGATCTGGGTGGGCGCCAAGATCTGATCTCTTCGGGAGATGGCTGGTTTTTCCGAGTTGACAAGACAAACCATTGTGTTGAACGGAATCATTCAGAGAGGTCGAAAACGAACCAGTGGCTGTGATGATAGACAGATAGGGAAGAAGTAAAAGAAATGTGTGCGTCATGTGTCTGGGTAAATGCAGTCTACTTTAAACAAACCTGCGCACAAAAAAAAAGAAAAAAAAAAAAGGTCCATTTATAACGGAGAAAAATGATGCTATGATTTCGGGTGTTTTGAGCCATTCATTTCAAGCACGGTCGAGCACGAAAGAGCACTTATATCCCCGTTTAGAAGCTGCACTCTTATGGAAACGTCAAGCTGCATCGCTGGGAATGATTAGTGCTCAGAGCGTCGACTGAATCGTCAGTGATTACAGACGCAGTTGGGCTCTCCAAGTGAATTTCTCATTCCTAAAAAACGTCGCTTTATGTTAGATTTGTAAGGGATAGTTTTGCGCAGCTGTGAAAAAAAATGAAAAAAGTGTACCGCAGCACATCGTTCCAAGGTGTCTCGCGCTGATTTAGGGGGAAAAAACGCTGTTAAATGTGCTTGTTGCGTTTGGCCACATGGGAGGAACACTATCCTAGGAATTTCACACATCTCCAACCTCTTTTTATTAGAAAAAAAAATAAACCAAAAAACAAATCACATGCACGGTCACACATGCACAGGCCAATTCAAAGCACATACCCGGGGTCCTTGGTCACCTTGATCCCCCTGCAAAAGACAAGACTTAGTATAACACTTATGATACAAAATAAATAATAACAATTTACCATTGAAATAGAAGAAGTTCACGTTTATTTCTCGGCATTGAAATAAAAGGCTGGATTAATATCTTGGCCCGTGGTAACTTTTTGTTTATCAATGATATTATCATTATTATCATTCCTCTTTAAAGGTGCACTATGTAACTTTTTATGCAGAAAAAAAATAATAATCTTAATATTTGTGTGCATTTGACCTTTTAGTGACTGAGTGGCTTTGAGTGCAGCCTGGCACCTTTGTTTTCCCTCACAGTGGCCTCTGTGATGCTCCAGAATCAATTGTTTTGGGGTTTCTGGCCACTTCCTGGTATAAACCCTTGAAAACAAGTGATTTTGGAGTGTCGTAGAGGCCACTGTGAGGGAAAACAAATGTGCTAGGCTGAACTCATAAAGCCACGGAGTCACTAAAAGTCAAATATGCACAAATATTCAGATTTTTTTTAACTTAAAAAGTTGCATAGTACAACCGATTTTATGAATCAATACTCCTTTAGTCGAAGCTTCCGTAAAACTGTGTCTAATACTTTAGACCATTCCTATAAATATTGTTAATAGCGCAATCAAAACTATTCTCTGTGGTGGGGGATTAAATCACTTGTGATAACATCTGCTGAACTGGATATCAGTGAGTGGGAGAAGGAACGCAGCGGTTTGGTGTGTGAATGTGGCGAAGTCACACTGCCAGGCCAAATGTTACGCCACAAATGAGAAATGGTATTCTCAGATATAGTACATCTTGCTCTTGTGCTCTCATAGGCACAAAGTTCAATTGCAATGCCTTTTTAAAACACTAGAGCACATCCTACAAACATTACTGTCATTGTTTTGAGCCTGCTTTCATAAAAAATAAAAAAATCTGCAGCTTTCTCCCATATTAAACCTTGGCGGACTTTTGTTTCAGATGTAAATGAGAGAAGCCCCGAACTTGGACATTGAATTATATCCCTAATCTGTCCCGGAACGGATAAGAGAACATCCCTAACCCCTCTCATTTGCTGCACTCCGCGCTGGGGCTGGCAGCTTTACAACGCCGGCCGCAGCAGTAAAATGAGCTCAACAACTTATCACACGCCGGCAGGAGTTTTTCACTCGCACAAACTCGAATGCAAGGCCTGGGCACTTTTCACATAAAAACAGGCCGTGAAGATTGGGTCCAAAAAAGTGGGGGTTTTAATGGGGAAAATGTTTGTGAATGGTGCTCGCTGATGCACACTTGGTTCATCTTGTGTGGGAATGAGAGAGGGAGATGGCGTGCTTTATATGAGAAGTTTAGGTGCATGCAATCGTCATAGGTCATAGTAATAGATTATTTTCAAATAGATGAATTTACCAATGTAAGTTAGCTGTTTGTCTGTTCGCTATATTTATCTATATCCTTGCCTTATCTGTGCTCACCAAATGCTTCCACACATTTACTGCAAATTCGCTTCGTCCTCTCATATGAATATGAGACATAAACATGCACCTGTTTCCACTGCCTTTGCCTGATCCAGAGCCTTTATCATCTCTATAATGAATGGCGGTCTCATTGGTCTCACAGTTTTCAGCCCAAAGCCGCGGGCGCACATTTGTCCCCGCGTCCTGCCGCGCCATAAAGAGACACTGCGGTTTATTTTGCATGGATCGCTGCAGTTTTATGGCGGAGTGCTCAGCGAGGCGTTTAAAAGACTCTGGCTTTTTCACTCATTATTATTTTTTTGTTCCCCTCAGCTGCGGATTTGTAAATGTCACTAGAATTTGAAAACTTTAGACTTTAGATTACAAACCGCAATGGCCAAGATATATATGTTATCGCATAGTGAGTAGTTATCCAGGCTTATATTAGTTACACAAACGGTGAAATATTTGATAAGGCTGCAATTGATTCCATATGTTTGGACAAAGGATATCAATTGAAGGGAGTTCAGCTAACACACTCACTGGTTCTGGGTGTAAAAATACCATTATTGTTTCTCAAATACTATAAATAGAAATGGCTTATGGGTAGCTTAGCACTGACATTTTGGAGGTGGGCAGTCATAACTCACCTTCTCACCCCTTGGACCTGGAGGACCCTGTGAAAAGAACAAAAGATAATCAGACATTGTTTCATTGGGACTTTTTCCCATCCCTTCAGGCGTTCGGTGCCATTGGACAAAAAGAGTAAAACAACTGTACAAAATTGCAAATAAACCGCCAAGTCAGGGTTGTCAAACGTTGCTGAACAAGACTTGACAAAAACAGTGACATTTGAAGATTACCGAATTGAGTTTTGATTAAGCTAACATTGTTTACTCGTGTGATGGCACGTGATGAAGATTTCTTGTCACGAGTTGGGAAAGGCAGAAACTAAGGCATCATTGGTGGTTTACACAAACGCACGACCAAAGCCAAAGACAAGGCCGAAACTCGGATCTATGTTTACATGATTCAGCACCAAATGCAGATTTTTTTGGCCATGAACTTAGAACAATGATGCAACTGATGGGGCACAGGCTCCCTTTGGCGTACATATTGTTGGTATTTTTGAAAGAACATGTACAGTCATGCAGTATAGCCTTGGTTTTAGAACTGGTTCTGATTTAGACACTTTAAGATCTGGCCTTGATTTAGTTAATGATGCAAAAGGCCAAACATTCCCTGAGGTGAAAGGTATGCTATGCTTCAAGGGTAGACAACACCAGGACCAATAACACGGATCAAGTATTTGTCAAAGTTCACCAAAAAATATTCTTGACAAAAAACTGCTATACTTGTTATAAAAAAGCTATAGGTTTTGTAGCTTTAAATATTTATTTAAAGCTTTATTTTTTCTTTTTCTTTTATTTCTTTTTTCTTTTTTCTTTATTATGTATATATATATTTCTGTTTTTCTTTTCTTCTTTAGCTCGAAATAAAATATTCAAATCAAATCAAATCAAATATGGGTCAATCAGCATGCCGTGACTCTTGGGTGGGCCTCCGTATTTCGAACCGAATGAGGTGTGCATCCATACGCTTTCCTTCTAACGATTTAGGATTTAAAATGGCCACTTGGACACGGCTGATGGCGAAGGACCAGGCCCTTGCCTTAGATTGAGATCCAACTTTTGAAAAACTCAAAGCTTTTGGAAAATTCACCATTAGTTCAGCAGCGCCGGTCGAGTGACTAACTGACCACCCGCTCTGCAAGAATCTTTCTGGGTCACTGCAGAAAAGTCCTGCGCCATCTATAACAATTGAAATTCTTCTACAAAAGCAGTCGGTTCAACAAATGGAACAAAGTTGCCAGTGACTATAATATGAGGTTTAAAATGTGTAATTCTTTGAAGTGGAATATTTCAAAATGTGTATGAATCTCTGTTGTATGAGTCTATAAGTGAACTTCCTAAATTTAACCTCTCAGACTTTGACACGTTGATGAATTTTAGGCATTTAGTTTGGCTCCGCGGCTTAAAAGTTTGTTTTTTCTAGTCTTGCAGTATATTGTGTTTGCAGCCATTTGAGAATCTTCACAAAGAATCGTGATGTTAGGAATGCGTGAGGAAAGTTCAATCGTTTCACCCCTAACAAACTCCCTTTATGTTGTTTGAAAACAGGAAAAATGGAGCGTCAGTGGTGGCCCCAGGTGCCTCATGCAGAAAACATTCTTGCGGTACGTGAACCTAATTAAAATGTACAGCAATTGGTAAGTTTCGCTATAGCGTGTTGTTATATAATCTTGACCTTTGAGTTTCTTCTGGAGGCAAACCTCTTCTTACTAATGAAGACTGTGGTTGGTGATGTTCTTGGATAATGTGCACTGAATGAGGCAATTTAAATTCACCAGTTCACGTAATATTAAGGTTTCCAAACTCTGTAAAATAGCCAGGTACCAGGTTTTGTATCAACTAAGAGATTGAAAGCTTTTATGCACTCAACCAAGAAATGTATGCAAAATTGGTAACCTCAAGATACAGTGATAGTAAAAGCTGAAGTGTAAGAAGAGAGCTACAGACGTCTAGTCAATAATATAAATAGAAAGTGTTGCCGTTTTTATAATAGCTAGTTGGTTTCCATAGACTTCCAACATTGTACAGACGCTATGACAGTAATCCACTGGATTTGTCCATAGACCAGTGACCCAGAACAGCAGACTTCTCAGCATAACCAGATCTCCACAGCACATAGTGTAGACCTGAGGTAGGCCAGCAGTTATCCTCAGCCAAGTTCTACCACAGTGCATTGTGGGAAGAGAGCTGCAGCCAGCTTTCTGCCTGCTCTCTGCCTTTGGACATTAGTTTTGATGCAAACGTAATTATCCGTAGCTTTTAGTTTATGTATAGCAGCGTCGGGAAATTGTGTGGCTGTGAACTTGTGCTCCGGTCTCCCATGGAGCAACATTAAGAGTACAATTCATAATTCAATCGACAGAGGTGGAAGTGAGATGTGCTGTCTTCTAAACAACATTCACATAGAAGTACATGTGCATCAAAAGTATTCGGCTGCAATATTTTGAGATATTAACCTTAACCTAATTTAACAATGGTCATTTTTCGTTTACGCCCACTGAAAATGATCCCTCTACCCACTTTTTATCTTTACATATCTGCCTGTTAGCCTTACTGCTATACTAGCCTACCATTGTGTAGGGTGTTTTCTGCTTAAGGCCCATAGGTGCAAAATTAATTACAGGTTAAGGTTAGAAGCCCAATCCAAAATGTTGAATTTCATTCCAACCACTGAAAACACCACAGCCAAGCAACTCACAACCAGCATTGTAACCTTTTTTTTTTTCTTGAAATACAGGACTGTTACAATAATAATTTATGTTTCTTGTTCCAAATTTCCACAAGAAAATCCAGCATATAATAATTCTCACTTTTTTGGAACCACATGTAAAATACACCTCACTGCCAAGATAGTTTTTCTGAACATCTTTTACTCCATCTCTGTAATGCAAAGTGAAGTTGGTTACATTGTCAGATTTGGATGGCAGCGTTCTCCATGTTGCTTGCGGCTTTGGCTTGAGTTTCTACACCGTTTTTTCTTTCTTCTTTTTTTTACATCTCCAGGCAAACCTATTCACATCTTTCTCTCACTCTTTTGTTTCTTACCAACAGCTCATTCGGGCTGTTGCTGGAGTTGGTGGTCGCACATAGGTTTGGCCAGGCCCCAGAAGCAGAAGTATATTGTAGGGTTGAAAAACGCATCTGAATTTCTATCTAGCGTCTCCACATACACTCAAACCCTAACCCTCAAAACTTGTTTGATAAAGCAGCAGATGATGGGGCTTACCATCATTGCGGCTGTTCCGTTTTCAATAAGAGAGCACAGAAGTTGGCGCATGTTCATTGCTATGTACATATGAAGGGAATTTAAATAACGTCTAACGTATGGCATTAAAGCAGTACAGTGTGTGTTTTAAACCACAGAAAAGGACATATTAATAAAGTCGATTTTGTCTTTTCTTTGGGATTTGACACAGTAAATCATCTGTCATCATTCTTATAGTGATTCTTTTCTTATCAAACTTTTTTTTTAAATAGGATGGCATTAGTGGCAAAGCCGTCACTCAAGAGGAAGAGAACATTGACTTGCACTTAGAAGTGGTCGGGGTTAGAGCCTCCCTTTGGATAATTACTGCATGACCATCAACGTTATGAACAACCAGGCTATTTCGTCAGGGCTCCTGTCTTCTTCCCTGATGGCACCGGCTTTTGTGCGCTTGGCAGCAGAGTCCTCAATGGGGTTAAGGTCTGGCCTCTGCGGTGGCCAATCCATGTGTGAAAATGACATCTCATGCTCCCTGGACCACATTTTTCACCATTTGAAATCCCTACTTTGCTATCTTGTGTCTGCGCCACCAAGGAAGAAAAATATGGCCATTCGCTATATTCAGCTAGCCGTAATCCTCGGGCAGAAAACTTACTGAAGTTATTAATTGTGTACAGATCAATGGGGAAACTACAACACCTGCATGCTGAAAGCCACCAAAGCAGGAGGAGAACATGCAAACTCCACAGAAATTAGGAATTAAACCCTGAGTGTTAAACTGCAACAGAAAAGCACAGAATCATAATAGCCTTACACTTATAATGTGCTTCATATCGTCATATCCCAGTATAGTATATATATAGTATATATAGTGGGGCAAATTCAACATTTTCAGCGCAGGTATATTTTAGTCAAGCAGAAACATTGAGATGAGCCTGGAGCACCTGCCTCGAAGTGCCTTTTGAACACTTGCCAGAGCGGCAGCAGCAGTAAAAGACGACCACAGCTTACTAGGTGCTGATTGGGTTCTCTCCGCTGAGCAGCTTAAACCCACAGCCTCCACCACCATGTACTGTTTGCTCCTTTGAAACGGTCTTTTGTGAAACGGCTGTTTAATAGTGTCTATAAAAAGGCCTGCCGTACTCACTAAACTTCTTGGACGTGCTCCAGTGGATACTGTCTGTTGTCTGAGTGATGTGCAAATGATGGGCTGTATAATGAGCAGGTGCGGAGCGTGCTACCAATCATTTCCACATGCTTCTGGACAGATGGAAGCAGACAGGGAGCGAGGACTTTCTGTATCTTTACTATCCTTACAGTAAAGTTCAACTACGCTATTTAAGTACAGGGTGAAGTGATACTGCTATTTTTGCTGTTAACACCAACAATAAACATTATATTTTGAATTTCCTAATTTCTTTGGAAAATTACAATTTTCCAAGGATCTACCCCGCTTAAAGTCCATAGTTACTGGATGTTAAGCAAAAGGGGGGAAAAAACAAAGCTATTACATTTTGTTTATAGTTACATTTAGGAGCAATAGAGAATGAGATTGAATGTTATGAATTCAACATAATGGAAATGGAAACGATATTTCAGGGGGAACACGCAAACACTGTCCAGAGACTTGGCTTTAAAACATTAACCTTAACACATACAAACTTAGAGAAAAGAGCCACAGAACAACTTTGTCTGCTGCACTCGTTTCAATTAGTTTCATTGTACTGAATGTAACATTTTCCCAGAATATCTAGCAGTTTTGACAGCACAAGGTCCAATTGTGAAGAACTACAGATTGAAACAATCCTGTTCTTTCTCTTGATTGACACAAGCATCATGGTTTTATCAGTGTGACAAAATGTGTAAAACAAACATTGCACTTAACAGATTGAAGACTTTTTTCTATCTCCATAGTGACCTGCCACAATGACACAGTTCCTGGACAACATTTGGGAATTCAAATTGGATTTGATCTCTTTGTTGTTCCAGTTGCTATGAGACAATCTAACATGAGTGAAAATCTTATAAAGCAGAATTTCTTTCCACTTCATGCCCAGCCAGTTTGTCTCAGGCCAATCTTTTCCTTTACTATTTTCAAGTGCCAACACATAATGGGAGTATTTCTTTCTTATAGCCATTCAAATGTTTGCACTCGCGCCTCGTCAATAGTCTCCCATTGTCCCAGTGCAATTTTCTTCCACAACAAAACGCACTGTTTATTCTTTATTCTGTAGCAGTGCAGCACTTGCAGGGAACTTGCTGGGAACATATTTAGTGTTTCTCCATCATTATAGAAGTCTTCGTCACTTTTGAGCCTGTTATGCGGCGGTGCATTCATTCCCATGGAGCAGCAGCGGAAACAGTCTTTTTACAATGGCACATTCTGTGTTTACAAGTGCGCTGCGGCTTTTCTGTTGATGATCGAAAAACAGCAAAACGATGTGGATTAGCGTCGGTTTTGCCCTTTCCTCTTTCCCAGCGTTGCTCAAACTGTGGTTCAAGCACCGCTGCTGGTAGACTGGCTTCTTCAGGTGGTACTCAGGTTATGCTTGTGTTTACTTTTGGGTTGGTCCTCGTTCATAACTAACTTAATTATTGATTAGTCCTACTTCAGGTTTAGCACTAGCTTTTACCTGATTAAGGCCCATTTTGAACTGGTATAGTCTTGCTATAGATCGGGTTTATTTCCAGTGAGAACTTGCATGAAAATAATAAGAACCACTGCTCTAACCATAATCATCTATAGGGGTACAGTTTACTATATCACCCATCATCATTGTTTTTGTCATTCGGCTCCTGCCTTTTCCATCGGTATTCGCCAAAGTGAGCCAGTCGCATGATGGTTTGGGCATATGTGTACGCCGGATGCTCTTCCATCTAACCACTAAATGCCATACTATACAAGAACTGGAGCAAAGTCTAAGTGTACTGTCCATGACTCGAACCTGTGACCTTCTGATTCACAGACGAATGCTTAAACCAGCTGTGTCCAAACAATTTTGTTTGCCCGAGGGCCTGATTTTTCCGAAGGCTTTGGCCACAAATAAAAACCACAATCAGCACCTGAATTACAGTAATGATAGAACAAAAATTATGATTTTACAGTTGACTTTGAGTGAAGAAAATGATCAACAGACTAGATTGTTTGGAGGGCAGCATCTGGTCCCGGGTCCTTGATTTGATTAGACCTGGCTTAGACGATCGCACCGTTGTCGATAAGTCATGTGCATTTCGATTCTCAAACCTATTCTCAGACTTCCATGGATCGACCTCTTCTTGTGCCACTGTGCTGTAAACCGTCAGCCAAGCCGGGATAAAGTTGAACATCCAAGCACTCAAACCAAATTTGCTTCGGAAACCATCATCCTAATTTCACATTGTCTTCTGTTCCTGTTTAAATCCCGGACGCCCATTCCCCTCATTCCTCCTCTCTTGTAATTTTGCGCAGAACGTGACAGATGAAAACCTGACATCCTCTCAGACGCAGGCAGCAGAAACGGAGCTGGCCCGCGTCCACTGATTTAGCTGTTGTTGACATGCGCAACATGATTCCCCACGGTTTGGCTGCACAATCTTGTAAAGCAATCCACCTAATCCGACAAAATACGGAAAGTCATGGAATGGGAATAGCCTTGTAACCCCTTTCTGAAGCAGCGCTGTATTAGTTTTCATCATGGCGACCCGGGATCCGAAAAAGTCCATCTATCAAAAAGAGCTCACATCCACGCTGGAGCAAGTGGGCCAAGTTAGCTGGCAGCTATTCCGAACCCGAACCCGATCCCACATGGATTCAATCATTTCACCCCGGAGCATTGGCATCTCCAGGGCCAACAACTACTGCTTTTACAACCTGCGTTTTACAGGCGCACGGCTTTCTCACAAGCAGCCCTACACAATATGCATAAACATGTGTGTACACAGGAAGCCGTGGGGCAAGGAGTCCAGGAGGCGGCAAGTGTTGACAAAGGAGCGAGTGAGTGAAGAGGGGCAGGTGAGGAGTGCTACTGGCCACAAAAGCAGGACACGGGCCAAAGCAAAGCGTCCAACTGGGGCCAAATCCTGACTTGTACGAAAGCGAAAATATTAACTGGCCATTTGTGCAAATAGCTATAAAAGTTAACATACTTTGACTTTATTTTTCTGTTTTCTCATAAACTCGACATACCAAACAAAGTGGTGAAGCCATAAATTTCTCTAATGTGAGAGCCAAATTTGTCATAAAAAGAACATGTTTGTGTTGTTCTCGTTGTACAATTGTAGTTCTTTAGACTTACCATATAAGTTTAATTTGAATCTCCATAACTCATTAAAGCAGTACTAAGTAACTCTTGCCCCTAGTGGCCATAAGCGCAACTGCAGGTGTCGTAGCAAGTTACGATTTTTTAACTTATTAAATGTCTTGGAGAGTAAATACTACGCTGACAGAAAAGGTGAAGGGAGAGAGGGGTGTTGTACATCCAGTTATACAATGGAAATAATTTTTTCACTCAAACTTGACTGTAAATACTGTTTAAGTGGAGCTAGCCCGCAGTTAGCTTTGCCCGTTAGCCTGTTAGCTTCTTCTCCGGGATTCTATTAGTGGGTATTGGTTGCTCCGTCCCGGTGACAGTCAAGTTGCAAGCATGGTTTTCTGGCCAGAGACACCAGGGGGAGATGAAAGACCCCCCAATCATCCCATTAACACTTGTATTACCCCAGAGGGACTACAGAAAAGGATTTATTAAGGTAAACACGTTACTTAGTACTGCTTTAATAGTTGACGTTTTTACTGTATGAAACACAAATAGCAACAATGGACACTACAAAGATAAAACATAATGACAAATGCTACACACTGTTAAATTCAGAAGGATAAATGCTACATTAGGCACAATAGAATCAAAGACTGCATATATTTTGATAGTACCATTATCTGGCATATACGTGACTGTTTTATGAGTTTAACAAATGTCACAATAGCAGAACTTTTCAGATATCAAAACCGTGCAGCCCTATGAAGCATGGTGAATTGGAGGCGACCAAGATTTTTTTTTTTTTTATGTAGTGAATAACGACATGATGCTTTTTTTATGCATGAGCGCAAAGGGGCACAGTTTTAAAACTTTATGGAAGCAAGTGATTCGCTGTTACGCAAGAGGCGAATAAAGTACTTCGCCACATGCACGTGAGCTGCCAGTCAAGAAATAATTCCAAATTCTATAAGCAATTTACGACTTGACAGGGGGCAAGAGACCTGTCAATCTCATCTGCCACTCAACATTAACAAGAATCATTGCCTTTTTATCTTGTTGACATCTTGACTCGCTACAAGACTGCTGACTTATGTTGTCATTAGGCAATTTTTGTGCAATTTCTCTTCGTTTTCTTGCTGAATGAATAAATCAATACCGCCGCGCTCCCGTTGTGAGTGACATATCTCTAAGTCTCTCCATCTGGTAGGTCTACTGCTGCCTTAGCTGTTTCACTCTTTGCCTGGGGGGAAGTTTTTCAACTTAATGGAGGATGGGGATGTGAGTAATCAGAGTCGAATGGGCAGGATCGGACAACCACAAGTGGCTGGTGGAAATGTGGACATCGAGGTTAGGCAGGGATAGAAAACCGCATTGAAACGGCGGACTTCGCTGTGGCATCTGGTTCCCATATACACAGCGTATCACAATTAGGAGAAGCTGAGAGCGTGTGCATGCATTTTTTTTTTGTGTGTGTGCCGAAAGACCATTGTTGTACACGTGTTGTTTGTCAATGAAACCTGCGGTGGGATTAAGCTAGGTGTGCGTTACATATAAGGTCAAAGAAGGAGATTGTGGTCCGCAGCAGCGGCCTTGAGGAGAGGAGGTGTTTAAACAGCTTTGAGCTAAATTGCAGGCGTTGCATCCAAATAACAGACCTAACCTTTCGCTGGACAATAGCAAGCACAGTATCCTTGTCATAGGTTTGAATAAGGGACAATTTTCCATTCACAGAAGCATCTCCTCTGCTTCAGTTACAACCACATTGGCTCCTTGTCATACGAAGATGCAGGAAAATTATCCTTAGCGCAAATGCCGTCAAGTGTTTCTTTCCAACATTAGTTTCGAACCGTGCCAAGGCCTATACCAAAGTTAAGGTAGTGGCCGTCCCTGCGAGAATTTGGTCAATTTAACCAGTGACGGATGCTTTTCAACACCATAGCGCAAAACCGTACATTTGGGCTGAGTTCTGCTTCTTGTCATTTGCAGACAGACATGGGATGGGTACAGCATTTACGTCAAGAAAGGTCATTTGAGTTTTGACAAAATGAGTGCCAATAGCTTGAGAGCAATGTAGTCAAAGGGAATACTGTATTAGGATGAAGAGGATAGGGCTATACAATGACGCAAATGATCTGCTGGCTCACCCTGAAAGGGACGTTTGCCAAAAAGTTTCCAAATTCATCACATAAAGAAGCCCACATGATTGGAAACATAAGTATTGGCAATTACACCACTTAGTCAGGCATGCTACTGTGATCATGGGTTCTAGTTTGGGCACATTGGACAATTGTTAGTCACTATGTAGTGGGCAACTGCAGTTAGTGTTAAAAGATCCACCTCCTGATCTTCAACTCGAATGGTTTGGTCAGTACTGTTTTAGGTTTATGACAAGCACAATAAAAACCAGGGATTCAACCTAATAGTTTCTGGTCTAACATTGGGCATACCATTCAGTCAACTTTCATTCAGTCACTATAGGCAAATTCGCTTCTCCAATTGACCAAACCCATCAAGCCACCCTTCCAACTTTATTTCCACTCCATGTGAACTGGCACCTCTCGCTCGGCTGTCCTTCAGGCTCCAGCTGGGACCTGTTTTATTAACCATGGTAAGGCTGCCATGAATAGCACATGATGAATAGCGGGCACCATAGTCTGTGCTTCACCCCTGCATGCGTAAAAGGTCCTACATTATGTACTATTCAGATGTTTGAAAAAACTTTTTGACACCTCCAGGCTGTGGTATTTAATATTTTATACCTTAAATAATGTATTTGTTCATGGAGAGCATACAATTTATAAGCATACAAAACAAAAATGACTTATTATCTGTTATCAAAGACATGGTTTTAATGGAGGCAGTATGAGTGCAGAAACGATCAAAGGAGTCCTGCCACCACGACATCGTAACATCAGTGTTTAACTATCGAGAAGGAGACCGAGTGAAAAATGAATGAGACAGCAAAACTTATCAGCAAATGATATTTATTATAACATGCTGGGGAAATGTCTGTTTAGCAGTTTAAAATCTTGGTACCAGTGCAGTGAAACAGATCAAATTGCTGGAAACTGTCTAAACTTGAGGTCTTTAATCCCGACAGAGAAGCAGCACTTGAACATACTTGAAGTCTCGAAGCGCAGTGGCCTGGCATGCGTCTCCAATGTGGGACAGAGGCATGCTTTAGCGGGCTGCACTCGGTTTGGTGTTTCCAACATTGTATCGCTTTCAAATATGTGCCTTTTCCTTCTAACCGAGATTTCAAAGTGGCTTCTTTTATAACCCTGTATAATTCTAATTTACTATGGCATGCAGAGGCAGTGCACGGGTGCTGGTGGTACAGTGGGCAGCGAGGTGCAGTCTCGGGGATGGTATTTTATGCTTGATTGACGCTAAATGGTGTGCGCACACAGCGGTTGGAGCATCGGTTTGATGTTTTGACACAGTGCGCCCTTGAGGAGCCGCAGAGAAGATGAGGAATACGATAAAAAATGAGAAGTGACGACTGGATCACCCCACAGGCCTCTCTAACCTATGAGAATTCGTCGGGTTTCAGTGGCAAGAGTAGATACACTTTTGTTTGTCTAGCTAAGATCCCAATGCCATCTATTGTATATTTATAATAACATGCTGAAGAGAACTAAACTTTGGCTTTTAATTTGAACTAAAAATGTATCTCTCGATTGCTCCTCTCCACCGGCTGATGTCACGAGGTGGTGCACTCTTTAATTATCATATTTCCCAGACTATGAGTGGTACTATTTTTCATAGTTTGGCTGGGGGTGCGACTTACTGTATACTCAGGTGCGACTTATATATCAAAATATATAATTTCACATGTTTGTTATTTTCAAACTGACAGTTGCTAGAGGGCGCTCTAGGCTTGTGTACCAGTATCTGCTACTGAACCTGTGAGGGAGTGGTGAAAAGCGGAGGTTACTCTTCTAAGCTAATCGCGGGCCAAAAGCTAGTTGGCTACAGCTAGAGGAACGAGTTCGCAAATGAGAGCTTGAAGAACGTGATGCCGGGAGAGGCTTGTAAACGGTGCAGTTACGCCTCCATGCCCAGGTAGTTGCCAATGGTGCGACTTATACTCCGGAGCGACATAACGTATGGTCCGGGAAATATGGTAATTCGTAATATAGGACCTTTGCTTCTGACTCCACTTCTATTATGACTTTCTCAAAACTATGACAACTCTCTTTACAACTTCAGGCGTGCTAAGCTTACAACAATACAATACAATGTCACCGACAAGCCAGGTCAACAAAGCGAATCACATGTCGAAGCACCAATCACACTGCCAATGAGGACCACTTTTGATTTGATTGAGGAGCGCCACTCCCTGTGTCCGCAGCCGCACGCCCCCGCTGCGTCCATCAGCCGAGAGAACAAGCAACAATTAAGTCACAAAGCGCTGTAATGACTTAGCAGGGTCGGTCCGCCTGTGTACAATTTACACAATGTTCCTCGAGTTAAAGAGGGGGGGTCGATGGGGGCGCGATGAATATTCATGTCGGCGCGCCCCAGCCATTACCCGAGTGGGCACATCATGCGAGATGAGATCACTCGCTGGTGTCTCTTTTTATTCTCGGCTTCTCTGGTTTTTGGATGTGCTGATTTGACCGAAGTGACTCATTGTCAAACAAGAGGGTGCGAAGTTTGAGCTTGTTTTTTAGAAATGTGCTCTGTATGTTAAAACTTTAAGGCAGGAGACTATGGGAGGATTGGGGGGGATTTGAATTTATGATTTCTTTTTGTGTTGATATCAGTTTCAAGGATTTTTTCAGAGGGGATTTTGGATATCTTGTTTAGTTTTTAACAAGCTTGTTAAAATATCTGTAAAATTCAAATGGGTTGGGGTTAAAAATTCAAAAAATCTGGCTCGGAATTACATATTACAAATCCCTCTGTAAAAAAAAAACTCTTAAGTACAAGACTGGGAAGTTTGGAGGCTGCAGGTGCTGCTATGTTGTTGCAAGAGTGGACGCTAAATCAGATTTTGAAAAAAAAAGGACATCAAGTTTCGCAACATCTGCACATGCGTGTATATCTCTGATCCATATTTGGATTGCAGAGTCATCTCGGTTGCCTAACATACGACACGGGCATACCAAATGTGTCAATATTTGTGAATGAATAGTTATCTTATTCCCACTCCCTTTCAGGTAGAAATTGATCATTTTATTTATATATTGTATATTTTTCTTTTGTTACCATTGTCTGCCTGAAATAAATGAATAAATGAATGAATGAAAATGAATGAATGAATGAATGAATAGGCGTGGGAAAGATGAGATAACGCGGCAATGTAGTGAACATGCGGGTCGACAGAAAGTGAGAATAAGCGTCATAAAGGGTGAGTTTGGTCTATGTTCTTAATCTTAATCACATTGTGTTGGTTAGGAAATGTTATATTGATGTAAAACGGGTAATTCAAACTTTCACTTGCCCTGTCACTCTTTCTACCCTCACTCTCTATCTAAACAACTGTCTCTCTTGCTCTGCGGATGTACTGAGGAATTGAAGGGGCTGCAATGTTTCCTTTTCTTTTCAGTGTAACAAAACTTTGGGATCAACAAGGTAATAATAAAAAGCTCTAAAAAGTTGAATCTGCATAATGCCCCGTTTGAAAAGAAAATTGGAATAAATTGGGCATCTAGGGGGAAATGATAACACATTAACTTTTATGAGCGTCTTGTCCCAAGAATATGAAGATAACATAACATCCCAGTTTTTTTTCACAGTACTGTCTGAGTCAACCTTTTCTCGAGATCTATTCTAGTAGGCGTACCTTCTTCCCATAATGATTGTCCACTATTGTTTATGCATTACGAAGAACATGTCTTTCATTCTTACATTTGAAAAACCTCATGCACATTCACATTGGCGCAGGACATGCAGAAATGCAGCGCCGCAACCATTTACAACCCTTCTGCAACCCTTCTGTAACCTATAATGACTTTATGAGATTTTATGGCCACAATTGAAACAACGTCAGCCTGTCTTGGTGACCTGAATTTGCCATTTCACGCCCAGACAGAACGAGCCAAATTCATAAAAGAAAGAAAAAAAAGCAAGTGTCCTACACATTTTCTTCTGCTGGTGTAAGAACAGACATCTCTTGGACTCCTCCTCATAGCCAGCTTTTGTTGTCAGTAGAGCAGGCCTGGCGAATGTACCAGTGAAAAGTCGGACCACCTGCACTTACTTACTTCGCAGAAACCCCGGGAGCGAGTGTCTCAGAGAGGCTCCGAGGATTAACTTACGACTTTTATAGCTCATTCTGCACACGCTATTACACCCATTCAATCACACTTTGCCTCCGGGCCATAAATAATTTTAACAGAGCAGCACATACGCACAGTGCCCGCTTGACCCTGGACCGCGGTGAACTGTCAGAGGGCCTTACGCATGAATGTATGGACCACTCTGGAGCCAACTGTTTCGGGGCGAAATCTGGAGCTTTTCCATTTGCTGAAAGAGGAGAGGAGCTGAGGGCATTGGCAAGGTGATGAGGTGACATGAGTGCAGGCTGGTCGGCGAGATATTTCAGGGTTGGGGTTATCAACTATACTACTGTAGAACACATTTGTTTACCTGTTTGCATCCATTTATTTTTAGTAGCTGTTTCATATGATATGGGTCACTCAGAGTCATTGATTTACCCTAACCCAGGGGTTCTCAAACTGTGCTGTCTTTAGTTTAGCCTGGCTAACGCCAGACTAAAATCACAAGTGATATTTAGTCTGGGGACCACCAATTCATTTTCTCGTAGGAGAGGTGTGGTTTACGATTGTTCATAGCCGTTTATTGGGCGCTACGAATGTCTCTCATGGTCTGCACGTAGCCATAGCCAATCATATCATGGTATCAGATGACGTATGACGTACCTGCTGTAAACTTTTGAGCTAAACTATTTAGAACACGTTCTAAAGCTTGATCGAAAGATGGCATCGCGTCTGCTGCTGTCATGTTAAATCCGTAAATATTTATTTATTTATTTTTATCCCTAAACAAACTACAAGCTTCCCTATGTCAAATAGCGCGTCATCGTCTTACCGTCCCTCCTCGTTCTGTGATTGGTGCCCAAATCCATGGAAAAATGTCGGCCATGGTCCCCAGACTGTTGTGAAGTTCGAAAGGATTCGAGCGCACACAGCAGTCTGGCGTTAGCCAGGCTATCTTTAGTTTTCATTATTTATATGATTGGATAAAGTACAACTTAAAGGAATGGGCCACCGTTTTTCCCTACTGAGATATGTTCTTACCTGAGCGTACCTGTCAGGTCTTTACATGTGCGCTCAGTCACGCAAAAAGACCAAAGATGTTGTTAGTATTTAGCCGCATAGAAGTCTATAGGAGTGAAGATATTAATGCGTTGACGTCGGTGTGCTCCTAAGGTGTTGTTACGCCTTACAATACTGTATAATACCCCATTTCATCCACTTAGAAAATCGACATGCTTAATTTTGTGTAACTATACATGGATCGTGTACTGTAACTACTCACATAACCGTATTTAAATAGGGGAAAGTGGAAGAGCTTGATTGCTTCTAACTTCTCCTCTGTTTGGCCCCATAGATGAGAGGAGGAGAGGCTAAATTCTGACAACATCTTTGGTCTTTTTGGGTGACTGAGCGCGCGCACAAAGACCAGACAGGTACGCATCAACTCATCTAAGCTCAGGTAAGAACATATCTCAGTATGAAAAAAATTATTTATTTATATGTTTATTTGATAGGGACAGAACAAGAAGCATTGTTACAAATTCCTTTAAAAGGCTATGTATTTGGGGCTATTAGGCTGTGTTGATCAGGGCTAGTCTTGCTTTAGAGCTGCATTGTATGGTGTGGTTTAGGCCTGGTTTAGACCTGGTTTATCCCAGATTTCGTCTTTGTCTAGCCCTGGTGGTACTTCAAGAGCATCTGTGTAAATGATTTGGGGTTGCTGCAGCTGATGACCTGAACAACCTGAATGACCAGGTTATTCCATCAATGGATTTCTTCTTCCCTAATGGCACAGGCATTTTTCAGGCATTTCCGTGTTATCTAGACTAGACCGCGAAGACCATATAATCTCTACAGCTATGGATAGCAAATAATAATAATTTTAAAAAGTCATATAATAACACACAAAAAAAACACTGATCAAACAAACCCAGCACGAGGATCTCCTGCACTGGCCGTACCAAGGACTCCTGTCGTAACACACAATGGCCTCGATCCATTCTGGTGTCCATTTAAATGTGGCTTATTTAGCAATTTTACCTTCATATGGGACCAACTGTGCAAGATGTGGAACAGGCATACTTACAGGAGGTCCTGAAACACAAAACATAAGAGAGAAGAAGTATATGGTTAGTGTTTTCAATCAGCAATCAAACAGATGCAGATCATCAATGTTCCCGTAAAACCACATCTAAAGCACAGGGCAGGACGTTCTGAAAGCAAAGACTGAAGAGAAAATGTCGGCGGGACATTTTGTGAACTGGCAACAGAAAAAAAAAACTACAGTATAAACTTTGGGCACCTGTCCTTCAGTCCATATTGATTTGCAAATTGGCAAACTGTACATCAGATTCCCCTTCCTATACGCAACACTATTTACCAGGAAATGAAACAGATACAAAAGTTAAAATGGCGTATGACCCCGTTTGGCTGTCCTGCATTTACTGAAGCAATTACCTGTTTTTAAGAGGTGTCACCAGTTTCCTTTTCCCCTAATTATCAAAGTCTTGTATCACTGACAGAGCTCTCCAGAACGCCCCAAATAACACTGTAGGCCCCTATTAAGTGGGCACCCAGCTGTTGAAAATTAAGGTCAGTTTTTTTTTACTATACTTCTTTGGGGCTAAGGGGAAAGTGCAAATGGCTCCTGCAGCTGGGGCATTCAAGGAGCGCTGTCCTTTTGATGCTCGCCCCGCCGCTCTTTTGTATGCTTTTTATGGATGGCTGAGTTACAGTAGACCACTTAGCTTTTAATAAACCTGCGAGTTTGCCGACAATTCCCAAAGACTCAGCGGGCAGCGTTCAAACAGCAATTACAGAAAAGTCTTACAGGCTGTATAGTACCATTTCCTCAAAAACACAAACCATTTATTGTCACTGTCATTAGGTATATGGTAAAATAGCACCACAAAGAATGATCGGCTTGACTTTTATTTAAGGAACGTTTTTTACCCAAATCTCAATCTCATTGTGTTGCTATTTCGACACTTTTTTCCCCCAGAAGCTTTCAGATGAGGTTAGAGGTTAACTCCATCTCCATCTGAGCTCCAAACGTCAGAAGTTGAGCTCCATAATTTAGCCGATGCAACGTTCTCCTTTGTGAAGTTAATTGCAAACAAGACGTGATTTCTTTCAGATCGGTGGAAAGGCGCGAGGACACTTCTAACACGTTCCAGCATTGGCCGCATTGCTGGATAACTTGAAAGTGTGGCTTCCACTTCCACAAAAACGTCTTCATTCTAACCATGTCCTACCACCGCTCTTTTCCTTTCCGTATGGCGGCGGTAAACAAACACGCGGCTAATGAAGTCTCCCATTGACTTTGAGCGCATGTGCAGACACCGCTATGTCTCTTTCCTATTTGTCGTCCCTGTCAGCTCTTGCCAAGTCTAGACCTGAGGCTTCCTGCTCCTTTGTAGATGAGTAAAAGGCGTCGCACAGACTCACACCTCAGCATGGATTTTGCGGGTGGGGGGGAGTGAGAACCTGCGGAGGCTTAGTTACTTTTGGGTTTTAGCGAATCATGAATTAAATATGCCTCGCTCCAACGTTCGCCGCTGTTGAAAACTTTAAAGAGGGTAATTGGATTTGCAGAAGGCTTACAGTGCAGAAAGCCGTACGCCTGTGCCCATCAAGGACTGAATCTGACTGTCGCGCGTTTTATGTGTTTTCAAATGTGCTCATAGTCTGGCTTCGGGCTGCTATACTTCCACACTTATGCTCATTTCTTTATAACTTTGAATGTTTAACTGTCTTCCGACAGTCCTTGCCAACTGAGTACAAGGAGATGGTAATGAAAAGTGCCAATTAGAGGTTGAAAAAAGTTAGGGCACCTGATCCACTGGGTAACTTAAATTTACAATTTCTCAGTTAGTGGTTGCTCGGTAGTGAGTACTACAGTGAGGTAGTACAGTGGTGTGAGAATGTTTCGGCATTGCCATTGGCCTGGGTGCTCAAAATGTTACGTTCCACTGTAATTGTGGCAGTGTAGCAATAATAGTATTAGTGGTGGGAGCGTTAGTAGCAGGCAGTCGAATTAAAATCACAATCTGTCAAAAACTGCTAATCTAAGTTATTCACTTCTACAAACATGTTCTGAAATGCCTGTGATTCCTCTCTCCATTGACAGTGCTCTTGAATGTGTTTCAGATGTGCACTGTGAAGTGAATCTTAAGTTTGAACCGACCACATTTTCTATTTTCTCCAGTTTGGCTTTACCCAAATCTAAAAGCTTCTTGAAAAAAAAAAGAGTCACAAGAAGCAACAATCCCACAATAAAAATGTTCCGAAAAACGCGCCAAAAAGCAACAAATAAAGCAAAAAATGACAAAAACACGACATTAAGAACTATGAAACATGAGAAAAAGAACTATGAACACACGACATAAAAGACGTGTGAAAAACGCTTCAAAAATGTGATATGCAGGATAAAACTCATTAACATTAACATCTTTTGTAGGTCTTAGCTTTCAGATAAGGTGTTGGTTTTTAGGCTGTAAACTCCAGTCGAGAAGCTTTTAGATCTGGGTAAAGCCGAACTGGAGAAAATGCACTCGGTTAGAAGTTAAAACATACATTTAATTGCAAAACTTCTCATTAGAATTACAATTAGGTATTTCTCACAAATTTTGCAGTCTTTGTACAAATTGCAGTCGAATTACCATTAAGTGTTTATGCTGAAAAGACAGACAAGGAAGCGATCACTTCGATTATCATAATACAACTGTGCTCATCGAGGTCCCAAGTGGGCACAGCCATTGCTTGAGAAGGAGTAAAGGGTACTTGCAGAACGTTTTCTTTTCTATCAGACCAGTGTGAGGTTTTTTTCATACCTGACTTGGTCACATCATGAGACCTGAGGAAGATTGCAAAAGGTGAGCAGTTGAAACTGTCAGGTATGAAAAAAATAACAAAAAAACATACTGGTCTAAATAAAAAGAAAACGCTCTGCAAGTTTAACACACACACAAAAAGACATACATTTTTTTGAATGACTATGAGTAAATGGTACATTAAGTTTGAGCTTTTACTCATGGGAACTTTGGTGAGTACTTTTACATCAGAAACCATTTGAATGATACAACATGTTTTGAGAACTTCATTGGAAAAAAAAACACTTCACACAAACAGCACCTGTTACTCATTCAGTGGTTTCGCTGCTACAAACCTTTTCCCTTTGTCCGCTCTGGTTTGTTCCAACGTGTTCTGATTGGATAACACTACAGTATTGTGGTCAAACGTAATAGCCTTCTTATAGAAAACTAAATGTTACGGTCCATCAAGCCGCCGCTCTCCATTGTGTCCACTTTAATAGAACCACTTGTGCCGCTGTGAGTGGCTGTGATTGTTTTGCTTGTTTCCCATTGATTTGTCAAGAGGGAGCCGTTTCCCTTTTTCCCCCACAATCGCTCGGTCTGATCGGTGACTGAAGAGCTGTCTGTGCAACAATGGGGTTTTCTGAAAAAAGTAAAAAAAAAAGAAAAGAAAGAACCCTGGCTTGGTGCTGTGGATGTTTACGGGAAAGTCGACTGGCGCTCAGACCTGTGCGTTGCCAAAACATTGATCTATTGTCCATCTGTCAATGGATTTGCTGTTCTTTCCATCATTTGTGGCTTTCACGCTGGATGGGAACAAGTGAAAGGCGTAAAAGCCCACACCGCAACGCTCCAGATTCTAAATGCAAAACAGGGTCTTGTAGGGTCCTGTGTTACATTATTATTACCTTATTAAGCCGTAAATAAAAGTAAAACTGTGCTTCTGTACAGATAAAAATAAGTACATTTGTTTTAAACTTCCTGTCAGTGGCTCAAATCCCGGCTCAAACCATGATGTACTATTGTTGATTTCTTGGGCCAGACACCCACATTGCCTTCATGTAGTTGGGATGTATGTGGGAATTAAACAGGAGGATCGATTTTTATCGGTCTCTGACTCTTTTCTCATTAGTGCAATATGGTTGCCGGGCAAACATATTCTACTTCTACTGTGTCACTGTCTGTGTCTAAGGATCAAGAATAAACATCACAATTAAAGCCGAACCAATGAAAAGTAGGTTTATTTTTTATCACCATGCTTATTTGTCTATTTCAAAATGCGTAGTGGTACAGAGGGACTAGAGACTTGAATTAAACTGCAACTCCTAAAATCACAGGGGCCACAAGTCTTAATGAAGGTGTATCTGACATTAAAAGTACATTCAATTATCAAGCAAATGCACACCGGCGATAAGTTGCTTTAATGAGTCAGCAAATGAAAACTGAGGCAAAGATAATCTAGTCATAAAAGTATAGGAACTTGACATAATCACTTTCAGTTATAATGTCGTGCAATTTCCACTTCTTCGTATTAGTCCGGTTCACTATGTTTAGATTTCCACTGTTTTCATGGCGAGTATGAAAACTATATATTTTGTAAACCTTATGGTATAAGCAATGAGAAAAAACAATGTTTCCATTGCCCTTGTCATTTGGTAAAATTGTGCAATTGACGTCAAATTATAACAACGTCGCCCAAGAAGTGACTTCCTGTTTCGATCCAGCACGCCAAAATAAAAGCACACAGCTCGTCTCATTGATTAGTTCAGCAGGTACTTGCAACATTAAAAGAATATAATTAAATACACACATTTTAAGTGTTTTGTCTGTTAATAGTTAGGCAGAAAGAAAGTTCAACTAATGAACTGCTGAACTAATTAATAAGATGGGCCTTTTATTTTGGTGTGCTGGATCAATTATCAATTATACCATTATTCCATTATATGGGGAGTTCTGGTCATTGCTACGGTAACTAACTCCATGAAAAATATGACAAGGGTTTCATTGACATTTTTGATTGGAACGACCAAATGGAATTTTCTGCCAAATTTATTAAATTTCTGCCAAACTATGTGTTTTACTCTCCATGTAAATGTTATTATCACACCTTTTTTAATATATATATATCAGAGCAAATGGAAGCATTGTTTTTCTCAAAAATGTATAGTTTTGATACTCTCCACAAAATCCAGTGAAATTACATAGTGAACCGGACTATATGCTTTGTTTGCCTCACCCCAACAGTTACATTTCAATGGACATTTGCTTATATAAATATGACCAATATACTTTCCGCAAAAAAATGTTGATTTTAAAATGTGGGTCGGAAAGTTTGTTAAACGAGCAACTAACTTCCTGTATCAAATTGCCCTTTTGCTCTGCCATGACTCAGTACTTTACAAGGACACTAGTCTTGCACCCTCTCCTTCTCCTCGCTCTCTTTCTATCGCACTTTGGCTCTTCCTCTCCCTCCTTCGAAACACCGCCTCACCCCAGAAGCCATTATCACGTCGCTATCAGGTGTATCCTCCAAACTGCTGGGGCTGCCTCCTGCCAAGTGCGTGTTCTCGCTGTGAATTCAATTTGAGGCGACATTTTCCATCTGTGGGGCTGTCACTGCGCCGCGTGTCCCTCTCCTTGATTCTCCGGTGGGTCCGAGCGTGTGTCGAGTCAGCTTCGTGGAGTGAAGATTGGAGTGAGCGCTGCAACGCCGGACTTATCAGCACATTTGACCAATCGCGTCGCTCCGCATTACTAACCTGCCCAAGTAAACCTTTTCCGAAAAGCGCAATACCAACAATATTCCAAGTTTACAGTGCACATTTGAAATACAAAGTAAGACCCTTTTGAGACATTTAGATAGATATTTTGTTGCTTACAAAAGACATTGTAGCACCAGAAAAATTACATCAAATTGTGATTTTGATTCAACTTGGAAAGTAATGTAGTGTTCTTTACACGCTTGAATGAATGTCTTCTGTGAAGGTTTATGAAACTGGAGAAGATGGTGATTGTTGTTGGCCACAACAAGAAATAAATTACTTACCAGGTTCTCCATCTCTGCCACGTCTTCCCCGTTTTCCTGGTGGTCCTGAAAGAGAGCAGAGGCAGTTATGTCAGTTCTTTGTCCAGTTTGTTACTTGCAGTTGCAGGAATGTTCCAATGGTTCGTTACTGAGAGAGAAATATTCCAAGCTGTAATTTTTTATTTTTTTTTGCTATAAGCAGTACACTCAACACAAATGTCAGGTTATTGGGTGACACAATAAGGAGCAACGACCACCACCACTACCGATAGACAACATTTGTTAAGCCGTCACCTGTACTGGGTTGTCTTAGTGTTGGGGACATTTGGGGACCTCTAACCTCGAGAGGCTTCATCAGCAACTATTGACCCCATACAAATGTTTGTCTACAATAGAAAACTCCTTTACAACTGAGAACTTAAACAGACATCTCACTTAGTACTGTTGTTGCAATTACTACTGAAGATCGTAAATGGTCTCAACTTATATAGAGTCTGGTTCACTATGTAATTTCGCCAGATTTTTGTGGAGAGTATCAAAGCTATACATTTTTTAAAACTTTATTAAATCAATGTTTCCATTTGCTCTGATATGTAAAAAAAAAAAAAAGAAGAAAAAAAGGGCGATAATACTGTATATGGGGAGTAAAAAATGTAGTTTGGTGGAAATTTACACAATTTGGCAGAAAATTCCATTTGGTCGTTCCAAATAAAAAAGTCAATGAAACCCTTGTCATATGTTTCATGGAGTTACCGTAGCGATGACCAGAACTCCCCATTTACTCTAGTGGAAAAATGGTGTAATTGCACAATTTCACTGAATGACAAGGGCAAATAGAAACATTGTTTTGCTCATTGCTTATACCATAAGGTTTCCAAAAATATATAGTTTTCATACTCTCCACGAAAATCCCACTACAGTGGAAATCTAAACATAGTGAACCGGACCAACAGCGCTTTTCTACCTTCCTTAGGCCCAAATCGCCCATTCATACACCAACACCAACACAGACACATAGTAAATGTTTGACAACCAGGGATCATAAAAAAAAAAATCAAATTATGAATGAAACATTTTAAGAAATTCCCACTCCAATTACTACGTACCTCAACTCCCGTGACATTTGCTGCGTTTGATGCTAAGAGAAAGCACATTTTTCTCAAGTTATGACGTGGGGCCCAGTCAAACCATAAATTACAAATGGTTTGTTTTGACAAGGCTGAACAAACAACCCGTAAAAGGTATTTTCAGCCGCATCAACTCATTTCTAGCTCTCACAATCTCACGCATAGTCATGTTTCACGTGGAATAATGACGTGCATGTTTCAGGCATGTTGACAGCTTTGTTGGAGTGAACTGGGGGAGCACAGCCATAGAAATACATTGAATTTTTGACACTTTAGACTCCTGATTCCTTACACTCTATAAAAATACAATAAAAGATGCAAATGTTTACAATATAGGACTAATAGAAATTCACACTACAAGAGGAATAAACTGAATAAACACCACCATTAGAAAAATAAAGAATTGACAGTACTGGCTTTGTTTTTGTTTGTTTGTTTATTTAAGATGGCTGCAAGTTTGTGCTTTGTTTGTTTAGTTCACGGCATCACTTTCTGGCTCTTCTCTGTGAACAATGCACCGGCGCTCCAGCCCGGAGGAGCAAACAATTACACGCTTTGCCAGGTTTTACACACTCAAGGCCTGACTGCTCGCTATTGTACACAGGTGCTCCTCTGTGACAGGAGAACGGATTCACAAATTTATCTCCTGAAATGAATTTGGTTCTCGCTTTCTTCCCTCGGAGCAACACAGCTGTCGTCGAGATGGGCAAAAAGGGAAACAGACTTTGACGACCGCAAAACAAAACAAAAGTAGAAGATGGAAAGTTTGTGGGAGAAAACTCTTGAGTGTCTTTTGCCTTACTTGTCCTGCGTTTTCTCCTTAATTGTTTGGGGCACTTGATTAGCTTTGTTTGTAAACTAACTTGGAAGTTGAGTTATTTCATAGAAGAAGTGAACAAAATGCCACAGTCAGGCAAAAGCGGCGCCCTTTGTGCCAGTTCCAAGCCTGTATAAAGACAATGAGAGGTCTGTTATAAGAGTCAATTTTATATCCAAATTAATAGGGGTGTAACGGTTCAGCTATCTCACGGTTTGGTATGGTTCTCGGTGCAGGACCCACGGTTCGGTGCATCACGGTGCAAGTGCGATATAAATGGCTAATAAGTCAGTTTTGAAATAAAATTGTCTAAATGTTCCTTATTAGACAGTTTTTGTAATTTCAGAAATACATTGAAAATGCTTTCTAATTTTTCAAATTACAGTAAATTACAGTAAAATGTGTCCTGGGCTCACAAAACAAAATTAAAAAAACACAGTGCTCAAAAGTTAAAGAAAAGAAGAAAAGAAAAGAAAAGAGCAGCGCAGCGGGCCATGTTCTCTTTAAGTAATACGTTTCAGTTTCGCTTTCCACATGGAAGCTAAAACAACAGTGCATTTGATTTGAGGCTTGTGTTTGGGTTGTTCCTAGACAACATTCTGATTGTATTTTTTTGGAAACAAAGCTTTTGATGAGGATTATGACCAAGATTGGAACTTACTCATTTGTCTGCGCCACCATAGTGCAGTGCACTGGATCTATACTTTACCGCGGCCTGGCCATCATCAGCAGGAGAAACTTTTGCAAAGGCACGCGGATTTCATTTGTTTTTGGAAGATGAAACTTTGCCTGCAGCCTCCAGTTTAGCGGTAAGTGATGAAGACGACACACATGCAATCTGTTTAGGTGCACGCACGTGCGTCTGTCACGCACCACGGAGCTTCAACATTAAGACATTTGGACTAAAACTTGAACCGTCACTTTAGTACGGTTCATATCGTCAGATTTCTGCACCGCGGTGCACAGTAGCACGGTGCACTGTTACACCCCTACAAATGAATATGTGTGGCTGGAAAGCCTCTGGACAGGAAAATGACAGAAAAATATATTATTTGCAAGTTATACAACCAATCAAAGTGGACAAACAACTGTGTGTGGCCAGTAGAGCTCCGACATGTCAGGCTGTATATTACAAATTTCCAAATATTTATCAAGCTTTTCATCAGGTTCATAATTAGTATAATATTTATCTTCAACATTTTTGTCAATATCTACAAATCTAGAGAGCAGTATTCGTAAACAAAGCAGTAGTGTGTCCATGTCTGAACCGCTGCGCTGATGTGTAAAAAAAGTTGGCAGCCGACCTCAGATGACTTTATATGTCCAACACACAAATCGATCATTGAGTGTATCAGCGGGTATCCATCTGTGAAGTTTCGGGGGGAGAAGTAAAATAAAAGAAGTATGGCTTTAACGCCGTGCTTGGCTGATTTATGGGTTCTCCGACGTGTTACCGGGGGCGCAAAAAAGCCGGATTACGTTGCACAACTCCTCTGCTCGACGCTCCGGACCGGGTTCTATCCCACTGTTTGGCTCAGACGTTGGACGGGGGCCAGGATGGTGTCAGAGGCTGCCAGTGAAGGGCCAAGTGCAGTGTGAAGAATGTGACCACAGGTGGAGGAGCAACGCTCACTTTACTGCTGCTCCCATCAGCCCCGGCTTCTGCAAGAGCGCGTTATTGAGGTTTGTGAAAAAAAAAAAAAAAAAAAGACTTGGCAACAAAATGGGAGATTTTGACAGTTGATACGTCTGTTGATGAAACAATGCATTCTTGAATTAAGTGGTTTGGTTGGAGGTGGAGGAATACTCTAAAGTATTAATACATGAATATAATACTTGGGATTGGGAAGAAGTTAAGGTATAGTTAACACAAATATAAGAGGGAAGGGAATGATAGTTTACTTAAGAACAAATAACCTGCTATTGCCATTACAGCTCCTCAAGCATACAACATCCACCAGCAACTGAATGACTGATAACACTGGCCAGGTGTAACTCTATATAAAATAACATGTTTCAAATCGTCTCTTTTGTCGTCATCTCATCATAAATCTACGAAAAACTGCACCAATCCTGCTGCTACTGCTTCTAACCTGACATATTCCCACTTTGCCAAAGTGACAACAAATACTTCATGTTCCTATGTAAAAGTATGCAGTGCAAAATCTACTCACTCAAAGTATTCAGTTACAGCCCTGTATATGGCGGTTGGTGCTCAATGGGTGGAATGCAGAGGTCTGGACAAATACCATTTAAACCATATTGTTTCTTATAGTATCACCATGATTTATAATAAAAACAGATTGATTTTCTTTACGATACAAGAAAGAAAATATTTGCCAAAATTGGGGCAAAAAGCAACACAATGTCATTCTTGAAAGACTCACTTAAACAATTGGAGCAGAAGCCAAAACAGTTGACATCACTGCGCTAAATTGCTTTGAAAGAAAAAGTACTTGAGCAGTGATTTAAGTGCTGAGAGATGCTCAGTTTTGCATCAGTGGGTAACATTAGAGTTCCTCCAAAACATTGGGATTGGAATTTGGATTTGGATTGTGAAAGTCTGTCCCAACTTTGGTCATGGAACGACTTATAAAAATGTGGCTGGTGCTTAGGGTCACCACCGTCTCCACCTCCACAATGGGTTTAATTTTAGGATGGGAATAAATCAAGGCAAGTTGTTTTTTTTCTATCAGATTTTTTGGAAATAATAGGACTGACATGATGAAAGATTAAAGTAAAATAGCGGCGAGTTGGATCGAATGTAAAAATTCCACATGATGGTTGCATGCTAACAGGCCCCATTGAATGCTATTCTCTAAGTTTATTTTGCAATAGATCAAAGTGTGTAACTTCAAGTTGACCATTGTATCATTACAACACATTCAGTTGTTTTAGTTTATATGAAGGTTACCAAACTCTACTGATTATGAATGGGATGAATGCACAGTGGCAGCGTGATTTGCTGTTGAATCATTGCATGAATAAAGGTGCTGGGATCGATTCCTGGGCTCTGTGAAATGTGCATAGTATCTCCACTCCAGAAGTCCTCACCTATAAATACAACGACGTCATGGCAACGTGTAAACAGACAGCAACCTCCCTCTCTCTTGGTACGGATGCATTTGTGGCCTTTTTCTGCGAGCTGCATTTGTGGTTTCTGTGTTCCATATTGTTTTACTGGATGCTTTTGTACATCTTTGTCGTGTTTTTGTGGGGTTCGGTGGATTTTTTTTTTTTTTACTGCAAAGAGTCCATAATGGTCCTGAAGAAAGCAGTTTTTTAAAGTACACAAACAGCTAGCTTATTAGCTAAACCCATGTGTTCTTCTGAGACATGAAGAAGCACCAAGAGCCCCCCACACCTGCCGCACAGTGGAGGTGTCACAAGAGGAGGAAACAAAAAAGGGACAAACGAGGAGGTATCCGGGCGAGACTCACAGCTAAGCCACACATGCCTTCTATTGTTCTGGGTAATGGACCGTCACTGGAGAATAAAACAGATTAACTGCTAAGCTCTTCCCAGAACATGGTGAAAGACTGTTGTGGAGCGGAGGGAGCTGCGCAGGAGGAAGAGGAAGTAGGAGGTGCTGACCAGTGCAAGACACCACACTCTGAAACAGGGACAATCCCAGGAGGCGGCGCACCATTTCAGAAGATCAGAGGAGACTGAAGGAGGCCAGACAGCTTTCCTCCGGGTGCTACGGGTCCGGGTCAGGTCGGCCCACAATGGCAGCGCAGCTCAGTCGCAGCGGCTCAGGACAAACACGGGAACACTATTTCGTTGTACGCTTGTACAATGACAAATAAAAGCACTTCCTTACTTACTTAACTAACCAGTAAAGGCCCTGTACCATTACAATTGTTAACTGGTCCAAACTCATTCCCAACATTACCAACACATTTGGAACGACCCAATTCCTCACAGGGCTGACATTAAAAGCACTGACACAGTAACTAAATAACAACATCTGACCTGCTCGTTCACAATCGATAATAAGGCTTTATAATTAGATATAAGTGCACAAAGATCTGCTACAAGGACTGTGAAGTGCACCTGTGTTGGAAACTTTAGTATTACACTAGATAAGAAAAATCCATCAAAACCCCTTCATTATGGCAGGCTTCTAAACAAAAGCATAAACCCACCACTGCACAATGGTCTTGATTTCTTTGTAAATGTACTATTTTTCTGCTATTTTAACAAGCTAACTGGGATCCTCACAATCTCACAATGAGCCTTTTGTCCAGGACACAGACAGTAGTAGTCATTTTTAATACCATTTGGCACAAAGGGAATTTGGCAGCATTGTGAACCACGCAGGGCGGCTTTGTTGTTTTACTAAACTCACATTGTTAAAAAGTCAAACACAACCCGACGCTATGATTGTGAAGCTTATAACCAAACAGGACAAAACCCTTTGCTTTATCACATACAATTATCCGTAAAGAATTGACTGGCGGTTAAAAGGCTAACAGCTCCGTTCTCAAATTCCACCAAATCAATCAGACGGATGTGAAACGGCAGACGTTTTTACAAAAGCATCATTGTTTTAGACCTCGATATACATAATCAATCCACTCAAAACTTCTCTCAAAATAATACGGCTATTACTCAGACGGAAAGCCCAGGCCAAGCATAACAGGCCCACATCCGACAGAAGGAAGCGAGGTTCGACGAGACTGGCTTTTGTACTTCGCACCGAGCTAAATTGTTTCTGGGGAAGATATGAATAAATTGAGCCGCGTGGTGCGTGCTCATAAAGTCATCGGTTTCAGGTCAGCGTGAAACATGACATTTCTCAAAAAAGGCTCTTGTGATTGGAAGAGGAATGGGAAGTTAAGGTTTGTAAAATGTCTGAAAAATTGTTTACATTTGCCGTTGTCGTTTATACTGTATGTAGTTCTGTATAGTTTCTAGGGCTGCACAATTAACCTCTTACCCCCTGCCGAGTCCATTTTCTCCGGTTCGGTTTTACCTAAATCTGAAGGCTTCTCAACTGCAGATCAACAGTGTAGCGCCTCATTTGAAAGCTAAACCCTACATAAGAGATCGTAACTTTTATCTTACTTTGTCGCCGAAATGTTGTCACATTTTTAAAGCGTTTTTGTCGCGTTTTTGTTACATTTTTGTCGCTTTTTTCGTTGCTTTTTGTTGTGTTTTCACTCTCGATTTTGTCACATTTTTTGTTACCTTTTTGTCCTCGTTTTTGCCGCTGGAGAAAGGGAACACGGTTCAGGTGTGAGTTAAGAGGTTAATCACACTTGAATCGAAAGCACAATGTAATGATCAAAGTTAGCAGCAATATGGGGACCAGTGCAGATTAATCAGATTAAGCAGTACTAAGTAACGTGTTTACCTTAATAAATCATTTCCGTAGTCCCTCTGGGGGTAATACAAGTGTTAATGGGATGATTGGGGGGTCTTTCATCTCCCCCTGGTGTCTCTGGCCAGAAAACCATGCTTGCAACTTGACTGCCACCGGGTCGGAGCAAGCAATACACACTAATAGAATCACGGAGAAGAAGCTAACAGACTAACAGGCTAACGGGCAAAGCTAACTGCGGGCTAGCGCCACTTTAAACAGTATTTACAGCCAAGTTTGAGTGAAAAAAATTATTTCCATTGTATAACTGGATGTACAACACCCCTCTCTTCCTTCACCTTTTCTGTCAGCGTAGTATTTACTCTCCAAGACATTTAATAAGTTAAAAAATCGTAACTTGCTAAGACACCTGCAGTTGCGCTTATGGCCTCTAGGGGCAAGAGTTACTTACTGTAGTACTGCTTTAAGGTTAACGTGTGTGCAAATCTTGAGCCAGGATTCAGAAACCCAACCAGACACAGGGAGAACACGCAAACTCCTTACTTTTTAGGCTATTTGTTTGACATTTTACTCCATCATTTACATGTATCCACGGTTGAGCTAATTTCCTGTCATGTGGATAGGAAACACCCAGTTGCAGCACAGACGCAAGTTTACATAGGCCAAAGCTTCTCACTCAACCATGCCACTTCTGTTGTTCAGAGTGGATGTACTGTGAGCTGGTCTTGGTAGAGAAGCACGGTTTTCTCTCTAAAAAAAAAAAAAACCTCATTGAAATAAAGGTAGCTGCAGAGTTGGACATGCACAAATGAGGTGGTAATCCATTTCCACCAAAATTACGGCAGTAATACTGTCTCCGAAGCTGCTGTCTCTAAATGAATGGCCTGTCAAAAGAAGTGCCGCAAAACCTGTGTGCACTTTTGACATCCAATCAACTTTCCGCAATAACTTTCCGGGGAAAAAAACTGCGGGATTAGCCCAGTTGAAAGTGCATTTCCTCAAAATCTATCAATGTCGTCAAAAACAGTGAGGGGATTGAGGAAAATTTAGTGGGATAGGGCTTCACTATAGTTCATTTAATCTCGCAACATGGATGGATGAGTTTATTAAACCTGGCAACACTTTGGGGAATCCGAGGCAAAGGGAACTAAATCTGTGCGAATGCTGGCCTCCCTTACCGTGCAATCATTTTTTACTTTACAAGGACATATTTGTGGGAACGTCCTGGCAATGGCGACAGCAGTTGTGCTCCAAGATCCTTATTGCCATGCATGACAATGAATAAATCAACATGTACAATGTTCATTCATACAGCGGCTCCACTGTTCAAGAGGAAATATGGAAATCCACTTTTATACATTACGTCTTGCTGCTGAAGGAAGTTACTTTGGTCATGTTTTTAATGTTGACGTAAGAATTAGAGATGTTGGCTGCGTGATTCTCTTTCAGTAACAAACAAAGTCTGGAGATGCACAGGTAGATGTGATCCAATACACTGCAAATGAATCAAGCGTAAAGTCTGCAGTATGTCTATTGGTGGAAGATTAATAATACAAGACAAAAACATGCAGCTTTTGACCAAGATAAACTGCTCAAGGAAGAGGCTTAAGCTTGGAGTTCTTGGTTGTTCAATATACAATCGAAAGTGATAACGCTTTTCCAGATGCTCAAAGCTTTACAATTTCGTGCATTACTCATTCACACTATTCTTGGTGGTGGTAAGTTACTATTGTGGCCACAGCTGCCCTGGGATAGACTGAAGCGAGGCTGCCAATTTCCACCGCCGGCCCCTCCGACCACCATCAACCACACCCTCACACACAATACATTCACCCAGGCTTCCTGGTGTTCCCCGGAGGTTTCCATCCAAGTACCAACCAGACCATATCCTGCTTAGTTTTAGAGATGTGATGGGATCAGGCATAGCAAAGGTGGAATGGCCTTTAGTATGTGTTGAACTGTATTATATTAAAACAATAAATGATCTAATTGAGAACATACTCAGTTGTTTCTAATGGCTTTTGTACCAATCAGTGCATCTTTGCAATTAAAATCATTCTAATTGCATTTCCACTATGACCCCAAATTGGTATAAGTGGCAAAATATTTATCGCTCATGCTAATTTGTATCACGTCAATGAGATCACTCCAAAAAAGCAATAGTGTCAACAGCAGCCGGTCAGACATTAGCTCCCGAACAGAAGCCCTGTGGCCCCGTAAATGACCTCGCTAACAACATTTAGCTAACCACTTAACTTCCATAGACCTTTCAGTCTGAACTTTAGCAGATGAAGGGATGGCAGGCAGAACAAAGAGGAGTTTCCACGAGCCACTGCGAGTCCCAGCGACCTCAAATATGACCTGAAATACCAGAAAATTCCCTCAAATGGAAAAAGCATGACAAAGTACAGTTAGCCTACGCGACGTAGTTCAGTGGTACACTGTTAACCACTCAGTGTAAACAACACAATCTATTTAGCGGCTGCTACAACAGGTCATCCAAAGTTTGCCTTGTCAGTCGTGAGAGGCATCCCATGTGCTACGAGGCTCATGGACTTCGTTGATAATTGAGCAATCGTCAAAAGGGGAACATATCTTTCTCCATTGTGGTTAACTGATACAGGGAACAGATTGCAGCGGGATAGTTAGCATGTAATATTGATCAATTTTATGGAGTAACCCGATCGTCAAACGTTACAAGCAGAATTTCACGATGTACTTTTGATTTAGCGACTACTGTATTCAAAGAGATATACAAGACAAAGACTGAAATAAAATAAAAGATTAATTTGAGTGCTTTGTGGGCTCTGCTCTTGAGACAAAAATCATACTAAACTGATGGATAATTTGATGTTCCCTTTTACTTGATTTGAAATTGAACCGAAATCACACAAGCAGTTGTTGTTGTTTTTTGGGGGATTTTTTTTTCAAAGAAAGTTCATGTTTCTGTGACATATATCTTCATTATCTCTAGTTATTTGGTGCCAAAGCTATTAGTTCCTAAAGGAATCAAATGATTGCAGCCATTTAGAAAAATAATCTGTTCCAGTTGCAAACAATGTGTGGCCTAGATTTCGGCGATCTCTTTAAAATTGTGCAGATTCAGCGGTGATGAGAAAATTTCAGTTCCCATCTTCGCCCTTGGTCGTTATGAATGGATTGTTATGCGCCCAGAGACATGTTTACATTAGCGCTGGACAAAGTATGATTAGTTAGCTGGAAAGACCGCCTTTGATTTATA
This sequence comes from Neogobius melanostomus, assembly GCA_007210695.1. NCBI lineage: Eukaryota > Metazoa > Chordata > Actinopteri > Gobiiformes > Gobiidae > Neogobius > Neogobius melanostomus. Next base: position 9,862,750 of record VHKM01000042.1, read on the forward strand.
AGATGTCCGTAAAGCAAGACGTCTCGCTGATTAGGGCCTAAATTTAATCTAACAAACAGTCATGAGGGGCAATGAGCGGTGACGCCTACCGCACGCGTCCTAATGGAACACTCCGATTCGCAGTTTTCAATTACAGCTACATGGAAGTGTTTCGATAAAGTTGTTGTGGAAGCTCTCGCGGCGCGGGTTGGGGCTAATTCGCTGAAACAACAGGACACTTGTTATTGTCAGTTAAGCTCGCGGCGCCAGGCAGCAGGAGTCGGGAGGCAATTATACAAAACAGTGTTCGTTACATGGCAGAAAACGGCAACTCATTACGGAAAGTAAACGAAGCGTCATTTTAGAGGACGTTATTATCAGCTGAATGGAGTGATTTCGCTACACATCCCTGATAAATATGGTAATTGCAGTTCTTCGCGTGTTTGTGAATAATGCCGATTGGGACGCTCGGTCCGTCCTGACGCTCGCGAGTTATCAGTTCATTACGCGCAGAGTCCATCCATTAGGAGGTGAGAAATGTGTCTGTCACTGTGGGCTCCATTAACACCGCATCAGGCAGATTGAAAACTGGATTAAAACCCATCAGTCTATCCAATCATGCTGGACATACGGCTCCTGATAGCTACATAACTAGTCAAGAGCTAAAAGTCATGATATCCATACAGTACAGGCGAATTGTTGTATCTAAAATGCTCATAGTGAATGAATGACAAGCAGTTGTTGTTTTCATTTCCCCTATAAGACACATCAACGCAAGAACTTGGTGAAAATGAATGCAACACTGGATCTTTTGACATTGCAGAAGCTTTTGGTGAATGTTGTCTGAAGCCTGTCACAAAAACTTTGAATCGTAACAATGCAATGCCTGAACCTTTCCTCAACTTTCCAAAGACCTGAATAGTTTGGGAGAAAATAGTGAGCCATGAAAGTAGTCTCCGCAGTGTAATCCATTTTTAAGGCTAATAGTTGCTTCCCCGTGACCCCAACAGGGGATATGAAGTCTGGAACATTGCCGTACTGTGCGAACACAAATCACTTCTGGACAACTTGCTGCTATCCTAATTGCACGTGTTGTTTTAGCACTGACAAACAGCTCGCAGTCTGGTCGATCTTTTTGCACCTCGCACTGAAAAGTCTACGGCATGCAAAGGTAAATGGTTTGCATCAGACTATGGCTCGCAGGCATGCATGGATCATCTCCACTTTGCTCCGGTTCAGTGTGGAGGCTGGAACAACCCGCTGAGGAGGAGGAGGAGGAGGAGGAGGAGGAGGATGGGCCTTTGGAGAGAGGCTTTTCATCACCTTCAGAGATCAATGTGTTTCCTGACTGCTGGGATACTTGAGACCCACCCTATGCTCCTGCGCACACTGCATTTATCCACCCAGCGATCCCGGCTGTGGTGGAGATGTGGGCACAGCACGTTCCCTGATGAGGAGCGCTCCGTAATAAGGTGATCGATTGGCCCATTCCCATCGCTTAGGGCTGCCAGTTAAATTGGCAGTGATGGCCTCCTTGACGGATATATCAAATGGCTTCACTGATGACTGTCTAAAGTTTGGCTCGAGTACAGAACAATGTACAGGATGCAGTTTGATACCGAAAAAGGTTATCTCAGGTCTTTTCCTGTAAAATGAGAAGTTGCCTGTTGAGTTCACTGTCATAGCTAACCTTTTATGTTAGATATCTGGCAACACTGCTTCACATATTCAGCCGCGCATGCATACGAAGAAAGCCACAATTACAGAGCGGACAGTTGAAGTGAAGCTTTTGAGTCTGACTTCTCACAGAGAAACTGAGAAAAACACATCATCTCTACCCCCAATGCACAACCAATCTCCTCCTGAGTGTAATTTATGCTCTCAGACTTCCATAAGCACGAGATCCGTAGACACTGAGCTGGGCTACCATTGACCAGGCATTAATGAATGTACTCAGCATATGTGCACAGCAGGAAAAACAACCCGGCACTAACCTAGCGCTCATCGATTACCCACCGGCAGTGACTGATTTAAGCCCCTGATCCACGCCCTCCCATGGTCGATCAATGGGCCTAATTAGAGCTGAAGATGCAAAGATGGGGTTGCATGCTGTAATGGATTCTCCGCATGCTTTGACTTCTACTTTAGAAATGTTTGTTTTTTGGAATAGTAATAGAGCGGTAATACTCAGGGAATTACTCATATATTTCTCAAGCTTATCCATCGGTCTCCAGGGATTTAGGACCGTTGCCAATTAACACTTTGAATCAAAACCTTCTATCATTTGAAGGGTCAAAAGTCGTCCCATAGATTGATTTTCATATCAATATTATTCACCATATTAAGAATTTTCAAAGTGCAATGATAATATAAAAAAAAAAAAATCCACACCAGCTTCCTCTATTTGTTTTCAAGAAGTTCTGAATACACTTTTGCATTTTATTTTACAGACTTGTTTTAAGTGTCCACTTCATTCATGTTAGATCGCTCTCCATCATGTCCTCACCTTCTTAATTTGGATTCTCATTTTTAAATTGATCCCTTCATTGGCTTCAGACCGCAGATGCTTTTGAGGTTTAGCAAGGGTGTGCTGCATACTCGTATCACGCGCCCAACCGATGCCGTTGTATCATGTAAACCTGAGTTGGAAGTTGCCCGGAATATTTTGAAGGGCATTCCAATAGTGGAATTGTTCCTTGACCCCGAAATCCGCGCAGGACACTCCGTGCACGATTAGCCTCTGACCATCGCTCTTGTTCGGCTTCAAATGAAATTCTTCATATGCATGTATGGCTATTGGATGTCGCCCTGAAATCGTAAGTAACCCAATACCCGGCGCTCGCGGCTGACATGACTGCTGGCTGACCTCATTGACGCGCCGGGATGTGAGAGCCAGTGCTGTCCCGGGACGTATATGTGTCTGAGAGCGTGCGGTTTAGCGTTAGCAGTGCAGTGCTATATCATGCGAACCGCAGGGCCCCCGAAAGGCGCTAAAGGACAGTAAGTGCAGTTCGTCAGCTCAGATAAAAATCACTGGAGTCACGCCAGAGGTATGGATATACGGACGTCAAAATGTCATTATAACCCACTAGTGTTTAAACAACCAGGCACATTTTGTTTGTGAACCTTTTGTTGTTAACATAAGCTTACACTGAAGACCTATGCACCGTATCCCAGCTATTGGTAAGGAGAGGGCTTCTTTATTGAGTCTGATATCTTCGTGGGTCTATTTTCTCAAGTTATTTTTCTTTACATGATCCGATGTCAAAACGTCCACAATATTTTCCAACATCTGTCGCGGGCCAGGCCTTCTGACCGAAGCGATGTGGGCAGGTTTTCACACTCCTTTGATCTTCCCCACATGTATGCGCGCTCTATTTTCTTTTGTCGTTGCGCCTTACTGTATCTCATCCTCGGAGCTCGCAGGGGATCCGCTTTCACTCTCCGCCACTTATCAGCCCGCTTTGGTGGTCTTAGGGCTGGTGTGTTTACTTGAGCGCACCGTGACCCGCTCCGGATTATTCCAGCACAAGTCGGAGCACGCGAGCGCGACGGGTGCACGGGCTTTGTGTCACGGAGAGCTTGTCAACAGCTGGGGGAAAATGCATGATGCAGAGGCTGATGATAATGAAAGGGAGGGTAAGGGGAGACAGAGGAGAGGAGATCCCCCTTGGAAGGATGAAAGATCTGGGGCAAAATGGAAAGATACTGTATGCAGACTTCAGTATGTGGCACGTGATTGTTGGAGTTCACCAATTGCCCTTACTGGATTCATCATATTTCAGTTTTTAATACAAATATATGGTCAAAGCATTTTAACATTCATTCATAGATGATAGTGCATATTCGGGCGACGGTTATTACGGGCGACGGTGGTGCAGAGAGTAGAGCGGGTCGTCTTGTGACCAGAGGGTCGGTGGTTCGAATCCCGCAGGTGCCCACTGTCATTGTGTCCTTGGGCAAGACACTTCACCCACCTTGCCTCCAGTGTCTGCGTACACTGGTGTATGAATGAGCGTGTGAATGGGTGACTGGTTCCTTGATGTAAAGCGCTTTGAGTGCCTAAAGCAGGTAGAAAGGCGCTATATAAAATGTGACCATTTACCATTTATTCATAAACGGGACATCGTTGGAGCAAGATTTAGCTTACATATGGGGCCCAAGACAATACACAATATTAAAAACACAAACATACATTAGTAACTGATGGGGAATTATAGGGTTAATTCGGCCTTCACACATTGCTCTTATCATATCGTACTGTACTGATTTAGCAGTACGATATGATAAGAGCAATGTGTGAAGGCCGAATTAACCCTATAATTCCCCATCAGTAACCTGGGATACATATTACCTTAGATACCTATTCTATTATCTACCAACTAACCTTACCTACTCTATTTTAAAACTGCCTTACCTTACTTTTACTAGCTTAGAGTTGCATCAATTTTTCTTTAAAAAAAACCCGCCACCAAAAAAGCAACGAAACAGGCGACAAAAAATTTGAAAAAGTGACGACAACTTAGGTAAGCCTGCCTACTGGATTGACAACAAGGACTGGATGGTCTCGATCCTGGCCCTTCTGCTGAGGGGATCCCATCGGCCTGGGTCTCTATAGCCTGTCCGTCCATGGGAGTGGATCTTTCCAGCCTCTGTGGTTCTCCCCGAGGTTTATCGTTTCTCCCACTGGGTTTTTGAGTTTTTCCTTGCCGTGCTGGAGAGTCTAAGGACAGGGGACACCCGCGCCACTCGTCGCCACCTACTGCTGACGCTTATTTGGACATTATGTTTGCCTGGATACTTGATTTAAATGTTGTAATCTGTAAAGCACTTTGTGATGCCTTCGGTATGAAAAGCGCTTTATAAATAAAGTTTGATTGATTGATTGATTGAGGTAGGTCTTAGCTTTCTAATAAGTCGTTACACTGGCCTATAGGCTGTAAGCTCCAGTCGAGAAGCTTTTAGATTTGGGTAAAGCTGAACTGGAGAAAATGTGCTCAGTTAAGGCGGGGGTTAAGAGGTTAAAAAGTGAATGACCATCCATCCATCCATCCATTTTCTTCCGCTTTATCCGAGGCCAGGTCGCGGAGGCAGCAGTCTCAGCAGAGATGCCCAGACTTCCCGATCCACGCACACCTCCTCCAGCTGTTCTGGGGGGACCCTGAGGCGACACCAGGCCAGCTCAGACATAGTCCCACCAGCGTGTCCTGGGCCTTCCACGAGGCCTCCTCCTAATAGGACATGCCTGGAGCACCTCCCGATGTCATTCACTCCCTCGGGAGTCATTCACTCCCTCATCATTCTACTCCCTCGGGAGTGAATGACCATTCACACAAATTTGAATAATAAAATAAAAACATCTTTTATCATTGCCTTGTTTGTTGCAAATGATAAAAACTCTTTTCAGCATGGGCACTTTATAATAGGCCATTTATTGCCTATATGCTCTATTGCATTGTAGCTAGTGTCTATTATAGCTGACTGCCGACCCATCAGCAGATATAGAACCATTTCTCATCATCCTATGCATTGAAATCACATGCGAGCAATTCAACATGTGTGTATGGAGCCTATGGAGGTGCGGACAGCCTGCAGAGGGAGGCTGACGCTGCGAAGGACAGCTAGGTGTACAGTTACCATACGGGAAGAATACAAAATGTCAAAACAAAGGCAGATAATATCATTTGGCATCGGGAAGTCTGAACACATCCATCCTTAACGCGTCAAACACTACCTGCCTTCTTGAATTGCAGCACATCAATGAGCACAGACGTCCCCTATACAAAACACGAGACTGGAAACGCAAATAAAATCGTCTTCATCGAGCTGTCAACCGAAGCTTTACAATCCCAACGTATGGTTTATTTTCAAAACACGGGAAAGCCCTCTGAAGCAATTAAACGGATGAGCATCTTTCCTTCCTTCCCCACAAGCCGAGCCTAAAACAACTCGATCAAAAAACTATGAGACCACACTCCTCTGTAAGCCCGTGCAAATAAACGGTTATTCAGGAAAGCTATTAGCCTAACAAGCCAAAATTTCCTCAGAATAACTACTGCTTCTGTTTGTTTTTCATCAGTTCCATCCCAGAAAACAACCCGACTGTTCTGTTACTTTGTGGGGTATTAAGTTCCTCCTAATAGGCAAAATATTTGTTTGAGTTGGCATGTTCAATGAAATACGTCCCCAAAAGGTCCCCAAAATATTGCTTTTTAATCCACAATTATGCACAATACCCTCTTTAACGTGTTTTAAGCTAATAATGTATTCTTTGGCCTTCGACTGACCTACAAGTCAAGCCAAAAACAACGGAATCAATAAACACGGGACCACAATCCACGGGCTTGTCTTCGAAGAGAAATTAGCTCGTGCAAATAAGCTGTAATTCAGAATGGAAAATAATTATCCTAACAAGCCGAAATTTCCTCCAAAGAACCACTGCTACTGTTCTGTAACCTCTGTCCAGTTTCCAAACACCCCACCTTTGCCGTAATTCACTTTAATAGGAGGTATTTTTCAGCTACGAAGCTTTCTCTGAGTCATCCCCGCCGACCACAGGCTTCTTTAACAGGCCCGGTGGTGTAAAGGGAGACCTTATAAACGCTAATTTAATGCAATGCTATTTCGAAGAGGCCAATGAAGGAGCAAATCAGTGCCTGACCTTTTACGCAAGCAATTATTGTAGTTAGAAGAGCTAAAGCTGGTGAGGTGTGAGCTCAATTGATCACTTGACTTGTACTCAAAGATACATGTTCAAAGATGGATGACAAAGCTTGCATTAAGTTGCTAAGTACGGGACAAATGAGTATAGGAAAGACCAGATCTAAACCACAGAATATGTCCATGAGAAACGTCTTGCAAATCTGAGCAGTTTGACATCAGCAGTAGCAAGTCAAACCAAACCATGAACACCATTTAAACTGTAATCAAAACAGTCGGAGAGCCCCGCGAAACACGAGAAACACAATTAGCACAATTCACCGGCCCTTGAAATTCATCTGTGATTGTTTTGGAGAGCATTAGGCCAAGGCGCCACTGCATCATGTTTCCACCAAAAGTGTCAGTCAGAGTGACCAGTTCAAAGGTCTGAAGAGGTCACCCGAGGGGGCACGTTCTCGTGGGACGGCCCTAATCCTGACCTGTAGTTTCAGGTGGGGTGAGGGCCACGGAGGAGCAGATGGTGGGGCCCGACTTCTCATCAAGACACATTGTTCCTATTATGGGTTTATTCTGAAGGGATTCGCCGCAAAATACCGCCACGCTAACAACCAGCTCAGTCCACAGATGCCAACGGCCTCGCTGGAGTAAACATTATACCCCTCTCACTTGTGTTACATAAGTCGCGAATTTATGCAGCGACTCAAGTCAGGTTTTGTATAAATATTTAAGAGAGTTTTGACAAGTTTAACACAACTTTTGGCTGATAAAAGCAGATTCTCGCCCATAAAGCTGTCCGATTAGATTCCAGAGGTGTCTGCGAAGATACGGCATGTGCAGAGAAACTCACTTACTATTCCGGGAGGTTTTCGCCTTTTCAAAGTACTCGCACAGCAGCCCTGAAGTTTCTAGTCCTCATCTGTTGAATCAGATCACACAGCTCGCCATCTCCGCGTGCATCGCTCGCACCTAATTCACGTTTGCTTTTTTTTTTGCACTACTTTACAGCGGACCGGGAACGCCGAACGAAAGCTGCAGATTTGGAGACGCAAAATCCTTCACTCTTGACTTACTCATAGTTTTTGTTTATGACATTTGCCTGTTTCAAAAACTTAACTTACGCTTATTAGGCTATATCTAAAGACTGTTATGAAGGGCCATAAGGATTTGAAACAAGAACAATATGTTGGGTGTTATCTGTTGAAAGCTGTACATAAGCAGCTTACATGAGAAGATTGTGCTAATAATCACTCTTGCGGTTGCATTTTATCATCAAAATGTTTAGCTTTTGGATGTAAACAGCCTTTAAACTTTAGGGAGGGGCACACATTATTTGGTAGCTAGGGCCAATTGGCAGCAATGAAAACTCACAAATGTTTTAAATTAAAGACTGCCAATAATCTTTAATCTCTCCAGCAATGAGTTACGTTAGAGTAGATCAAGCCACCAGTAGATCTGCCATACATCAAAAGAAGACGAAGCGAGATTCAATTCTTCTTGCTAGCTTGACATTAGCCGCATGCGTATTACACACTGCGATTGGAGGGGAACTGATTGTAAACGTTGATTGTCTGCAAGAAGTAAAACTCGTTGTCCAAAAATGGTAGCATTGGCTAAAAGAGCTTGGATGAAACTTTCAGACCACCCATTTGTCTCATGGCGGGCCAAAGTTGAAATCCATCAGAATACAATGTTCCTATTGAGTTGCTGAACAAAGCTGCGATAGGATCTATTCTGATTTAGAGCTAAAGACTGTCTCCTGCATTGAATTACCTGTGTTCATTAACCGATCATTTCAGGATGGCGAGTGATCAACCTTTTGAGAAAAATGATCCTCGTCCTTCAACGTTATGGTTTTGTATTAACAGTAATCCTACTTGAATATGTTGGTTACGCCTCCCTCCTAATTGGATCTGACAGAGAACTCAGAGATCAACAAGTTAAACAGTCCTAAAGTCGCTTTTTCTGTGAATACTGAATAACTTTTACTTGAGTAATTACCTTGCAAATAACCAGACAACCCACTTCTGACCATGCCACATATAAATGAGAAAACACAAGTCATTTTTCTCTGTCAGCCGCATGTCTAATGGTCCGCTCTGCAATTCCCCATTTAAAAAAAACAAAACAAAACCCTTTCGTGTCTGCAGAGCCTAAAACATGCATGTTGCTGTCACCTTTCACCAGCTTTTTGTTTCATCAAAAGCTCGGGCTGCTTTATTAAAAGACAGAATTAGGCCACAGACGATGACAGTGGGGGGAAAGTCGAAAATGAAAAGTTGGGCGGGGATCAAAAATGTGGCTTTTCTGACCAAATAGAGTGACAACAACCGCAAACTGGCGTGTCTTTTGAGTCCATTTCCAAAGCACTAATGAAAATGGGCTCAGACAGTAGCGTAAGCCTGAGCTCTTGTGTAGGCCGCGACCACACATATGTGACAAACGTGCCCTTTGCGTTCAAAGAGGACTAAAAGGCCATTCCGGTTAACAGCTTTAATAAACGGAGACATTTGCACAGATGCGGTGATATGTGATGACGCTCTGTGATGTCTAAAGCCCCGAAAGAACACAAATCTATGCCTTCTGTTTGCCAATTAGGTTTAGCATTTAGGACAGCCAGTCAATAGACATGTTTGTTTTTCATATCTAATATTGTATATTGAGTGGTGTCCAAGAGTTGTCTCGGGCAACTCTGTGTGAACTATTTCTTTTAGCACTGAAGTATTAAGAGCTGGCAATAAAAAATAAATGCCCAAGTAGCATTGTGTTAAAGAGGGGGTATTATGCTTTTTTCAATCACATAGCACCAGTCTATAGCATACTACAATGATGACGTAACCTTCTGTTGCTCTGTATATGCAGTAAATTAAAATAACTGCCTTGAATAAAATTGCTCTCTCAAAAAGGCTGTACTGAACGTCTTGAAATAGGCCTCTGTCTCTTTAAGAAGCTTTCCGACACGCCCCCTTCAGCACACTGCTGTGGCATCTAAACAACAACACTGTGCGGGGAGGGGGCTCTGCTGAGCTGAGGAGCAGTGGTTGGTGGCTTGGCTGGTGACGAAAGGTCCAGAGGCGTCTCCAGGAGGTGGGGGCGTTCCTAGGAGGACTGAGGCATAGCTACACCTAAAATGGCTGCCGTCTAAGTTTTTACTGATTATTCAAAAATATGTGAATGAGCCAAGGCAACACTCCAGGCATGTGTTTAATGAGGGAATGACATAATAACATGATATAAAGCTTGAAAAAGTCGATTTTACATAATACCCCCCCTTTAAAAAACTAAGCGTTTCCTTAGTGTAACTATATGAAAAGGTCGGAGTTAGGCAGAACATCATAAAGAAGCAATAGACTTTGGAAAATCACCAATTGTCTGGTGAAAATGCTGCAATTGTGGGTCATACAAAATGAAAGTAATAGTTAAAAGTATGGTTAGAAGCTAAAAAAGCAGATTTTGCAGGATAAGTCTGAATTTCTGTAGAACTTGAATCTCAATCCAGGCCACTTGTCTCCTGAGAAGTAGAAACGTTTCTCCCCCAGAACCCAGTGCTCATTGTGCGCCTGCTGAAGTCAATTACATGTCCGAGTGGCGGCATGCTGTTCACATTACAATCGCCATGTTGCGCCGTTCATTGCCGCGTATATGTTCCACGAGATCCCGTCACCGTGTTGCACTTGCGGGAAGCAGATAAAAGAACTGCGCCAATGTGTTACTGCGCTCCTCAAAGTGCGGCTGAGTTATGCAAAGCCAGCATGGGAAGATCCACGTTCAACAGCATGACAATCCCTCTCTGAAATCTAACCATCTCCGGGGCCGTGGGGACGCTGCGGTTATCCCATGCGGCAGGCCGATTCTACCAGCTTGCGTCATGCCCGCGTTAGCTGCATGCGGATAGCCGGTATGTCGCGTGTTTGGTTAACTGCCTGTAATTGCTCTCAACACCTATAGCCTGGGAGCTTTTCCACCAGTGCCACTGTATCAATTGGGCCTGGAAACGTGCCGAAACGGGGGCCGGCGACGGCTAATCTCCCACAATCATTCGGTGCGTTCAAAGGCAAGTGTGACTGACGTAAACATTAAACACTCGCACATGTGTGGGGATTATAAAAGTGAGTCATGAGAAGATTTTCATTTGCTTAAACTTTAGCCGTAATAAAGAGGGCTTTAAGTCGTAAATGTCAGTGGAATAGTGGGGATTGCAAGAGCAGGCTTTGCACTATATTAAATTATTGTTGGCAAAATATGAAATTCTATGAACTCCTAAAGCAACTCCTACAGCAACTCACTTATGCGCTCATTCCTCAAGAAGAAAAGATTACAGTCCCCAAATATAAACTAGACACAAATCTCTTTAACAAATCTATTAAGGACAAATCTATTAGTCCTTGCTAGAACTGGAAAAAGTAACACTTACCCAGTATGAAGACATTTACCAGGGAACATTGTTACCTTTGTCTTGGAAATAATATGGGAATAGGGCCACTGAATGCAATGCCCCTTGTTGTCCCTAGTTACCAAGCTTTTCTTCCTATTACCGTTTAGTGTGACCACTAAACTAAGCTTAAAAGAGGATATAATGCAATATTTCTGAAAAGTTAACAACAACAACAACAGTGCATTTTTACCAAATTCATACTTGCTACTATCCATCAAGTCATTCAGTCGAAAAGTATTGATTTCGACCGCCTTCATTTGGTGTAAACTTTTAAAACGCAGGAAAATCCCACAGGCACAATCAGAAAATCAGCCTTATCATCCTCTTTTACAGTCTGTCGTCGGCCGTCTTCGCAAATCAATGTTCCTTCCCTCGTCTTTGTTTTGACATATTATCTGCGTTTCACTCTAACAAGCATCTCCTGAAGGGAACTCTGCTCAGATGAGTTGATTATCACAACAGACGGTGAGAAGGCGCGAGTGTCGAAGCATGCCAGGATTCGTAATAAGGCGTGGGGGGGGAGATGTGAGAAAGTGCAGGAAGGGAAGTGTCTAGACAGTGAAGTTGGATTTCAGAGGAGAGTTCTTGGCCTTTTTCACCTACAGGCTGCATTAGCAAACATGAGAGGTGGCTAAATGTTCCGGGGCCAGAATCTATCACAGAAGCTACAGTGCAGGTTATACATAGCAATACTACTGTAGCCACTGCTCCTCAAGTTATCTATATATGCGTTTTCATCTGAGATTTTTTTTTTTTTTTTTTTCAATAATACAAGATAAATTCAAGGGGAAATGCTGAACTGTTGCCAAAATTCAAGTCTTTCCCAAATGAATCAATCGTAGGTTTAGACCATATTTTGTTTCTTGATGTTTCCCTTTTTCAAGCTGTGAAAGTTGGTAGTTGGGTACAAACAGTTAGCATGTGCCCCAAATAGTTTCTAGCTCTAACAATTTATCCCTCACATCTCAATTGCTCACTGGTAACAACTAAATGTGTATTTTAAGACCAATGGGCGAGGAAATCACGGTGCTGCCGTTGCTGCAATACCGCCCCCTAGTGGCAAGGGGTGACTCCAGAAAGCTTGCAATAACATGGAAACCAACAGGGACTGGTTTCTTTTATCTTTTATCGTTTCTAAAAATGCAATATCCTCCTGTGACAACCCTGAGAAGAGTGAGATATTTTTAACCACGCTGTTTTTGAACAGGAAAAACAGGAAGCAACCTCCCTCTCTCCTTGTGAGTTTTTTGCCTTTTTCTGTGAACCGCATTTGTGGTTTCTGTGTTCCACATTGTTTTTCTGGATACTTTTGTACGTCTTTGCCGTGTTATTGTGGAGGTTTGGTGGATTTGTTTACTTTGAGAGTCTAAAATGGTCCTGAAGAAAGCAGCTTTTTAAAGGTAAACAAAATGCTAGCTTATCAGCTAAACCCATTTGAGACCTACACATTTCTTCTTCTGAGACACTGAAGAGGCACCAAGAGCCCCCACAGCTGCAGCACAGTCGAGGCGTCACAAGAGGATCTACAGGAAACGAGAGATGGTGAAAGACTGAAGCAGAGGGAGCGGAGGGAGGAAGAGGAAGGGGGAGGAGGAGCTGACCAGTGCAGGACACCACTCTCTGAAACAGGGACAAACCCAGGAGGCGCTGCACCATTTCAGAGGAGACAGAGGGCAGCCAGCCAGGTTTCTTCCGAGTGCTACAGTTTCCACGACCTCCAAGGTCATGCGGGTCAGGTTGACACACAGTGGCAGCAGCCGCAGCAGCTCAGGACTAACACCTGAACAGTATTTTGTTGTACAGTTGTACAATGACAATAAAGCACTTACTTATTTACTTACTGCATTTATAAAGGTTTAGCTTTGGGCTTTGATTGACAGGCCCAGGAGAAATGCAGAGTCTTTTTGCCGCTCGCCCGCCTTTTTGGCCTTTTTTGGAACATGCTCTGTGGGAGGTGACTGAGCTGCCATCATGGATTCTCTCTCGAATTATGTTTATTAATGAAATGGAGAGGAGTTTTATTAACATGAGAACAGTCACAATACAAATAGTTACATCTTTAATACTTTTTTTGCAAATACATGTAGACCTCATTGCACTTAGTTTCACTAGCATCCATTGTTACATCAACCAGGGAGAGAAGTGCAAGCATAATGATATGGTCCACAAATTCCCAGCTGAATTTGAATGCAACATGGACAGGCTTGTTCAATAATCAAGACATGTTTAATTTACAAAATATTATTGATTAGTTGCTGCTATTGTCACACATTCATCTCAGTCTCTGCAGCAGATGAACTAGCCTTGTTCTGTTCCATAACTGAGGGCTTCAAAAGGTTTTACCATTTCCTATAAAGCTTGGGAAACTTCATCGGGCTTTGGCCTCGGCCCAAAGAGAAAAAAAATCTTCTGTAAGGCATGTAGTGGATTTTTTTTCTTTACTTTTTCCCCTTGCCCCATTTGCAGATGGTGGGACTCCGGTTTGCTGGGTTCCCCCCTGTGCCAAAGCCCTGCCAGGGAGGCCCCTTTGATAATGAGACGTGCACACAATTTACAGTCGCTCTACAATAAACGTGCAACAATGGTTTCCACATAACATTTGACGGAGTGGACTTTTATAGCTATGACCAGGTTAGGTTAATAAGCCCTTCTTTGTGATTGACTAAAGTTTACCTCACCGCTCCTCCCTTTCTGCCCTCGGACCGATACATCATGTTGTCTTGAGTCAGCCGTTTCCGAAATACTCCAGGTCTTTTTTAAACCAGACATAGCCCCGGGTTGGCGAAGATGGATCACCTAATAACCCCTTAATGCCCTCCTTAACTCCAGTAAGAGCATTGGAAGCGTAAAAAGGCGCGTCCAAAGTCACAAAAGCCGGATTGTTCGCAGTTGTTGCTTGCATCGTCGGTAAAACAGAAAAGTAAAAAAAAACAGCTCAGTGGTTATCCTGTCACATAAAAAGACACAGGACAAGCGGCATTGCCAGAAGACATTACGCATGTGTGACCGTACCACAGTAGTCTCAAAAGTACAACCGGCCCCAAACGCCCGTTGTTGTTTTGTGATTTGTGGATAGCTGGAGTAAGATCATGGGCCCGCAGGCTAAGTTTTGTGCCAAGCGGATGATGCAAAGGGGGGGAAAAAAACTAAATGTAAGAGAGACCAAGGGGTGTGGGAATTGGAGCAGCACAAGAGTCTCCAACCTGGCAACCTGTGTTTGCTCAGCGTTCCACCAGACACAAAGAAGGGCTGAGGAAGGGACAGAGGATGTGCACAAGCCTGTCTTCTATCAAGTGGCAGGCCCCGTGGGACATCAGTCAGTCTGGTCTCTGAAAAGTTACTTAGAGCAACAGCATGTAACTTGCTCGCTCTCCCAGAACGATGCCTTAAGCCTAATTTATACACGGGCATGAAAGGTAGTCCGTGCCATATAGTTTTCCAAGGCTGTAAAAAAATCACTGTGATATTCTTCTTGATATTAAAATACAAATGCAATCACAGCGTTAAGATATTTTTCTCAAAATGAATGAATGAAACTATACTGACGATAAGAAAAACCCCAAGTCTGGCTAAATTCATGGTACATTTCTTTACGTAACTTGAAAACCATGTTAAGTTGATGAAACTCACACATTTTATTGGTGAATAAGTGATGACTGTTAGTTTTGGAGGATGTAGTGAAATGAGTGAAATTACAGCATGATAAAGGCAGGCACCACTGAAGCCTAAAGTTTAAAGCACCTAAAGCATTCACTGAGTTGTTTGTCGATTAGCATCATTATCAGAAAGTGTTTCTATTCTATTCTATTCTATTCTATGATCATGTTTTGGTGCATTGCTAAACGTATATACGGTTTGAGCCGCTTCTAAAACTATACATTGCTGCTTTAGCAATAGGGAATAATTTGACTTGTCTGACAACCAGAGAAATGTTGGTTTTGCCCTGATTTTAACTCAAAAGTAGCTAATACTCCCTAGTGCTTTTTGACCATGTCTTCTTCATTCATCACTTTGTCCGCAGACGCATACATGAGCAGATGTCTGGACAGCTGACATATCCCATACCGGAGACATTTCCTCTTACCCCACTAAATTTTCCCCCTGAAAGCGCTTTGTTCCTGTCCTGTCGTCTAATGGCTCCGCCGCATATGCCAGAAGGATTGACAGAAACCTTGTCCTAAAAAGCGGATTCTCTTTTTTAAAAGACTCCTGTAAGGGTAATTGGTGTTGTCCTGGGAGTGTATGAGGGAAAGCCAGAGACAGGTGCATCCCATGGACTCAGATCGACTCCTCTGAGACGGACTTAGGGGGTTAGATGCTCCAGACGAGGTCACGGACTGTTTTGACTTTGCCACTCTGGTTTGGGGAGTTTTTGGCAAGTGCTGACAGCTGAATGTAAGCAAAGGGGGTTGGCATCTCTCAGGGGCAGTAGCTTTTAATATAAACTCAATTTGGTTTTGTATTTTGGTCATCTATCTACGTGCAATTTCTATCTATGATATAATAATTATCTACAGGTAAATATGAAACATTATAGACTGTCTCTCTCTCATCTAATTGACAATTCATTTATGGACCATGAAGTTATTACCACCAAACATAGGCTATTCCTCAACTGTTTTCAATAGAACTAATTACATTTCTTAGACTTTGTTGTCTCATCCCAACTTTTTGGTAATGTTTTGCTGCCATGAAAGTCTGGACATCGCTGTTACAACCCCAGGTAAATAAAGAATTGTATAGAATATAGAAAGAGTTACCTAAGTGCCACTTCTTGCGAGGTGTAACTGTAAGTGGTAGGAAAATCACAGCTTTTGTCCTGTTTGACCTAAGGCTTTTATCTTCGGACCAGCAGTTCCTGAACCGTGGAGAAAATTAATGCAAATGCATGCTATGGTTACTGAGGTAATTATAGCTGACCCGATAAAACGCGGCAAAGCGCTCTATTAAAAACTGAAGCCCTCAAAAAAAAATAATTAGTCCCAAGTGTCACGGCCTCTTTCGCCCTCCATAACCCGAGGTTTGATTGCTAATTAGACGGACGTTGATGTAGACAATTTTAGAGTGCGGCTCATTTGAATTTCGTCACTTCATTTAGAAACGCACGGAGACCTGAAGGGTTTTACAGATCACTTTTAAATAACAGGAAAAATAACACTCAGCAGTTGAATTTGGTTTGGCTTAGGCTGTATAAACGCTTTGGTATGTTGGATATTTCGCTTCGTTGTTAGGAAATTAGGAATAACTTGAGTCTGAAGTAAGGACTGCCATAATCTGTGTGTCTTTTAATATTTCGCTTGCCGGGTACAATCAGGTACAACTGTTAAAATAGGACAACAAGTGTTTCAATCTGGGCTAAAATTGGCCTGAATCTGGACTTAATCATAACTAAACTGGGTCTGAACTAAACCTAAAGCTACAAAAGGCCAAAATGCATTACTGATTGTATTTAAATTTAAGCTTGAGTACAAACAGAAGAACCAGTGTCATTTGAGAACCACTGGACTAAAAGATTCCCCGCTCTGTGGAATACTGAAGTACGTAATAAATGGACTTGGTATAGACTTGATCATTGCGGGTTATAATGTTACATAAAACACAGCATTATACTCCTCAGCTACATTGTGAGTGCAACCATCTAGCGTGAATGCATGTCTAGAATCCAATTCCTATTGCGTCAAACGTTAACCGCGTCTTGACATTTCAATCCCAAACAGGTAATTGCTGCATTTTGTCCCGGGCCTGAGCAGAGATAAGGTATGATCTATTTGAGTCGAGCTAATAACATGCCGAGTCGTCTGTCCGCAGCAATACAGACAAAACAACACGTACAATGACAGAAAACGTAAAGCTGCACGACGGTGGGGCTTTGAGCATAAAACTGTAATGCCATCTGCAAAGTGCAATTAGAATAAAAAGTGTCAATATTAAACATGTTTCTATTGTGTTGTATGAATAAATTATGATTCAGGAGTGTACATTTAAACCATTTTAATGTAGATTTGGGAGCTGGATCGTAAAACCATTTATTGCCATTTAATTAAAGATGCAAAAGGCGTAAACTTGTACCTAGTTTAAGTTTATAGCTACACAGAATGAACAGAGGGACTGCTGCAGATAAATGGTAATCGGTAACAGATCTAAGGTCTGTGAAATAAATTAAACAGAGAAAGAAAATCACTTTTTGCACGCTTGTCAATGAAGTGGCAGGGAGGGAGTGGACATGTCAGTTTTCCTCATGTTGTGTTGACACGTGTTCACCTCCAGCAAAGTCGCACCAACTTTGACTTTTGCACTTTTGCGGAATCACGCGCTGCTCATTTCATTCTTCTATGTAACGCTAGGGTCGCACAACGATTATGATCTGCTGTGTTGCCAAATGACGAGGCTGACTTTCTCAATGCAGCTACACGAGTGGATTCAATATCGCATTAATTAAACAGCAGAGGCTCTAATACACACCGACTTTAACTACATCATATAATATCATTAAAAGTTGCCAGAATCCGACCAGAAAAACACGCACATTTGTCAGTTTATATCTTAAAGAGGGGGTATTATGCTTTTTTCAATCACATAGCACCAGTCTATAGCATACTACAATGATGACGTAACCTTCTGTTGGTCTGTATATGCAGTAAATTAAAATAACTGCCTTGAATAAAATTGCTCTCTCAAAATGGCTGTACTGAACGTCTTGAAATAGGCCTCTGTCTCTTTAAGAAGCTTTCTGACACGCCCCCTTCAGCACACTGCTGTGGCATCTAAACAACAACACTGTGCGGGGAGGGGGCTCTGCTGAGCTGAGGAGCAGTGGTTGGTGGCTTGGCTGGTGACGAAAGGTCCAGAGGCGTCTCCAGGAGGTGGGGGCGTTCCTAGGAGGACTGAGGCATAGCTACACCTAAAATGGCTGCCGTCTAAGTTTTCACTGATTACTCAAAAATATGTGAATGAGCCAAGGCAACACTCCAGGCATCTGTTTAATGAGGGAATGACATAATAACATGATATAAAGCTTGAAAAAGTCGATTTTACATAATACCCCCCCTTTAAACGCAGACCACCTTAAGTCTAAGTGGCCAAAAGTGATTAAGATTAGTCCGTCCATTGTACAGGAAGCCAATTAGCGTTGCCGGTTTGACGCCGATATCACAGGCCTGGTTAAAACCCAGGCACGTGTATCGATTACACTTCGGAAACCAACCAGACGCGCTCGCACTTTTGTACTGGCAATCACCGTCTTTCATCGCAGCTGCCGAGGAAGAGGGGGAAATGAATTTGCGTCTTTTACGGCTGTGATTGGGAAGTGGTGGAGGGGAACACAGTTGTCTTTGTTCATAGCCGCATGTGCTTCAAATTAGGGCTCAACTTGGCACTTGCCTGCTCCCCTGTTTTATTGCGCCATTGAGAAGGCATATTGAAAGGCACTATCCTGAGCCGTAGCGCCTGACAGCAGTTGTCTAAAGCGGTCATGAGGGTACTAATGGCTTTGTGTACCATCTGCGATAGAGAAGATTGAGTGTCCGTACCGAATGAGCGATGGCGGGGATTTGAAAAGGCTCAAAGGGGTGAGAAAAATCATTATGAAAACGGGAGCGAACCTTGAGACAGGAGCACGACGTAAACAAGGCGGTCAGGGGAGATTTGGCTGAGATGATAAGTACAGAGGCCCGGCCACTAATGAGTATTGGAAGGAAAGGGAGAGAGGAGGGTGAGCAGGGTAGCTGACAAGTGCGCATCAAGATGGCACTGTGCAGCTACTTCAAAACACAGTCACATCGCTGCGATAAAGAGTACAAAAAGTACCCATTAGCTTCTTTTGATATCTTAACCACAAACACAAAGCATTTAAACACCATTGGTTTCATCATGTAAACTTAGTTGCATACTGGAATACGGATGTCGCCTAACAATATAGTAAGTAAGTGTTTTATTTGTCATTCTACAATCGTACAACAAAATAATGTTTAGGTGCTAGTCCTGAGGTGCAACTGAGCCGCGCCACCACAGTGGGTCAACCTGACCCGCATGTTCTTTGAGGTAGTGGAGACTGTAGCACCTGGAGGAAACCTGTCTGGCTGCCTTGAGTGCTCCTCTGATCCTCTGAAACAGTGCAGCGCCTCCTGGGTTTGTCCCTGTTTCAGAGCGTGGTGTCCTGCACTAGTCAGCACCTCCTACTTCCTCTTTCTCCTCCTCCTCCTTTTCGAGTTTTTATACAGTGTTATGTATGTATATATGGAAGCATGTGGAAATGTCATAAACGCATGTTAAAAGTTCATAAAAGTGGCACATGTTAATGAAAAAAAAAGTGTGTATGTAATGTACATTGAACTCGGAATAAACAATCAATCAATCAATCAATCTCCTGTGACGCTCCCTCCGCTCCACAATAGTCTTTCACCATCTTCTGGGAAGAGCTTAGTAATTAATCTGTTGTATGATCCAGTGAACGTCATTTTGGTCAGAACAATAGTGGGAACAGAAGGCATGTGTGGCTTAGCTGTGAGTCTTGCCCGGATACCTCCTCTTTTGTCCCTTCCTTGTTTCCTGTAGCGCCTCTTGTGACGCCTCCACAGTGCTGCAGATGTTGGGGGCTCTTGGTGCCTCTACAGTGTTTCAGAAGAAGAAATGTGTAGGTCTCAAATGTGTTAGCTCATAAGCTAGCTGTCTGTTTACTTTTAAAAAGCTGATTTATTCAGGATCATAATGGACTCTCTGCAGTAAAAACCGAACGTCACAAAAACACAACAAAAAAAAGCAGTAAAACAATGTGAAACGCAGAAACTACAAATGCAGCTCGCAGAAAAAAACACAGCGGTACCAAGAGAGAGGGAGGTTGCCTCTTGTTTACAGGTCGCCATGACGTGTAATAATCAATTACACGGCGAAGATTCACGATACAAAGCACTGTACCTCTCATCTAACAACAACAATAGCAATACAGCCTATCTGCTCCACAAATGCCTCCAAACACCACCAATCACTCACTCACAGATTTAGTCACAGGGTGTAGGAAGTGTCTTGCTCAAGGACATAATGCTGCTCCACTGTCCCCCAATCTCCACCTTATATAACCACGTAAAACACAGTTAAACCTGGACAGGACACTATGTTAATAATGTATCTCCAATTGTATTTGCTGTTTGGCCTCCAGATACTGCTGTCTACTTATCCTCATAATTGAGAACCTTGAGGCTCGAATTTATTAAATCAAATGGCTCAAATCAAAAGTAACGATTCTCATAACGTTTAAGCACCAGCCATTTTCTCATGTTTCCTACTACAACATTATGCTACGCTCTAATAAAGGATAACCTATTAATTTCTACTTTCCCAGGGCAACAACAACATCATAAATATTGAAAGTCTACATACTAAAAACCAAGGGTGGAAAAATAAAAACGCATGCTGTGCCCATTCACCCTTATGGTTTATTAAAAAGGCTGTGCAAACACGTTATAATCGGCCGAGGTCAACTCCAAAGAGGTTAATTGCCCGCGGAGTCTCGGAGATCCCCGCGTGCCCACTGCTCCTGTGTGATAATTGCGGCGAAGAAAAAATGTTATTGTACTTGCGATGCCGGTGCGGAGCAGGTTGGAGAGCTCCTGAGTGATGGTAGGCAGCGTTTACTCACAGCGCAATAACACCAGAAGAGCTGTAGCGGTAGTTAATTGGGGAGCAGACATGTGTTTACTTTGCAAAGTGAGAAGGGGTTAGGGAAATTATCGACGGGCCCGGGTTCTGGTGCAGCGCCGCCTGCCCTTGAGCGCTCTCTCATGCTGGCTGCAAATGGAGTGTCTGCTTGGAAATTTCAGACAGGCACGTTTGCGAATTATTATTAAGGCAATGGTCCTGAGTAAGCATGAATCATAGAGGTAAGAGCAAACAAGTATGCGGTGATTATTCTCCAGTGGATGCGGCGCATTTTCCAAGTGCTCTTTGAGAAACATTTGCTCAACATGTTAAATGATAAACACCGATTTTTACCTCGGTGAACTCTTCACTTTCTAAGTCTTTTTATTTTTTTTAAAGAGGGGGTATTATGCTTTTTCAATCACATAGCACCAATCTATAGCATACTACAATGATGACGTAACCTTCTGTTGGTCTGTATATGCAGTAAATTAAAATAATTGCCTTGAATAAAATTGCTCTCTCAAAATGTACTGTACTGAACGTCTTGAAATAGGCCTCTGTCTCTTTAAGAAGCTTTCCGACACGCCCCCTTCAGCACACTGCTGTGGCATCTAAACAACACTACTGTGCGGGGAGGGGGCTCTGCTGAGCTGAGGAGCAGTGGTTGGTGGCTTGGCTGGTGACAAAAGGTCCAGAGGCGTCTCCAGGAGGTGGGGGCGTTCCTAGGAGGACTGAGGCATAGCTACACCTAAAATGGCTGCCGTCTAAGTTTTTACTGATTACTCAAAAATATGTGAATGAGCCAAGGCAACACTCCAGGCATGTGTTTAATGAGGGAATGACATAATAACATGATATAAAGCTTGAAAAAGTCGATTTTACATAATACCCCCCCTTTAAACAGTTCTTACAAAGGGGGCTGAAAACAAACCAGTTTTAGTGAAGATCATTACCGGTGTGTATCTACTAGAGATGCACCATTCCAGCTTTTTTGCTACCGATACCGATACTAGGGTTTGAGCATCTGCCGATATCCGATATTTACGATACCAAGAGACTTTGGGTCCATCCGAAATCCTCAAATTCGTAGCTTCTATGTCCTGATCCTAGCTTCTAACCCTTATGACGTGGTAAGGTCAACTGTTAGATCCATATCCAGTTAGGAACTAGAGCTTCAGCAGCATTTGCTCAAACCGACCGTCCTTACCATGTAAAAAATAATAGACAGCGTCTGCTCACTCCTCCCCATTTACCATAATGACCACGTTCGAAAAGAAATCCATGGCGGATTTACAGACTCCCCATACCCGGCTCCAATCGAACATGTTCCTAAAAAGGGCAAATGGGCGGGATCAGCCGATGGAGGGGCACGTGATCAGTGGAGCTCGTGCCCCTCAATAGGCTGCAACCCTCTTGACTCTTTGAGCCCGATGAATCCTGGCATTGTCATAACCTGGTCATTCAGGATGTTCAGATAGCAAACCCAGGGCAGTGTATTTTGTCACAAAGAAACTTGCCCAGTCAACTTCTTGGTAAAAATCTTTACCCTTCCTCATCGGTTGTGTTATTTTCAAGCCCACACAAATTGCACCCACTATCAGAAGCCTGTTGTGGAGAAAGCGCTGTCAGAGCTACGCCGTTAGTTTTCGCCCTAAACCTTGTAGCATGTAGCGTGCTCTTCCAGGCTGCTGTAGGTGCGTGTTCGAGTGCCCGTCAAAACATTCAAGAACATTGTTTATTTTCCCAAAAGTGCTGAGCGGGGAGAAAGGCGGCGTGGCGTTCAGACAGGCGAGGAGCAACTGTGCAAATACGGTCGACATTAATAAGCAGGCAGACTCTGACCCTTTTAAAGTCAGACTGCTGATGCATAAAGAGATATGTGCGGAGGAAGTGGCAGCAGACGCCTGGGACCTCCACACCGGGAGACCTCCGCTGTGGGCTCGCAAATTCTCAAGAAGTGCAAGGTAAACAAAGCTGACGGAAAAGAGAAGTTTCAAGGCAATCGCCAGGAAATAAGAAGATGAGGGGTGTACAGATTTCTGAAAAGAAAACTCTGCAACAATGCCGAGAGAAATTCTGTAAAGGTGGAGTCCAAAGCTTGATTTAGTCTGCGAACCAATCTTTCTCTTTTGTTGTGTGCTGTTTTGTTTAATTCAGTGGTTCTCCACTGGTGGGTCGGGATCCAAAAGTGGGTTTCAGAACTATTTCCAGGGTATTGCAACACTTCACCACACAACACTTTTCTTTCAATATTTGGTAAATACAGGGCAGAGACCTGACCTCAAACATAAACATCATTTAGTTCATGGGTCATGGCCTTTCAAATGAGCCTCTAAAACCTGTAATGGTGAAGCATCGACCACAAAACAATTACATCTACAAGTGTAAGTTTATCAGTCAATATCAGAATGAATTCACACTCCAAGGTCAGGACATTATTCCGATTCACAAAGTCTAAAGACCATGTACAAGATATGTTTTATTTACAATGGAAGAGGGAGCGGGTAAAGTTTAGATCCCTAACTTTCCAAACGCATTCATCACAATCCTTCACACAACTTTAACCTCTTAACCTCTGCCTGAACCAAGCACTTTTTTGTAAGTTTGGCTTTACCCAAATAAAAAAAAAACTAGCGTAATAATAGTGACAAAAACGCCACAAAAGAGTAACAGAAACTGGCAACAAAGAGACAAAAACAGGTGGGAAAAAGATCAGTTTAAATACGTTTTGTAGGGCTTTCAAATGAGGCATTCCACTGGTCTATAAGCTTTTAGATTTAGGTAAAACTGAACTGGAGAAAGTGCACTGGTTTAAGAGGTTAAGGAAGCAAAGTGGAGGTCTCCTTTCATGGTGATGCTAAAAACTATCCTGTTAACTTAGAAAGATAAAAATGCTTTATAATTAACAGCACAGCACACAATGGTCTGTTTTCCACAAATATCTAGGTGTTTGTTTTACAATATACCGACGGAGGACAGAACAAATTTCATTCCACTACAAGAAAAAAAATGGGTAAAGGATCCATCTTTGGTCAGCTTTTAATACGCCACAAAGTCACAACTTTGGAAAATTATATTTAGCAGTTACCCAACACCGAAGGAGCGATCCAAATGCGGTCTGAAAACATTTATTGCTCGATTCACGGGAAGGCCGACGGACAGATCCAATCTTTAGCCCACCATTCCGCCTTTAACATACATTAAAAAATCAAAATTTGGATTGGCACTTCACATACGTAGTGTTGAAACCTTTGCTTCGGGGAGAGTGGAACTTATCTTTGAACATGCATCTGGTACAAGTCATTAACACCCACACTGAAAACTCAACACCATTACCGCTTTATGTTTCCAGTCTCGACTTATGATCAAATTAATTCCTGGACGCGTAATTGCCAGATATTGCGCTTACATGACTGTTGACTCTGGCGGGACGGGCAGAAATCACTGATATGCCTTTAAAAAAAAAAAAATGAAGCTATTTATTTAGGCAGAAGACTGTGACTGCGGAGCGCCATTTGCCAAGACCTATACCTCTGGCACGGCAGCCCCTCACATCTGGGCCTCATTCATGATTCAACGGAGTATTTTCACCAACAACGTGCAAACACGCGTAATGAACAAAACCCACTCAAGAAAATGCCTCCGCAGCCTACATGGAGTAAATAAACACAGCAAATTGAGACGCAACAGGGCAATTTTGGTCCCCATTTAGAAAAAAACAAACAAAACTCGCGGGGGCCCCTACGCCGAAGACTTTAATGAGAGCCGATGACAAGCGATGGAACCGGGTCAATGGGAGGTTTTGGCAGTGTCTGTGTGGCGCGGCGCAGGAGGGGGCTGCGCGGGGGAAGAGTCCAAGGTAGCAAGGTTTTTTGGAGCGCTCTTTGAAAGAATTACACTCGCCTAAAAGCTTCGTAGAACGCTATGTGTGCATCGGTAACGACCCCAGAAAGCTAAAAGACATAAATTGCAATAGGTCTTAACACTAATACAGTTTTGTGGTTTAGTTCGTATCTTCACAATAGAAGACAATATGTTCTTTTTAATGGTTCTCAGTCAGGAAATTGTGTAATCGAAAAAGGGGTGCCTCAAGGTTCAACTCTTGGTCCTTTATTATTTTCATTAATGACCTTCCCCAAGATATTACTAATTGTTCTATAAGTCTGTATGCTGATGATACGGTACTTTATACTTCTAATTCAGACCTTTCCCTGTTACAAAATCAGTTGCAGCTCGATTTCAGTCGTGTTCAAAACTGGTTTTGTAACAATAACTTAAAACTGAATTTGAAAAAATCATGTTGTATGCTCTTTGGCACTCGTAATAATTTACGTTCTTCTCCTGATTTACATATTCAGTTTAATAATGGCTCTACTGTTCATAAAGTTGACTCAGTGAAATATCTTGGATTGTGGTTCGATCCAGAACTCACTTTTAAACCACATATAGACTATATTGTGAAGCGGACGTATGCCACTTTAAATCCTATTTTTCGTTCTGCAAATTGCTTCACGCAGGAAGTCAGATAAAGAGTAATTACTCAGCTAGTTTTGCCCATCATTGATTATGCTGACACCATTTATCAAAATACATTTGATCTGTACCTTAAGCCACTTAATATTCTTTTTAACACCCTGTGCAGATTTATCTTGAAATGTCCATACAGAACCCATCATTGCATTTTGTTTGAAAAACTCAACTGGCTGCAACCAAACAATAGACGCCATTATCACTGGATTATGTTTATTTTTAAATGTATTTACTTTAGCTGTCCGCAGTATCTTGAGCATTTTCTTATTCCATTTACATGGATGGGCATTCCATCAATAAACTAAACTAAACTAAACTAAATTCTTGTTCATAAGTAAAACATGGTGCAACTCAAATGCAAAAGACACGGCGAAAGTATTAAACAGGTCTTTAAGAAGGTCTGGAGACGAGAAAGCTGGTCAAACTGGCAACCTTCTGACCCAGCAGCTTTATTTTTGGGACAAACCATTCACTTTCAAGATGAACTTTCTCTCGAGTTTCTTTACATCGGAAATATAGCGCAAAAGCAAAACTGCAGCATTGTGGGAAAGTCATGAACGGGTCACGGCGAAAACCACATTATCATGCGTTTTCTCTCGCCGCTAAATCTCCGCTTGAAATCAAAAACCTCTCCGGGGACTGCGCAAGTATGTTTTCTTTCATTTGTCAAAGAGTAAAGTAAATTCACCTCCAACCTTATCGCCAATTTCGCATCCTGGAAACACCGAAAGCGGCTCATAATTTTGCGAGCGCCTTCCCTCCCCAAATTCATTCAAGACGATTATCAAGTCGCTTAAAAAAAAAAGACATCTGTAAAAAATCAAATTGGTGTCTCTTGGATGGCTGCGTTTAGGCGTCATTATTTCATTACGTGAGGGATGAAGGTCTCCTCTTGAACGCGGCGCAATTATTGCTGATGAAATGAAACGCTTTCCTGTCAGGCCTTCTTGCGTCTGTGACATGTTTTGGCTTTCGGAGCAAAGGGTGGGGTCTCGGGGATGCTGCAGTTTCGGGAGACCACACAATACGTGCTAAGAGCGGGCCTAATAGGGAGAGATTTACAAGCAACTAGGACGATTCCAACATCCAAGCATCGGGCGCGGTCAACATGAAGGGGCATGGCAACTGGATGGGCCTCGAAGGATACAGCACTAAGTATGTTACTAGGCTGTGACTTCACCACCTATATGACGAGAATCCGAGTGGTGGTTTGTGGTGTCCCAATGGTCCCAGCGCTTTATATATATATAAACCATGTCAGTAGCAGTTGTCTAAAACTAGCCACATGTAGCCAACAGAGCCAGCTGCGATCTCTCTGAACAGGTCGATGCCCGGTTCGGATACTCAAATGTGGAAGTGTCGTAAGAGCACTGACAGCTTTGAGTGTTTGAGACCCTTGTTGGAGCAGATGTTGTCTCCGGCCTTTCTGACCCCACTCGCAAACACTAACGCAGGAGGATACACATGTCTGACACGCGACACATGTGACCCGACCATAAGCACCGACTGAGAGCACGGGAGTAAACACATGGCAGTATAGCAGTAGCAAAAGCACGTTTTCGGCTGTTAACAGGTCCTCAGCTGTCTGTGTGTTAGACTGGTAAGATGCCACTAAATGAAGCTCCTGCGTCAACCAATTATTACATGTGTTAATGAATGAATGAAAACTTCCATACGGAGAGATTTGGGCTGCAACTAGCGCCAGAAGTTACTTTTTTGTGTGAATGAAATACCAGATTTTTCTAGCAATAGTGCCATGGCAAGCTGCAATGCTATCCTCCCAATCAAAACCTATTGTTGTGTGCGCTCCATTGTCTGCAACATAATGCCAACCAGTCTAATCTCCATCAGTTGTTTTTTTGCATAGCACCCCCGGCAACTGTATTGCTCCATGTTCATCACTATGCGTGTTGCATGATGGCACAGGGGCACCGGCAGGCCCCCAAAAACAAGCAGCCACTAGGATAGAGAGGCAGCGCCAAGAATTTATTTAGACAGCTTGTGTCTATGGTGGGGGAATGCAGACCACAAACTCCGGGGGCTGTTGAGATTGAGGGTGCCCGATTGTGCACAAAAAAGCCCCGTGTTCAGATTGGGTTTCGACGAGATTGGAAGCATCAAACTTGGTCGCTCCTTTAGCACTTTACACCCGAGGCCTTTTCATGGCGTAATACAGCGTTTAACTCTAAAAGTCACGACTTATCCCGGGATGAGAGACGAACCATGTTAATAGGCCGACATTTTCTGCTTAAATGTGCCTGTCCAAAGGCATGTTTCAGCGGACGAGATGAAGTCAGAGAAAGTCGCTGAGGCGAGGCGTTTGCTCTCGTTCTCATCTTTTAATGTTAATGGTAGATGCGGAATGCGGCGGTGGGGATGCCTGCGGCTGTGGTTTTCCTCCCCCTAAAACCCCTCCTCGGGTCGCCGATATTATTTAATGAATCACTCGGGGTGGCTTAAAACACGAGCAGACGGGTGCGCGCCCTCTCCCACCCCCGCCGAACCCGAGCGGCTCCCCGCGGCTGAGCGCGGACCGCACCGCGCCGCGCTCAGCCGACCTCAAATCACAGCCTGCGAACGGTTCACACGACTTTTACGGCTGGGGCTTCACACCCGCGATGTCATTTCATCTGCTCGGTAGCGTTCTGTTCAGGATCAGGATCTGAAGTGCAAAATCATATGGACAACTTGCTCTGATGGCTTCAACAGATATATTGGCGAAGCACTGCGCAACATTAGAGGAACATGCAACAGCAATGATGAATATTGCAATGATGTATTTTGATGGACTATTCTGGCTTTGTTAAAAAAGGGTAGCACGCAGATTTTTGTGGGAAGTTTAGGAAGAGAACCTTATTTATATAGCATTTTTTACAGACACAAGCCATCTACAATGTGTAATGAAAATCAAAGCATAGCGCCCGGATCAGAATCAGAATCAGAATCAGAATCAGAATCAGAATGGGTTTTATTGCCATGGTTTGAGAACAGGTTCACAAACATGAGAACAAACATGAGAACATGCAAACTCCACACAGTCCTACCTGGGAATCGAACAAGTGAAGTTTCTCTAACCCTACCTCATGAATTTTTTAACATTTCAGTAACTCTTGTGATTTGTGTAGACAATGTGTTTCTTTCCACGTCACGATACCAATCATTCAGATGCATTTAGCAAAGTTCAACAAAACTGCTCCTAATTAACAGTTCAACATTTACATATATAAAAAATCAATAAGCGGAGGATGACTCATAATGAAAATGTGAAGGAGCAAATGAAGAGCCGTTCACAGTGTCTTGGTGCCAGCGGAAGCGTGACAAAGCTTTCACTGAAGGTGGTTTATTCAAAACTCAATTAATTAACGGCGATAGTGGAGCGCTCCGAGGACAGGCTCGAAAGGAAAGTGGCTTTAGTTAAAATATTAATCAGAAACTATCACACATTCACAGGAAACTCCTGACAGGTCCGTGCTAGGAGCTTGAGACTTTTCACCAAAGTACCTCATTTTTTACACCCAAAGTTAATCGAATCAAAAATAAACTTTTGGAGATCGGGATAATGAAGTAGAAATGTGTATTGCGTGATGTAAAATGTAAATCCTCAACAAAGTCTAATGTATTCCATTCTGTTTGCATGGAAATCTAGACTTATGATGCCAACAGAACAACTTCATTTGATCTTGCAATGAATGGTTTGTGACAGTGTTCCACAGTAAAAATTCATGACCCGCTGCGAACCCTTTAGCTAAATCGTTAAATCAAACTTTTGAGTTTTCTCGCATTTCAAAGCAACCGAATCGATGCGATGTGACTTTGCTAAATGAGAAACGTGGACCCATTTAATGGATCCTTAAAAAGGTGATTGAATTTTCTATTGATATTTTACGTTTGAAAATATGAAATAATGTCCATGTATGGAAAAGACAGTAGGGCGTAAGGGCCTGGGCTGGTCGGGGCTTCAGATTGGCCATGGCGCACCCTCTGCAGGCAGCACTGTCAATGACATACATGCTTTCATCTTAAACTAATGGCATGCTAGCAAATCAATAGCACCGCAATGAACACATTTTGAACACTGCGCTGTGATGTTTATGGGCTTTAAAAAGAATAGTTTCACCTTCCATCTGTGACTCGAAACCCGGGGAATACAGATCGGTGCAATTCAGCAGTAGAAGAAGAAACAACCAAAGCGAACACGATTACTCGTAAATGAAGAAGCAAGCAAAGTGAGCAACAATATAAGGTTAACCGTGAAGCCAGTGTGTTACAGCTAAATCCATAAAACTCCCAGTTTGTTGCATCTAATTCCACACCTCCCCATCACTGTCTCCTCTCGTCTTTTTGGCCGACATAGCGAAACAAGCGGCGCACATGTCTGTCTCCACCCGCCTCTCATCAAGATGCGCGTTACAATCATTAGGAAATTTTCGGGCGGTCGCCTCTTTCTAATCTCCGCAGTGAGGGATAATGCGAGGTGACGCAGCCCATCAATGTGAGCCTCTCCACGTTTGCATGACTGACTCGGGTCGGCAAATTGGGCGGCTGCTAATGAGTCGGTGCAAGGCCTGTACACAAGATAAAGAGGAGAGGATGGGATAAACAGTGGTGTTCTGCCATTCTTCCATAACAACTACAGATTGGAAGAAAACATGACAAGGGGAGAGAAAAAGTTACTTAATCTCCACAGCTGAATATAATAAAAGTGAAAGTATCATTGTACCTAACCCATAACTCAGAACCCTTGCTTAATGGTATTTGCACAAAGCAGCAGAACATTTTTACTGACAGTCCCGGTGTTATATTAACACTGACACTCCAGACATTTCTTTGAACGTCCTTAATGGAGAAATAGCAGTGCTCTCGCGTACTCTGTAATTTTAGGGTCAATTTTAAAAGCTTTATAGGGGCATAACTCTTCGCCGCTTCTCTTCGCCGCTTTCCCGCTGATTTTGTACGAAGCCTTGCCTCTCATGTGGGTGCTGACAACGCCGGATATTAATGAGTCCAAGTTCGGCCGTATTATCCTGTCATACCACTGCCGTAAGTGGTTTCAGGCATCCTCGGAAAGGCAGAAAGAAAGACAGAAAGAAAGACAGAAAGAAAACAGAAAAGCCATGGGAACTGTGGACATGCTTGTAGCCAAGGTAAGAGGCTTGATTAGCCAGCTGCTTTCTGCCCGAGTGCAACCTTTCTCTCCCAATCTGAGCGAGACGGCGCAAAGAAGACAGTTCACTTTGAATCTGTCGCTGGGACCAGTTTTCAGAGCCGCCGTAACTGGAAGGGACATGAGCGCAAGGATGTCATTACAGGCAGTCGGGGGAATTGTCTAGTATGTGAATTCGTCCACCAGGAGTTACAGTCAGGCTTCCCGAAATGCGTTTTGCGGCATTAATGTTGCCTGTTCAATTTGTTTTTTTTGCCTGTTTTCGCCGTTTTATAGTGACTAATCTGCAAAAAAGTGTATTAAGAGACGCCTCATGGGAACTGGACTAAGTGATTTTCCAGCTAGAGCAAGATAAGCCATTTTGCGTGTATTCTCCACATTACAGGAAAAAAAGCCTTGTTTTTTACCACTTACAAACATGACGCTCCAGCAAATTTGCAAACAGCATTTTTGTGGTTACCCAAGACCGTAGTATTATCCGACTATTTCGTGGATTACATGTTTTTCTATAATTGATAACATTTGAAACTGAGTGTCAAAACAACACTTATTTCCACACTGAGACTCATTGGGGCTTCAGATGGCATGCGGTGACATCATCTGCATACCGTGTATTCAAGAAAAAATATTATTCATCAATAGAGCTGGGTACCTTTACATTTTGTCCGATGTCAGTACTTTAACGATACTTGGTTTTCGATACCGATACCTGAACGATACTTTTCCCGATACCTATATTGACATACTTGTCCTCTAGAACCAGAAAACATAACAATAGTGTGTGGAAGATCTGCAAATTTACAATGTCGGGTTCATCTCCAATGTCAAGAAATGTATGGGAAAAAATGGGAATAATTTGGGGGGAAATGGGAGAAATTGTGGCAAAATAAGGAAAAAGTGGGTTTACAAAATAGGAATAAAAAGAGGAATAAATTAAATATTAATAATAAAACATTGGCAAAAATTAGGAAAAAATCTGTGCAAATATAGGGGGAAAAATTTGGAAAAATACGTCAAACACTGGGCAAAAAAAAAGAAGAAAAAAATATTGGGGGAAAAAAATCATTTATTTGAGTCACTTCCTTTAATGCTGTCCCCGGACCAACAGCATCAAAACTTGGATCTAAAGATATACGATTTTTTCTGTACCTCCTTTCAATACTTTCCTTTTTCCGATACCAGTAGTACCTAAACTTTTTTTCCCGGTACCAGACTGGTATCGTTTAACGGTACCCATCCCTACTCATCAATGGGCTCACCACCGTATACTGGTTGCCATTTCGATTGCAATTACCCTTGCAACTCACTTCTTTGCTACCGAAACATCTCTTTCCATTGCGACTTCCTTCTACTTCTAAAACCACTAAATATAATCTACTATTCAGTTGATACCGTGATTACTCCAAATACCTTCTGTGCCATTCCCTGAAATAAATAAATGAAACTAGGTTCAGTGATTTTAACTCAGCGAAGGAACGAGGAAAAGAGGGGAGGCCTAATCAAACATTGATGGAGATAAAGGTTAACTGCTCGTCTCCCGGTGACTTTTGATGACTAATTTATTTGGCGCACACCGAACAAGCTGACATGGTGCCGACTTTGAAAACGGAAGGGGAGCGTCTCTGCTCCTGCGCCGATGTTCCAGGCTGCAATTAGCGCAAGTGCCCTCCAGACAGTGTCATCCCAAATGTGTGACTGCGAATTAGCCTGCTCATCACCCGCTATTTCACTGTTTATCAAGAGCTAATTAACAGAGCGCATTTTCCAAAGAACGGGTGAAAGAGGCCTCAGAAAGTCACCAGTCATGTATATTTGCAGATGTATAAGACATAAATGCCAATACTTTAATGGATCCGGAGTATGTGCTAGCCATTAGCAAGCAAAGTTTGGATGTTATCTAAATGCAACAAACTTAAAGAGGGGGTATTACTGTATGCTTTTTTCAATCACATAGCACCAGTCTATAGCATACTACAATGATGACGTAACCTTCTGTTGGTCTGTATATGCAGTAAATTAAAATAACTGCCTTGAATAAAATTGCTCTCTCAAAATGGCTGTACTGAACGTCTTGAAATAGGCCTCTGTCTCTTTAAGAAGCTTTCCGACATGCCCCCTTCAGTACACTGCTGTGGCATGTAAACAACAACACTATGCTGGGAGGGGCTCTGTTGAGCTGAGGAGCAGTGGTTGGTGGTTTGGCTGGTGACAAAAGGTCCAGAGGCGTCTCCAGGAGGTGGGGGCGTTCCTAGGAGGACTGAGGCATAGCTACACCTAAAATGGCTGCCGTCTAAGTTTTTACTGATTACTCAAAAAGATGTGAATGAGCCAAGGCAACACTCCAGGCATGTGTTTAATGAGGGAATGACATAATAACATGATATAAAGCTTGAAAAAGTCAATTTTACATAATACCCCCCTTTAAAAGGTCCTTAATCCAATGTGAACCGCTTTATACATTATCTTTTGCACATTCTTTGTAATGCCACAGGTCCTAGACAGGAAACCTCAGTGGTTGTTAAAGCTGATTATAGATTTATTTTCGTACGTAGGCTTTATTTGATAGGACAGTTCAAGGAAAAGTGGTCAAAAGGCAGAGATGCATTTTACCAAAAAGAGTCTCCACTGTATTTACAAATGACAGCGTGCTAAACTTAGACTCTGAATATTAGCGTGCCTGAAGCGTCACTCATTTTACTACTCCGGCATTACTTCTACTGTATCTGTGTGTCGTAATCCGGTAGCCATGTCAATTCTCTGATCGCGCATCATTTGGGAGCGCGTGACGATCGAATGCGCCCGTAAATGCCTCGTCCTGCCCTCATCTTTAAAAATAGCGCCCCCTCGGCTCAGGAGACACCTGACACGACCGCTCTGCGAATGGGCGGGCGCTGGTATGCTAGAGCCGCTCCAGAATGTGCGAGCATCCCGAGGCCGCGTTCCATTTCAAAGCCCCAAGACGCCGACGGACGCTGTACTCTTCGGGGGGCTATTTGAGAGAGTTGACCTTGGGCCCCAGTCACCCCCCACCCCGCTGTGCGTGCTTTCAAGCGACCCTGGAGATGGGCCCTCGGAGTCGCTGCAAAACAAGGAGGGGACACTTGCTTCCAAGGTGAGGACGCCAGATTTGAGCGTTAAAGGAAGGATATGTAGAATGAGCTCTTGCTGGTTTAAAAATGGCGCTATAAAACCTGAGTTGCCTTTAGACGCATATCAAGGTCCCAAACACGTCCTTAACCCCCACCTGAACTAAGCACATTTTCTCCAGTTTGGCTTTACCCAAATCAAAAAGCTTCTTGAAAAAAGTGTCAAAATAGCGACAGAAAGTGACAAGAACGCATTACAAGGCAATGAAAAAAAAAAACGTTTTAAAAAGTGAGGAAAGTGATCTGTTTGGATGAGTTTTGTAGATTTGAGTAAAGCTGAACTGGAGCAAATGCACTTGGTTAAAGGAATAGGCCACCGTTTTTACATACTGAGATATGTTCTTACCTGAGCTTAGAAGAGTTCATTTGTACCTGTCTGGTCTTCACGTGTGCCTTCAGTAACATAAACACAGCACGTTAGCATTTAGCCTCTCTCTTCTCCTCTGTAGCTCCAAATGAGGTGAAGATAGAAGCAACCGAACTCTTCCACGTTTTCCCTATTTAAATATGGTTACATGAAGTGTTACACTATAAAGTATAATTACACAAAAGTAAACAATGTGGATTTTCTTAGCGGATAAAAAGGGGAACTATATTGTAAGGCGTAATAATACCAGGAATACTTGGTATAATTACTCCTGGTATTATAACGCCTTACAATATAGTTCCCTTTTTATCCGCTTAGAAAATCCACAGTGTTTAATTTTGTGTAGTTATACTTTATAGTGTAACACTTCACGTAACCATATTCAAATAGGGAAAACGTGGAAGAGTTTGGTAGCTTCTATCTTCACCTCGTTTGGAGCTATAGAGAAGAGGGGGAGAGGCTAAATGCTAACGCCGTCTGTGCTGTGTTTACGTTACGGAAGGCACACGTGGAGACCAAACAGGTACAAATGAACTCCTCAAAGCTAAGGTAAGAACATATCTCAGTATGTAAAACGGTGGCCTATTCCTTTAAGGCGGGGGTTAAGTGGTTAAACTGGTTTTAGCTATAGGATCTGGCAACGAAAAGCGTGACGCTATTTCCCCTTTTCTTGATTGGTTATTTGACACAGTATAAGCTGTGAGTCAGCTTTTACATCGTGTGTAAATTCTGAGTAAATTGGCATTACAATAGATAGTCTTCACTGATGTCACATGGAGGCCAGTAACCATGGTGACACACTGCAAACAGCGGCATCGGTTTTTGGACTCTTGATAACTCCAGAAAATCAATTGGCCATTCACTTGTACTTCTGAGTCTGTTCTTTCTGAAAAGAATTTGTAAAAACGAAGCCAGAATTAACAAAGCCCAGACTTTTAACTTGAGTAAACAACGCTTCAGACATCCAAGAATGTCAAATGACAAATAACCAATCTTATCAGTAAAATCATTCATTCATTCCAACATGTTTATTTTTCCGAGGACACAGAATAATACGTAATATTTATGAAATGTTTAAAAAATGTATACAGACCCTCCCTTTAACTGGCAATAATATATACATGATCGGTATCCCACTACAGTAAAAACTCCTCAGCTCCAACGCCTACTCTACAGTTCAACATGCGCTATGTGCGTTGCTATCTCTGGAGGGAATCAGAGGTTGCGCTAACCTTGGCCTCAATGCTCCAGCTATTCTCCCCGTGGTCTTAATGGCAAGCGCATTAGTCAGGGCGTGCCAGACGTAGCTCTCCGTGCCAACGGGAGGCCTCGCCATGCCAACACAAACCATGCACACTGGCCCCCCGACACTGATGTGAGTGTAATGAGGTCCAATACCCAACAGGTGGCATTATTTATAGAGAGAATATAGTCATTGAGAAGTTGTAGAGGGGTGGGGGGGACTTGTGTAACAGGATGATTGACAAGGGGGAAATGGGTGACATGGGATTAAGGGATTTTGACAAGAAGGCAGTGAAATATGGTGGCAATTTTACTACACAAGCTTTATATAGGGCTAAATATGCAGGACAGAGCAGCAGCGTTCAAACTTTGACCATACCAGGTTTGGCTTATTTAAAACGACCTTAAACAACAATAACCTCAATAAAAGTAAGCAGGTGTAGTCTAATCGTAAAACCAAACATTAACCCACTGGCTTTAGTGTTTCAATACACTGACCATCATCATTATTGGCCCAGCAAAAAGTTCAAAATGACAGAAATTCTGAGACTGGACAGAGAAAGTGGCAAAGTACGTATATGTGAAATTTCTTGAAAGGGATTCTGAATTAAATCTATTGAATTAGCATTACTAGCTGTTTATAAAGTTCACTGGACTCCAGCATCAGTCAATAGTGACAGATTTCGAAACCAGCCAACTATAGAAGTGGTTCGTTGACGCCTTATGGATAACAGAAATTGCACCGTAAAGAGTTCCGCACGGCAAGAAGTTTGAAAGTAAGGGAGAGCGACTTCAAGGTGTTGCATTACCATGACCATTACAGTTCCGTTAGAGAGGTTTATCTAAAATGAATCATGAAACCTTGTATATTATAACAGCTCTTTCCTAAATAGCCCACTCAACCAATATCCAGCATCCATCAGTCTGAACGAGGGCATATCACTGGGGAAATGGGTAAAATACCATAAGTAGGGATCATTTGCATTACCATAATCCGAGCTGTAATGACTATAACAAGCAGATTGATGAGATTATTTTGTGATTGGCCGGGCTGATGCTGTTTGCAGAGCCCAGCCGGCTGCCAAAATCCTCCTATTAAGACCCCGGGATTAGAAGTCTTTTCACTTGATCTCTCTGCCTCGTGTCGGCATTAGAGAAAAGCCCACCCAAAGACGGTCAATACGTCGTCTTTTGGTAAAGGAAATCAGAACCTTGACACTGGGAGGAGATGAAAGGAAAGGCTGTATTCTGCAAGAGATACCAATACTTAAGGTTGGAATACACTTTTGTAAAACTACTGCGTTGTGAAACTGCTGTCAACGCCATTGTAAATCCTTGGTGCTAAAACTTTGGATGCAACACTAGTTTTCTGGTTGAAAA
The DNA here is from genome assembly GCA_007210695.1 of Neogobius melanostomus. Taxonomy (NCBI): domain Eukaryota; kingdom Metazoa; phylum Chordata; class Actinopteri; order Gobiiformes; family Gobiidae; genus Neogobius; species Neogobius melanostomus. The sequence continues at coordinate 9,899,286 of VHKM01000042.1, forward strand.
GTGCAGTGCAATTACACAGTGCAGATATACAGTACACAGGGGCTTAAGGGGCTATAAAGCCATTCATTCAGCGAAGCGGTGCCAGCACAGTTTGGATGTGTAGCACAGACAGGGGAAAATAACATTAGGAGACTGCGGTAGTCTGGGCCACTTCAAAGCCTCATTTAGAGTCCCCATTGCGGACTTTGAAGCTAAATGAGTGTTTATTTGCATTACATATTAATTAGCAAAATTTCCTTTTAAAATCTCAAATCCTTGCACGGCGTCGGGGTAAGATTTATTCAGAGCAGTAAGACCAAATATCTTTGAAAAAGGAACCGCAAGTTGTACTCAGTGTCATGTCGCATTTGTCAGCGCGGGACAGACATATTGTTGAGCACACGTTGGACGCGAACACCAGCATCTGGCAAAGCAGTCATCGGTTCAACAGAGTGATGTGAAGTGACATACCTGGAGCCAGTAGAAGGAGATCCAAGGTGATTTTCCCAGTTTGATGGAAGAACAGAAGAAAGAGAGAGAGAGAGAGAGAGAGAGAGAGAGAAAGGAAGGAAGGAAGAAGAAAAAAGGTTAGTTTTGTGTAAGGAACACATTTCTAACATTGAAATAAAAATACTGACATCAGCGATTGAGCAAATGGTTCCATCTCACGTCAACGTACAATGACTATGCTTGTGTTGCAGCTTTAATGATGTAATGATTTAATTCAGTAGGTTCATATAACTTCATGTCTTTGAGTTTGAAGTTCTGAGCATTCGACGTTAAACGACGCGGACAGTGCCTTGGCAGAAAGCAATCTTCCCCTTGTGCTTCATTTTCATACATTTTGACTTTTCACACATCTGTATGCACTGTAAGGCTGGTATTTGCACACTGTTGCTGTTGTGCTCATAAAACAACACGTTGCCAGTTAAACCTATACACAACATTCTTGAGCTGTCAACATAGCTGGAGTATGTGGGAACATGCCGACCTTCCACAAGGCGATACCTGAAGCCACCGTGCAACCAACACCGCGTCCAAACGCAATCTCGGATCCATTTCCAAAAGACAGCAGCAGAAAGGCAAAGACACCACTTCATCTTTTACAAACAAAAGACTATTTTATTCATTTGTATCATTTTATCAAAGTGTGACATTTTGCCAGCGTTGTCATAACAGATAAGCAGTTTTGTATGGCGCGTCAGTCCAAGAAAAATATCTGCTCAGCTCATTGCATATGTAAACATCTGAGAGGGAGGCCAGGGCTGTCGACTTTGGGATATATTACCAGACTGAACAGAACTAAGCAGATGGATTTGTTTACAAGTTTTCTGGCCAAGCCCTGTAGTGTGATGTTGATGATCATAAACACGGGGCGCACAAACCAAACATAAACAACATGCATCTTCCTAATGCACCACTAAATGTAGCTTATTTATGTGTACTTGTGTCTTGTTCTCACGAGGTGCGCTTGCAATAAATGGCCATGCGGCTCTGGTATTTTGCTGCACTCCCTGCAGTTTTCCTGTGAGCTGAGCCAGCTGATCGATGCTCGTGGATGTGCCAGGTCCAGCCTGTGCACTGTGTGATAGAGAATGAATGCTACACATGCATAAGCAGGGCTTACAGACTGTGTGTCCCGCTGCTCATTAGGGATTAAGACGTAACACGGAAGTCAGTTATTCATGTAAAACAGAGGGCTTTACAGTCAGCGCATCAAAATGATGAGTAGCTCAGGCCACATTTCTGTTTAGGCCTGTGATAATGTGCTGCTGTGTGGTCGGTCTGAGGTAACAATGTGTGTTTTTATTACAACACACTGCAATGGTCTATTTTTCACTGAAGTATTTACATATTTCACATAAAATTCTACTGTACCAGATGCCTTTAGAGGGGCCATAAATCCTATATTTGGACGCCCGATATGTCTCCTGTTTATAAGAGTTAAACCTGCCAGTAAACCTTGGGTTTTGCTAAAGAGCGCAGAGACTTTCCAAGCTGCAGGGCAAATGACTGTGGCCCATCTCCATGTAACAAGCTGCTTTTGTGGTGAACTGCCAGGTCAAAGCCTGAATTCGACCTCATTTTTCCAGGATAGTTTTGCATGAGCCATGGCATTTGGGAATGCAGAAACTTCTGATTGTTGCAACATGATATAACAAAGTCTGGACTTTCCATCGAGCCTTTAGTTGAGCAGCATAGTTCTGTTAATTTTCTGTGTCGGCACATTTTTCTGCAGAGTCCAATTTTAGGCCTTGTTTCAAATACAGCTCTATCTTTCCTTTGAACTGTTTCCTTGACCACCTTGCTTTCTGCACTGTCTATACTTTGCCTATCCTCAGCAGCAGAACTGGAGTAGCCGCTACCTCAAGCGCTAAACCACATGCTGCAGATGGTGTGCGCTACTTTGATTTACACGCCAGTCTTCCTTCGTTACACACAGCGCCGCCACGGAGTCACATATGGAGGGTGCTGAAAAGTCATCCGGCCTGATCAGAAGCGCCTTGTGACAGCCCTGCATCCTCCACCCCAGAGCCGCACTTATTTGAGCTGGATTGTGTTTCTGAACAGCTAAGGACAAGGAGAGAAGTCAAACACATCCCCTGCACAGGCTCCTCTTTGGTGGCCTCTTTTTTTGATATTTTCATAAATCAGAGTGGGGGTACAGGGATGGCACGGGTAAAGAAGAGGGGACACCCGCGAGGGGAGCAGCTGTCTTTGAGATCGCTCCAATGTGCGAGTGCCAAAGAAAGAATCCTTTGTTTCCCCGCGGTTTGGGCTTCACCGCGGACCTTTAATGTGCATGGTGCGCACAAAGGCTCCATGCATGAGACCTCAGGAAGAGAGAGTAGCATGAGGCGTATGGCTATGCACAATGTTTCAGCCTGGACATCGGACTGAAGGCCAACATAGATCTACTTCACACAATTACTTTGAGAACTTGTTTTTAGAACTTCATCGATCTCAGTCTGCAGTTTTAACTCAATTCATACTAATAAAGCACATTCCTTCTGTCTTTAACCCGTGTGTTTCATCCACAGATCAGATAAAACAAAACAGTAGTCTTTAATCAATGTAAACTCCTTGCACACATTTTTAACCAATTTAATATAAAATAAAATAAAATAAAATAAAGGAAACTGCATGATCTACACGCACGGGTTCAGACAAAGTGAAGCATAGAAACAAATGACTTCTCCTGTAAAAGTAGCTGCTGGATGGTTTCGCTTTGACTTTCTAATGACTTCACATGTTTCAATATTAAAATGTTCCGCAGCTTTCCTTTATTAATTCAGAGCTCTGTCAAAGTGCTCAGTCACGGATGTTGCAAGCTCCCCGTTCCCCACAACACACGGCTCCGGAGTCATGTCCACATCGATCCGGGAGGAAGGAGTTGAACAGATGTGGGCCGCTGTGTCGGATGTTGGGGAAGAGTCTTTTAACTTCAAAATCTTCTTCTTACCACGGAGGAAGTGCAGCTATGACATAACCTTTCAGATCACATTGTGGTGATGGGGAAAGACGTCAGCCTGTAATGTTTTAGCCAATGAATTCATCAACATAAGCCATGGCTCTATAGCAAAAGAGGGTTAAGGATTAGAAAAAAACGGGCTGTACCATGTCGTGTTGTACTCCTATATAGTTGTCTGTTACTTGTGTGTGAACTTTCAGTAAAAAATTCAAAATAAAATCTTTATGTTTATGGTTGTAAACATGACAAAATGTGCAAAAGTTCAAGGTGTATTAGTACTTTCGAGAGGCACTGTAAATATTCAAAATGTGGCAAGTTGAATCACTGAAAACTACTTCAATCGACTCTTTAGTTGAGACTTATTAAGCAGCAGTGAGTTCCCTGTTGGCCGTAAGGATACGCTTTGGCTTGGAGGCAAAACCGCCCAAATCAAGAACATCTCTTTATAAACAAGCTTCTCCAGTGGACTTTAGGGTAAGTTCTGATGTCAAGTAAGGTCGACCAGCTGATGAAGCTCAACCAAAGAATTTTATATTTTGAGAATTATTCATAACATAAACAATATATCAGAATGTTCTTGCACTGTGCATCGCTGTGGTCTAATCAAGATAGTGTACACAAGTGCTGTATTACTCTACATAAGTGTGGAGTAATATGGCCTCAACAAAAGCCTCAACAAAAGGTCAGATAAAGAATTTACATTGAAGTGGCTGCAATTCAAAGCTCACAAAGTACATCCTGCTCTGGGGTTATATTTTATGAACAGGATGTACTGAAACATGTTACTGGGTGGGTGGACAAAGCATACATTGCCTCAATTATGTTCTTTTAGTATTTCTTACATATATATATATTTATTTTTAAATATTTGTTTTTTTTTATCATTAATTGTCCGTCAGAGTAAATACTACGCTGAGAAAAGACAAAGGGAGAGAGGGATTGTGTACATTGTGTCACAACCCAATAACACAATGGAGATATTTTTTTCACTCAAACTTGGCTGTAAATACTGCTAAAGTGGCGCTAGCCCACAGTTAGCTTTGCTCGTTAGCCTGTTAGCTTCTTCTGATCGTGATTCCATTAGTGTGTATTGGGGCTGCGGGTCAGAGCAGGGAAAGTTGGTTAGTTTTCTAGCCAGAGACACCAGGGGGGAGATGAAGACTCCCCAATCATTCCATTAACACTTGTATCAACCCCAGAGGGACTACGAAAAGGATTTATTAAGGTAAACAGTTTACTTAGTTCTGCTTTAAAGGTGTCCCCAAAAAAAGGTCACACGCTCTTTTATGTGCAAATGCATGCTGTAATCAAAGGTCTGTCTTTAGCTTTGATTACAGCACACATTTGCTGTGGCATTGTTTAAATAAGCTTCTGCAATGTCAAAAGATCCAGTGTTGCATTCATCTTTAACCAAGATCTTGTATTGATGGAGAGAGAGTGTGACCACTGCACAGCACATCCCAAAGATTCTCAATGGGATTAAGACTGGACTCTGCGGTGGGCAATTCATCTGTGAGCCCGATTGTCATCTTGGAATAAGCCCGTGCCATCCATTGATAGAATAACCTGGTCATTCACGATGTTCAGGTCATCAGCTGATCTCATGCTTTGGGCATGAAGTGAAGTGTTGCTGAACCTAGACCTGACAAACTGCAGAAACCCCAGATTAGAACAGTTAAATCAGGCCGTTTATTATGCAGCATGAACCAACAGTACGTTTTTGTGAGAGGTGCACGATAAGTTGTTCGACATTATCTCCCAGCATGGATTGAGCCAATACTAAACATACTGCTTCCCTTCCCAGATACTTTTGACTGACTGATTCCCAGACAGTTTTATTAAAAGCAGTGAATTGAATGAATAGAACTTTTTTTTTTTTACGAGTCTGCACAGATGTTCCATTATGTCTCGGTTGGGTGGTACGCACTGGCATTTATACGGCTGTGTCATAATCATCACAATTAATCATAAGCAACCGACTCCTGTGGAAAATGGTTGTGCGTGCCCGGGGCGTTCAAGGACACTCTTTGAATCCGACTTCAGACTGCTTCGGGGAGCGCCGCAGACGCAAAGTGGCAGTAAAAAGCCAAGGAAATTAGACATGATGTACTCCACTATGTTACAGATAATGAATGAAAGACACTTGTGCTTGAAGCCAATGAACTAAACTTGCACTCCATCATTGGGCAATAGGAGCTTAACCCTTGTCGCATGTAATGCCTGGAGTGCATTACGGGGAAATCAATACACAAAATCACGCCAGAAAGACTAAAATCACCTTCTTCCATTACACTATATAGGGTAGGACGACTATAACTACTTCCTTGTAGTTAAAAGACATGTCAGCGGTGCACTTTTCACTCCCCAAATGCAATTTCAATAAATACAACAGTACAAAAACAGCCATCTGTGTGTGGTTATTTAGCGACAGCAAATTATGTTGTATTTGATTATTGGGTCGGCGCAAAGCAGCACTTATCGCAATGCCAAAATGCAAACACGGAGTTATAATTTATGTGCTCAGGATGCAATTTATAATGTTGGGAATCGATCAAATTTAAGTCATTTACAACTTGAGCGTAATGCAAAAGTGGCAGGTTAAACGGTTTCGTCTGTTCCCGTGGTTTACTTGTCACATCAGAACATGAATGAAAAGCGAGATTTCCCTTTTACCTTCTGAGGTCAACAGCGAGTTTTCTGCCTCCTGATTCTTGATTTGGCCATCAGGGCGACTGAAGCAGGTTATTGGGGTACATTCAATCCAAGTTGACTTGTAATATATTACAAAATGGTACCAAATGTGGGGAAATGGACGTGGATATGCACGTTTACCAGTGAAATGTTCACGGCTGTGCCAAGTGGCCAATGCGCCCGTAGCAGGCTGTGTAGGTAGCACGACCTGGGGCGCATACAGTAGCTCCTCTCGCCTTGACTAAACAATGCACAAGTCTTGTGTTCACCTAGATGCGGACTCTCAACATTTGTGTAGTCAGCTGGAACACCCTATTGAGGTGAACAAAACTCGTACATCAAAGTGGATGAGAGAGTGCGTAATTGTAGCTAAACCGCTATAGGTCCAATCCCATCTAAGAGGATGTCATATTCTAATGAGTGCAAATACCACAGGACAAAGAACTGAGCATTGTGATTTTGTTTCATTGCATGAACTGAAAAATGCTCATAGGAGACCTTTCTGGGTAATTTTGTTGTTGTTTTCAAATAGAAAATTGATTGAACGAACAATACACAGACCTTGGTTCCCCCATTGCCAACAATCAGACAGTCCATCAGAAACAATCAGAAAGTCCTTAGACAACTATGCTTTGGGTCGCCAAATAGCTAAACAATGTAGGCATAGAATCTGAATAAATGACTGATCATGGCAACACAGGCTTGTTTTTTGTTGTGTAATTTTACTATGATAAAATTTACTGATATAGCTCTCATTAAAAACGTACCGGGAATTTGAGCCAGTCGTGCATCTTTGAGTAATCTATAACTCTTCCCTGCATAAACCCTCACCCTGTAGATAAAACTGGACATGCTCCAGTTGGAAACATTTTACATTAACTCTTTGTCCAGGCATGGTCTGGCACAAAGAGTTTACCCGTGGATTCCTGCATTCATGGAGTGAATTGTACAGTTAATTGTGTTGCTAGGGGGAAGATCAGCTAATACTGTATGTAACTTGAGAGAAAATCATAAACGAATCGAAAGAAAAAAAGCATGACAACAAAAATGGGCGCCATGTTCCACTGACATTTGTCGAGTAAAGTATCTAGATCAACTCACTGTCTCCATATTTATTTTGGTATCTTGTGCAACGATGGCACGGCGTATTAGGAATCAAATATGGCACTAAATTAACAGGTGTGAATAGTGTCTGAGTCAGCCCGTGAAGCATCCTCGCTCATCTCTTCCAACTTCGCCTCTGATGTGGATCCAGCAACAAAACTGGGAGAGTAAATACATGCTGCAAACATACTGGACGTAACAGAATCACACCGCTGTAAATCAAACAGACTCCCACACCTTCTCTCTCCTCCCTCCCTCTCTCTCTCTCTCTCTCTCTGGTAGCAGTTAGTGTCAGCAGAGGCGATGGGGGGAAAGTTGGTAGCCTGACGCCGCGCAGGCAGGGTGTCGGTCTGACTTGACACATGGTTTTGACCTGGGCCAAACTCTGACAGGAGTGAGTAATGGGCCTCTCCTGTGCGTTTAGGTAACGGCCCTCAACCTACAACAAGCTGCTTAGTACAAGATAAGCCACCGGGGACATAGTAAATCTAAAAAAAAACTACTAGTTCAATGGTTCGATGTCATTCTAGCCACAAATCCAGAGTAAAATTTGATTATTTTGATGATAAGTCAGTATATATCACCTGTGCTGAAAAGGGTTTCAAAGCCTCACTGCAATTTGAGCGGTAGTAACTAAAAATACAGAATTCCTTTCCCATCACAACAGGCAACAGTAGCTTTTATGGCAGATTCAAAAACACAAAAGAAAAACTGGGCTGAAAAACAACTGGATCAAAAACCAAGGTAATATTTGTGGCTATGAGGCGAAATGTCAGAGAGGAGTAACGGCCCACGTCGGAGGGATTTGGAAGCTAAGGCTGGATGTTGACAGCTTTGAGGGAATGAGACTGAAGCCCTTGTCAGTCATTTGGACATGGCCTTCAGGGCGATGGAGGGAGGCAGTGGTCAGGGCTGGTATTTTATTCAAAAAAAGCACTTTTCTGTGTGTGGAGACTTCTGCTTTTCATTCTCTCAAGATGGGAATTGTGTATGCGTCCATAAATGACTGGGAAGTGGTGTTTTTGTCGTTGGTTGATTTGCCTGTTGGCGAGAGAATAATGGTACAAATTCATTTTTGTGTTTCACTCAGGCTACTTTACTGGTAAATTAACAAGATAACAAGATTAAAACCTAAAAATTGCATAATATAAGGCCATTACATAATTTCAGAATAGCTACAGTAATGTACCAACCCACTTACTTGAATTCTTTGCTTGAAGTCACTTTACAAATCTAAAGTTGGTGCAATCACAGCAGTGTTTCATTCGTATCCATTTCCCCAGACATGGACTGTGGCTCTTCCATTAATTGGCTCATTTAGTGAGTGACACAAGACAAACTAGTTAAAGGCCTGCAGTCTACCTTCAGTCGGTCGGACTTTCTCAGAATCCACAGTTAAAACGGAGGCTAATTTCCTCCCCATTAATCACACAAGTCCCCGTCCCGACAGCAGCAGGACTACACGGATCATCAAGATTTATGTGGCTATCCAAACGTTTCACAGATCAACTCACAATGGACTGAAGACTAAACAGGGAATGATAAATATTATTCCATCGATTGTTTTTAGAGAGTATTTCAGGAGTTCCTACTTCTGTGAAGAAGGACATGTTTCGCTGTGTGAAATTTGTGAAAACATTAAATGTGTGCATGTGAAGAATCGGGATGTGAAGATGGATGGCTAACAGATTAAGTTCAGCATCCTGTCTCCAGGGGGATTGGACAAGCGGTAAAGGATACTGTTTGTACAGCCCAGTGCAGGGAGGGGCCATCAAAAACTTGAGTTGTCTCTTCATCAAAAAATACACTGCCCAACCAGAAAAAAGCTGCCACATGGATGTAACTGTTATGAGCTGGGGTTGTTGCAGTTGGTTACATTGCAAAAGAGTGGATCAGGGAGCACGAGACATAATTGCATAAACATGAACCACAGATTCCAGATCTTAACTCCATTGAGAATCTTTGTGATGTGTTTTATAACGTGTCATTCCCCCTGTCTGGAGATTTACTACACAATATAAATGCTGAGGTACCTAAAAGATTTAAGCCACAATTATGCATGACATATCCCCTATAAAGTCACATCGAAGTCTTGTACCACCAAGATGGTTTGTACCAAGGGCTCCCGCTATTGCTGTTTGAGGGATCATGTACAGAAGCTTTACCGGGGTGTCAATGTGGTCTCAGCGTCTGAAATGTTCAAACGCTGTGGAGTTACCAGCTGCCTCCATGTGTCTTTAGTCACCAATGAGCCCTGTTAAAACATCTACGCACTTTCAGCGTCCTGATCGAGTCCACACACGAGCAACACTTGACACCGGGAGCAGTCGTCCAGCGGATCAGGCACAAATAACCAACCCGCACCGCTTTAAGCTGAGCCCAGCAGACCACTGTGACCACTTGTTCACTTCCGCAGCATCTCCAGTTCACAGGGTTCGAGGCAGACGGGATCAACAACGGGGCATCAGCTTTCACTGTCTGGACTACTCACGGCCGTCTATTTGAGATCAAAACACACCTGCTTTGGGTACAATAAAACATGTTGGATAGTCCCCATAGAAGCTACTGTTGGCATTGTCTGGTTTGATTGATGAACAGAAATAAATGGTCAGATAAAAGATTTTTTTTTCCTCCCCCAACAGAGGAGATTCCTGCACACTGCCAAGCTTCCAGACAATGAAGAGCCTGAGGTACATTGAATCCGTTCTCTCTAGAAGACCTCAATAATTAATCAACTTTAAGTATCATCTTATGAATCAATGTTGTGGTGAATCTATCCTTATTGTGCTAGAGACTTTTTTTTGTTTTGGTATACGGATATAGCATGTTTATTTTCCTTTATGTATTCAAATATTCTCAATAATATGTATATGTACTTCTCTAATCAAGAATTCCGCTTTTTATTGTATTCTATGTCCATTGTGTTTGTTTGCTTATTTACTGTGCTGCCTTGTCTCCTGCCCTACACCTGAAGCTGTTGTTTACAAATGATGAAAGAGTGAGCTCATGATTTTTTAAATCAAACTTACTCCTAACTTCCCAATGCCTTTCCAACATCCTGATTCTTTACAAGGATGAGTTTAAGAGGACTTCAAAACTTTCAAGGCGCAATCCTAATGTACACAACATTAAAGACCCTGCGAGTTCATGATCAATAAATCTATTTATATTATAAAAATACGTTTATAATTACATGCACTGGGTCTTTTTCACAAAACAAATGTTATTCCACTACTAGACAAAACAGGTAAAAGGCCTTTAAATATTTGATGTGCAAAGTGTTCATATTTTCTCAACTTAGCCTAATATCATGTTATCTCTGTAAATTCAGCAACACAATAAAAAAAATGCACAGCAGACGACAAAAACAGCATTAAACAAAGTATGGCAAATAAACATGTTGAGGATAGCAGTAGCTGATGGTGTTAGCTAGCGCCGGATGCTTTGTGCTAAATAGCATGTGGCTTGTTTTTTTTGGGTAAACAACATTATATCCAAGAATGCTCCTGACTGGCAACAACACTACAGCCGAAGCTCCTGTTTTGAACTGCAGTGCCCTTCGAGTACAATAGTCTTGGCACAGGAGCAGAACACTGTTTGTAGTGACAGGCTCGTCCAAAGGGGTCCCGTTGGGAGTCCACAAACATGCTGTCTCACCAAGATGACAAGGCCCCATCAAACACCACTCACAATGGAGTCTCCGGGATGCTTACAATGTTGGCCTTTCATCCTGGAGCCAAAGTCGCTACGAATGGCCCCCCTCTTTTCTGAAACCGGGGGCCCGCACTGCCATGGCGCTAAAAATACTCATCCAGCTATGTTACTATCATCATGAAACGTTAGTGGAGATACATTTGCAAACGTTCCCTCTCGAAAGCTAGATGACATAGTGTGGGTGGGTCCCTCCAGGCGCCCATAAACTTCTAATACATAATGGCAAGATCAGGATTTTCGAACAGAGCGGTGCTATTTTGTTGTTTAATTTCAAGCACTATTAACTACGCTCGAAATGCGAGGCACAACCTGGTCTCACTGCTTTGGTCCACCAGCTTTATTTCCCGTAACTTATTTTTAACCTTCTATGAGACTTTTGGCTTGAATAAATACAACCATAGTGTCCTCCTGCTTTGTGAAATGGCCGTGAAACCACCGGCCCGATACCCTATAGAAGCTGTGTGATATATGCTGCAAATGTACTCGCTGAAAGTTTGAATTCCCAAGTGCACCTTCAGAAAACGTCTTCGATTCAAAAGCTCTCCATCATGATTTGTATCCATATTCTTCAGACATATAGGCCCACGATTCCCCAGTTTGCATGGGATATCTCTTTCCATGGGAGGAACACCTTTAATTTTAAACTTTTAAGTGTAGCATGAGGGCTTTAGCAGCAGACATAGCCTACTGAGACACAATACCCCTGCAGCCTTGAGCTCACTGTTGGCAGAGCTGTCACTTCGGACACATTAAACTCAGTCTGGGTGGGCAGCTGGAGGAACTCGAGAGGCGCGAGGCCAATGCCAAGTCCTAAGTCGGCGCTGGTCCTCGGGGCGCAATTTCTAACCTTACAAACGTACCGGGACAATGACTTACAAACTTGAGTGCTTAATAAAATGTAATACGACAATGTGTTGCAAACTGGCATGAGCGGAGCTTGGGGACTGCCTTGAAAAGGTAATACCGTAAGGTCGAAATTACTTATTTGAAACTGTATCGCGTAAGTCTTCAAAGCAGGTAGGCCAACTTTTTATTTTCGCTGTACTGTATTCCCTGCGCTCTAATAGTTTTGGGGGAGTGTAGGTTTTCGACAGACATTGTCATCTAACGCCTAAAGCTGCGTCATTACTTGAAAAGAGAAATCTGCACATTTAAGGAGCAAAGAAACAACAGACTCTAGTGCATATTCAAAACCAAAACAAACCTTCAGGCCCTCCAAAAATAGATCCACGCACTATCACTTTTGCACTTAGTAAATGACCCCCAAAGTATCTGAAAAGCGACTTCACGTATTTGAGGAAAGTAGAGTCCAATGTGTGTGGTGCCAGATGGGCCAGAGTGCAGTATGATGCAGTGAGGAAGGGTGGAGGGTTCTGGAGGGCGCCGTTCAGCGCAAGCCAGACACCGGGGACTTTCACTTCAGCGGCTCTCGGTGCACAGCCTTAATCCAAGCACAACAAAATATCGCTCAGGAGTCAAATCTGGCCTTGTCCGTTATTCCCGTTAGTATTTACAGACTGGACTGACTCAAACCAGCAGCGAATTACTAATGCCCCGGTGACGAAAGGCCTACTCTGTTTATGACCAACCCTGTTTACCAAGTTCTGAATGCCCCCAGAGAAAAATTTAAGGACCTTTCCCAAAATACCAATATTTGCATAACACCGGCTGTCAATTTCATGCTAGGATTTACAGTTCGGGGCGGCCATACTTCTCACACGGGGGGCCCAGCTGTCAGCATTTGCCTGTTGTGTCTGGGGTGAAACAGTAAACAGGATCGTATTTTATGTATTTTTTAACACGGGATTTGCACTATTTGACCGAGGCGCTGTATACTTAACAACTAACCTGTCAGCAGCTAGAATGTCTGGGCTTGACTTAGCTGTGGGTTCATGCAGAAGCTACCATTTGTTGTCTTCTGCCTGGAAGTTTTTAAATGTCATGATATTTGGGCATTAGGTTGCAATGAGCAAATCACAAAGGTTCCAGTTATTTAGAGTATACAATATGTGCTGTAAACAACACTGTATCTCTTCTCTATGGGCTTTTATTATGTTTGAATAATGCAAATTGTGTAGTTAATTCTAACATGACTCCTGATTTTAAAACATTAATACATTTTTCTTCCAGTCGTGCAGTCCTACTGAGAGTCACACTCCAGTTCATTGCATATCCGTCAGATTTAGTACCAAACTATTTTCAGATCTGGGATTAACTCAGAAGACCTGCTGATGGTGCGAAATGTTATGAAACTTTGGCTCCAAAACAGATGCTTTGCACACACAGGGTTTGAGTGTCACGAAGTCGATTTGCTAAAAAAAAATAATAATAAAGAAAGAAAGTGGGGGAGTTAGTGCTACTGTTATGGCTGTAGCGTTTTGCAGCTGTCCACAGCTTGTTGGCAGACATCCAGACCAACCTCTCCTGTCTGAAGACGCTACGATATCCACACTGGTTCAGGACATTTCATAGGAGTGTAGTCAAATATCTATACTGTGGAGAAGTGGAATTACATGTGGGATTATTTATTTAGCTTTTTATGAAAATATTGAGCATATGAACTGTGAAACTAATACACATTTCTGTTTGGCCACCAGGACTGATACATAATAGTGATTTGCTGATAGCGACCGATCAAATTGCGATTTCTATTTGTCTCGCCGTAGGAGCAGGACTAAAGGTACGTGAAGCTACCCCTAAGGTGAGTCTTCATGTGCGAGATCAACAGCTCATCCACACGCGCTCGTCTCGTCACTCACCCAAATACATGAGGGATTTGCGTTCAGCTGCTGCGTCTGAGTGTTGATCCTGGGATTGGTGCAGCAGGTGCCGCTCCCTGACCCACTTACTTTATTGTATACTATGTTTTGTGTGCCTTTTAACACATGACTGACATGCATGGCTCTTCACACGGAAGTGACAGTCTTGTACACAAAAGGCAGCTGTGCTAAATTGGAATACCTCCAGAAATATCTATGCGTTCCTTGTGGGACCACTATGGCGGGTAAAGATACTTCCTTTACGTAATGCCAGGACTGGGGCCACGATGTGAAGTGAATTGGCTTTGCAAAGATACGGATCCAGAGAGACTATATGGTCCCCGTTTACGGTTCATCTTAGTTTCGCCATGCTACTCAAAACTCAAATCGATTATTGATTATGAGTGAAAAGTGGTGAAAAACAGTGAAGTAATTCAGTTTAATGTTACATTGACATGTAGTATGTGAAGAGTAGGTATGTCCAAAGTGCGGCCCGGAGGCCAAATGTGGCCTCAGCCATTTTTGGTGACCCTCAGGCTTCTTGTTTATTGGCACACATCACCAGAGATGGTAAATGGTCTCACCTTAAATAGCACTTTTCCACCTACATAAGCGCTTTACAGCAAGGAACCCGTCACCTATTCACTCTCTCATTCATACACCAGTGTGCACAGACACCGGATGCAAGGTGGGTGAAGTGTTTTGCCAAAGGACACAACGACAGTGCGCATCTTCAGGAGACAGGATTCGAACCCCCGACCTTCTGATGACGAGACAACCCGCTCTACCATCTGCATCACAGATACTTTTTACTGCAGTCTTAATGATTCCACACAATTAAATCCTCATAAGTAAAATTTATTGTGAGACGGCACTGGCATTATAGTTCCATCCTAAATAAAGCATGGGGCACGGTTTAAACCTCTCTTAAATACACCCAGTTGAACGTTTGAATGCACTGATCACGATCTGTGGCCCTCCATGCTGTATACATATCAATATGTGGCCTTTGATGGAAACAAGTTTGGACACCAAACTTTTTGTAGAGCAACCTCTGCCTCTTTACCATGCAGCCTACAATTGTAATTGTATAGATTAGGAAACAGTCGCTAAATAGGTGCAACTATGTACTGCTCACTGCACTCTTCCTTGCATTGAAAGGATTATACTGCATTGCTCCGTTTGTGACTGAGTGTCTTATCTTAGGTGCACTAATCTCTGTCTCAAAGTATTAACAGGTTTGAAATAACCCTCGATCAACTCAACCAATCCAGTCCATTCGACCACATTGGAACATTTCTACTATGATGGAGATTCTTGGACGACGGAAAGCCCTCACAAATTTCTAAACTGTGCAATCTCAATGCTAAACGTGTCCAAAATGATTTTAAAAAGCCAGTCTGTATGCATATACCGTTACATTTAGCCACATCGCAGAGCTGGCAGCACATTTATCAGGGGTCACACTGCTGGCACAGGGGATTTCAGGGTTCCCAGTGTGGCTTCAGAAAAACAAAAGCCGTATTGAGAATAGCATGCTGTTTTGTTTCTCCTTGAAGGTTGCTAATAGTTCCCACATTGTAAACATTTCACCACAGGCCTGCATTGAAGGGAACGTTTCCCAGAAGACGGGGCAGTATTGGCACCCGTCAATCTCAGTGTGTGTTGCTCCCCAATGGTCCTGGCAGCGACAATACAGAGAGATCGGTCGGCCTTTGGAGCAGCGATCGGCGTCCCCGTCCCTGCTGCTCATCATTCACAGCACATAATTTTCCAACAAGCTCTGGACCAGTATTCGTACCACACACAAAAGAAAATATGCTCAGACGTTTTATTATGGTTAAAGCCAAAAAAATGAAATAACACTTCATTTTCTATGTAACCAATGACACTTATGTCTTTTGGCACTTCTTGACAGGGACCAGCATTCACAGTAGTTTGCTTTCTTAAGGCCGTTTGGGGAAACCATATATTGTGTCCACGGGCCGTGACAATCCGTAACGAGCGGAGAGAGAGTCTGTTTATTTAACGCAGTTGTAAAGGTACAAATTTGTCTTTCGAAAATGATGTACTGCGCGCTTGTCTTCGGGATCTAAAGCCAGCTGGAGGCTAATCCCCTCGCCCAAACCGCCACCTCACCAACCATCCCAGTAATGCAAAAGTCCAGCGTGTCTCCAGTGTCTGAAAACTCTCCCGAAGAGAACTTACATGTTACATAAAGTTCAAGGCATGCAAAATATTACAACCACGTTTTGGGACGCTAACCATTCCATAGCGTCATCCGTGTTTTGCTAGAATAAAACATATTTAATGTTATATAATTGTGCGCGCTTTTCGCAAGGGACACGCTACAATGCCAAGACAACCTTTAACACCACATTACAGCGTAGATACTACAAATAGTGCGGCTCGTGTTTCTATCAGCACTCGCACTCCGCGGCTAAGTGTAGGAACAGATGGGCCGAAATCTCATGTTTCCTCTGTGTTACTATTCTAGCCGTTAGTTGTTCTGCCGCCTGCGTTACTGATCTGACTGGCCCCTGGTAAGGTCAGAGGGCTCGTTCGTACATGCTCATCTACCGTAAACAACTGGGCAGTCCTGTCATCGTAATGCATGTCTATATTTCTGCAGAAAGCTTGATATATAATGTATAATTGAAGAACCTTTGATAGCACTGATACTAATCCTATGTAGAGCCCTGGTCACATGGCAGACCCTGAATTTAGGGATCCCTAAGCATTTAAATGGATTATATTGGGTGCTGTTAGAGGGAACATGTATCAACAAATGAAATGAATAGAAATGACATGATTTTTTTTAAATATAAAATACATTGTCAGGTTGTAAAGGTGTGTTCTATCAACTGGTAAAAGAGGTCACTGAAGGAAAGAGGTGGGAATCGCTCCTGTAAAAAATAATAGTTTTCAGACCCCCTGTAATCTCTTTGCTTTTATCATGGTGCAGCTGGATACTGAATCTAAGCTGTAGTAAACATCGTAACAGGCAAAAACTCAATGGTCGTTTTCTTATTCTCCTTGAGTTTGTAGGCGTTGACGTCCGACTGTGGCATCCCTGACATGTCTGATTGGGCCTTGTGGAGTTTTGGAAAAGGTGGAGTTGATAGATGAGCTTTTTGGGGGCGTCACCGAGAGGGGACTGAGTGTGTCCGTGGCCCATGCCAAAGAGCAGAGCCTCCGTGTCTGCCACCTGCCCCATAGCTGCAACATTCAAGGTCTGGCAAACGCTGTCAACGCCGGCTGGCTCCGGTATTGTTTAAACCAAGTCGTGACCTGAGGTTTACAGCACTGTGGACATTTGCCGTTCACCTTTAAGGGCTCTTGCGTAACAAATAGTTTTCAGTAGATTCTGTAGCGATTTTTCAGCTTGAGTTCCATTTAAACGGTCAAGGTCAATGCCAAGTAAAGCACATGCGTTGCCTAATACTATTAAGCAGCAGCCTTTGCAATATAGTTTTCCTCAGCAGCACCAAATAAAGACATGATTTAACGGCGCATATTAACAGCACTGAATATTTTTGTGAACTGCTATAAAAGGGGATCTACAATTACAAAGACTGTCCATATTTTACTCAACTTAAGGTATGCTCACGTAGCGCTCGTGTACAAATCAAGTGCTTTATGATCAGTACCTCTAATCGAGTATCGCTTGTAAGTTTACAGTTTTATTTGACACTGTTATGTATCCAAATAGCTTTCAGTATTCGTATTACAAGTGGTCACGGGGTATCTCTTATGTCAAAATCAGCAGCGGCGGCCAAAACTCACAGCCCATTGGCTAGGGCTCAGTATTAATCTCTCCATCAGAGTAGTGAAAGAAAACACTTCGAAAGCATCCCGCAGCCACTAAAAAAAGAAACCTCCAAGGGCACGGAACGTCTTGGCTCGGAGGCGGCAGCGAAAATCACCACGCCATAAAATCATTTGAAAAATCCTTAAAGAAAACAGAATTTGATCCGGGAAAGATTAGGCGGGGGAACCAGTTTAAACTGAGGTGGCACTGGAGCTCGTAATGAGGCTGTCAGGATTGACTAAAGCCACTTTGGCAGGGGTCGCCCCACAGCTGCAGCACAAGTGGACTGGCACTGATGGAGAGGGGGGGGATAATGTAGCGTATGTGTCAATAAGTGCGGCATTACAGTGGATGTTTGTTTGAGTTTCCATTTGAGGGCTATTTAGCTGAAAAGTGTAAAATTCATTGTTGTGATATGAGCGGTGTCTTTGCATTACTGCATATCTTAGGCAAAGCCGCACTGCAGAACACTCCAGGAAATACGCCGCCATGCCCTGATATTTCAGTGGACCGTCTGTGGTATTGCTTCAATAAGCTTCTGCAACGTCACAAGATCCAGTGTTGCATTCATTTTTCACCAAAATCTGTATTGACGATGGGACAGTGTGACCACAGTGCAAAGCCTTCTCCAGCACATCCCAAGATTCTCCATTGATCCATTGATGGAATAACCTGGTCATTCAGGATGTTCAGCTGATCTCATTCTTTGGCCACATAGTGTTGCTGAACCTAGACCGACCAACTGCAGCAGCCCCAGGTCAGAAAAGTTAGTAACCCCCTAACCCCACCTTAACCAAATGCAGTTCAGGTTTACCCAAATCTAAAAGGTTACGCCCTATAAAACTCATCTAAACAGATCTATTTCCTCACGTTGTTGCACTGCATTTTCGTCACTTTTCTGTTGCTATTTTGTTGCATTTTCATCCTCGTTTTGTCTCAGTTTTGTTGCTTTTTTCAAGAAGCTTTTAGATTTGGGTAAAGCCAAACTGGAGAAAATGGGCTCAGTTCAATCCAGGTGGAAACTTTTTGCAATGTATAATCTTAAGTTTGGCTTCGTGCAATCAAAGCAATGTGCATCTTTGCAAGGAAAGAAAGTGCATATCTCCTCACTTTTTTTAATGGTTTCTTGCGATACCAAAATCGCATGGCTAAGATCGCGATGACTGTAATTTGACATGCACCATTGACATGTATTATCCTTGACTTGCAGCAGAATAAACCCCTCTAAGCCGCACGACATGGCTAATATCAAGCACAATATGGCAGGCAGATCCTATTGACAGCCCTGGAGGGTAAACACAGACAGGGAGCAGGAGGAGGCCGGCCTGCTCTCGCTGTCATCTGTTTCGCGTTTGACTGGGGCGGCTTTGGCCAAAACAGCGGGGACGGGAGCAGGCGGCGGCGCTCTCACCTTCTGTAATCCCCCGCGCAGAGCCACCCCCGGAGGTGCCGCAGACCTGCACCTGTCCGAGGGGGATCATGGGCCGGTCCATTCCAGGCCCATTCAAGAGGGGCCACAAATTATAAGTGGTGTCCTGCTGTTGAAATATAAATACCCACAAAGGATGTGAGTGGGAGAAAGGGATACTCGAAACTTTGGCGTAGGTGCAAATGGTGAAGGAAGATTTCTTAGGATAGATATATTCGGAGTCAGTCAGTCCAGCCTCAAACGCAAACGGAAAAATCAGCATAATTCTTGCTAACATTTCCAGTTCATTAGTTTTGGGCCTAATTTTACAGCTGCTCTACAGATTGCAGCCTTGTATTAGCTTAGTGGACTTCTATCCTCACCGCCGGCTCATTTCAAGGAAAAAGGTGTTAATGCTATACCTTGGCAGCTCCGTTGATACACTGGACGAGGGCCACGCTAATCCACTATGTAATGATCGCTCAAGTGTTTTTTTTTTTCCATCTCTCTCCGGTGGGCTCTAGGATTCTTTCTCAAATATTTGCTCATGCTTGAACTACACCTCCAGTTTCCAAATGAGATACTTAAGTAACTACGCGCTTATAAAAAGGATATGTACTGAATAACTTTAATGGCTGTCAAGGATGATCAGATTTTCATTAACTCATGAAACAACGCATTGACTTTTGACTGCACGTTTTACATGGCAAGTCATCAATCTCTGAGGCACATGCTTGTAATAAAAAACCATTCAGTTCGCAAATATATGCAATGAAACGCTTTGGCCACAGCGGGGGGGGCCCTCACAACCGGCAGCCAGGGCTTAGCATCCCATCGTGGTCGACTATAATTACCCGAGTGTCATTGCGCTGCTGCAGAACAGAGCGCCTGTTGTTTGCAGCGACTTTGCCCGTGTGGCGTGGCCTGTTCACCTAATGAAGCATGGCCCCCGCTCCCCGGCGCGCCGCCTCTGCTTCAGTGTGAGGAGGAAGGAAGCAGGCGGGCTATAAAAGGACCCTAAAACAAAACAGCGCGGCATAGGCACATAGGATGAGGCGCGCTTGTTTACCCCCAAACTACTGTCAATGTGGCGTCCTTAGCGCTGAGTGCAAGGTGTGCGAACGCAGAGCTGAAACATAGCCCTGGGTGTTAGCCAAAGCAGTCTGTTTGTCCCGTTGCTGTCCGGTCAATGCCGTGGTACTTTTTTGGTAGGTTTAAAGGGGGGGTATTATGTCAAATCAAGCTTTATATCATGTTATTATGTCATTCCCTCATTAAACACATGCCTGGAGTGTTGCCTTGGCTCATTCACATATTTTTGAGTCATCAGTAAAAACTTAGACGGCAGCCATTTTAGGTGTAGCTATGCCTCAGTCCTCCTAGGAACGCCCCCACCTCCTGTAAACGTCTCTGGACCTTTCGTCACCAGCCAAGCCACCAACCACTGCTCCTCAGCTCAGCAGAGCCCCCTCCCCACACAGTGTGTTGTTTAGATGCCACAGCAGTGTGCTGAAGGGGGCGTGTCGGAAAGCTTCTTAAAGAGACAGAGGCCTATTTCAAGACGTTCAGTTCAGCCATTTTGAGAGAGCAATTTTATTCAAGGCAGTTATTTTAATTACTGCATACACAGACCAACAGAAGGTTACGTCATCATTGTAGTATGCTATAGACTGGTGCTATGTGATTGAAAAAAGCATAATAACCCCTCTCACCAAAGCCTATTTGATATCGTATTCACACAGCCAAAGTGGGCGAAGTGTCATGCACAAGAACAAGCAACTTGTGATCACATTTTTGTGTAAGTGCTTGGGGGGAAAAAAGTGTGAAAAATGTTGGCACAAGTCTAAAAAAAAAACTTCTATTTCTCTTTCCAACATCCTCTCTCAAGTGTAACCCTTCTGATCTTTGCTTTTAGGGCATCCGTCCGCTCCTCCGCCGCTGCTGCAGAAAACCCCCGAAGGGAAGAGCGAGCGCGCGTGTGATGGAGTCAAGGCGCTCTTCGTCCGGGATAACCCGAGAGAGGATGGTTTCAATGAACAAACGGGGCAGGGGCAGTGCACCACATGAGAGTGACTCCGATGGAAACCCCTGGGTGCGTGCCGCAAATCAAAACCAACTAAGCGTTTTTCCACATTATACTTGTAGGAGACGGATCCAGAGACAAGTACAGCCTGGCCGCCTTTCTGCCACTTAAGAGCGTGTAGCTGTTAAAAAGCGACAGTATTCACATTGATCAAGATTGATTTACTAGTATAGGGATTAATTGCCATTTTCTAATCGCAACCATTCAAATTGCGATCTTGAATTCATTGCCATTAATCTCGCAGCCCGACCAAACGCAGACAAGTTTGCTTCTGTCCTGTTACTTTTGGATGGGGAAAAACAGGGCCGCTTTGATTCCAGGAGCAAATATTGACTTGTCCAGTGGAGCTTGGCGGTGGCCCGGGGGTAAAAAGGGGCAGAGAATCTCCTGAAGGGTGCTCCCCTCACCTGCCGCCGTACTGGGACGGGAGGACGCGGGAGGGCCCGGGGACACGCGCGGGCCCACAAGTACACACTCGCGTGGTAAGCGCACCTAACGTTTAAGTGCGCGTTAATGCTTCTGCTCCGTGACTTTGACAGGGGCCGCTTTCTTGGCCAAACCTAAGAGCCATGCCAACGGTCTGACTAACCTCTATTTGATGTTCTACATGCTGGCAAATGAGGCGCAAGCCCTAACTGAAAAAACGTGGTATTTTAAATTTACAGTACACATATCATGCATAATTGTGGCTTATAAACATGCTTTTCACATTGGCATTGATATCGCATGTTTTATCATTTAAATGCATGTGTGCGCAAAGAAATACACTTGATGGGTTCTCTTGTTGGGATGTCGTATGTTGTTTGATGCACCCTCCACTGGGCCATACAAGTCACATTTTTTTAGATAAAGGCATGCTACTCCATAAATGGTGCTGTGCTAAACGCAGTTTAAATGCAGAAAGGCTCAGAATGGGTCTGGTGATGGTTTAAGGACATCTCTGAGTTCTGTATACTGTGCAAAAGCCCAGGAAATACTAATCAGAGCACAGCAGTAGCAGAAGCACCAAAGTATACAGAATATATCAACGCTGCAGGAATATTACTCCAGACAAGGGCTCGACCGATATGGATATTTGGGGTCCGATACCGATATGAGCCGATACATAGGCCGATATTATAAGTAATTAAATTTGATGCACTATTTGAATCTCTCAAATAGTCTATAGCTAAACATGTATTATTATAGTAAAGGTTTCATCATTGAAATATAACTCAATATATCTAATAGAGGTCGACCAATGTGGGTTTTTCTAAGGCCGATGCCGATATGCACCGCTGATATTTTGTCTCGTCAATAATCCTGTGTATTATGCTTCTAAATGTGTCAGTGTTGAATTGTGACAGCAGGAGGCGCTGTATATTCATGTTAAGTAGGTACTTCAGAGACAGCTTTGAAAGGCAAAAATCTGAAGATTCCAAAAGTCTCTATCTCTTATGTTCTGAAATTATACATATACATAACATAAAATAAAATACTGTAGGTGCACAAACTTGTGACCAATTTTCACCATATGTTTCTCCGCTCCCCTGAGGTCTAGGAAGTTGTGGGAGGGCTCATTTTAAAGCTCTGATAGGAAGTCCTATCACTTCGAGTTCCAGAGATATCATCCAATAGCCGATATTGAAAATACCCAAATATCGGCCGGCTGATATATCGGTCTGCCCCAACTCCAGACATAGTTTTGCCCATGATAACAACTTAGAAACTCAAAAAAAGTCATTATTTGGCTCCACATGTCCCTTTAATTTCTCCATATTTGCCTCAAACCTGTTTCCAAGTTTCAAACGGATGTGGTAACAGCCTATACAAGCAGTGACAATGCAGTGTCAGTGAAGAATCAACAACAATTGTCCCGCAGCTGGAGGCACACAACAGCGCTCGCCGGAGGGAGACAGGCGCGGGGCCGCGAGAGAGAGAGGGGAAACCTTTTCAGGACTCATGGCATTTTGTCAGAGCAGATAAAACAGTGTGCCATTTACTCTCATCAAAGCAGCCTTCCACGGGGCGCACAGTCACCTCTCACAGGGCCTGCTATTTCGAAGGTCCATTTAATGTGGGCCTCCCAAGACATTTCTACCATTTATCATTTTGAAGCGTCAAGAAAACTCCTCCCTGTTTTCCCTTTCCCTTAATTTGGCAAAAGTAAAAATTCAAACACATTTTCTGAGGCGTGTTTGCAGAGGGACTTGGCCCGTCTTAGGGGGGGGTCCATATCAGCGTCACGCACACAGGCCGCTCGCTGGAAACAAAGAGGGGGATTTGTCCACCCTAATCTCACTTCTCCCGGTCGCTTTTGTCCAAAACAGCCGATAAATCCAGCAAACAGCAGCTTTCTTCCGCCGCAGACTGTGGAGTGGAAAAAAAGTGGCGTAAAGCGACAGGATCAAACAAAGAGAGAGTGCGGTAAGAACAGACGACTCCTGTTTTTGGCGTGGGCGAAATGGCCACATACAGTAAAATGGAATCGTGATCTCCTAAATTTGGAGAGCTGTAGCTAATATCGTGAGTTAAGGAGATGAAATGATCTGGGATATCTGGCCAGACTTGCAAAGAGTACACATTAAGATAATTGGACGACGATTCACATTTGGTTTGAGGAAAGTTGTGAACGTGTCCAAAACTGGAAGATCAAGAGGTCGACGAGCGCGTTGTTTCTGTTCAACATTTGGGAACCAATTTCCCCCCACTTACGCAGTCATTAGCCTCTCTACCTCTGACCTGAAACTATGAAGATGTCAACGTGGGAGGGGGGGGATGTACAACAGACCCCCGTTCTTTCCCTGGTTAAAAAAGAACTTTCTGCAGACAAGTGTAGATCTCGAACGCACTCACAGCAGATCTGCAGAGGCATTAACAGCCTGGTGCGAATGAGGGAAGCCACTGCTCTACTTCCTCACGTGTTGACTTTGGCCTGTGTTCGCGCGTTTGAGTGCAAAGAAAGGGGGAACAGTCTACACCTGGAGAAGACTGTCAGAAAATTCCGAAGAAACCAAGATGTCGAGAGAGCTTGTAAAGTCCTACAGCATGCCCCAGATGTTGTGCTTTTGAGGCCAAACTACCAGCCTCTTGTTATTGCTACAAACCAACGTGCAACCACAAATACAAACTGCTCGAACCTTTAAAGGGATATTTCAGGATTTTTGACATAGGGCCTCATTTCCTAGTTATCCAGAGTGTTGTTGATTTCTGAAAAAAATAAAAATTAAATTTCATGCAGTCCTTATATTTGAAGAGTTTAGTGGTGCTAGGCTACTGCTAGGCTAGCGCATGTCTATGGTAACTACTGTAGTAGCCTGCATTAAAAACCTCTTCAAAATCATGGGGTAGTCTTTCAAACGTTGCCATGTCTGATTTGTAGAAAGCTCCTTCGTGAATTCCACGTGTAGTAATGCCGGCCGCAGGTAAACAAACTTCTGTAGATCCGGTAACCTAGCAGATCACTCCGCCACTGTGTAGCTTACAACCAGGAAGCTGATGCTGCTCAAATATAAGTTCTTTTAAATGCAAAATGGTTATATTTCAAAAATTATTCAGTCAACACAGACATTTATATCGGTAGTCTGGTGTTGTAAGTGTTTTGCCTCAGGTGCAGTGTGCTTGGGTCATACTGTTTTTAATTCAGGCTACTAGTTACCATAGACATGCACTAGCATAGCACTAGCATATCACCACTAAACTCTTCAAATATAAGGACTGCATGAATTAAAAAAAAAAAAAATCTCCAGAAATAAACAACACTCTGGATACATAGGATATGAGGCCCTACTGTATGTCAAAAATCTTGAAATATCCCTTTAAAGCCACACTGCCAAACATTTCACCCCAATAGGTAGAATAGAAAAGTCTTTACAGTGATCAGTTTTGCACCAGCTCGTCTTCATGGACATGTAGCTGCTTTGCTTAGACAACAGGTAGCTCTCATTATATCATGAATGTTTAACACTATTACAGTTTAGTTGCGCTTTTAACATTGCGCAATACAACCACGGGCTCTTGCGCACGATTTTTCTCTTCCTTAGCCTGAACTCAAATTGTACTGTACTTGTTTGACGCATAATGTGATGTTATTCTTTCGTTCGGTTAGAAACAGAAGAAACACCACAAAGTCCACATTCAGCCGCAAAAAGTAACTTTATAACTTTTACCACATGTGTCTCTTGCCATCGCGTTGCCACAACCGTGTGCCACTTTGCCAATATAAATCGCTCTCAATAAATTACATTTGTAACTTGTCAGATTTCAATGGGATTTTTATGTATTCCGCATCCAATTCAAACACAATTATATTAAGTAATCTTTTCTCAGTACCAACCTTTAGAAACAAAATTGGCTCTTTTTTGCAGCTGAAAGTTACTAATAATACCCAGCTCGTCAGTTTTAAGTGCAACTGGATCCGGCTTCAAAATGTACAGTAGATTTATGGCCGTGACATTCATAAGCTGGAGTGTCTGAGCTCCTGTGGGACGTGCTGTGTCTTGGTTTAAATCCTAGGTCCCTCTGAGTTATGCCATGTTATTCCCCCGTTCTCACTCGGATGAAACCTACACCCCGCTTTTATGAGAGCTTGACATTTGCAGAAACACAGACGTTACACCGGCCCGACCTCCATCTCCACACACTGTTGGAGCGGGCAGATCTTCACGGGGAAAAGGGGAACATCATTACTCCATGCACCACTTGGAAGCACAATGGGGGGGGGAAATGAAAAGAGAATGCTGTTGGCACTGTACAAAGCACTGGCATGTCATTTCCTATTGAGTCAAACCAAGTGGATGTCACATGCGGTCACATCTCCGCTCTGTCACCCTTCGCATTGGGTGCTCACCAGTGTCACAGCAGATTGAAAGAATGTAATTTCTTTCAAAAGGTCAAAAGTTGATTCTTTACAGTTTAGAAAGATATCATCGTCACCTGGGCCCCGCCTGGAATCAGTCACAGTGACACCCAGTGCGCAATCTACCAGCGCAGACCCCACAGCGGCGATAACCTTCAGAGCTATAGATTCAAATGTAATCACTCAGCGGAGGATCACGGGCCGCAGCGCAATCTGCCTTAGGATTTAGAGCTGGCTGTTCGACACTCGGCACACGGGCCATGGGAAAGCAGGGAAAGTACTTGTGGCCGAACTCAGGAGAACAATAAACATTTACAGTGCGCTAAAAACCAGGGCGGCTCCAATTAGGCCATTTATCCTGGGCTGTCAGCAGGTGTGGCGCACAGAACACCAGTCTGAAAAACAGCTTCAAAAGAAAAATAAATTATGCATCTGCCCATTGTTGGTGGTTGTAAAAGGGTCGCGTCTTGGACAATTTTTCATACTGACAGGTGCAGAACAGGAGAACATATTGCAACAGCTCCACCACCGACAAAACCCACCTACATTTGCCAAGTTTCAAATGAGGAAAAACAGAACTAACAAACAGAGACATGGATGCTGAACTCCATCCGAAAGTCTCTCCACTGCCTCTACAGTGAAGTGCTGAAAATGTATTTATTTAAATCACTAGGGGTTTGAAACGCAATTTTGATTCAAAGTAGAACTTACAATAATACTAAAGTTATGCTGGAATTGTACAGTACATTGAGGTCCTCCAAGAGCCTGGTAAGTTTTTATGCAATGTATTTGGAATATTTTTGCATTTGAAAGACTTACAAAACTATGTCAGCATATACAGAACTCAAGAGTTAACCAAAGGGAATAATGGACAAATATTTTTGATCATTCCAAGGGGTCGCATGAATCCAGGGCATTAAAATATAATAAGACAGATGTAATAACTTATCTAAATGAATATATTCATGAGAGCTCTAGATAGCGGGACATATAACTATCATTTCACTGATTTATTCTGGGTCAACGCATAAGTCGGATATTACAGCTAGTCTTAAAAGAACATTATGCTTTCATGTTACAATGGAAATGTATAAAACATGCATAGGGGTACAAAGATTTACAAGCTTATGCATTTTTCACTCCGTGGGCCATTTCATTAAAACCTATCCAAGGAGGCTGACAGAGCAGCATGATGCAGACGAATGGTATTTTGAACTACGAGATCAGCTTTCGACAACAGTGACAAGTCGATGAGAAAGTTGTGACAAAGTCTGCACAGCCCCGCAAATGAGGACTTACGCTCATGAGTTACCAAGCTATTTCCAGGCTGTTACAACAAGTATCATAGCAGTTTATCAAGCCGTCCAAAATTACCATTTAACTAGCCGTCTAGCCAGCTCAGAGCGTATCAAGTGACCGGCCAATTCAATTAAGAGCGCGCAGGGGTTGTCTGTCTCACCGCTGGTTTTTTTTTTTTTTAGCTTTAACTGCGGCTTATACAGCTGTTTCTGCCTGAGCTTTATCAGATACATGGGGAGGGGCCCCGTTAGGTTAAACTTACCCATACAGCCCTGTGCTGACTGATGCAAGGGCAGAGGGCAGGTGAGCCGGCTTCAGGGCTCTTGGCGACAGATTGTCTTTATTTTCCCATTATGTGCCCCTGTGACATTTCTACAGTGATGTATTTTTCTAGTTTTTTATCATTCCATGGTTAACCTGTTACTTGCCGTCGGCCCTGATCAGGGGTTAGTGTTAGGGTTATGATTAGGGTTAGGGTTAGGGACGGCAAATGTGAAATAAGGTGTGTTTCACTCACACAGATCTTACACATAGTTTTACTGTAGAAACTAGAAGGTCTTGGCTTTCAAAGGCTGTAAGTAAGTAAGTAATTAAGTAAGTGAGTGCTTTATGAAATTGCGTTCAGGTGTTTGGTTAGTCCTGAGCCGCCATTGTGGGTCAACCTGACCACCATGTATTTGGAGGTCGGGGAAACTGGAGCATCCGCAGGAAACCTGGCTGGCTGCCTTCAGTGCTCCTCTGATCCTCTGAAACGGTGCAGCGCCTCCTGGGTTTGTCCCTGCTTCAGAGCGTGGTGTCCTGCACTGGTCAGCTCCTCCATCTCCTCCTTCCTCTTCCTCCTGCGCAGCTCCCTCCGATCCACAACAGTCTTTCAACATCTCCTCGTTTGCACCTGTTTTTTTTTTTTTTTTATTCCTGTAGCTCCTCTTGTGACGCCTCCACTGTGCTGCAGATCATTAAGTCGATTTTGTATAATATATCACAGAAGAAATGAAATTAGTTTGAGTAATTATGACGGATTTCAGAGTGTAAGAATGTAGGTGAATGAAACTAGATTCCTTTGTACAATTATTGTAAAAAGACAAATACATACATGCATTGGTGGTAACACTATGGCATGGAAACTCCCCCGAGTATTGCTGTTTAGGCGGCTTCAACGCGAGACACTCTCCACTCACAAAATGTATAATGTTGCAATTCATCATGGTAAGTAAATAACACATACAGTACAAAAACTCCTCATGATTATTACTTATTCAGAAAATGGTGATTGAAATGCTTTGCAGCCGTTTTGAATTTTAGCAGATGAAATTAACCAAACCACGAGAACATCAGAAAAACCTTTAGCCACTAGTAATAGATTAAGTTACCGCCACTGTATTATGGGAGGACACGCATGGCTGCCGGAGCGTGTGCTGCCTTTGCCGCAGTGTTACTGTTTTGCCTTTCTTTTCTTTTTTTCTCTCTCTTTCCTTTTTTGGTTCTTATGTGTTTGCCTGTTGCGCTTATTGCTCCCTCAGATCTCCGCCGAGACTCATATCTCATGTCGCATTTAGCACGAGGAGGAAGAGCCCCCGACGAGCTGAGGGGGCAGAACATCAAAACATGGGGGGATGTGGAGCAAGACGTCACAGTGAGCATGCAAGAAAACACGAAACAGGAAGAGCGATTTCTGAGAAGCAGGTACAACGATTTGAGGCGGAGGGAATTCAGGTTGACCTTATGACTGTAGCTGGCCACCGTCAAAGAATCAAGTTACCCGTGTGCCGTGAGCAAAAGATTTGAGTAGCTGTGGGTTCAGTCATTGATCACAGAGTTTTTATCCCTATTAACCTATTATAAGTATTACACCAGATGCTCCCCTTTGCAAATCCTCTCCACTGAGCTATTTCATGTCACATTTAGCAGAGCTTTGCACAGCAGAAGAGCCGCCCGGTGGAGTCCCGCATCCCTCCGCGAGCCGCTGAAGGGGGGGAAGGACCATCAAACAGAGTCCGGGGGATTTCGAGCGCGACGTCAAAAGCGAACAAACACAAAGACGGTGAGGAGCAGAGGCAGTAAAAACGTCTTTTAAAAAAAAAAAAAAAAAAAAAAACACACCAAGCGCTTGATCCAGGCGTTATTCTCTTTGAGCCGACCTCTTGGTGGCGCCCCGTGGGAGTCTGGGAGCGTACATCATCCCGGCCGGGGCCCTGGGCGAAACTCCACATGCTTCCATCACTTTTTCCATTTGGCGAGATCGACCCGAAATCCCCGCTGCTTTCGGATGGCTTGAGGGATGGCTTGCTTGTTTTAGCACAGCCTAAATGTGATAAAAAAAAAAACTGGAAAGAGCCGTAAGCTTTGATAAATGCGCCGCAAAGACAGTATTGCCGGCGATGATATACTGCCTCGGACTAGATTCGACTCTTATTGCTTCATAAAGTAAATCCTCATTTTAAAAGTGGTATTATGTTTTAAGTGTATTGATTTTCGGGAGTACATTATTGAGTTGGCACAAAGTTGTAAGCACACCAAGCTGTCTTTCATTAAAACTTTTCCCTCCTTACATATTCAGAGTGGAAGAATTCAACAGATCTGTATGTTGGGGCTGATAGTTGTCGTTTTCACCCATAGTATATGACACAAAATCCGTAAAAAAAAACTGTGTGTGTGAATTGTGAAATAGTCACATCAGTCACACAAGAGTCTTCAAATAAAAAAAGGTAGCTCCGCCATTTTTGTGACATAAAAGTAGCTCGCATGGTGGAAAAGGTTGTAGAGCGTCATTAAGGTGTTCATGTATCTCCTTATGCTAGAGCTAAAAAGTGCAACAATCGACCCGATATATGGTTTGGCTCCCCTTTTCATTTATCCTGGCTCAGATTTAGCACAAAAATAACACTTTAACCGTGCTATAAGCTGCGTTATGATTCAGCATTTGCCGCACCGTCCTCACCTCAAAACCGACTCTAATTTAAAATGCACTTAATTAACTGGCTGGGTCCATTTGAGCTTTGCCAGTAGATCCGACCGCAAATCACCACTCCCTTCTCCATGTTTCTTACATTTGAGCCTCACGCACCCTTCGCTGTAGATCAACGCGCAATAATTTGGTCCCTTAGTAGGATCCTGAAACAAAAATGTTAAATTACTTGGCATTAGCGTTTGCTGTTTTTGGCCCGGGGAACAAAAGGCAGATTCAGACTGGAACTGCCCCCAGCCCGTGCGGACTTACTGTAAATGGCGGATAAAATGAACAGTCAGTGTGTGCCATCGCTGCATTGTTTGCTAAATTATCTCCCAAATTTTTCCAGGAATGCCCAGGACCAGGAGGGAATATTACGCATAGTTTGATGGTGAAAAGTCATGGCTGTTGAAATGGCTCCCCGTTTCGCACACCAGCCCGTTTTATTTGTGATGCCGGGTCTTATTATGTTGAAGTACAGCAGCGGGCAGCGTTTGCACCCCTCGCCACGCGCCTTCATGCCAGCTGGGGTTATATTGGGTCCTGGGACACAAAGTCATCAGGGTCCCTTATTTTTTTTTTTTTTTGCAGTACTAGTATTTCCACAGCCAGGGCGGATACCGTGATGTTTTGGTTGGGATTCGAAATTGTCGACAGACGCTGGCATATCATAAGGAATGGGGGATAAGTAATGCTTCATGAAGACAAGCATAAAGGGCTAAATTGCTTCCTAAATAAGAGGCACATTTTACAGAGATTTGCGTTTGACATGTGGCTCGGTTTGTGCCAAAACGAAATCTGACTTTTACATCAAGGATGGAGTTGAAATTCCCAGTGCTTTAGAGACGTTAGAAAAGAAATGAAGAGAGTACAATAATCAACTTAGGAAAATAGACAAAACTAAATTGAGATTTGGCGTGGGCATGGACGATATGTCATAAACCTCCTTATTACGATTTTAAAGAAGAACTAAGTAACTTGTTTACCTAAATAAATGCTTTTCGTAGACACAATGCAAGTGTTAATGGGATGATCGAGGGGTCTTTCATCTCCCCCTGGTGCCTATGGCCAGAAAACTACAATTCCACCTTTCTTACCTCCGGGTCAGAGGCGCAATACACACTAATAGAATCCCAAAGAAGAAGCTAACATGCTAACAGGCAAAGCTAAATGCAGGCTAGCGCCACAGTATTTACAGCCAAGACTGAGAGAAAACAATGATCTCCATTGTGTAAGTGGATGTACAATATCCCTCTCTCCCTTTGTCTTTTTCTGTCAACATGCTACAACACCTGCAGTGGGGCATGAGTTACTTAGTTCTGCTTTAACTTTATAATGATAGGTGAATTAATCTTTATATTGTAACTCACGCCATTTGCTTCATTGTTAAGCTATAACTGTCTGAATCCGCCTCTGCGCTTGAGCATAGACTTGCATTAAACAGAGAGGCATTGAATCACGACATGATGCTCTCTCCAAATTGCCTAAAGGTCACTGGACTCATATCACGATTCGTTTTATTTTTTGCCCAGCCCTTATGGAGAGCATAGACCTCAGCTAAGGCACTCTTGCAAAGGGGGAAAAGAGTTTGGGATGAAAGCTCTTGGCTGCTCCATTGTCATTGCAACAGAAAACTAGAGTGATTCGGTGTCCAGTTACAAATATGATCATAAAAATTCTCTAAAGGAAAAGTGAGCATATGCCGACTTAAACTTGCACACAGTAGTGTATAGGTTACTTTAGATGTTTTCTCCTTGATGTCACAGTCATTGAACAGTGCAGCAGCTGTTGCTGAAGCCATTACTGGGCCTTCTTCTTGTCTATTTTAATACAAGCGGGTCATGAGTGTGTGCTGATGGGACGAGGGTCGCAGTGGTCACAATGGGAACTTTAGTGGGACAGAGGCCGCGGTTTGAGTCCAGTGTCAGAGGGCGACTGTAGAGTGAGTGGAGCTTTTGTGAAGGATCTGCACGAGGACTGAGTAGGCACATGGCAGGGCAAGTGAGCTCCAGGGGGGCAAAAGAAACAGCAGTCATCTCTATGCTCAGCTGGAGGTAACAGGGTAATAATATGGCAATTACATACAATTTCAAGGTTACAAGTAAGTTCGAAAGAACTCAATGGTGAGCTATAGCCCCCTGTGTCGAATCACAATGCGTGAAAAAAAATGGCAAAGACTTATTCTCACAGGGGATAAAAATTCACTGGACAATACTGTGGAGCAGCTGCTGTGAGTTAATGATATGTCATTTAAAGCAAAAAAAGTTAAATTATTGAGCTTTGCACAGAGACACACAAAGGAGCACATAACCAGTTCCCATTGATAAAAGCATGTTTGTAAAGCTACAGCATAAAAGCGTAAGGATAAGGTACTTAGGTACTTTAGTGTTCACAGATAAATTGCGTTCTATATGTGACCCATCCACCCATTCCAGTGCAGCACCCGGGGACCTTCAGCCAGGCTTAAGATTAACCTTTTGGGCATGTTTAGGATGAGGGGGTGGAGGAGCACCCAGTGGAAAAGCAGGGATACAAAGATAATAGATATGCTGCTAATAGTATTTTCAGAGGTTTCCATTTTCAAAGGTCTATAAAAGCACTACTTATTCTGCACTAGAATGTATTTTGACACAGTACAGATAGTGTGATTCTGTTTTAAGTTATTAATAAAAAATTGTGACCTTATCAAAAAAAGTATTAAATTGTGAATAAAGTGAATTGTTTCATCCCTAGTGGAAACCCACCCAGAAACGGGGGGAAACGTGGTCCTCTCGTCATATAAAAATCCAAAATGTCCAATCTACAGTTTCACTGCCATATTGCCACAGTTTATACTTCTCTTTGACACAATGTCCTATCAGTGTTTCAATTAGGAATCACACATGAAAAGAAGGAATTTTGGACATGGAAATTTTGTGTTTACATAATTGTGTGGTTATACAAAAAATAATAATATCCGGAATAAATCATACAGTCTGTCTTATGACCAACAAAAGAAATACCAGTACAAATGGCTTATTCCAACCACAACATGAGATTTAAGAGCTCATAACCGTGAAATAAATGTGCTTCCTTTAACAGTTTGAATTGCACTGCCCAATATAATGCAATGACAATACAGTGCGGTCAAAGGGAGCCTTTCATTCACTTCCAAGTTGAAATAAGCACTGAGCACAGCCTCTCTGTCTGTCTCTGGCATAAAATGACAATAGACCAGGGCATATGCGGAAATTCTGATGGCCAAAAGCATGAGAAATAGTGGCTTTAGTTTTCACTGGGACTCATACCGTTGGGGTCCAATTCAGTTCAAACTAGTTCATCTTTATATGGATTCCTTCATGAACTGCTACGCCAAATCATAACTCGTGATACCTGCTCTGCTTCTTGCGTTTGTTCAGTTAGATCAGTGTAAAAATTGCATACAAAACAGACAATATCCAATCTGGTCATGAACTTGCCATCACTAACCTCCTCCTCTTTATCCCAGGGCTTTTGAATCAGTCATAAAGCCGAGAGAAGCGGTGACACGGGCCATGTAAGAATCGTGCTGCGCTCGCCCATTCACGCTGCTTCCCCTCAGGTTAAAGCGCGATGGGGGGGGGGGGGCAGTGAGTGCCGCGCGTCATTACCCGGGCTTTCAGGGCTGGCATGCCTCATCGTCTCCCGTCAAAAGTGCAGTGTCGAACAGTCGAAGGCATCAAAAGAGGAGCATCTGGGTTATTTCCAGCAGCATGGCCTTTACGACGGAGCCTTGTGTGAGAATTGAGAATGAGAGCAAAATGTTCCACACGTAAAAAGTCACATAATCCTAAATCATGATGGCAATGATGATTTTGGATGCTGTTAATCATGTTTTATGCAACGGTATGTGAACGTTCTTGGTATAACTCACAGACCGATTTGAATACTGCAACTCTATAGTGGCCCAGGACTAGCTTAGGCCTCGAGGCATGCCAGCATACACGCTGATTTTGCGCTTGTGACTGAATTTAGAACAAGTGACTGTGAGTTTAACCATTGACCTGCCCCAGATGTGTGGGTAATACAGACATTTACTCTATACCTCCCAACTTAGGGAGGACTTGTCAAGTCGCACTAATGTCTTGTGTGTTTCCTACATATATGTGCTTTGGCTTAACTTAACCTCATTGTAATTTCACATATCTTCTTTTGTAAGGCACATTGAGTTGCCTTGTGTACGAAATGTGCGGTATAAATAAAGTTGCCTTGCCTTGCCTAAAAGGTACAAACTAAGGTGCCAAATATCAAGCATGAAAAATAACAGTGGACTTTACACTTGACTTGTACTCCTCTTAGACCTTTAGTTACTGAACCCAACGTCAAGTTGGAATTGTGTCGATGACGTGGAATCTCACTTCCAGAGTTAGACTTGGCCACGTCTCAGTGATTCAATCTTCAACACTGAAGCCTTGAGGAAGGGCTACACTCAAATTGAAATGGCAATTACAAATGTCATAAAGATTGCAGTTATTTAGGCAAACTAATGTCCTCTAGAGAAGTCTGAAAAGTCTAAAAGTCTGGCTCTATAGAGATTTAATATATAGAATTGGTTACACTTTACACTACCTTGATACATTGCACCCAACTAACTTTCGTACAATGTAATCCGCTTTGTAACAATGTGTAATAACTTGTACCTATGCAGGACACAATGTGATAATGTGTATTAGTACTTTGGAGGTACATAATGTAATAAGACATGAGACCCATAGGGTTAGGGCTTAAGGTTAGAGTGTGGGTCTTATGTCTTATTACATTATGTACCACCAAAGTACTAATACACATTATTCCATATTGTGTATGGTACTGGTAAGTTATTACACATTATTACATAGCACATTACATTGTACTTAATGTGGCAGGTACAATGTATCAAGGGTAGTGTAAAATAAAGTCACCATAGAATTTGTAAAACCTATATTACAACTTGCATTAGTTAACCTCTTACCAAATCTATAAGCTTATCGACTGGATCTTACAGCTTATAGGCCAGGTTAATGCCTCATTTGAAAGCTAAGACTTACAAAACTGATCGGAACTTCCTTGTTGCCACGTTTTTGTCACATTTGTGATGCTTTGTCGTGTTTTTTCTCTTTTTTGGCGCTTTTTCATAGTTTTTGTGTCGTAATTTTGTTGTATTTTTGTTGCATTTTCAGCCGTCTTTCTTCGGTGCTTCTGTGACGCTTTTTTGTCGTGTTTTTATCACTTTTTCATCAGATTTTTGTCACCTTTTTGTTGCTCTTTTGCCACTTTTTGTGTTGCGTTTTCATCCTCACTTTTGTTGCCATTTCGAGGCTTTCTTCCAAGAAGCTTTCAGACTCGGGCGAAGCCAAACTGGAGGAAATGTGCTGTGGGTTCAGGTGGGGGTTAAGAGGTTAAGCATTTCATCACTCGCTCTCAAATTTGAATACTTCTGAAGTTGTCTATAAGGTGCACTTTGAACTGAATCATGATTTTTTTAAACTTAAATCTGATTCAAAACTAATACAAATCACAATACAGTTTTGTTTTCCAAAATTGTGCAGCCCTTTCTTGAAGAGTTTGAACTGGCGACTCGGCTATAGAACACAGACATAGTGGGTGACTAGAAAGGTCACTTTTGTTACATAGGCGCACATTTGAGCTCAATAACTCTTATTTATTAGTCTCTGTTGAGCCATTGTAGACCTTTGCACTGGTGGTACTACGTAATATACTGCACCGAGGCACATACCACCCACGACAGCGCTTACTCGGTTTTCTAATATCTCAGCACCTTCACCGTGGCAATGTTACTAAAGCCACATTACAGAATTCCCCCCCAATTCAATATCAGTGGCCGGCGTCCAGACACTGTTGTACAACTTAAAACTCACTTCTTTGCTCATGGGTAGTCTTTGAACTTTTTAGGTGGGCCTTTTTTACCTGCCTGCATCCTTCTTCCACAGCTGCAGTACTTCTCCAAAGAGAGGGGGGGAGAGGGATCCCGACATTTACCGACTGAAGTGTAACATAATGGAATCTAATCCTCTGCAATCCTACTCAAATGAAAACTAACTTCATTTCCAGAGCTAGAAAACATCCTTCACGCGGCGATCCGGTCGTTCCTACGTTTTCCCAGGCTCCATCCTCCTTAACGTCACTCGCGTACATGCACAGGCATCGCTAATCTGAACCGGGCTAACTGAAAGCAGCTGGCTCCCGTGGCTACCTGGAAGTCTGCTCAGCTTTACCTCGCACCCAGTAATTACGCAGCCGTTTTGGGCAACCTCCCCGGCAGCGAAGCACACTGGAGAACATTCAAAAGCTGTCGGTGATTAATCAACAACGTGCCCAGCGACTTGAGGATATCGGAGGAGATTGGCACGAAGGTAAAGGCTATCAGGCCGCTGGGAGTTGGACAGTTTGTGAGGCGGAAAAGGGGGAGAGTAACCCGATTTGGCCACAAGGAGTTGAAAAGGGGTCGATTAGGGCAAGAATGTTAGTTTTACGGCGGGTGAAGTGAATTAAAGCTGGCACTTAGATATAACTTCGACTCTCTGGCCACCATATGGGATCTCGGTGGGAAACTAATGATAATTTTGTTGGCTATTATTTTTGTTAACATGATTTTAACTGACAAAAAAACTAAAGTAATGCCTAAAAACAAAACGACTAGATATAAAAATGAGCACAAGGGGAGCGGAACAAATGGGACCTATGAAGCGCCTGATTAAAAAAAAACATTTCGTACACGAGGCAACTCAATACACCTTACAAAAGAAGCGGAATTAGAATCAGGTTAAAGTTAAGGCAAAGCACATACATAAAAACATCAAGACATGTGAAATACACAGTGCATGAGGTCACGTATTGGAATTGTTTCTTGGGTAGGAGGGGAGTTGAAAAAAGGTCATGAAAGCAGACGCCGAAGGATGGGGGCGTGGTTAGGGTGGGGATGTGTGTGCAGCTATTTGCATGGTCCTTGAAATGAATGTGTTTATAATATAGTCGCAACAGACTTATACAAATTCACCATTCAAGAAAAGAAAACTGCAGGTGTATTATCAAGTTCAAAACAGAGTGGTGCTGGATCTTCCTTCTTTTATTTGCCTTGGATTAGGCTCTTCCTTTGTGCTGGGTTGATAATAAAGCGTGTCAGACGTATGGCCCTTGACCCTTTCCAGTTATATTTTGAAACTGTAGCCACATGTCGACGTGCTGCCCTCTCGCCCCGGCCGCCCAGCGCTGGGTGTTTAGTGGTGGGGTAAAACAAAGACTCATTACCACCGAGTCCGATGTTGCCGTTTGCTCCGGGAGCACTTGGCAGAGTGTTTAGCTGTGAGGGTTTTGAAAGCGTTTACTTGAAGAAATGCTGCCGAGTGAGAAAACAGGGCGGGGTGAGAGAGAGAGAGTGTGTGTGTGTGTGTGTGGGGGGGGGGGGGGGGGGTATGGGTGAGTAAACAGGGAGAGAGCTAAGCACCAGTGGTTGCTGACTGCACATTTTATTATGGTCCCATTAAACAACGGGCCTTCTATGGAATGCAGATCCCAGGGGAGGGGAAGGTGCGCAAAAATGGCAAAGTAAAATGCATGCCAAAGCTAAAACAATTGACTGGCAGAAGCACGCCAGGAGAAATAATGTTTTTACACAAAATGGTTCTGACAGGTTTGTTTTGAAGCACTGAAAAAAAGAATCAAATTGTATAAAGAGAAGGTATTGAGTCATGTTGCACATTTCAGGCGAGGTTTGTTGCTCTTGGTTGCTATATAACTTTTTCAAATTAGTGCAGTAAAACTAAACATGTTATGAAGTCAACACAGTCGCTGGTATTGCTTGATTTAAAGCCGATGTTTTGCCATAAAACATGTTAATTTTTCACAGCTAAACAAAAGCCAGATATTATAGTGCAAATATGTAATGTTTAAACTTTAATACTTTAAGCTAGCACAGTAATATCAAACTGGAATGGCTCCTGTTTGGATGAAGTGTGCATCTTTTTATCGCAACAAAGTGTCGAAACGTAGCTAAACAACAAAGCACTGAAGCAAATAAATATTCAGTTTTCAAACATTGTTACAGTGTTTGTAGAAGCAGACCATTCCATAAAAATTGGTATCACTTAGTAAGCAGCGCTCCAGTTTGCTCTAGTGACTGTGACTCTGCAAAAACTCGGATTCGCGGTTTAATCTCTAAGGGTGAATACCCAAATTCAGAGCAAGTCATTATCTATTAACATACATGTTTCAGTAACTTTGCTTTGCTGCCCTTACCACTTCTCCGGGGGAAAACTGGATTCCCGTCTTTCATTCCTGTTATTCCCTGCTTTAGTCAGAAACATTATCTATACTGCCTTTACATCCAACAAAGTGCAGCGGCCAATGTTCTTAATGCTTTAACTTAAGTGCATAGCTTACAACAGTTTGCCTCTTGACATGATGATTACATTCCATATGAGTAAAAGTCTTTCTCTGCATTAATATCCCTGTTCATTACATACTTACTTCAATATAGAGCGCGCTGATAGAAGTGAGCTGTAAAATATCCTGAGGCCATACGGACCATTGCACTGTCTACGCAGCCACTCCATCTTCTGTGACAGCAATAAAGTCAAGACTGTGAAAAGTACATTATGGGATCTTCCCAGAGAAAAAAAAGAAGAAGTAGCTTCATCGGTGCCACAGGTCGCCTTTGAAATACAAGAGTGATTCACTCCCAGTAAAGCTGCATATGGACTAGTCAGGCATGAACACTTGCCTATAGCCTACACTCTAATTAAACCAAATACAATCCTTAACCAACAAAGTAACATTGCAGCTTTGAACTTTAAGCATGCTTTGAAATGCCTGTGATTCTTGCATTAGTTCAGCACTTCACATTCTTTTCTCTAGTGTTAATACTCCTGGACATGTCTTCCAAATCCAATCCCAATCCTTTTTATGCTTTCCCAAAAACATTCAGCCCTACATTGTTGTTTTCTTGACGGACTTTTGACCATCCACCTCTATGCACTCCAAATTGGCCCTACTCACATTGAAAATTCCTTGCCTATTTTTTACAACTTGAGAATGATCCATTTCATGGCTTGCCAACATGAAAAGACAATGCATGGTTTCCCCTTCACCTGTCAGTGGGCCGTGTTCTGCCTATAATTGGCATGTTTTGCATACAATACCTTGCACGCGACATATGGTTTTCATACATCACTGTCCATTGAAGAGCTATAAAACAATGGGCATATTTATTTTATTTTTTTATTGAATTTGTGAAGTCTCTGAGATTAAGCACAGAGCCGTCTTGGTTTTATCACTGCTGCGCTTCATTTGAAATGCACTGTTTTCTTAGTTTTATTTTTGGGCCTTACAGAAACGCGGCTGGAGAAAATAAATGGCAGGCGTACAATTGGGACGGAGAACAGAGCGCGGCGTGATTGGGAAAGGCCAATTATGGTTAATACTTCCAGTACTTTAGCTCATTACTGAAGGAATTCCCACTCTGCTGATGACTCACTTCACTATTGATAAACCACTTGTGAAAACTTTCAAATATGGCTCATTTAGAAATCTATTTATACTAATTGCGGTTGCAATCATGAATTATGCTATAAAAACTTAAACTTTCTCCTTAGAAATTCAGCTTAAAGTGATGAAGGAAAACAAATTCAGTGAACAGACAGCACAAGGAAATGTTAACCACTCTTGCATGCAGTAGGTAAACCAGAGGCTTCACCTATGCAAAGTGGCACAGTTTCTGATTGGCTAACACTCGTCTCAAAGCAACAAGGTCCCGGGTTCAATTCCTGAGCCAGATGGGGTTCTTTGTGGACTTAACATCGTTCCTATATTAGAGTGTGTTTCCTACTGGCCATTAAACTAAAGCTTGTACAAGGATGGGTCAATTAAAGAGAACAAATTTCCCTACTGGATTAAGCTCTTACCTTGTGCTTTATCTGAGCGCATTTTCTCCAGTTCAGCTTTACCCAAATCTAAACGCTCTGGAGAACAACAGTGTAATGCCACATTTGAAAGAAAACTGATTGTGACTTTTTTATTGCGTTGTTAGCGCGGTTTTGTCACATTCTTGAAGCGTTTTTGACGTGTTTTGTCTCTTTTATTGGTCACTTTTTTGTTGTGTTATTGTTTCTTGTCTGGCACATTTTTGTTGCTCTTTTGTTGCTGCTTTGTTGTCACTTTTTGTGGCTTTTAGTTTATTTTAATTTTTTTAACAATGCTTTAAAACAATGATGGTCATTTCCTAAACACACTATTCAACATAGTACAATATAACTGTTCTGACTTTAATCTAAAAAGAGAAAACTTAAAATCTGAGGTTTTGCAGCGGAACAAAGCAGTTCTATGTTTCTGTCTTTTTTCCTCGTAAGTACTCATGAAATAAAAGTTCGAAGGTCACAAAGCACAATAAAGCAGCGGACATGTCTTTCACTTTGTCATTCCAAAATGGACTCCTGTTGCCCAGATGCTAACCACCACCTGGACGGTCCATCGGAACGTCCCACCACAAGCCCCGGCTCTGCTCTCTGTCACTGCCGTTGGGGTTCCTGAGAGGTCAGCGACACGGTGTTCACACTTACTGTATCCCATTTCCATATGGGCCAGTGGAGATCCATTTTCAGCCCACTTGAAGAAGTTGTGAAAACATGTCAGTTTCCTGCTGCAGGTAGGACTGAAGCGGTCCAGGGTTCACATATGGCTCATTCAGAGCCACTTGGACATGCTGCAAGTTCTCTCCGGGCCCCTTGTAATACATTATGCTGAACTAATATCAATTATCGGGTCCAAGTTCAAAATCAAGGAGATGGATGTCAAATGTCATGCCAAATGTGAAGAAATGCAAAACACCTAAGATGTACCCACAGCTCAAAATGTTTCTCATCAAATACTATTTGACATTTACTGAAAGTATTACTTTACATATACTTTATAAAGTATCAATACTTAGTATTGCAGCACAAAGTATTTCGATCCGATCAGATATTTCCTATTATTATCTATAGTAGGGCTGAACGATATTGAGATAACTTGCGATACGGCAGTGCAATATTGCGATAATAATATTATTGTGATATTTCACTAAACCATTTCAACACGATATGTTCCATTCAAATCAAACACAAATTGTAACTAACTCGTTTTTCAACAAATTATATCAAAACAAGATTTAAGAAAACACGACATGAGGGCCAAAACAAAACTAAACTTGAACAAAATTAGGAGATGTATCTATAACTATAACGAAATTTCCACTCATTTACAAGATCAATGCATTGTTTATTTGTGGCTGAGTTTGCAAAAAAATGTGTTGATCTCTATCGCGATACGATATTTTTTGCGGTATATTGTGCAGCCCTAATCTACAGTATAGCCTACCGCAAGGTGCCATTATGTATTGCAAATCACTGAAGTCTTCTATCTGCCTAAGCTTTACACATTTTTGTACGGTAACTTAACAAAGTGCTCAAGTTCAGTTTTGTCATGATTTTTCTGATTTACTTCCATTTTATCCTTTTTTTCTTCCTTTTTTGGTCCTGCTTTAGTACTTTTTAAGTTTTGTCATGACACAATGTGCTACTTTTTTCCGATTCAATAGATCTTACAGTGTTGAAATGCTTCAGTAAAATATTGCCGTAAAGTCATTATCGCAATGTTCAAGAATTTGTCCAAACCACACAGACTCAATGAAAGACTGAACTGTTTAGAGTTTGTTTGGCCTTTGTCATCACATCTTAAAAAAAAAACTAAACCTACCCTTTGTACCAGCTTGTCTCACAGCAGCTAACTTCATGTTTGCTTTCACCACATCCATAAATCTATTCTTTGGGCTTCTTTTGGTTTTCCTTTGCGGCCTCTTGTTCCTTGGCAGCTCTTGCTTCAGCATCCTACACTCACTCTCCCTCCTCTGTCCACCTGTGCACATGTCCAAACCATTTTAGTCTGGCCTCCCTCACTTCATTTCCAAAACACCATGAGCCGAACCAGAATCGTGTTCCCGTTGCTAATCACATCCATCCTCATCGCTCCCCAAAAAGAACCGCATCCTCCAAGCGCTGCCTTTTTATTCCCTCTTCCTCCAGGGCACTGTCTCAAAAACCCACCAGCATAAGGTATAGGAACATCTTAGCATTTCTATTCTATTCTGAAGCTGAAATATCAAGGTGCCATGTTGTAATAGTAAAATTGCAACGAGTCTGGGCGCTGATGTATTTCGAAAGTAACAGAAAGCAATTTATGTCGTGAGTGGTTGCGAGAGAAGAAACATGCTGTCAAGTTGCTCAAATGTTTTTGGTAATTGGTAACTGTCTCACAAAAAGTTGTCCTTGAAATAACTTAGGCCTAGGCAATAAAGAAATCCTCTGCTTATTCCCACTACCTTTTGCACAACTGGTCTAAGAGCCATCTTGGAAGGCATACTGTGTAACATTTGGACCAGTAAACAGAGTAAAATACGAGCAATAATTTGATCACAGGTGTTTTTTGGAGATGAAAAACACACAGCGTCTTTACTTTGCATGCTGACCTCTCCTCAGACCTGACTCTTTACCGGAACTTTACTGGAAACGGGACACTACCCTGTTTTTGAGTGCACATTTCCTGTCTATTCTGCACACCCTGAGTGTTTCTTGAGAGCTGATGTAACAAGTGAATTTCTCTATTGTGAGATCAATAAAGGCTTATTCAATGGCGGCTGGCTGCTCTGCTTTATGACCGCAACACTGGAGTCCGCCATTGCTGTAGTACCGCCATATAGCCGCTAGTCTCCCATTGAAAAGCATTGCACTTTAGACACGTTAAAAACAACTTTAACGCCTGGTTTCTATTTTTTGAACACTTTCTACGGCTACATATTCCTCATACATAACACTGGGTTGGTCACAAAAAAAGAAACCAGGCTGGTTTTCGAAAGAACATTTTAGAAATCTCGTACTTAATGAGGGTCGGACTGTTAGCATTGGAGCTGCGCGAGCTACACGTCACACAAGGGCCGAGTCTACCGTGAAGATCCCGCCCTTATGCCCTTTTTAGGAACATGCTTCGTCAGAGCTGGGGAGGAGGAGTCTGTGAATCCGCCATGATTTCCCCCTCGAACGTGGTCATTATGGTAAGCGGGGAGGAGTTGTTTATTCTTTTTAACGGTCTATGGGCTTATCGCATCACCTGCTCATCTCGTGGCAGATGTTGCTGCTTTGTTTCAACTAGCCTCATGTAGTGATGAAGTTGAAATGTCGGCCCTCCTCAAAATGCTTTATTTTATGACCAAATACCATTGTCAGTGTCCATAGGAGCAACATCGCTGACATGTTTGCTTCAGTTTAAGTTTTGCCACAGTGCAGGAGGAGCCATGGTGACGTAAGAAGAAGAAGAAGATCTATATTTATATAGCGCCTTTCACAGACATGGTCACAAAGCGCTTTACATGAGAGCGTTTTGCATTCACTCCATACTCGGTGGTGGTAAGCTGTGTTAGTAGCCTCAGTTTCCCCTGGGGGAGACTGACAGAAGCGCTGTCACGACTGCACACATCTGCGCCAACGGTCCCTCTGACCACCATCATGCATTCACACACACATCATTCATCCTGGCCTATTGTACATGTTTTTAGTGGTAGGGGAAACCAGAGTACCTGGAGGAAACCTACGCATGCAAACTCCACACAAAAAGGCCCCGTCCAGGTGGGAATATATATATATATTTTGTCAGTCATTGAAATCACATGTCTAATGCAACAGATTATGTTATTGTTCAAAATTGAAATAGCCCAACTGCCA
Organism: Neogobius melanostomus; assembly: GCA_007210695.1. Lineage (NCBI taxonomy): Eukaryota > Metazoa > Chordata > Actinopteri > Gobiiformes > Gobiidae > Neogobius > Neogobius melanostomus. Next base: position 9,943,153 of record VHKM01000042.1, read on the forward strand.
CTGGAATTCCAAAAAACAGAGCCTTCCACATTTGCTGCTTTCATCCCAAACCTCCACGGAGCGCTAAAGCGGAATAAATGTGTCCATCTACTGGCCACGAACGGGAATTTCAGCGTGATTTCCAAAAAAGAACAAGTGAAGTGAGGCACGGGGCAACATCAGTGTGCAAACCAGAGCCCCCTCAGAGCGTCTATGTATAGCGCTGCGTTAAATGCCTTTCTGTTTCTTTCTGTTAAGTGTCAGCTGTCTGCATGCTTCATAGTGATCATCGGTGCAAATGCAATGAAACAGAACTCCAGAGACATGACTTCCATTCATTTTGCAGCACAAAAAGCCAAGCCGCAACACCCGATAGGTTCCCCGCAGAAGGCACACAGTGTGACGGAAAATGTACAGAGAAAGTGGGTCTTTTACCTGGTGGGCAGTTGCATTCAGGTGATGTTTGTCTGGCTGTGCGAATCTTGACGTAGTTCTCATATGAGCGCTGCAGAAAGGGCCAAGATAAAATTGTCACCATTAACACGTGGAACAATTAGCATACAATTTAGCTACTTTGTGAATTAAATGAGGAGCTGTCTTTGAATTAAGCTGGGAATGGTTTGATTTGGGACTTTAGAAGTTGGGGGTGAAGGATAATTCATAGATTTTTTTTCTTTTTAAATGCTCACCTGAGATAATAGCTCGTCCACTCTCTGCTGAATCAATGAGTTTAAATCCTCCGCGGAATGCCCAAAGGTGTGATCGCGTTTCCCGCTCTCCAAATCCACCACTCGGCTCCTGATGTCAGCCGCGTTAAAGCTCAGAAAGACGCAAAAGGCGACCGAGGCCACCGAGAACAGCGACGAGATGACACCGAGCGCCGTGGAGTGACAGTTCCGTCTCTTCTGGGCTTCTTTCTCCATGTTCACCGCGCACTTCGGATGCTCCGCGTGTTCCTCCGGGGTGCTGGTTTTTAGTGGGTAAAACAACTACTGCTGCACGCGCTGCTGCTGGGAGCGAACTGCATTTGGCGCCGTGTCACCAATCAGAGCGCTCCGCTGCGAGGAGCGACGGCAGCTCGACGCACGCTACAGCGGACGTCAAAATACAGTATGGAGAATGAGAGGAGCGCGCCAGTGAGTCCTGGTAACTTGTTGCGCTTCGCCAAGTAGACTGCACGTGTGATTATAATACAGTAATAAAAGTAGTGTGTGGAATATGCGTGCGTAAAAGGAGACAGGGCAAAGTCCTACTGCGGGCTCCTTGCTCCTCTGTGCTGCTTCTTCTTCATAACACGCCTCCCAACTCGACACACGCGGACCCTACGCTCAATTAGAGGCAATTGTCAGAAAGGGGCTGGGAGACTCGAGTCTCGCAAGGTAGTCATTATGAGCCATTAGGCACTTTCCTGTTCTTTCTGATATAGGCCATGCGGCTCCCATGGTAATGTACTCAACCATTAATGCACATCTGGGGTTCTATGCATTATAGACTTTTGAAAGTACTTATTGACACCTTTGCAGGGTCTAATAACTTATAATGTGAAAATGAGTAAAAGTAATTGAAGCCTATTTTTTAAGAAACATGCAAACTCTCCTGCTACTGGCACATATGCTGGGAAGTAAAAAAAAAAAGACGTTAACCATTATCAAGACATTATTTGTAGTAGAGGCAATTTGAGCACTGAAATTATCAGAATGCAGGGCCGGCCCAATCAGTAATGGGGCCTCGAGCAAAATTTGATTTGGGGGCCCTCACAACATCCAGGGCCGGTCCTAGCCGATTTGGTGCCCTTGGTAAGATTGGGCTTTTGCCATCTGTGTTATGTAGTACCATTTATGATGTCATAAAAAGGTTGACAGCTTGCGCCTTAGTCTGAATGAACTCTATGTTTGGATTATATTTAGGATTAGGTTTATATTTGCCTCACTCGCCCACTATGCAGTCTTCAAACGTCGCTGTGAGCGATCCAAACGCGAAGAGCCCAAGATCACGGTTTTCATGTTTTCAGTCTTCTCTCAAAACATATGTCCCAATAAAACGAGCTTCCTCTGGTAGTTCTTATACGTAAGTCCTGCACATTAGTATTGCTTATTAACCATTAGTCTAAAGTTAATTTGATTTTTGAACTGTACTGCTGCTAGTGTTGTGCGCATTTCAGGAAGAAGGGTCCTTGCGCAGGTGTAAACACAGTAACTATCTCACACATGGCGAGTTCAAAGATAAATGTAAATCGCTTAAATTGATCAATTGGAAATAAACAGTAATCTCATTGTTTAATGTGTTATTAGAATAAGTTAAGTTATACTTTAAGGATCTTCATAAGGAAATTCGCTCTCTGCATTTGACCCATGCTTCATACATTGCTGAGACTACAATTCCCAAAGCCATTTTTAAACATTATTTGGAATAGAAATTAGATGTTCTTAAGAGGTCCCCCTGGGGGCCTGGGGGCCCTCTGAACTCTAAAAAAAAGAAATAGAAAAGCGTTTTGCACTCATGAGAGGGAGACAGACTGAATATGCAAGATTATTCAAAAATCTATGATAAAAAACAAAACACATATTTAACTGTGGCTTTCATGTGGGAACATTATAACAACTCTCAGAAAAGTCCGTTTAGAATAATAACAGTGTTTGAACTTAAAGCCATTGCACCACTTTTTCTGCAGGTAGATACATAATTAAGAATGCATTTTTATTATTGCTTGTCTGTGACAGATCACTGTGATCAGAGGGCCAAACGCCTGAGGTGCTTGCTGACCCCACCGTCTGTCTCAACTCAGTGATCCTTGGAGCCTTGATCTTTATAAAGTATATTGTGTACAGGCTGATAATATTTGTAAAGACTTAATATGTGATTAGGTCCATTGAGAAGAAGGGTCACTTCTTGATGCTCCCATTCAAACTAGTGTTATTACCATTTCTTTTAATGCCATTACTTTTCACATACATTATTGTGATCCACCTTAGTGAGTGGGTCTATTGATAAAGAGAAAAAAAATCATAGAAATGCCATTTTGCTTTCGTCCACTATATTTAAAAGTGGTTCACACAGCAACATAATTAAAAGCAGTGGCAGCTGCAAAAGCACTTAATTACTTCCACAAAAGGGCGGAAATTATATATTCATATCAGCAGTTGGTAAACACACTGGGGCGGCCAGTGAATAGGAATTCAAAATGCACTCCTCTTTGCACATGAATAAGAGTCTACAGTTTCTCCAGATACCATAAGAAGGTATTATAGTGTATTGTGTTTGTATACGCTAACACAACAGAGATGTCTCTGATCAGCATTGTTTCCAGAACAATGAGACTGTGTAATGTGTGCTGTGGAGAGAAAAGAAATAACATTAAAAGATTATGAATATTAGCAAGCACTGGCAAAGAGAATTCATATGTGACCACTATGCAACTAACTAACACGTCATCTCTTCGATAATGATAATGGAAAAAAACAAAACAAATTGACACTCATTTGGCTTCTGTTGCCGTGCTGTGACATCATACGCATACCCTCTGTCATAGACCCATCAGAACACAGTCAGGCTTGTAAATTGCAATATACTTTAAATCTGTTTTGAAAAAAATAGGCAACAAAAAAAAAACACATTTAGGCTTAATGATTTTCATATTCCAATACAAATAGCTACACATCATGGTCCGTATAAAACATTGTGATGTTTTAATAGTGTGCGCGAACCTGCTTAATATACAAGTATATGTCTCCATCTAGTGACCAAAAGACAAATTGCAGCAGGTTCATCATAGACACAAACGTTTGACCGAAAGTCAAATGGATGTTTAGTTCAGCTGAAAGGTCACGTAAACGAGCACAGTCTATTAGAATATGATGACGTTGACGCGTGCTCATGCTTTTAACTGGAGTGCCGTTTCAAAGCGTGTATGTTGACAGATGGAGGTCCTTTTAAATCACGTAGCAAAGCATCTCCTCCTAGATATTCAGCCCATTAAGCGCTCCCTGTATTATGAATCTGATGCGTGCACAATTTGGCCTTTTAAAACATTTTGTGAATAGCAGCATCTGGCGCTCTGGAATTACGCGCCCTAAAAGAACATCTTTGGATCTCGCCAACGCGTCCTCGCCATGACAACGATCCCGCATCCGAGCGTAATCCATTAGTGTTTATTTTTAGATTCTCCGACGCTGCGTGCCGCTCTCGGTCACCACACATGAGCCATGTCCTTACGGTAAATTATTTAGTTGATTCAGTAGGTCTCTTGCAAAGATCTCTAGCGTTAGTAGGGTTACCCGGGATAATACGCACGCACGCACGGTCGCACCTATAGGCTCCGTGATAGGGCACATGAGTGTGATACTGAGAGGCAGAGGATAGCGTAGGAAAAAAGGGCATCTGCGGACGACCAGCCATGAGGTAAGGACAGGCTATTATTAGTGCTAACGCCACTGTGGGATATTGGCACCTTAAAAACTCCATGCTGAAATAGCTATGCCAATGTTGTGTACATTTGTATATTTTCAAATATTTAGAAGTTGCCTATTTTCCTTGGTTGCTTGTGGACACATCTCTAACTTTGAACTGTGCTATAGTATATCTGGTTCACAACTTTTGGTGCAAGATTTCAATGTGAGAAACATTAACTTTACTCTGTTACTGGTTCATCAGCATAGAAAATTAAGCCACTAACGTTACTAGGCAAATTGTAACCTTAGCTACTGTATCTAGCTATAAGATTAGAAGCCAACAATTTGCAACACTACTTATAATAGTTGTGGTATGGCAGTTGCATTAGAAGTAGCCATTTGTGTGTTGGTGATATAGTGGCAGTAGTTAACTCAGCTTTTATACTGGAGTAACATTTTTGCCTAGTCTACTCTACTCTCCCAAAATTGTAGTGAATGATACTGTACTCCAACCAACTTGACTGTCCATGCTTGTAGGAGACACCAAGGCCTGAGGGGATACCACCGTCCCGTCATGATAACAGAGTACCAGGACAAGTTCCTCCCTCCCAAGTGCCACACAGCTCACGTCCTGGGCGCCAAAATCAAGAACCCCTACCAACAACAGCTGAAGGCCTTGAAAACCAACAAGGAGGACAACAGAGTTAGGACCGGCAATGGTGATGACAACGATAGGACCCTGGAAATACCAACTTTTAGGTAAGGCTTTTTATAAAATACTACAATTCTGACCCTACTCTTTAATGTTTATGTTTAATTGGCATACACAACAGTTGATAGTGAGTATTGTCAAATATGCAGATGCAGAACATAGGAGTGAATGGCACTGTGAGAAATGTAGTCTACTTGAGATAACCACAAAAATGATACATGTGTGACAGGTCCGCCTACGTGGCTCAGCATTGGGTGAACCATCCTTCAAAACTACCTCAGGTCACCAACTCCCACCCCATGAGCCCTAAGAAATGTTGCTGTGCTCAGTTCTGTCCTGCGGGCTCCAAAGAAGACAACCGCACGATCTACAAACGTAAATATAGACAACTGTGTCTTTTTTTTTTTTTTCTCCAAACAATATTTTGAGTCCAATTCACAGCTCTTTATCTCTCGTAGGTGACTTTCAGGAATGGAAAGTCATGAAGCGCCCGCAATTCAGACACCACGACAACCTTAAAGTCTTCCAAGGTGTGGGAGCAGAAGAACTAGATGGCAAACCGCGCAAGCCATTTGAAGGAACAACGAGCTACACGTCTTCTTTCATTCCTCATCCAGTGCAACCGCAGGAGAAACCACCACGCTTCCAAACAAGTAACTTCAAACTGGGGGACACAACACCAGTGTGCAGTGGTCACTGCTCTGATCTCTGTAAAGGCATGGTCAACCACTCTTTGACACTACGCACAAAGTTCCCGAGCGATGACAGATGCGATGCTGACAGGTTCCGCACTACGATGCAAGCTGATTTCACAAAGCACAAGCTGCAGAGAACAAAGCCTATAATACAAGCAAGGGAGTCTCAGGAGAGAAGCAAGGAGCCTTTCCAGGGGACCACAACTATGAGGGATGACTACAGGAAGTGGGATATTCAACGCCGCCGCTCCAAAGACACCAAAAACAACTGCAGAAGGGGCTCCGACCAAATCTCCTTTTCAATGAACGCTTCTGAAGGCAATCACTGCAAAAGGTGCCATCAAAGCAAGGATTTAGACAAGAGACGAGGAAATGGTGTCCAGGTAGAATGCGTGACGGCGGGCAGTACAGGGTACCTGCCACGGTCTGAAGTATCAACATGGATTAAGTACAATATGGACAAGGACCAAGCCCAGATGGTCAGCTGCATGGTCTCCTCCCGAAACTAGGAGGCTGACCGCAGGTTGTTCAAGCAAATAAAAAGTGACATATGACGCATACATATACATGTAGTGACAGCAGCTATTTTTGTGCACCATTTTCTAGGGCTGGGCAATCAATCGAAATTTAATCAAAAGCTCTACTTTGGTCAATCTCAATAATCATCCTAGGTCTTGATAATCATCAGGGTTATGGCCATTTCTTTGGCAGAAACACAACCTCGAGTTTGGATGAGACAATGGGAGATGTTTGTGCAGAAAATGATACTGGAGGAAAGTATGTGTTTGAGCTGAGGTTTGTATAAAAGATATGTCTAAGTTATTGAATCAGCTACATGTACTTATTTTATTATGAAAAAAATAATCAAAAACGATCAATATGGGGGGGGGGGGGGGGGGGGGGAATAATCGGGAATAATACTGCTACTATTTTTGTTATTAAAATATGTAAAAACTATACTCAAGGTTAAAAAAAAATCATTTTATTAAAAAACAAAATTCTCAGGGAATTTCCACATTTTCTACTGGAGAACTTTTAAAACAAGTCTATTTACATAATTTTCTTTTACTTGGAAAACTGTACATTAACACTAAAAAGGTTGCCAAGCGAAAACTAAAAACTAGCCATTATTGTCTCCAGTGCAAAAATATCCTACAGTTCATCAATACTTAACGGACACAGAAATCTCATTTTAAATTATAGCCAAAAAGGCCTAACTGTCTTTAGCCTCATGGATCAACTCAGTCGTCAAAACGGATATGTTTATTGGCCTCCTTGGCTCTGGCCATGATGATTTTCTCTGCTTTAGATATGAGCTGAAAGACATAAAACAAAGCAGTTACTTACATTTTTACATGCATTAATTGTGATATTGATTTTATACAAGTTACTGGACTAAAATTATGTTGTGAAATTTCAAAGTACAAGTAAAGTAATTGGCATGTCAAATTGATAAAGGGCTCACCTTCTCTGTCCCTCGCTTCTTTTCTCTTGGACGATTTAGCTTAACTTGACGATCCACCAGGATTTTCTGCCAGTATCGCTGCTCATGATCACCTTATAGAGAAAGTACACCATGCATTTTAGCATCATTTACTATGACAAGACATGTATTATTAAAAAGTGTACCTGAGAGGATCTCGATTTTCCAGCTGTGTTCTTTGTATAGTTCAGCCTTAACAGCATTCACAGCTTTGGTCTGTTCAGGCGTGTGGAAGCGGATATGAGCTTCAACATCTCCATCCATGGTGTCAATGTAGGCCACTGGGGAGATTTTCGACAGCACTTCCTATGAGTACAAAGAAATAAGTATGCTCCCTTCACTATTCATTATAATTTAAGCTGTAAGTGAGACATGATGTTTTTTGCTATATAGAATAGCAACAGCAGGGCAACAGAAGCCAAATGGTGTCATTTATTTAGACTTTTTAAAATTAAGTTAAGTGCATTCTAGGGATGCAACGATTCTCGATATTATATCGAATCGTTCGATACGTCCTCTTCGATTCAATACGCAAATATGTTTGATAGGAATCGAAGAAATATTGTAGATGTGCCGCGGAGGCCCGCCAACACTATTTTCAGTCATTTCCCTGCGCGCTCTCACTGAGAAACACAGCAGCGCCCTCCGACCAGAGAGAAACCAGCAGGGCCGAGACCGTGAAAAGGCTTTTGGCTCCTGAAATGGCTTGGCATTGGCTTCAACTAGCTTTTTGTTGGGTTTTTGTTGGCTTTTTGGCAAAAAGCCAGTCCAAGAGCTTCCCCTTTCGCTGTCAAGCGACACTACACAGGCTTATGGAGAATATGGCGCTCATTAGAGTCTGCATAACCTATGATTCAAGCTGACTGATTCACTTTTGAGCTCACGTTAAATAACATGTTCATTGTAAGGGCTTCTTGTAACCGGAGGGTTATTAGATCGAAACCCGCAGGTGCACATGGTTGTGCTTGGGCAGGACACTTCACCCACTATTGCCTCCAGTGTCTACACTGGTCATCAATGAATGAAAGTGTGGCTTGTGCATGGGTTTGTGGTTCCTAGATGTAATGCAGTGGTTCCCAAAGTCCATGATGTATTTTTGCTTGACAGTATATTTTAGTGAAATTGAGCAGTGACACTTGACAGCCGAGTTTGTGCCTGCTGTCACACAAACCTCGCGATCAGGCTGTTGTAGGTGGTTGTTCTCGCGAGGTTATGTGACGGAGTTCAGGCTGGAGAGAGCGTTTTGTATTTTAATTTTGTTAAATTACGGGATAGTACTAAAATACGAGAAGACAGCGGGGAACAGGGGTATAATATATATATATATATATATATATAAAAACCAGCACCACAGTGTGGAGTTACAGACATATTTAATTTCCGTTATTAACTGATAACATATCCTTGTTGATAGTGCAGGCCCTTCAAAGTGCCCCCACATACTCCCGGACTGGCCTTCCGCCAAAAAGCCAGTCGAAGCCAATGACAAGCCATTTCAAGAGCCAAAAGCTCAATTTTCGGGAGAAACTCCCCGCAAGCACTCCCCTCCTGTGTGTCTGCCTGGGAGGCGGAGGGAGCCACGTGTGTTAGCTAGCTGGTGTTTGTAGCATTATTAGCTGCGCGCACCTGGACACTGCGAGAAACGACACGAAAACGCACCACCTTCGCACAGATCAGCGGTGGCAGGGTTTTGCTATGGATTATAATGACCAGGGGAAGATAATGGTGTCTGGAAACAACTAACTTGAGCTCCATATACGGCGTCATGCCTCTCGTACAGCTGTCAGCGAGGAGGACAGAAAAGGTAAAAAAATAAAAATAAAAATAAAAAAAGCTTTGCCTCCGTTAAACATTAGAAAAACCTCTCCTGCTGTTGTTGTCAAAGGGCTGAAGTCTGAGGTTGCGAATGACGGTGTGTGACTTAACAGTATCACATAAAAGTATAGTTTTGAACACTTTATCTGGTAAACTCAAGAGGATTAAGCTGTATCAAATGTCAAAGTAATGTCAATTGTATGGGAGATGCCGACATATTATTAAGAGAGCTCCTTATGGGGAAAGCAGCAGCTTGCATGTGTTACTATTAAATGCACGAGTCGAGTATAAGCCTATTGAAATTGTGGAATTATTGAATTATGTCATCGCACACATTGGCTTTCTTTGCTTTAGCTGACGCCTTTTGAGCTGCCATTACTGTGTAATGATGTAAACTCTTAAAGAAAAAAATACTGTAAGCAGCTCAAACTAACTAAATTTAAAACTAAACTTAAATACAGTATTTTAAAGGTCTAAAGCATTTGAATATTTTGCACTAGAACCTATTTTAATACAATACAGCACATAGTGTAATTCGGTTTTGAGGAATTTTTGCTTGTCAGCATAATCTTATAAAAAAAAATAGGACTTGCAAAAATAGGACTTGCATTTCTTTTTCAGTGCATTAAATTTATCGAATCAAAATAGTGACCTTCATATCGCAATATGTATCGAATCGTGACAAAAGTGAATCGTTGCATCCCTAGTGCATTCCCTCTATAGGCCTTGAATAGGTGTACCATGTTTTATATTGCATACAAGATCAAATCTTTACAGCCAAAATGGTAGTAAGGGCAAGCACTATTAGCGATTCACGGCAACTTCCCGTGACTCACGAGCCATGAGTCGCGACTCGCCAGTCATGAATCGTGGCTCACGGTTCAAAAGTCTTTGCTTTTTATGGGTATTTATGAGTTATTAATGACACAATATGGATCTGGATGAACAGTTTACATGTTATCAGTGCACACGCTATATCAGCTGTTATGCGTTTGTATTGCTCTCCATGTATTGTTAACCAGTGACTCACGAGCTACGAGTCGTGGCTCGCGGTTAAAAAATACCACAATTCATTGCTTTTAAGGAGCATTTGTGAATTATTAATGACACAATATGGATCTCGAAGCACAGTTTACATGTTATCAGTACCTTACACACATTATCAGCTGTTATATGTCTGTAATGCTCTCCATGTATTGTTAACCAGCGACTCGCATGACTGACGAGCATACAAGTCATGAGTCGCGACTCGTCACCAGAGGGCACTGTCTAATTTCATTTTGAATCCTACACTACTTTGGACATTTCGCTAGAACTTAGTAGTATGTATAGTAGTACTTAGTAGTAATAGTAGTGATGATAATTGGTGATAAATTTTATTATTATAATCCATCCCACATTGAGCGAAAAAAAACTCCCAAATTGACCATGGGAAACGTGGCGAAAGTCATATTTTAAACTAGTGGGATTTTTTTTAATGTTTTGTCGTTTCTGTTTCAATGTCAAAGTACTATGGCCTTTCAAATTTTCACAAAATGATTGAAACACACAAAACAATACCTCACCTCAATATTTTGGTAGAATTGAAATTACTAGATAAAACGAGCGAGATGGCCAATATAGTTTAGAATTCAAAATGAAATTAAACAACGCCCTCTGGTGATGAGTTGCGATTTATGACTCATGAGTCACGCGAGTCACTGGTTAACAATACATGGAGAGCATTACAGACATAACAGCAGATAAAGTGTGTGTAAGGTACTGATAACATGTAAACTGTGCCTCGAGATCCATATTGTGTCATTAATAACTCATAAATACCCCTAAAAAGCAAAGATTGGTGGTATTTTTAACCGTGAGCCACGCGAGTCACAAATAATTCATAAATACCCATAAAAAGCAAAGACTTTGAACCGTGAGCCACGATTCATGACTGGCGAGTCGCGACTCGTGAGTCACCGGAAGTTGCTGCGAGTCGCAAATAGTGCTTGCCCTCTCTCCAAAATGGCTTGTGAGAGTAAACGAGTTACAAGTCAAAAGAGAAAACTTTTGTTTGGTTTGTTGGCTAGTGTTAAGATCCAGCCCTCCTTAGTTAGAAAACTAAGTTCTAACCAAGGAGTGCGCTTTTGCTTTTTTGTAACGAAGACAAGTATTTCTCATTACTTTGATGGTCTTCCTTGCTGGTAGTGGCTTGTTATCTGTAATCTTGAGGATGACACCACTGACAAACTGTGGGCCTTGTTTTGCCATCTTTTCATTTCTTTCCTCCATCGAAACTAGAAACAGATACCAAACTGATGTTAGATAAAGTCAATGGATCTCTGCTAAAACAGAAATATAAACAGCACTGACCATTCTCATCTTTCTGTTTGGTTTCTGTGTCTTTTTGGCTCTTCTGGTCATCGTGTTCAATCTTTGTGATGCATTTCTTCAGAGCTGCCATGCTGTGTTTCTGCAAAGTCAAGTACTCCTGCTTCAGTTCAAGCCATTCCTTCCTTAATGTTGCGAAATAGGAAAGAAATTAAGGGGAAATCTCCAAAACATTTGCATTACGTTGTTATGAATTAAATACATAACAACTAACTTTGGTAAAACCCGCAGTGGAATGACTTCCTCTTCGATTTTTAGCTTCTCTTTGTGCTTTTCTTTCTCCGTCTTTTTGCTTTGATCCCCGAGTCATCCAGGTTCTCTTTTTCATCTTTAATTTCTCCTTTCTTATCACTTTTAGTCTGCCGACCTGTTAGAAAAACAACATAATCATTTAATCTTTGTTCCACTTTTTAACAAATAACCCCCACCCATAATTAATTCAAATTGTTTAAATTAGAGTAACCAGTACGTATAGCACATGAAGTAATGGTATATACATACATACATCAGACTACATAAGACTAGATATATTTAATCTGGATTGGAAGTTGATTAACATTGCATACTACTCTTTGAGCTGTCCTCTCCAGTTCCACTTCCACTTCCACTCGTCTTTCTTATTTTAGACGGTAATTCCCCTTCTGAGGCATCTACGGTTTGCGACCGGCGTCTCTTTTCTCTTTCCCAGGTGTTTTCTGTGCGCGGCTTGTCTCTGGTTCACTCTTTCTCTTTTGTCCTGTCGACTCTGCTTCCATTGGCTGCTCTTTTTCTTCATTCACCGAATTCTGTAACGAGGTGCTGGACTTCTTTTTCTTTTTTTTGCGCTTTTTCTTCTCCTCTTCCTCACCTATTACCAAAGAAATACAGTAGTCAGGGCTACAAATCAATGGTAAACAAGTAAATATGTGTTACTTGTAATATTTTATGTTTTTGTACTTGAGATGGGGTTTTCAGGAGGCATTGGTAATGGCTTCCCACTATGAGTCTTGGGGAAAATGCCTGGCTTCCTGGGTGCATCTTCAGGAGGATTATTCAACATCTAATTTGAATAAATCACAAACAAATACATACATACATTATTTTGACAATTTCAGAAGAAAATAGTTGCAAATTCCATTACGCTACCTCAATGGCCTTTTGTGCTTGATCAACTTTCTCAAACTCCACAAAGGCAAAACCCTTGGAGTCACCTGTGCTCCTGTATCTGGGGATGCTGATATACACCACATTCCCGCATTTGGAGAACACTCGCTCGATCCAGTTATGCGTGACGTCTTTTGGCAAAAGTTCCTGTAACAAAAGAAGTCAAGTCAAGAAGAAGTCATTAAACATAAGGGCAAATGAGGCACTAAGTTTCAATGTAAATAAACAATAGATGTCAATGAAAAATGTGCTTACAACATAGACTGTACGACATTCCTCATCATTAGGGGGCTCACCAATTGGATGCAGACGTCTGACTTTATTTCCTTCTAGATTAATCTGGCAAAAAAATGAAATTAGTAACAGTGCATATTAAACTTTTTTTTGAAAGAGCACATTTTCTCTACTATACCTCAACCACAGATGAATTCTTCAATGCTCGTGCAATCAGCTTGGTGTCAGCGGTCAGCTTTTTCATTCGATTAAAACTAGCCAGTACTGATAAATCAACATCTGTGTGGCGAAAAAAAAAGTAATGTTTTTGCAACAAGTATCAAAAGGCCCTACACCTGATACACACAACATGTACATAGATAGATAACAAGTATATCATCATTTCGTACATCCATGGTCTGAATCATCTATGAGTTTTCTCAGGAAGCGGTCTTTGTGGAGGTTGACATCTCCAAACCAGAACTCCACTTGCTTCTTCACATCAGTCAGGAGTTGTTTAACGCGGGACCTCTTCTTCTTTTCCTTCTCTTTGCTCTTCTCACTGGAGCCAGCAGCATCACCAGCCACGGCCCCCTTCTCTGTGTCAATCATCCTGGTGGGACAGTTGGAAAGATACATTGACTCTATTGCTGTCTCATTGGAGGTTCATAATCTGTGGACACCCATGGAAACGCTGCATAAATACCAGTAAACACAACTAACTAAAAGAGAAAGAGGGGGGGAAAAAGGATTCTAAAGATTTAAATCAATCAAGCAATCTGAATAGTTGACTAGTTAGTGATCTGTAAGGTTAGCAATGCTCATGCTAGCAGTTTATTTAGCTTAAGTGGGAAGATTTTCTTGCAAATCAAAACCAAGCTCCGTAAAAGACAAACAACACTCACCTATTCTCTCCGATGTAATGCTAAAGAAAATAATAAAAGAAAAAGAAAACAAGAACAGACCCGTGGGCTAACTTTAATCGCAAGACATTAGCCTGTTCAGTTAGAGGCGTCGCAGAATAATATCGTCACTGAAGGAGACGACGGGGGCAGGAGGAGGAGGTGTGTCGATGGGTCTGATAAATAGTAACACGCTTTACTGATTTTATGTTTTATTGACAAAGTAATTATACAGTACTTGTACAACGCTCATATACACAGAACATATTACATTATATTCAGCATTGACACGAAGCGGTACATTCAGTGCAGCCTTGGGTTTGCTGTGGTATAGCATTTGAATTCGTAACAAATAAAAGTTATGTTAGCTTCGTTTGAAATGAACAAATGTTGCAAGTAGCCCTTTTTAGTGGGAATGAGGATTAAACTCTGGGTAAGTAGTACAGTTTTATATTTATCTTGTGCAGTACAGCATTGTGGCCGGTTAGCTCAGTTGGTTAGAGCGTGGTGCTAATAACGCCAAGGTCGCGGGTTCGATCCCCGTACGGGCCACTGTACATTTTCCATTTTTATTTCAAAAATATACAAATTATGGCATGTCAAAAATAAAAGCAGCATAATCGAAAGCCTAATCAGAGTATACTGTTATGTATGACCCAAACAAAGATAACACTATAGGACTGATTTTAGCTCAAAAAGATAACATACTTAGAAGTTGCTTAAGCTTTTTGCTGGTATCCTCTTCGATACAACATTCAATTCTGTTCTCTATAAGTTTGTGTAAATTCTCGTAGAAGGTTTTAGCCCACTGGAGCTCTAAGAAGTTCCCTGAGATGTTGCACACTCTGTGGAGCACCGTGATAAGCTTCTCATTGCTGCTGACCTCACATCTTTTAAAGACCCACTCTCCCCAGGAATCCCACATATCGTCATCTGTGAAGTTGGTGGCGATGGTTTCTTGATTAGAGCATGAATCCACACAATCTTTATCGCCCAGGTCATTCCATATGGCTCTGTGGTTAGAGTGGAGAAGATAAAGAAATAGAATGTCACAAATATGTTGTTATTATTACATTTAATTTGTCATAGCCTAAATTGATGGTTTAGTCAGTGTAATTGTTTAGTCTGTTGATATAGGTTCAAGTCCTTGATTAGTCTCTGCATTATTGCTGTAGTCCAGCTTTGATAATTACTTGAAGTTTGTTCACTTACACAATTTTTTTCAGCGGATGTGGAGTCAAGTCAGCAAGTGTCTGAAGACCCCGTTGACTCACTCTATTCCCTTCCATCCTGTGAGGAATTATTTAAAGTTATTCAAGGTAAGCATTTTAAACACTCATTCTTATGGGTTTGGCAACATTCTTTCAGTTCCCCAAAATGTGTGACATTTATTCTTACCACAATTCCTTCAGCTGCTTATTGTGACGAATGGCATCAGAAAGAATGACTAGTTCGTCATCACCAATATTTGACCAACCAATACTGAAATTAAAAGAAAACAAACTGCAATACAAAACAACAAAAACAGTGCAATTTCTATGTTTATTTATCATTACCATTAATACTATTCAATACCAATACCATCCTCTTCAATAGCCTATCCACCAAGTTCTTACCCAAGTTCTTTTATTAGATCTGATTTGTGCAGAACATCAGCAATGATCCAAACTGTGTCCATATCAAGGGTGTTATCTCCAAGCCTTCAAAATAAAAACTGTATTATGAAAAAAATGCCAACAGAACTCAATCAAAAAACAACTCACCATAGACTTTCACATCTAATTAAATGTGGATAGATACTTCTTAGTCCTTTGCATGTCAGTCCTGTTCCTGTTAGATCCAGCTCCGCTATCGCTCCGTATGTGAGATTTAGAAAGTACTTAATAGCATTATAATCCATTTCTGAAAGCGTTTCATCACTAACATTTATGCGTAAAGTTGTTGGTTGCACATCAAGGCCCAAATCATCGTCCTGCTGCTCGACAAGACAGTGCAAATAGTTTAAGACATTTGCTCCATTCTCACACAGCATTGTAATATTTCTAATCAGCATCTGACGGTAAGAGTGAACTTTGTCTTTGTTGCAGCTCAAACCTACTTGCCTTGATAGTAGGCTGGAGTTTCGTTTAGCAAGGACCCCAGAAAGAAAGCGATTGAAAAGGTCTAGGTGTCCATTGTTAGCCCTTTCCCCCGTACTATTTAGTACTTCCTCTGGGATTGGTTCATCCGTAACAGCGCAATATACTGCTGCAAAAAATTCCTGAACTGTAAGGTGTGCGAAGGAGTAGACTTCTTCCACACATCCTGGCTCTTGGGACATTGTTTTGTCAAGGAAGGCACCAACAAGAGCGTTTCCCTCTAAGGCCTTTACATCAGGGTCATTGCTATAGAAAAGAGTTTGATGCTCCATAAGTTTGTGGAAAGCTAACTGACCCAGCTGTAGCACTTTAACACACAGTGGTTGTGCATCTTTAAAAGTTTCAGCTCTTGTTTGAGTGTGAGAGCGAAGCATGGCAACCAGATATTGCACATAAATGTCTGTCATGGTCTTCGGGCCTTCTCCACATAAATCTTTGTTGTCTTTAAGGATGCAGCACACTATGTAGCAAAAAGCAGGTATGTAACATAGTGTCAGCATTAACTCATTTTTCGATACAAATGCAAACATTTGGTCTGCGAGTGGTTTGTCTTGGAAATAGCGGGAAAAGTATTCTTGAACTTCAGTCAAAGAGAAACCAGAAATGAGAACAAGTCGGTCGATACATCCAACTGGGATGTAGTTGATGGCATTAGGTCGACTTGTCAATAGGACGGATGCATTGGGCAGCAGTTCGCCTTGCATCAAACTCCCAAAAATCTCCACCACCTCAGCTTCTTCATCTGGTTCAGTCACAAAACAATCCACATCACATTTTCGATATTGTTTGAACTCATCAAAACCATCTAAGATGATTAGCAGTTTGTGCTCATTTGCTAAAATGTTATCCAGAGCTTTTGCTAGGTGTTTATTTTTGCGTAAGATCAAATCTTGGAGGTTTGTTGGTTTGTCAATCAGGTTGAGGTCTCTGAAGGTCATATGGATAATGAAGTCAAACTCAAGGTTTTCTTTACCCCTCCCAAAGTCAAACAGCATTTTCTGAACCAGAATGGTCTTGCCAATGCCTGCAACCCCTGTCACCAGCACTTTCTTTATCAGCCGCTTTCCATTTGAAGTGAAGAGGGCATTTGGGACAATTTTTCTGTGAGATGCAGACTTGTGCTGTAAAGACAGACGGTTCTGCCCAAACGTTAGCACTTCATGACGCTTCATCTCTAAACCCTGATGTCCATCCACTAAGAGGAGATTGACATAATGTTCAGAGAATAAGATTTTCTCTCCATGCCTGGTGTTGTAATTCAGCATACTTTCACTTCTGCGCTTGAGTACATCCTTGTGCTTCTGAATTACTTTGATGTACTCTGAAAGGGAAAATAAGGTGTGTTAGATTTGTCTGAGCTGTGTTACATTTCTTTCTGGTGCTATAGAATACATCAAGCATAACTTCATCAGCTGCTAGTCGGCATAATGTTAGTTGTGCCTAAAATACAGTAACTGGCTCACAGGCAACCACAATCCTATGCAACAATTGTCCTGTAGTCTGTTTTGGAAATGTTTTTAATCATACCTTTTTTTTTTTAAGTCATGACACAAATTTTGACCTAAACAGTGGAGCACTTTTAAAGGCAAAAATGGGCAAACAAATGATGTTTTTTAAATTTAGCTTGACAGTTACATTATTAAGCGCTTCCCTAAACAAAGCTCTTGTGGCATTATAAATAAGTACTCCTAGTAACAGATGTGATATGCTATTTTGTAACATATTTATTTTCTTAAAGAAAAATATAGGCATGTTGTAAATGTAAATGTGTATGAGATCAAATTTGCAATGATATTATGGCATGCTGTTGGTCAGAAAGAGTTTTTATCAATACATTAAATCGCAAATGAAGTAACTCTTGATAAACTAGTATCATTACCACTACTCGCCACTGATGGCGGAGTTTTAACAAAACATATGTACAGCAAAACATGGGCCCACCTGCTGACTGGCTGTTGTTTCTTGGCTGTGTCTCTTGTTGTAAACAGTTGTTGATAGAGAAAAGGACACTGGCAGCTTCCTCTCCTTTGCACTGCACAATATCCAGCACTTTGCGGACTCTGGCCCTGGGTCCCAAGTGACACAAGACGTCCTCTCTGTCATCTCGACTGAACACTCCACGGTTCACAAGATTCTCCAAAAGTGACTCAACGTGTCCTTCAAGCTCATCCACAAGAGAAACACGTAAAACTTGTACAGCTTTTAAACAAGAACCATCTACTTCCACCATGATGTGTCCAGTCCAGCATCCTCTGCTATCGCAGGCTGCTTTCATGTAAATAAAGAAATTGTATTACAAAGGGGAGAAAAAGGGGAAGTGTCTGAGTCAACACTGTAGGAGGGCAAATTGGCAAAGTGCTTTTCCTTGTTATTCCTGTCCAACTGGAGATCTCCACATGGCTTTTAAACTCTTTTGAACTTTTCAAAAATAATGCCCAAATAATAACAATAATAACAACGATAATAATGCTTTCAATCTTTTTTGTTATAGGAATGTGACTCGTTTTATTTAATGCTTTTCCAAATATCAACAGAGAGCAATGCATTATGTCACCAGCAGGGGTCCCCATAACGTTAATGTCAATACAATCTACAGGGCAATGAATACTCAGGCATTTGATATTTACAGATATATACATGAAAACGTACATTAAAATAAATAGTCGAAGACAAAAAAATATATTTACATAATTTAAAACAATGTTTTTCACATAAAACATTTTACTCAATGAAAGGCCTTCAGCTAATCTGTGTGCTGTATTTCCTACCAAACTTTAATGTCGTGTATGACATGCTCAAAGTGAAAAAGTGCAAATTCTCTTGCTGGATAAATGTTTCAGTTATTAATTTCAATAACAATTTTATTCCCACCAAACACTTTCATGACTGACCCAAAAATAATTATGTTCATTAATTACAGTCACTCTGTCACTAAGTGGTTAAAAGGAACTTTAAAAAATGCTTTTCTAAGACATATCTCACAAAATTAAACTATGAACACTATTTGTTACAAACCATAATTTGAAAAACACCTCCTAAAGCCCTGTTTTCAACAAAAGGCCTAATGGAGTTGGGAGTGCAAAAGTCACTCTTTTTTTCCTGAAAATGTCAAAGAAAGGTATTTGCTTCAGTAAAACTACTCAATATTAGATTAGTGCAACTCATGCCAAAGCAATTTATGTCAAACCTACTCTTTGTTTGGCCAAAACCATTAAAACAACTGTGATCCAAATTCATTTTAAACGACCAGCCGCTGCTAAACCACCCATAATAAGCCAGGAGCCATTATCCAGCTGACTATTATTCCTCATTTACAACTTTAAGCTGCTTTCCCTCCAATATAATAAAATTGGATCTGCTGCAATAAAAGCAAATATCCAGTGATTAACACAGGGGTCTCCCATCAAGAGATTTTGTTATATATTGAACATATGGTATTTTCACACCACACAATGAATGTAAGGTGCTTCTATAAAACTCAGCCATTTCACTCCACCTTTTGGAAAACTGGTGCAAATAAAGCTCAATTAGTTTCCCTTTGGCTAAAAACAGACATACCACAAGTTTCTATTCATATAATTATAACAGGTGTTTTGGTGTTGGCATAAAAATTATGTTTTAAATAAAACAGAGGCCTTCATTAACAGTTCATCTGAAATCATTCCCCGCCAAATCTGTTTGTGGGTATGAACAAGAATCCGTCATATTGGCTCCCCGGTTCCCACTGTTTGGTTGTGGTGACTGTATGTGGGTTTTCAGTCCACTTCATTCCAGACCTCAAGTGTTTCTGCAGGAGTGACAGCAGCGGTTCTTGAATTGAGGCAGGGGGCAGAGCTCAAGCTGCTGGACTTTATCACAGTATCTGGTGCTGTCTCGGCACTCACCTGCTGAAATCAAAGCAAAAATGCCAATGCCATTGAAAGTCCTTTTTAGATCAGATGTTACCAGCCCATGGGGGGTGCAAACAGGCAGAAACAGGTGTTATCAATGAGGAACAGGATAATGTGCAAACAACTACTAGTACATTGAGGAAAAATTAGAAACAAAAAATTAGATCAGAATAGAAGATATTAGAAGCAGCACACAGTTTGGCTCACCATACATAGCTGCAGTTTTAAAGATGACCGAGATGTCATTACATTGCTATATTTCAAAATTTTGTCTTCACTTCAACTTTAAGGATAAAACATTCCTTTGCTGTCCAAATATCCAATCAACTATCAAGTATGTGATTAAAAAAAAAAATCTAATTGGTTTGATTTCTCCATTTTGTGTCTTTACCTCTGCCACAGGACAGTATGTTGCACCTCTGCCAGCTGGAGGGCCGTGGCTTCCACATGCAGTGATGCTCTCTTGTGGCCTTCCCTGTTCGCCGGTGCACACAGTTGACCAGGCGCGACTGGAAACCATGGCGACCACACGAGGCAGTGCACTGTGTCCACGGACCTATCCTCCACTGAAGAGCGCAGGCATCAGTGGAGCAGTTCTTCACAGAGATTGGCCTTTAGACGAAAACAGAAGGTACATTTTACACTATTACTCTCTTTTCCTATTCTGTACAAAGAGTCTGGAACCTTGTAGTAAGAGTACACAGCCAGAGTGAGAAGGGAAGGGGGTAGTGGCGTATGCTGTTACAAGATGCACAGCTCGATCTTTGATAGATAGTGATTTAGAAATTATTCTAACAACTAGGATGTCCAAGAAAACTGGGAGTGTCTGGTCTCCCTAGGCATTTATAAGTTCACCTGTCGTATGCTTGTAACAAGTGGTTGATTTTGCTGTTTTTCCTTCACATTGAAGCTAAGCTAAGCTCTAGCAATATATCTGGATGTTTGGTCAGCACATGTTCAGCAGCATTAGTTTTTTATATGTTTACCTTTGTAATCCGCTGCAGTGCCTATAGGAAACTTTGGTCCCATTTGTGTCCTGGCAGTAAACATGACGGTGCTGTGTGGCCAAACTTGATCCTACACACTGGCCATGGCACTACGAAAAATGAAAAACATTTAGTATAATAATGAATTTCCTCTGTTTACAGTATATAGACTCATCGTAATTTACTCTAGTCTTCCTTTTACCTGGCCCCATGGAGTGGCTGCCCATCTGACACAGGGCAGCATGTTGCACAGTCGTGTGTGTGATGGTCTGCGTAAGGTGCAGTGATGGCTCCCCACTTCTTTGGCTTGGTCTTCAGGACCTGTCACACACCGCACCCTCCTGCGCTGGGACCCCCTCCGCAAGCAGCAGAGCACTGAGTCCATGACTCAACTTGCCACCTAAATCAACAACATTTTTGAAAGATGTTACATTTGCAAGCAATGTACGCAGGCTACACAATAAGTATGGAAAGTACCGGAAAGAGCAGGATGGACCAATGCACAGTGGCACAATTCGGCTAGTGTTACTCCCATCATCGCACACATGGCCTCCAATGTTGTTACCCCGGGCACACCCTCCTCCTTTTCCAACTGCAAAAAAAGAAATACATTTTAGCATCATTTTTCTATTGTCTTTTTATTAAATTTAATTTATCAAGTCTCTCGTCAGCATGAATTACATTTTGTTTTACATGGAAAAAGAAAATTTATGGTTTTAAATAAACACCCAAAACCTAATATTGAGCACACACCCTCTTGTCCGCACGCTAAGCTATCTCATTTTGAATCATGCCCTAGCCCTGTAATTGTTGTCATATGTGAAGAGGATGTGCAGGAGCAATGAATAATCAGAATGACTGTGCTTTTGATGGTAGACAGTGCAGAGGTGACCAGGCTCCGGACATTCCCCAACACTGAATCACTGCCACTGACGGCAAATTTGAGTGTCTGCACGTGTGTTTTCCAGAATCACAATAGAGGAATTACAGCAGAAATAAAAGTACAAACTCAATGTGACATGCTGTTTAATCTTGCATTCTAGTGCGTGCTACAGCCTACCTTACAGTATCATGTTTCCAAGAAATTCTTACCATTTACTTGCAGCCAAGATGAAAGAGTAGCGGTCCCAAGATGGTTTCTTGCGGTGCAGGTGTAAAGCCCTTCGTCTTGTTTGTTTGGTGAATGTATCCTTAGTGAGCCGGTCGACGAAGCGACTACTCTGTCAAAACAAATAAAAAACACACAGGCTGTTAACATAAGGGTATGTCAACTTTCAGATACATTTAACTCTCTTATAATTTGTGTCACAAAACGCTACTGAAGTATGACTTTGGCATAATTCCCTAATATACTGTAACTATTTGTTGTAAGTATCCCCTTCCATGTCTCTGTAAGTGCATTTTAAGCACTTTCAGGCCAACATTGAAAATAAGAATGTGTGCTTAATGTTTTGCCTGATAAAATAAAGGAAATATATTTGACACTTCTTTTCTGGTCATAAAAGCAGTTCATAATTTGAAATATATATATATAATGTAAATAATGATCATTGTTTTTCAACAAACACTTCAAGGAATTATTTACTCATTCCATTCGACTTTTTACTTGAGTAATAAAACTTTTAAAATAAAACGTACAAGCACAATGTACCTGCTACTGTACTGAATTGCTTTTCCATTCTTTGTCCATATTATAATCGGCTGCGGACTCCCCAGCGTATCACATATAAGCTCCAAACTTGCCACTGGTTTTTGCAGTAAAACTGGCACTCCTACGTGGACTACTTTTTCAGTTGAAGCTGGTACCGCTCCTACCCTTCGGGGCTGCTGTATGATCACGGGTCGTCTTGGCCTTGGCGTGTGCACTTTGATATTGTAATGAAGTGGGTTTTGTGTTGCCATGTCCGGATGGAGAGTAGACTCATTGCTTTCACTGTGCATTTTGGTTAGCTCATTTAGCAGGTGTGCGATCTGTTCTTCCCCAGACACACTGTGCATGATCTCATCCAGCTTGTGGCTATCAACAATAAGCACAACTGGGCCTCTTTCATCTTCCAGGGTCAACCTGTCTTTTCACTTAAATACAGTTTATCAGCATCTTTTACATCCTGGAATGATCCTTTGAGAGCTATTATGCGTTCCACAATGTTGTCATAGTGGTTTAAGGAAATAGGTAGCGCAGTCTGGCCAGGCTTTTGAGGTCCAATTAGCCTTGACAACGCTGCTTCCGACAATGACAGTTTCTGCTTGCTTCCAATTATCTTCAGAACTAAATGTTCCCGTGTTTGGCCGTCGAGGCAAGTGTAAACCCCAGCATCAGAAGGAAGTAAGTGGTAGATCTTTACATATCCCAGTGACGTGATGGAGAGATGCGTGAGGCTGAATAAAGGTTTCCCATCCTTTAGCCAGTGGATGTGCCCTTTCCGGATGCGCCGTGTTGGACAGCGAAGGACAACAGGAGTCCAAGGAAGCAGATAAGCATAGCCTCCTACCAGCAAATGCAGCTTTTTGCCCTTTCTCCACTGGACATACACCTTTTTGGGGGGTTGATTGGTGGAATCTGGCTTGATTGAATCTGGTAAAAGACAACTCACGTCAGTCATTTAATAAGGTTTTATATTATTACTCTGAAGAAACCAAGCCTACTTTCACAGACACTGAGGGTACAGGGTCTGACGCTGTTGGGATGGGCAATCTGAGAACAGTTTTTGGGAAGTAGTGTGTAATATCGACCGTCTTCTCCTTGTTTCCTGCACACAGCCTGAAGCCTCTGTACACCACTGCCACAAGTCACCGTGCACTAGCGAAATAAATTAGACATTTTTAAAATACGTTACCTAACTCTGCATGGATAATAAACTGACATTCCCTACCTGAGACCACTCAGTGGTAACCCACATTGCGGGACAGTCTTGCCTGGCACAGGTCTGCTGGGTCACTGGACTCTTTGAGGGGCAGAAAGTGTCTGGCAGCTCCAGAATGCTGCCATCTGCCAAACGCTGTTTGCACATGACCTGCCTCCTCTGAACTCCTCCACCACAGCTGCGAGAGCACTGCAGCAACACAAATACAGAGGTGCCATTTCCTTTAGAGAGGGATCACCTGGATTATATCTACAGTCTCCGTTAAATGCATCATTTATAATCAAGATGTTTACTGGCCTCACCTTGGTCCAGTCACGTGCGTCCCACATGGCAGGGCAGTCGAATCGGTTGCATGCTTGCACAGGGCTGGGCTTAGGGCTCTCACAGTCCTCTGCGCTCAGGACCTCCGTGTGGTTACTGCCGCGATAGGGTTGGCGAGTGCAGGCCACTGAGCGAGTCATTAGGCCCACGCCACATGTAGCAGAGCATGAGCTCCACTCTCCAGTGTCCCACCTGTGAACACAGTGTTTACTGCCAAACTGTATCATGGACAATATATATGATAAGCATTGGCTGCTTATTAAAATGTCAGCACTGCACACACGGTTTAGTTTTGTGTGATGGGCATCAAAGCCTGGCTTAAACTCTATCCTCCTCCTGCTCTGATTAGTCACAGCTCTTATAGATTGTGAACATTTAATTCAGGCTTGTTATCCTCACCAAAAAGAAATGTAGTCAGGAGCAGTTCATGTTTGTCCAGTAACCCCAAGAGAGCACACTCTTGAATGTGTAAATTCATAAAAAACAAATTTTGTGAGAGACTGATTCATGGAACCAGGCCGTGGTCTCCCCTGCAGACTGTGATATTGGAGAAATCCCATGGCAGGCCTTTTTAACCTCGTGTTTTTTTCCACTGACCTGTGTGGCTCACTATCCACACTGTTGTCCAAGCAGCTTTCACACAGGGATTAATAAGCAGCGTTTTCTATTCCATCTTGAAACTAATATGGCTTATGTACAACTTTAGCTCGAGGCATCTAACTGTAACCGTTATAGCAGGGACTTTACTTTAGGCTTGACAGATTAGGTAATATTTTAGAAACTATCCACAGTTACACCGGGGTGCAGGACTGAGGAGAATTGGGAATGGGGCTTGTTTCTGGACCGTTACGACTCAAAGCCAAATCCTATGGCTGTTTTCCCTTTCGGGGGGAACAGTATCCAAGCAGAGAGGCTTAATATGGGAGGGTGAGGAGGCCTTTGGGAGGGAGTGCAGGGCCAAAGGAAACACGTCCAGTACAGCGTTTGTTGTGCCTGAAAACAAGATTGAAAGCTTGAAAAAACAGCCGAGAGCGAGCCGCCGGCCTCTGGGCTTTCGGACAGAGTGTGAGAGGGCAGCACCGACAACAGCATACGGTGTTAACTTGAAGCGTGTGGCCTACCGCAAAATCACTCACAAGCTGCATATCAGCCACTCCTCATAACGATATTTAATTTTTCAGCTATCGCAAGACATACTTAAAGGGGCTAGATGCAAGTTGGTCATTTTATACTCACTACTGCCACCTCAGGTCATACGTGTAACTGCAGTCTCTATATTAAAGGAGCTATATCAGGCAAAATTTGATTTTTGGAGCTTTTAGCCATGTTGTTATGCTATTTCCTTATCAAAAACACCCCCAGAGCGGTTTTTGGCTTCATTCACACAGTTCTAAGTAATCCTCCTGAATCCTGCTCTCTGAGCAGCTGTTCTGCCCTCTCCTGGAAAACGACTGAGCTGTTCAGTTGTGTCGTCACAGCGGAACGGAAGTGCTCTACGTCTGTAATGTAATGCCTTACGGCCTGGTTTTAATTTATAAAACAGCTTTTTCATTATTTTTGTTGTAAGAGAGAAAGAAAGAAAAAAAAAAGAAAGAAAAAAAAAAAAGAAAAGAAAAAAAGGAACTCTCCGACGCGTCTGTGCTGTCCCACGACGCTAATCAGAAACAGAAGTGTTGTTTTTGAAGACTGAGCTCTTTCTAACATACTCTGGACACGCCTGTTCTTTTTTCTTACCGAACGATAATGTCATGGATGCGCGTTTGGCTACGAGAGGAACAGGACTATTCAACCTTCCTAAAGAAGAGTGCACTCGCCAGAAGTTGGAATTTCTTTCTGGGATTCAGCTAGCTACTATATCAACCAACCTGATGGATGCTTGGTGAACCTTGGCCAGAATCAAAGTGGATTAACTTTTATAACCATAACCCGATGGGGAGGCCAGGCTGAGCGGTGAGTCAATCAAAACGCATGTTAGCGTGTGTGTTAGCCATTTATGAAACTGCGTTGCACATGTCAACTCCTTATAACTGCATTACAGTATGTGAAGTAACTTCAGTTTTTGCAGCGATATTTATATTTATAATACTGCAAATGTGGAATGAGCGGAGAGAGGGGCGGAGTTAACTGAATCG
Organism: Neogobius melanostomus; assembly: GCA_007210695.1. Classification (NCBI taxonomy): domain Eukaryota; kingdom Metazoa; phylum Chordata; class Actinopteri; order Gobiiformes; family Gobiidae; genus Neogobius; species Neogobius melanostomus. Next base: position 9,969,184 of record VHKM01000042.1, read on the forward strand.
AAGCGTTTTGTCTTCCGGGTAGGGAAAATACCCCCCCCCTCTCAAAAATGAGTACTCCATAGTGATAGAGGTACAATATACTGTATCATATAAATGCCTATACTTTACCTTGGAATGGCTAAAATAGCATGATACAGGTCATTTAAGCTCATGCATGATGGCAATTCAGACCCGAATTAACTACTTTTTGAGTGACAGTGCAGGATTTTAGAGGCAGTTGTGGTGAATAGGTCTGGGCTTATTCTATACCTTAGGACATGGCTGGAACATGTAGGGGGAGGACAATACATAATTGTATACATAACATTTTTAAACTCTGTATAGTCCCTTTAATACAACATTTTTCCCCCAATTTCAGAAGTTGCAGATGATATCCAACTTCCAGGCTGAATTGATGATATTATCCAAATGCTTTTTATACAATAAGCCTTCAGTCTGAAATAAATATATGGCGCCCAAAGGGAGAGTCATAATGCATTACTCTGCCTCACCACTGGGGACCAATATCTGCATGAGCACTATATCTCTCTGCGAGTTGCTCCGATTAAACATATGGCCTTAGTTTTATGGAAAATACTGCTCCCCAGAGACAAATTCTGACCTTTCTCCTAAAATGCATTATTGCTCACATGAAAAGTCTATTTAGATGTCAGTGCGGTGTTATAAATGTAGTCAAATATATTTTCAAAAGCAGCATGTGTTGAGCAGTTATTTTCCAAATAGTTCCCCTTTGTCCCCTTTCCCCAAGATATTATTCAAGGACCCAGTGTTCATGGGTCTGCAAGTTCACGATTGATGAAAAATAAAAACTAGATGCACAGCGCATAAAAGACAGCTGTCTGCTGTCACATTATACTGAAGGATGAAACCCATTTTATTTTTACTAGACTAGTTGAACCTGTACTAAGTTCTTCATAGGACAGTTGCACATAAGTCTAGTCAGGACCCGCTCCCCCGATACTTGATCCTATTGTCTCTGATTGTGACCAGGCTCCGTGCAGTTTCCAGCTGACTTCATTTCCTCCTCACAGTGATACAACTATCCATCTCTGTCACTATAACTCAGCATCACTACAATTCAGATGGCTACAACAGTGACTTCATTGGCTCAAGTAGTTTGGATTAAGGGGGAAAAAATTTACTGGATTAGTGGGATTTCTGTCTCTCTCGAATATGTTCAACATATACTGTATACATTTGTGAGGATTGATTATTTCAACAGGTATTTTGTTTTAGCGCTATTCCAGACATGCACTTAAGAATATTACCTTCACACTGCTTATATATTGTTCAGAATTACAGAGCTTAATTGCGGTAATATTTTTTTAACAGATGCAGCCAAAAGCTTCTCCAACTCTTCCTTTCCTTAATCGTATAATGACTTTATAATAGCTTTGTAATTGTTCCTACCTGGGTGGGCAGGGCTGACGGTTGCAGTCCTGGAGGAGTTGAGGTGGTCTTCTGGAGCTCTCACACTGACTCTGGTCGGCTGCTTCTCTCGTCTGTTTGTTCAGGCAGATGATAACGGCCTCTTGTACTCCTGTGTGCGACACAAAGCAGATATATTCAAGACTAAATACTGTAGCTATAGTCTTCAGTCATGTTTCTTGGGCTCATGGGATCCTTCTGGTCTTTAAACGTCATACATCCTCACCCAGGCGACCCGAACAAGGCTAATCTGAACCCGGCCTGTGCCCTAGCAGCAACCCAAGGATCTCCCCTTTTTAACCAGTACCATCTGAACTCTCTCTTCACTGTGCCTGTGGAAGTGGAGATGGCTCTTTCTTCTGCCCCACCTGCTCCAAGTGCATAGTAGGCCTTGCAGAGTGACTGACCGATGTTATATTCCATATGTACTTTTATTCTTATGGGGGTGGTTTAGTGCACCCCTGTCAGTATACAGTACATTTATTTTACTTTTTTTCAGCCTTAAAGAAATAAATATCATATTGGAAAAGATCCAGAGCACATACACATTACTTAACCCTAAGCATGTGATGTCCGACTTTGTTGAACATGAATAATTCCCTCTGTTCTTAAAGTTGGGGACACTAGCACCATCCATGTGATGGTCTACAAGAGCTATGTCCCGGAATCGGACACCTCTGTAATCATCCCACTATTTTGGAGTTTGGGTGGGATAAAAGCCTACGCCCGTGCAAACAAGAAATTAAATTAGCTGGGGACACAGAAAGCAGGCGCATGGACCTAAAGAGATCAAAGGGGACCTTAAATCAAGATGGCAGAGTGTTTATGCCGACTGTCTGTGTCTGGCACTGGATTCCTGACAAAGTGGGTGAGGCTGTAAGAGCAGAGCTCTGTACTACGATGGTTAACACCTAATAATATTCAACTGTGTATTCACCAATCTTAAGTTACACTATCCTCTTTAAACATGAACTCTGAGGCTCAGCTGAGGTGGACAGTCTTTTTTTGTTTTACCTTGACAGCAAAAAGTACTCTGAGTTAAAGTGTCTCAGCACATGGCATGTCTCTGTGTATTCTAGACCAGCCATTCCCAAAGTCTGGGACATCGCGGCCCCCTTATTGATCAGAAAATCTCTCGGGGCCCCGCAAATCATTATAATTTACTCCATTCAAAGATATTTCTTGTTATTTCACAGCTAAAATGACATGAAAAGTAACATCTAGCAATGGCAGTAGGCTAAATACTGGTTTAAACTGATGCATTTGTCTAAATAAATGTATTTTTCCTTTCAAAATTGACATTTTTCATTAGACTTGTTTTGTAAACAAGCTTTGGGGGCCCCCCTGTAGTGCCTCTGAACCACTGTTCTAGACAATTATTTGACTACGGAATTAGTTTAAAATTATTTCAAAAGACAATTTGTTGTGGTGTATCTGAAACGTTGTAATATTAACTATTGAAAAGTACTTTAACCATACTTCTCTCGACATACCTCCCCCACAGCTCTCTGAACACTCGGTGAATCCCTCATACTCCCAGTCGTGTAGCTCTTTCCTCTCAAAGCTCTTCTCAGCGGTGTCTTTCTCCTGCTCCTCAGCTCCAGTGCAGGGCGTCCTGTAGCAGGACTGAGCCTCGGCCGGTTTGACCCCCTCACACTCGTCATCAGGCAGGTCGGCCACCGTTTGAGAGAAGGACAGCAGCACTTGGCATTTGACCGTTCGATGCTGCACGCCAGCGCCACACGTTTTGCTGCACGGCTCCCAAATCCCAGGGATAAATCTAAAGAGTGTGATAAAAAGTCATTTCGGTTAAATAAACTCAAACAATGCCATTATACTTAAGAGCTGTGTGGCACTGTCAGTGGTACTTTTTTCCCAGATGAAATAAATTGAGTGTTCTGTCATTGTTTTTCTTGTGGAAGACAGCAGGTAAAAGCCTTTCTCCCTTTCATCTTAATTTTACTGTGTATACAAGAGATTAAGTCATCATAGACAAGTTTGTGTCCTGCAGATGTTAAAGGATTTATTCAATAACCAAAAATGTACAGTATGTCTGAATGAATAACATGCCTCACAGTGGTGGTGCATCAAAAGCAGAACACTAAACTACTACGGGGCATGTGCACGTCATATTCTAGTTGCGTTAAAAATAGTGTTGTTTTTTAAACTGTGATGTAATACTAATAAAGTTGATATTGAACGCATTCTTAACACAACAGACTAAAGGCTAGTCTGCACGGAGCCCATAACTTTGCAGCTTGTACGCTCAAACTACATTCTTCCCTGGTTAACCTGTCTTGACCGCAGCACGAGCGCACCCCGGAGCTTCACAGGACAACTCCATAAAATACTCATAATCACTACACAGACTTGGCTCCGTTGCGGCTGCTGGGGAGCTCATTGCGATTTGGGCAAACAAATGAATCAGCGCCCGGTCCGACTTTGGACTAACAACATCTGCGTTTATCTTCACGCACTGTTAACCGACATCTGTTGTTCGGAGCACAACCCTGATTTCATTCAAATAACTCATTACACCAAAATGTCTCCTAATGGTACCAATTACATTAATATCCAAGATTTACTTCCTTTTAATACTGAAGATTGTGACTTAATTTATATTTTCGCAATGGTGGTTGGCAAAAAAAAGAGCAAAAGGTCCAATACTGGCATCCTCGCACTTCCTGGCTAATAAGGAGAACAGATATTGCTTTTGGCCTGACAGTTGGCGGTAATCAGTTACAAATACTCAAGTTAGTAAATAATTTGGCTACTCATCTCTACTCTTGGTTTGTGACTTAACTCTATTATCCACTGATTGCTATGCTTTACACGCAAAAGAGCAAAGTCTGACATTTTGGGGCATATTTTCCTTTCTCTCGCTCCAAGATAAGTAGGGCTGAACGATTAATTGCATTTGCAATTTTATCGCGATATGACACAACGCGATTTCGTAATCGCAGGGCACGCGATTTTGGAAGTGAATGAAGCAGCGAGATATAGCAGCAAAGTCCGCTCCGCCACGTGCTTTTGTTTACGTCTCAGTCTAGTTAAAGTGCGCGGTAGATTGTGGATGTACAGTGAAAATATCAGCGTTTATCATGCAGCCACCGCGAAGGACTATTGCTTTCTTCTCCGCTAGCACTGCATTAGCCGCAGCGCTCATCACGCCATTCTCTCGCTGCTACTACACGCTCTGATGATCACAGAAACTCCCTCACCTCCGGATTCACACGTCTCTGCCTCCACAGGTGAGCCTGTGTTGCTTGTAAAGAGTAAAGAGTCGTTTGTGGCTCAGTTTAGGAGGCTTATGTTTGGGAATGTTGTGGATAAAGAAGTTATCTCAAAAGCATAATTACGGTTCATGACCGTAAAGTATCCGCGGAGGGCGGAGGCGATGTGCCATGTGCCTTTATTTACCTTTGCATCTACCGCATATGTGCTCCGTAGGTAGTACAGACGCTAGATATAAACACTAAACTGCTGTATGAAAAGTTTTGGAAATTACGATCCGAGGCAGGACTCTGTGTCATGTCTTATTTTGCTGAGTAAATGCAATGCGCTGTTTAGCGCTGAAATGTCACTAAGGCTGCGAGTCAAAGAGACGTGTCTGTGTTTGGCACCTCATGTCTCCTTGCGTCACTGTGCTTCTTTCTTCATATTGTCCAAAGTTACATCCCAAAACCAAAATGATGCTCCCAATTCCACTGTGTTTTGGCGTGTGCTCCATCTGGCCTCTCCGTGTCCATCAATAACGCGCATCTGAAGCAACTACGAGTTGCAGCTCAGACCGGGATTTGATTGGCCGAAATAATAAATAATCAATAGTTTATTTTGTATTAATTGGGAGTTTGATTTCCTAAAACTTTTCCAACTTGTTAAAGCAGGCGTTTGTTCTTACTTTTCCTGCACCTTAGTATGGGTGATGTTACTGACTGGCTCAGTGAGTTTTATCTTTTTTTTTTAAATATATATATATATATACAGTATATATAATGTATCTTTTATTTATAGACTGTACTGTTAAGTTCAGACAGTTTTTAAGAAGTGCAGTCCACATATTCACAAATTTTGAATAGGTTAAACAACAATTTTGTTGCAATTTTCACTTCAAATTAATCTAATATTGTTTGTTATGAAACAGACTGATTTATTGCTTGTGTTAGGTGAAAAATACATGAGAAGAGGATCTTGCAACAATAATCGCATATTTAATCGCAATCGCAATATTGAAGAAAAAAATCGCAATTAGATTATTTTCCAAAATCGTTCAGCCCTAAAGATAAGTCAACACTATGTTTCAAACTGGCTAGCACGATCGCAAACGCAAGTCACGCAAGCTTATTATCCAAACATTGTCCATCTTCGGAAGAGAGAGGTTGATAGGTGAACATCTGGGGCGCTCCGCTGAGGTAATGCTAGTAGCTTTTAACCTTAAATTACCTCATATGAAAACACGGAAAACGACTTTACATGCGTTTGGCTGTTCGCGCACTGCCTAAAACATTATGAAAAGTCAAGACCGGTTAATACGCTCAAACACTTGTCCTAACAAATCTAATCTAGCGTCATTTGCGCGACCGACTTTTGGCAAGCGCAGATGTGTTGAGATACATGCAAGGGTATTATGACAGGCATGTAAAAAAAAAAAAATAGGGGCTCCACCTGTACATTTCGACTTGAAACGTTGACGCAAATGGCCGCTGACGTGAACACAAGCGCGATACTGTGAAGGTTTACAAAGGAGCAGTGAGGCCTGTCCAAATCAATTTCACCTCAAGGTAAATTCTGAGCTGCACTTTGCACGGCGTAACTGGTCTGGAATCGGTGCATGCACGGCTCTCTGGCTCCCATACCTCAGTGGTGATAATGTGATCTAACAATGTTAATGTTAACGGGTTATGAATCTTTGTGTATGGCTTCTGCTGCCACTTATCCCTCATTGTCTCATTTACTTATCATATTTGGGGCCTTAATACATAATAACACTTACTGTAGGTGCAATATAACCACTAATAACTATATGCTATTATCCAGCTTGCACTCGCCATTTCAAATTCTGTGTTCCTGTTTGACTGAACTAAGTCTGGGAAATACAGTTGAAGAAACGACCAAAGTGAAGGAATTCCTCAAGCCTGTGTGAATGAAATAGACCACTACTACAAGAATGCTTTTGATGAGGGAACAATCTAACCTGGTAAAAAGCTCAAACAAGTTGATTGTGCATAATTGTCTCTCTTGTAATGAAGCGCTCTTGGTTCTCATGCTGGTTTTTGTCTCTTTGTAATTCCTCCTAAACATTATTGAGCAGTTCACCAATATGTGCCACACAGGCTGATGACTATTTTCTCCAGTTCGCCTTTACCCAAATATACAGTGCCTCTCGAATGTACTAATACACCTTGAACGTTTGTACATTTTGTCATGTTTACAACCATAAACATAAATATTTTATTTTGAATTTTTTACTGAAAGTTCACACACAAGTAACAGACAACTGTGAAGTGAAAGCAAAATGATACATGATTGTTATTTTTCAAAAAATAGGAAACCGAAAACGTTGGGCGTGCATAAGTTTTCATACAGCATGAATTAATACTTTGTGGAACCCCCTTTAATATAACAGCAGCAAGTCTTTTGGGGTATGACTACAAGGTTTGCACATCTAGAGACTGACATTTTAGCCCATTCCTCTTTACAAAACAACTCAAGCTCTGTCAAATTAGAAGGAGAGCGTTTGTGAACAGCAGTTTTCAGGTCTTTACACAGATTTTCAATAGGATTTAGGTCAGGACTTTGACTGGGCCATTCTAACACATTAATATGTTTTTTTTTTTTTAAACCATTCCATTGTAGATTTAGCTTTGTGTTTAGGGTCATTGTCCTGCTGGAAGGTGAATCTCCGCCCCAGCCTCAATTCTCTTGCTGACTCAATCAGGTTTTCCCCCAAAATGTCTCTGTATTTGGCTCCATCCATCTTCCCAACTATTCTTACAATCTTCCCAGTCCCCGCTGAGGAAAAGCAGCCCCATAGCATGATGCTCCCCCCACCATATTTGACACTGGGGATGGTGCACTCAGGACGATGAGCAGTGTTAGGTTTGTGCCATACATAACGTTTTGCATTTGGGCCAAAAAGTTACATTTTTGTCTCATCTGACCAAAGCACCTTCTTCCACATGGCAGCTGTGTCCTCCATATGACTTCTAGCAAACTTCAAACAGGATTTCTTATGGCCTCCTTTCAATAATGGCTTTCTTCTTGCCACTCGTCCATGAAGGCCAGATTTGTGTAGAGTACGACTTATAGTTGTCCCATGTACAGATTCCCCCAGCTCAGCGGCAGTACGTCGCAGCTCCTCCAGAGTTATCTTGGGGCACTTGGTTGCATTTCTGACCAGTGCTCTCCTTGTTCGGTCTGTTAGTTTAGGTGAATGGTCGTGTCTTGGTAAGTTCACAGTGGTGCTATACTCTTTCCATTTCCGAATGATGGATTGAACAGTGCTCCGTGAGATGTTCAAATCTTGGGAAATCTTTGTATAACTTAACGCTGCTTTAAACTTCTCCACAACTTTACCCCTGACCTCTCTGGCTCCTTGGCCTTCATGATGTTGTTTAGTGACCAATACACTCCGACCATAGCTCTGAGGCCCTTGAAAAATAACAGAATCATGTATCATTTTGCTTTCACTTCACAGTTGTCTGTTACTTGTGTGTGAACTTTCAGTAAAAAATTCAAAATAAAATATTTATGTTTATGGTTGTAAACATGACAAAATGTGCAAAAGTTCAAGGTGTATTAGTGCTTTCGAGATACAGCCTATAGGCCAGAGTAACGCTGCATTTGAAAGCCAATACCAACAAAACAGACCTAAACAGATCCTTTTCAGTACGTTGTTGCGTCGTCGTCACTTTTTTCGTGTTTATTTTCATCTAATTTTTTACCACTTTTTTTGTTTCTCTTTTGTGGAGTTCTTTTTTTCCAAGAAAGGGGAACTATATTGCAAGGCATAGTAATATTACTACTTGCAATACAGTTCCCCTTTTTATCCGCTTAGGAAATCGACATGTTTAATTTTGTGTGACTACTTTGATCGTGTACAGGCTCATGTAACCATATTTAAATAGGGAAAACGTGGAAGAGCTTGGTCGCTTCTAACTTCACTCCCGTTTGGATCCAGGAGAGGAGGAGAGGCTATATGCTAACGCTGTCTGTGCTCTGTTTACGCGACTGAGCGCACGGGTAAAGACCAGACAGGTACGCATGAACTCGTCTAAGCTAAGGTGGCCTATTCTTTTAAGAGGTTAACAAAGCATATAAATAAATAAACACTCATACTCACTTGGGCTCCTCTGTCACTGCCGTCTCCTCTTCCAATTCGATGGCCTGCTTTTGCCACGGTTCCTTCGCTTCAACAGGCTGTGGATCTAAAACAAATGTCACCAAATGCATAGGTCATTTTATTACGTAGATTCCATTCTAAATTCCTAAAATGTGTTACAAAGTAAAAAGCTTAAGTCCATGTTGAGGCCTTGTGCCCTTTTTCTAATGAATAGAAGAGTATAATTTGTCCTTGTTCAGTATATTGTATCACCGCGTTACCATGACAGTGAAGCTATTCTCTGCTTCTTCAAAGTTGTGAAACATGCATATAAACGCATCCCTCTGAAGAATGCCAATAATGCTTTAGGAATGTTAGGAATGACTTTAAACAGATACAATGTGACTGTTTCCCTCTTTCATTGTTTGTAAATGAATAATTGAGCACCAAACCTTTAAATTGCATCTCATCTTTGGGTTAGAGTTAGGGTTACCATCACCATAATACCGTCACCATAATTGCTAAACTGATAAAATCCTTATATGCTGCTTTGTTGTAAAAAGGATCCAGTTGTATTGACAAGACAGTTCACTCAGGAGTCAACCCACCTACGGATCTGAAGCAGGGCACGGTCACCAGGCACTCCTCCTTGATGTGTGGTTTGGTGGTGGGGTTGCAGCCTCCGGCGTGCAGCCCCCTGTGGTCGATGCACAACACCACTCTGTATCGCAGGCCCTGGCCACACGTTACTGTACACTGTTGAAAGAATACAACCTCTTCACTCATCCGTTTTTAGATAGCGATAAGGCTAACGTTTAAATCTTTTCCCTCCGTGATTATATCTTGTTGCATAAGGTCAGCTCAAGGGAGGCACACACAAGCAAACGCGAGGCTTCCAACCTTCCCCACTGCGGCGTGCTCAGGGGTGAACCTGGAGCGTCCTTTTGCCAAAACAAGCATTTAAAGTCGAGTTCACAAGGAAGAATGTGCTAGGTAAACAGCCGGCCAAGGTTTTCAGAGCAAGGCCACAAATATGCTCAGAGGTTTTAGCAGCCAGCAACTGATAAACGTGAAAAATCCCCAAAGAGGTTCATTGAGCAGTTCAATGGGACATTTATGATCAGTGTAATCGCAGCATCACCATTACTGTAAGAAGGATTTAGGTGTGGCTGTGCAATACAAATTTGAATTAGAAGGGTAATAACTCAATTAAGTTAAACACAGATGAAAAAACAGTAATCCTTGGTACTAGTACTTATCGAAGATATTTATGGTAACTGAGGCAAGACTACTTTCTTAACATCAAGTGCACAGATTTTTGTGTACCATATTTTCTGGACTATAAGTCGCACCATTGGCAGCTACCTGGGCATGGAGGCGTAACTGCACCGTTTACAAGCCTCTCCCGGCATCACGTTGTTCAAACATCATTTGCAAACTGGTTTCTTCTGGCTGTGGCCATCTAGCTTTTAGCCCGTGATTAGCTTTTTTGTTTTCTCCATTGCAGTAAGAGTAACCACCGCTTTTTGCCAGTCCCGCACAAGTTTCTCACTCACTCCAAACTTTCTTTCCGCTGCTCGATTACCATTTTTTAAATCTTCAGTGGTACAGGAGAGCGCAGTGTGAAAATAACAAATATGTGAAATTAGATATTTTGATATATAAGTCGCACCTGAGTATAATTCGCACCCCCAGTCAGTGTGACTTATAGTCCGGAAAATACGGTACTTTAATGTAGTTTTTAAAGAGTAACTAAACGGGCGTGCCAAAGCCTTTCCCTACCCACAAACAAAAGTCAAAAAGTGCTGTGAAAGAGGCGGTCTCTGAAGTTTGGGGGTGACATGCGGGGGGTGAGTGTGTGGGCCTTTGCAATTTAGTAGCAGAGTTAACCCTGAAGGGGGCGCAACCCATTCGTTTTCAGGCCAAAGTTAGGATTTAACACATGTTTGCGCTATAATGTCAGAATAATGTCAGGGACCAGTGGACAACACTATGACACCCATTGAGACAGTTTATCAGTAAAAAAAACTTGATTTGGTGTTTAGTTACTCTTTAAGTACAATGCTACCAATAAGGCCTTTGAGTGTTAATGTGTGTGTTACTTCTACCAATGCAGGTATTAAAGGCTGTCAATTGTTATGGGCAGTCACTTACAGGGGACCACTCTTGAGCGTGCCAGGTGGGGCACTCGAAGGCGTTGCAGGGCTGGACGATGGCCGTTTTGGGGGAGTACAGACACTTCCACTCGTCCGTCGGGGTGATGTTCCCCTGCATGTCCTCTTCCACGCACGTCACCGAGCGACTTTGGATGCCGCCGCCACAGGAAGTAGAACAGGCGGTCCACGGACTGTTCTCCCACCTGTACAATGGTTTAAAAAGATGTCTGTTTTGCGCTTAAATCAGTCTACACTTTAGTAGTTTTTTTTACCTTGGCAACGGGTGGTAGAGGTCATATGGCATGATTTGCTTGTAGCCATCACTAAAAAGAAAGCCATTGTTCATTCATTTGCATCGTCTTCTTGCTTAAAATGGCCAACATGAGTGATGGGTGACTGATGGCAGCATTTGGCAGCGATACTTACCTGGCCAAACAAGGCTCCATGTTGCACTCCTGTAGTTTGGGTTTAGGTTTAACATTTTCCGGGTAATAATGGCAGTACTGGTCCACCACCACTCGGCCGGTGCGGAGGTCAAAGCACTCTGCCGATGTGAGCTGGTAGCCTGCACCGGAAAAAAAAAAACGAACAATGAACACCAGTCACAGGGAGCTAAAAAAAATGGATCTAATGTAACATGTAATTTAGCTTGCTGGAAAGATGCAAAGTTTCCTAACCTCCTCCACACGTGGCAGAGCAGGGGAAGAAGTCTGTCTCTCTCCAGCGGTGAATGATCGGCTGGTAGTAGATGTACTGCACCACGCTGTCGGCGCCGCTGGAAAACTGCACCTACGGGAACAGTGCGAGGTTTCAGACACTGCGGCCATTTCCACAGGCTCGAGCGTTGCGGCCCATTTACTTATAAAAAGATCCCACTCTATTCAGTGGGCTGATTATGAATTTAAAACGGTTAATCTAATCAAACACACATTAAGTTAATTTCAAACTTAATCGCTTTTTTATTTGGGTTGCTGCTTGTCCTCATAGGTTGAAGATGGGTCTGCTCTAAGTACATACTGTACATAGATAATTCACCATAAAAAAAAAGACTATAAACATCCAATAAAAGTTGATGAGAGAACCGCTTCTTATCCAATATCTTGCCATAACAACACCAAATACTGTGGCACTTTTATTGATAATAAATTGAAATCCCCTCCTGCTTATTCGCATTTCGAGTGTTGATTGTGGAAAGACGTTCTGGCAGTTTGCAATACACTTTCCATTCATGACAGTTTGACCTGGCCCTGAAAAGATTAGAAAATTGCAGTCACCGCGGCTCAGATTTCTGTCTGCTCACTTCTCATTTATTGTGCTTTGCCGACTTTAACTGTTTACGAGGAGGGAAGTTTTCACAAGCGTTTCCCTCTTTGTGGCCTGTATAATTTTAATGCAGGAAACCACCAGATATTTCACACCTATTGTGCCAGAGTGGTAAAATAGTTTGTGTATTATTGCTGGACTTTACATCATTAACGATGTCTTATTTAGAAAGGAGAGATGACTGATCCACATACGGTCCACAAAGGATCTGTATCTTTTCCCAAGTTCCTTCACTGACATCACTAAATTATATCTTAAGTTATTTGATGTAAAATACACCAGTTTAAAAAAACAATTAGCATTATAGAAGGAAACAGTCTACCCTACAGCCCCAAACAGTCGCAGCATCAATAGCTCTCCAGCCCTTTCCAATTAGCTCCCCAAAGGTTTTCCATATATGATTACTGTGTCGAAATAAACAAACTAGATTTTCTCCAAGTGATTGGGTTACGAACACAATGAAGACAATCTGTAAACATTTAAGTAAACCTAGTAAAGTATTAGATAAAGCTGTACAGCTGTTGTTACTAAATATCCAAGGTCTCCTTTGCCTACGTCCCACAGTGGTTCAGTGGTTCTGGGTGCGTGAAACGAGTGTTGACTGATAAATGAATAGTGATCGCTTAGCCTTATGATCATGTATACTGGTGTTAAGTTGGAAATCCGGAAACCAACATAGTACAACAAAACCTGTGCCACAAAGGTCACAGGAAAAATTATTCTATATCAAAAATATATCGTTCGGTTAACCTTTTAACCCCCGGCTTAACTGAGCACATTTTCTCCAGTTCAGCTTTACCCAAATCTAAAAGCTTCTCGACTGGAACCTATAGATGCTTGTTTTTAAAGAACTTTTAGACCTGGGTAAAGCCAAATTGGAGAAAATGTGCTCTGTTGAGGTGGGGTTAAGAGGTTAAAAGTAACAAATTATGTGCTTTGGTACTCACTTTTATGGTGAAGTCGGCTCCTAGTGGCCCAATGATCCTCAGCACTTCCTTATCTGAAAGCTTCTGGTAGTCCAGGGTGGTGTTCTCGAGATGGTACTGTCCAGATTGATCCAGGACTAGTTCACCTCTCGTCCCCTGTAAAGTCCTGCTCTCCACATCTATAGTGGGAAAAATTCGATATAAGTACAAACATACAAAAAATACACGCATCAATGAGATGTTTCAGTCAAGAGCCAGGAATAAAATGACAGAGATGATAGAACCAGATGTTAGAATGAAAATGCAAACTCCACAAACTGTAGAATGAACATGATGTAAGTGCGCACCCTGTCATTTCATAACGCAACACTGACTTCTGTTACCATGCTGAGAAATCATCGGCATTTTCAGTTTGCCGTGAACACAGTTGCCTGGTTACATTGTATAACTCAATTTTTGGCACATGAGTCGGTTACGTAGGTTAGAATGAAACAACTAATATCAAGTTGACGCAAAATGAGTCTGTCTCATGATGCTTTGAGTCCCAGTTTGGCACAGCCCAGAAGCACATGTTGGTCCGCACACGGCCCGTCTTGTAGCGAGCAGTCCGACCTCAGTTAACCCCTGACGTCGCCGGGTCCCATATGAATACAGCGGACATTTAAACAAAAACAATGTAAAAACTCGGCAACAAGCTGTAACCCCCGGCAACACATGGTTACAATTTAGGTGCCCTCTGTTACAAACGAGAGAAATGTCTGCCGATTCACAAAAAGAGGAAGTTTGGAGTGATAGTGGAACAGCGTACATTTGAGGATGCAGAAGGAAATAATCACATTTTCAGAGAGCTTTTGATCATAAAGTTATATTTCTAAAAAAAAATTCAAGAGTTTGTTTGTTCAACTATACTGTATCAGTCGTTTTTTGTTGTGATTAGTTCTTTCTGTCCATAGATCAGGAAAGAAAATATTATTTCTGGGTATGAAAATTCTGTGCTGTTATAATAGACCCTTTAATTGTTTGTAAACATTCCGGGCTTAGCTGGAGGCAGGAAGCTAGATTCCTATCTATTTCCATTGTAGCTGTTGTCATAGTAACGATAAACAAATGTTTAACTGTTTTTGGAAATATCAGATAAATCTTATTTTATCGTCTCAAATGTCATTCCTCTTGTTCTTGCTCCTTAAGCCACAACAGGACCACATTTTTCAGTCGTAGTTTTACACTTAAAATCGCTAGTTTTAGTTTAATCTTATTTCTCTTGATCACTTCCTGCCTCCAGCTGATGTCACTGATGATGTCAGCAGTTAAAGGGTCTATTAAACGGTTGTCACAAAGAATAATACTACTACTTCCGGGTCTAAACTGTTGCGTTCCATTGAATTTAACTGAATCTCCTGCTGAAATAACAACAGATAAAAGGCCAAAGACTGTTTTACACCTAAGTAGAATAATATATCTCACCATTTCTCTAGGCAAAACGAAGATATTTTTATATTTAAAATAAGCCTTCATTGTGTATAGAAAAAATAATTTGATAATTAATGCCAGAAAAGCCTTACTAAAGAAAATCCAGAGTAAATGTAATATTTCTGTGTGATCAGATGTTTAAAAAGAGCCTTGTAGTCGGCTCTATAGCATGTTAAAATAAGCTAAATCCCATTACTGTGAATAGGGCTAAAGCTCCGTTGGACCCGGAAGTGGAGTGATGACATCATCACTTAACAAACGTATAGGGACAAATACAGAATCCTGTAGTCGCTATAGTGGGATCAGTAAACAAACAAATTATTATTCATTTTGTTCAAATCAACAGATACTGTATGTGCTGATGGGCCACATTTGGTTCCTGACTTTGCTTCTCCCTGCTTTAGTTTGTATTACCTATATGTGGTATGTGCTGAATCTGACAATATAAAACAAGTCATCTTATTCGGATGGAAGGGCACCCTGGACCTACCAGGACTTACACAAGTGATCCGGGCCTTTCAGCACCAGCCGCACATGCCGACTCTTATAGGGAATCGAGACCACTGTGTCCTCAGCTAGGAAGCAGAAACAATTGAACAAAAGATATTATACCAGCGCCTGCAACATTCATCGAAGTCACAAAGCTCCTGTACTTTTTCCTGATGCATGCTGGGATTTGTAGTGCCCCCGCACCAGTCTGCAGGACGAGCCGTCTCCATTGCAGACTCCACAGTTGTCTTCCTTCGCCGTGCTTCCCAACTCGTGATCACAGCCCACAATCTGTGAGAACAAACCGCATCAGGAAAATTGCCCTTGATTTATTTATTGTGAATACTAATGCTGAGACATTGTTTATTTTGCCATTTACCGCCCCTATTGTTTCCCATCTATTTACATAATAACACGGCTCTCAGCAGGGCTTTAGGTTTCACAAAAATGCTCCTTGGCGCTTTCTATTTAGCATTTCTTGCACTGGTCCGACACTGATTGATGGATTTGTCCGTCGGAAAGACAAAACTCCAACCACAGATATCCAAAGTATGGTAAGAAAACAGGCACAGACTGTAATGACACTTTGCCTCGGGATGTAATTCTACTCAAGTGGGTCGAAAATGCATACTAAATATTTCCCGTAACGTCAGTCAAAAACCCATTATCTTCATTGATTATTCATGGCTGGAGCATATGGGGTACCTGACACGCTCCGCTGATGCACATGTCCAGGGATTCGGTGTAGCAGCGCGTTCCGTCCAGTACTTTCGGGGCTAACTCCATTATTAAACCCGAGGCCCTGGATTTGCACTTGAGCGCGCAGGGGTTTTCGGGGTCGTTGGGGATGGGCAGCCACTCGTGGTACTGGCCCTGGTATCGGACGTCCGCGTGGGCCGAGCACTGCTGGGCACGGAAATCGCCGGCTTCCGGGGGACAATCCTGGAGACAACATTATACAAGTTATTTGGAGAATCACTGGCATTATCAACACTATACACACATGCATACAAATTGTGCACCACGTATTGTAAGGGTTTAGTAAAAAAAATCATGCTAGATATTATCTTTTAGCTGCGACCCTTAATACTTTTGGAAAGCGTCAAACATGGGAACATTTATTGACAAAAGTTGACAGCGCAAAAACTTTATTGTCAAGCTGTTTAACAAATCAAAATGCAACCCCACATTGATCGTCTCATCTTTTAACTTTGAGGTTAACTTTGAGGCCTTGTGAAGTGCAGTAAATTGCATATTGATTTGTCATAGACTTTGCACTTGACGCCCTTCTTGACGCAATATTCTGATAATGATCATATTCTAGCTTCAGGTTTTTTATCTTAGGTTGACCCTTGAGTTTGTTTCAAATGTAAACTTCTCCAGGGAGCTATTTGGCGCCCGTTGCGTGGAGATGAGCACGCTGAACTTACCACATTACTGCATGTCCGATACTTGATATTCTGCCCCTCACAGCTTCTGCACACAAAAAAAATGGGAAAGAATGAACAATTTTACTAAAAAATACTCTCGGGGTGAATGATAAAACAAACCACGACACACAGGGGGATTATGGGCCTAAGGCTAATGGTGTTTTGACAAAAGACCCCTATCATTTTGAATTGCAGCGCAGTAAGAGAGCGTGCTGGGCTGGACATGGCAAGTTGTAAAACAGTGGAATGGTTTCAAATGCTTAGCAGGATGTGTGTTAAAAAAAATGAAAACGAAATGGTGAGTCGAGAGCAATAGATTCAACCTTGTCGAGCCCTACTGCCTCACAACAATAAGGTTTGATTCCTACAAATTGTAATTTTCAAAATAGGTACTACTGAAACGAGCTCGAGATCCGGAGATGAGAAGGTCAGTGAACCAGTAGAAAATTATGGTTATTTCTACTTTCCGATTTGTTGTGCTCGTCTTGCATGTCGAGGCTGCTAAATTACCGTTCAAAGGTTTATCAGGGTGTCAAAGCAGTCCTGATGACTAACTAAAGGTTCATAATGTGCGTCCTGCCAGAAGTTAAGACCCTTGAGGACAACTCTATCTGCGAAAGCGTCCCATTTGTAAAGGTTGGAGCCACAAATGAAGATGTACAGCTTCACATTAGGGGAAAGACAGAGGGGAAATGGAGAAAAGGGAAATCCAAGGTAATGTAAACAGTGGCTACTATAGCTTTATATAGCGGCAGTAGTTCATGCAGACTCTCTAGGGCCCTCCTTCTGCTCAACACATTGGAATATTTTGGCTCACAGTGTCCCAGAACCAAATTATAATGTAACCACTTATAGAAAATTCAAATTCCTTTACGCTTTGATGCTGAAGTGATGATTTCCTATTGATACCGCCCTACGATGGGACTATTTCCCCTGATCCTATGAAAAATAATCAAAAGGATATTTTTGACCCAAACTGAGGACATAAGAGGGATTCCAATGTCATTTGCCATTAGCTAATCTAGAATCATGATTGGAGGCAGCATTGGAGAGCTTGGACTTCCCAGACGCAAAGAAAAGCCAGGGAGGATTTTATAGTGTTATCCCAGTGAGCGAATGTGGAGCGTGTGGCATGGCAAGAACATTAGATGAATGCAGACGGTCACCCAGGCCAAGTAAAATAGCGAGTCACAAAAGCTAAAGCCGCTAGTTGAGAGACAGGTAAGACTGGAATCAGGCTGGAAAACTGCCGACAGCTAATATTAGACACTTAAAGTAGCATTTATTTCTGATTACATTTCTTCCGATCCTTTTTTGAACCAAATGTGAAGATAAAATAAAAGACATCGACTACCTGAGTGTTTTTTAATAAAAAGGGGGTAAAAGCTGCGAATGGGAGGCTATAGGCCTAAGCCGTGCTCCGACTCAGACTTGGGATCCATCGAGGCGTCATCTCAGGTTAAGGAAAAATGAAAATGGCTGGAATATCAGGATCCCTTTTTCAAATAACTCACAGACTTTGACCTTCCTCTGCCAAAAATATACAAAAGTGCACTCAAGTACTTCAAAGCGCCCCACCGTAAAACTAGCATATGCCGAATTTTATTACGATAACATCTAACAATATCACATATGCAGCCCGGTTCATCTGGTGCGCAATGTTTTTGTATTAAATGTCGTCAACGTATCCAAGTAAATTAAAAGGGATTGAAGAGTGGTTTCTCTGACCTTTGCCATAATTTTTGATCAATACGCGGGAAGTGTGGAGATGGCAGTTTTAGTGATGCCACAGATGTGCTCCTGCTGTGCGCGCTGCTAAAGTATGAAGAAAATATGGTCCAACACAAGCAATCGACATGAATTAATTACTTTCACTTTTGAGGTCATGTTTTCACTTGCCTTGGTGTCTTGTTAGCTAAGTAACTCAAAAATAACAGTCATATTTCAATAACAATAGTCTACAATGTTCAGTAATGGGCAACTAGGGAAATAGCACTTTTTGCGGGTGAAACAAAGCACCACGTGGATCTAGGAATGTCTTTAAAAAAAATCTGTATCAACACAAGCTAGATTAAAACATTGGGGAGATATTATTCGTTTAGTTGATTCTTGAAAGCAAGCCTGAATAAATGGAGGAAGTTTTATTAGGAAGGACATCCATCTTAAAACCAAATCAATTTTCCAATCAGGGTTGCTGCTTAAGCCCTAGATTATTCTTAATGTGTTGTACTCAGAGAGACATTGGGCATGTCAAGTAAGATCCGGGCACACATATTGTGTTGATGTTAACTCCCCTCTGACCTGGTGTCCTTCACCCTTGTCAGAGCATTGGTATTGTACCTCGTCAATCTCTAGCCAGCCGCATATATATATATATATATATATATATATATATATATATATATATATATAATATATATATATATATATATATATATATATATATATATATAATATATATATATATATATATATATATATATAGGAAACCCCAAGGTCAAAGTGGGAAACACCCCCAAAGGTGGTAGAGAATGACCGAGCCAAGATCCTGTGGGACTTCCAGATACAGACAGAATGGTAATGGCGAACCAACCGGACATTGTAGTAGTGGTGGACAAAGAGCATAGCAATACCAAGCGACTTCAACTTCAACATCAGGAAAAAGGAACACGAGAAACTAGAGAAATACCAGGGGCTCAGAGAAGAGCTAGAGAAGGCCTGGAGAGTGAAGGCATCAGTGGTGCCCGTGGTCGTTGGGGCACTCGGGGCAGTGACCCCCAAACTGGAGGAGTGGCTCCAGCAGATCCCAGGAAATACATCAGACATCTCGGTCCAGAAAAGTGCAGTTCTAGGAACAGCAAAGATACTGCGCAGAACCCTCAAGCTCCCAGGCCTCTGGTAGAGGACCCGAGCTTGGAGGAAAAGAGACCGCCCGCGGAGGGTGAGGAAGAGTATATATATATATATATA
Source organism: Neogobius melanostomus (assembly GCA_007210695.1). Taxonomy (NCBI): domain Eukaryota; kingdom Metazoa; phylum Chordata; class Actinopteri; order Gobiiformes; family Gobiidae; genus Neogobius; species Neogobius melanostomus. The sequence goes on from VHKM01000042.1 coordinate 9,988,697, forward strand.
TATACTGTATATATACTGTATGTGTGTGTGTGTGTGTGTGTGTGTGTGTAATAGTCTAGAGGAACTCTTAAAAGGCAGCTGGGAGGGGGTTTGTTGAGGGGGAGTTACTGCCCTCTTCAACTGGCCCGTTCTACACCCTGGCTTTTTAATGCACCTCATTATGCAGGGCTTACATCACACTTCACATATAACTCAATTAAACAAATATAATAATAATGATAAATAAACCCGAATTAAATTATATTAAGGATGGTATTGACAACTGGGAAGTAGCAAGATCTCAGAATATAATATGTATTAATGCACCTTTAATAATGATAATTAATGATAATTAAACCCAAATTAAATTATATTGAGGATAGTAATGACAACTGGGAAGTAGCAAGATCTCAGAGTATAATATGTATGAATGCACCTTTATAACATAAAAGTAGCACATTCTTTTGTTCTTTATTTTGCTGTTGTTTTTGTCTTATTCTTCATCATTTATTGTTACTTTGCCCTATGTTCCTTTGTTTATGATTTGCTACCTTGTAAATATTAAATGTAATGTTACTATTTTTATTTTGGGGTGGGCGCTTATAAGCCTTTGGCTTCAGCCCACTCCCTTTGAGCAGGTTAACTGCTCAAACAAATAAATAAACTAAACTAAACTAAAAGGCGCTGATAGTCTACAACAGTTCAAAAAACAGTTTAAGAGAAGTGTGTTTCAGAATTATGCCACATCATTGCTGATAGAACCAATGTCACCAACCCCTACGTTTAAGTTGTTTTGAAAAAATAGGAACTGAGAGAAATGAACAAGCAAAAGCTAACCACAATGCTGTGACAGCCTGTTTCCACTGGTCACTATTAAACGTAATAGAATGAGGGCAGGAGAGAGATGGACATGGTGGACGGGCCCCTTTCAACGGGTTCATAAATCTTGTCTTTTTAACGCACCAGCCAGTATATAGTATATACAGTATATAATTGATCTGTAACATCATGACAGTAATCAATAAAGTCATATTGACTTTATTGATCTTACAATAGAGAAAAGAGTCTATTCAATTTTTCACTCAGAGGAAGCCACTTTTAAGAAAGTCTCTTGGTAAAGGTAAATATCAAAAAGTCACTGTATTACCCGGAGAGGTGTAAATCTGTGGAATAATCTAGAGGAACCTTTAAAAGGCGCTGATAGTCTACAACAATTAAAAAAAACAGTATAAGAGAAGTGTGTTTGAGAATTATGCTAAAGACATGTGACCTTGTTCGTATTATTTACAAGAAACTTTGTATTACTGTGAACCTGTTTAACCACTTCATTGCTGATAGAACCAATGTCACCAACCCCTACGTTTAAGTCGTTATGAATTATAGGAACTGAGAAAAATGAATAAGCAAAAGCTAACCACAATTAAACACTATTAAACATAATAGAACAAGGGTAGGCGAGAGATGGACATGGTGGACGGGCCCCCCTGTCAACGGATTCATAAATCTTGTCTTTTTGACGCACCACCCAGTATAGGGCTCAGAACTACCTCGCAACAACAATTAGTTAGGGCAGCAGGGTGAGGGCTTGCTGATGGGGGGCTACTGCCCTCTACCAACTGGCCACATTACACCCTGGCTTTGTAATCATGTAATACTTAATATAACTAAATCAATGGTCAGTTAATAGAATGGTGACTGGTGTTTATAAGTAATGATTGGATATGGTTATTATGTGAATGGGAAAGAGGAAAAAGAAAAAAAGTACAAATTGTAAATCAAAATATAATAAAAATAAATGTTTATATATATGTTGGTAAACTGCAAACATTTCTATCTTAGTGTTATGTCTTCTTACTTTGGAAGTCTTGTAAACATCATGTGATTATCTTCTTATAAAATATGAAATGCTTTTCTTTAACGATGCTGCTATATGTAAGGTTAATGTTAATGTAAATGTGTAATTTAGGGATCTGTAATGTAAAGTGTTATATTGTATGAAAACACGAGATGTTGTATCACTGTATCCGGAATGTAATTAATGTTGAATATGGGGGTATAGGCACTTATAAGCCTTCTTGCTTCGGCCTACTCCTTTTGAGTTTTTGTTACTTTTAATTTATTTTCTGCACTGCAATAATGTTAATGTAAATAATCACTCAAATAAATCCAATCAATCAATCAATCAATCAGATATCGGCAGATACTCATACCCCAGTATCGGTATCGGTGGCAAAGAAGCTGGATCGGTGCATCTCTAATCTCTACCATTGCAAGATAAAGTCCATGCCTTGGTGGTGGTTTCTTTAGATGTTTCAATATATTTGACTTTCGCATGAAGTAACCGGGGTACAAGCACGGCACACTGTAGTTCACTTGGCCTTGGCTGCTGTCTTTCATAATGAGCCTTCTCGAGTTTCATATTTCTGAGGGATGCATGGCTTTTGTTAGATTTACTACTGTTTTCTGCATTGCGACACAGAGGGTGGTCTCTATACACTGTGCAGTCAGTCATGCAGTCACAGTGCCAGGCTCCGGTGCCACAGCGTTTCGAAAAGAAAGCCTAATGACAACTGCTGGCTAAATTGGCTTTAAACGCAAACTTCAAAAACAGCTGCGGCACGCCACTGGAGAACTCCCAAAACACCAGACTCATTTAGCCCCAGCGCCTGCTACTTCTGTAATCATTGACCCGGCGCATTGTAAAAACATCCTTATCAGTAATTACAAAGTTATTTCAAGGCCTTGGGATGAAGAACCAGTTCCAGAAGCGCTGTCACCGCGCATTATGAGTTGCGCTTTTCTTTCTAATCATCATTTACTTCGAGCGGGGGGCTGGAGTGGGTTTTGGAAATGGAGAAAAGAAAAGTCCAGATCTTCAATCGTGTGCCAGTCGCGAGAGCCATAAATCAGTGACTATTGCCGCTATGTGCCACAACACCCAATCCATATGCCAATACGGCTTCAGATGAGGAAGCCTGTTGTTAATAATGTTCGGTTAGTGCTCTTAGTGTAGTATACTAGAAAACGTATAATCTCTCCTCCTCCTGCTTCCAGTGGATGCAGCATGGGTAGAGGAGGTCATAGAGTTTATATTAGTTGAGGGTGTTGGCAGGTATCCAGTGACAATCATAAGGGCCCTACTATTTTTACTTTTAATAACACTTGTTTGATCTGCCACCGGGGGCAAAGCTGCTACCTCCTCCCTACCTTCTCGCGAGCAAAGTTCGCCAAGAAAGTCACATACATTAATGTGATTGAGTAACCAACACCTAGAATGCTGCGCACAACCTTAGCACCTTTTAAAAAATGGCAAATTGCTTTTTACAGCCGGGAGCATTCTGAGGTTTTTCAGACCAGAATATATTGGGAGAAGAGTGGGTGTGGGGAGAGAAATGGTGCACCTCAAAACACACACAAAGCTTAATATTTACTGTGGGCACAAGTTAATGCTAGGGGCTATTTGGCACCTACAAGGCCTGAGGTGTAAACACATAAAAACTGAGGAGCTTTTGCAAACTGTATAAGTGGTTGCATCTTGTCTATGGAGCATTTGTGAGTTATTCTAAAAGAACATTTCAATCTAGCAGTCGTAGTGTGTGTGGTAATAGTGCAATTGGTAACGTTTGACAGGATTAACTCAATATGTCTGATACTTTTTTGTTATCAGTTTTAGCATCCCGTCTAAAGCTCACAGCATTAGCTTTAAAGAGGGGGTATTATGCTTTTTTCAATCACATAGCACCAGTCTATAGCATACTACAATGATGACGTAACCTTCTGTTGGTCTGTATATGCAGTAAATTAAAATAACTGCCTTGAATAAAATTGCTCTCTCAAAATGGCTGTACTGAACGTCTTGAAATAGGCCTCTGTCTCTTTAAGAAGCTTTCCGACACGCCCCCTTCAGCACACTGCTGTGGCATCTAAACAACAACACTGTGCGGGGAGGGGGCTCTGCTGAGCTGAGGAGCAGTGGTTGGTGGCTTGGCTGGTGACAAAAGGTCCAGAGGCGTCTCCAGGAGGTGGGGGCGTTCCTAGGAGGACTGAGGCATAGCTACACCTAAAATGGCTGCCGTCTAAGTTTTTACTGATTACTCAAAAATATGTGAATGACCCAAGGCAACACTCCAGGCATGTGTTTAATGAGGGAATGACATAATAACATGATATAAAGCTTGAAAAACTCTATTTTACATAATATCCCCTGCAGAGTCTATGGGTCAGGTCCAGCTGACTGAAAGGCAGCTTCATTCGCCAGGCTGTCGGGAAGCTGACCTCTCCCAAGAGCAAGCATACATTTTTATGGTTGTAGCATGCAGAGAACCCATCATGTCCACTACAACCTCAACTGTTTTATGACCTCGCTGTTTGATCTCATCACGGCTCGTGCTCAAAGGGAGGTGACCCTGGCGCTTGTTTCTCACTGGCTACCTTTCACCAGTGCGTAGTACATTCTCGGAACAGTAAAGTACAGGAATGCAATGAAGTCACCCACCAGCTATTTCCCAGTCTATAAAAGTGACAGCAAGTCTATGGAAAACATACCAAATCACTTTTTTCAACTCCAGTACTTCATATACTTGTAATTGTCCACTTTGCCCAGTATAGCGCTAGTATAAAGCTTTCATCTTGGCGCCAGAGTCTAAATTTTGAAGCTCTAAGTCAAAGGGGCAACTTTGGCACAAGAATAAAAGGTCCGGAGATCTAGAGACTTAAGCTTATATGATGAGAAGGAGATCCGACCAGAGGGAGTTCAAAGTTTGTCGCGTAAAAGTTATTCAAAACGACAGGCACTTCTTTGGTGAGAGACAGTGATGGTGATGCTTTGTGCCATTACTTAAACGTAGATTGTTCTAGATGATTCCAAGACGTGGGCCAAGCAGCTACAAGGTGGATGGGCAAGTGGTATCAGTTGACCCCTGTGGACTATTTAGCATGCATCCTGCGCACTCCCCTTACAGTACAACCTCACGGGACGGGGACGATTGATGAGATTTACTTGTGCTATTAGGGGCGAGAGTCAGTTTTATTTGACAGCCAGGAGGGAAGAGAGGACCTCTCCCTTGCCTCCCCGTGATACTCAGCGCTAGCATATGGCGCGCTAATGGAAAACAGGCCTGTCTCAGTTAAACAGAGGATTACCTTGACTAGTGCTTGAACATGTGTTTACAAATTGTCCGAGAGATGGTACCATTTATAAGCAGTCTAATGATCTTGTAACCTGAATGACATCCAGGTGTTAGAGGTTAGCTAAAGATTACAACAGATAAACGTTATCAAAATAGTATAAAAATGCAACTTCAATGTTTTTGCCCACATTTTCATTATTATTATTAGATCCTTCTTGTATAATTACATTAGTAACAACCAACCCTGAAGCCTAGGCATAAATTCAACCTGGGAGACTAATTTCAGCGTCTCCTACCTCGAGCCAATGATCGTGTCTGCAAGGGTCACACGTCCACCTCAGACTATTGGCGCAGAGCCACACTTTCATCGCAGCCAGCCAATCATCGCCCGCGGTCCCACGTTTAAGCTTCCAGCGCTCATGGCTCATCCGCTTCCTAGCTGTGCTGCAACCCACCTCCACCCCTTCACCGCCTCTTCTATCCATGGTTTCACCCTACTACATTCTTTGCCGGTCTCCCTTACCACCAGCAGTGTCCAGGTTCTGGGGGAAGATATCCATAAGGCTAACCTACCCATCTATACTGACTTTAATCCATATATCATTGTCTCCTGCCAGGGTCTGATCGCCAAATATACTGTATGTGTCAATAAATCTTTCTAATCGCTGCTTTTGTCTGTGTCTGACTCTTTCCAAGTTGAAATAGCTAGTAGCTAATTTTTAAGGCGTTAGATGTACTTTATTGTCCCCATAAAGAAATGTGTTTTCTGCTTTGATACACTGTCCTGAGCAGTGGCCTCCAGAAGATCTCCAAATCTTCAGGAGAACCTAGCTGGAGGTTGCAGCCTATATACAGGTGCATGTTTTGGGTTGATGGGAGAATAAAACCTTCTCGTTTGATGGATTTCTCTATGTGACATAATGTCAACACCCCACTGTAGGTAATTTTTGCTGAGGATAACATAACATGGTCACAAAAATAGTTGATTTTGCTTCAACAGTGTGATGGGATTGGACAGAATCCTGAACCAAGACCAGTGGCGGGGACTGTATTCAAATATGGAGATTGCAAAGGAGCCTTACTTGGAGCTGAGACATCTCCTCAGTGAGTAGGACGCGCCCCCTCCGCAGGTACGAGAGCATTCACTCCATGAGCCCCAGGCGTCCCAAAGCGTGTCCCTGTCCTCTTCCGACCGGGCGGTCCTGGAACTCTGCAAATATAAATATTACATAAATATTAAAAGAAATTAAATAAATAGTGAAGAGGTGTTTGTAAGAAAAAAAAAAGTCTTCACTCCTTCTGTCAAATTGTTAGCGCCCAAAGTATGTGGGTTTCTGCTGTGGCTATTTTAATTGCATTGCGCTGTATTTGGCAGCAAAGATGACTTGTACTGCTCAAGGATCCAAAATCAATATAAGGAGAAGATGTATTTTGTGGCCCCAAGGACAATTTACACCTCCAATACAGCCTGCGCCTTTTCTTAAAACCTTTCAAGGTCTGCCACATTTTTCAAAGAACATTACAGCCAATCTAATTCATGCCTAAATTTGTTTATACACACTGGAAGTACCTGAAGCTTCCTTTTGATTATGATTTTGCAAACTGAACTTTTAAAAGAGACATTGTGCACAGGCATGTGGAAAATGGAATAAGATTGTTTATGCTTACTGAAAAAAAAACAACTCAGGGACACACAGGTAAAAAGTGCTGCTGATTAATGGAGGAAAATTGACAAAAGTAAATCGAAACAGTGGAGCTTTCATTGGCACAAATGGCGATACAGAATGCAGCTTAAAACTCCATGGCAAAATGGCATTCTTCTGCAAAAGCCAAACGTTTAAAAAAAAATGGTCCGGCTTTCTCCAAGAGTCTTTGATTTTAATGAAACCGTGACTGTGTATTGTAGAGCTGACAAAACCATTCCAACACTTCTATTGTGAGCTGCATTTTTTAACTCCATCGGGTATCGGCTTTGGGTTTGATGGGAACATAAAAGACTGAAAACCAACAGAGGCAGAAAGTGAATACAATAATTTGATTTGAGAAGTAGTAGAGTTGTGTATGTTTTATGTATTTTTATCTATTATTCATTTTCTCGGGTCGAAGGCAAAGTTGGTATAGCACAGTGTAATGTAGCAATGACAGCAACTAAAATAGTAAAGTGGTAGTTTCAGGCAAGAGTAGTAGGAGTAGAAGTAGAGTATCTTGCTAAGATAACAATGTCTATTACAGGAGAGTACTGGCCCCAGATGGCCCATTATTGTACATATTTTTAGTTATCAGGGAAACCAGACTTAACCTACACAGACACTGGGAGACAAGGGGAACTACACACAGAACCAGCCTGGGAATCAGGTGAAAACAGATAAGCTGTAACTATTAAAGTGGTATACATTTACAAATAATATAAATCCATAATCATTATGAAATTTCACAAGATCAGAAGATTGAATGGTCTCTACAGAAATATAGTTCTGACATTTCCTGTAGTGTAACAGGAAATAGCAGCAGGGGGAGTGTTGAAGCTTAAGTAGAAATACAGTATTTTATTAGCCTAGTACTTACACTTACGTGAAGGCCTTCTTCCACCAAACCATCAAACTATGTTCTCAAGTCTCAGGGTGACCACCACTCACCGCAGACACATTCAATAAGGAAGTCTAGTTTGTCAAGTTTATGTGCAGCACCTGCTCTTAGGAAGATTTATGCTCCCCTGGACCTGACAGGGCATTTACAGTGAACCTATAGGATCGGGCGAGGAAGTTGCTATGACCTTTGTTGACCCGTCTTCCCAACAGCGCGGCATTGTGCGGACCCTGTCTGGTAAGATAAATGGTCCATGGAGGGGAAAGCAGATACGGGCCAGAATATTGTTCTGATTGTTTTCTTTGGGTCACAGATGAGGAAGCCAGTGGAGGGTTCACATTATTAGAAGTCACGTGGACTGATGTAAATGGCTGTCATTGCAGATGAGACGTGTACTTAGAATTGGCACAGCAAGTGAAAACTCCAACCACAGAGAACATACTGCTACAGACACACTGTGGCTGTAACTGCTATAACTATACACTCTTTACTACTACTCTTACTACCTACACTTAGGAGTACCACTACTATACTGTTTAGTCTGACTTTTACTTCGAAAGACTACTGTTTGACAATGGTGAGACCTTTTTGTGGGGAATTTGCATATTCTCTTCTAAAGATCTTATGGCGGCCACACAAAATACAAACAAAATAACTCAGTGGAGGTCTATGTCTAAGGATTTGCCGACACTGTTTCAAGAAATGAACTTACCAAGGGCAAACATTTCCAGGCTAGTGTACAGCAAAAGTCACCAACACTAACCTGAGCCCAGTTGCATACCTTCCGCAAAATTCATCCACCCTTAGTGCACCATGTACAGTAGGTAAGGTTTTGCACTACAACTATGACTTCTATTGCTGATGCTACCATGAACAAAATTACAGCAAGCTTTCACAACAGAATTCTCGCTCCAAGGTCACACAATTCAAAAATAAGGAGAGCGAATTAAGTTGCGTCAAATCTTAAGTTAAAGTAAGCCTATAGCTTAGATTATCAGCACCACTGTAAGAGCAGAGGATATAGTGAGGTCTAAACAGATCCACTGAAGCATGCCACATAACACGCCGCTGCTACTTTCTTCCCCGCGCCAACTATTTCAAAGTTTGGATCTTCTGTAAATAAACACAAACTGAAATCTGGGCCGCTGTTGAGCACGCCACCCTCCTTTGAAACGCAATCAGCGTATTTTGCACTCAATTACAAGCGGGCACTCTGTTGGGAAGCCAGAGGAGCAAGAGCAGATGAAGGAGATGCGAATGGGGAGTAGTAATAGCTTGTTTGGCTGACTGTGACTGCATTGTTCTCAACCAAGGAGGTCGGACATTAGGCTCCGCTCGGCCCCGATAGCTGGTCCTGTTGGGATTTGGAGTCAATAACTGAGTGTATCAGATAACTACTTGGATGCATTTCTCGGGCTACATTCGTCCACACCTCCAACGCGATGATCCCTCCCGGGGCTTTATTTGGACTGGCCCGGATCACCCAGGGAAACCGCGTGTTGGATCTAGATACTGGGCAGAAAATATTGTCAAAAATGTTAACTAAGATTGTTGAAATAAATCATCGTGTTTTCGTAGGAGTGTTAATGATTTTTCTTTCATTTATTTAGGTGCGGTTTTGGACTACTGTCTATTCTCTATATATTCTCAGAAACCCAAAAAAACAAAAGTCTGGATAAACAAATGTTATTTTGGTGGGCAATACCAACAAATCAATAGGCAAATCACGGCACACTCATCCACTGTGGGGAGTTTGGGGACCGCAGAAGCCATAAAAGTGACTAAAGCTAGAAGAGAGATCAAACTAGTATCCACAAATTCTTAGATTGTGCATATCCACTGCAGCCCTAAGTTACGGATTATCCAGTCAAACGTTCACCCTCAGCGCTTTGGGGCCGGACGTATGATTTTAAACTTTCGGGGAGGAAAGTAAAGCGCATGTGGCTCCCAAAGCTCCCTTGGCTGTCACCCATCCCGTCAAGAGGAAATGAGGAAACGGTCGGATGATAAAAAAAAGCGCCTCTGATCGCGGTATTATGTGTTATCCTGATGGACAGGTCCGATTTGAGTCACCTGTCAGAATGGTGGGAGGCTGCGGGGACATTTTCCGCCAGAATGGAAAACTCCTTGAAGAGAAATCGGAAACTTAGTGCCTTCTTTTGCAGACTGTGTCAATATACGAAACGTGGATGGCCTTTTCAGTTGGCAGGACACGCGATCTTTGCACATCTGCTCAATCCCTTGTCGCGCGGGACATCCTGTGCTCGACATCACACTGGCCATCATAGTGGTTCCAATATAGGACCATAACAATAAAAAAACAAAACTTTATGGGAGATACACAGATAGGTGATAATATAAATTATATTGCAGTAACATTGCTTTGAGGTTCACAACATTAATAGCCCCAGTGGATTCCCAACACATTCAGCACTTTTTGACAACTCCAAGCCTGAATAAGTATGGGAATGGAAGGGCATCTGGCTTACTGTACATAAAACCTGTTACTGATCACTTTTAAGACATTTGCTGTATGGTGACCCCAGAAAAGGAAGAACCGCATGAAAACATGCACTCCAAAAGCAAAAATCCAGTACCATACAAGGGTGAAGTGAGAATACTTAGAATTCTTGCATCCCTGATATGTTACACCGATTATAATTGACGATGTACAACACCAAACTTGAGCATTTTTTTAATAAATCTAGATAGCAATACTGTACCAGGATAATAAGTGCGGTCAGTAGGAGCTGGTGGGGTGAAAACTCCTGCTCCATGCCTGCCCAGTGTCACTGCCTCTGGGGTAAGATGCTCCTCTGTGCTGCCTTCTCCTCACTGGGCTTCCCTGGCTCTGATCTCCGGGACTAACTTGTGAACAGGCGCAGGAGGAGGGGGAGGAGGGGAGCTGGGAGGACCTGCTCTGTGTGTGTGTGCGTGTGTGTGTGTGTGTGTGTGTGTGTGTGTGTGGGTGTAAGAGAGAGACAGAGAGAGAGAGAGAGAGTGATTTTTGATGGGGGGATGTAATCTCAAAGCTCCAGGTCTGGCACACGGGCCAATCAATAAGGTCTTCTGTGGAGCGTGCTACTTTGAAACATGGCACGGAGCCAGCAGCGACTTCACAACTTCACACGTGCTTTAGACAGATATAGGGAGGGCATAATGGCAAACAGTCAAGTGTACAGCTAGTGTGCTTCTAAAAGTAAGACTTTGTCATTTATTTATTGTTGTGCGTTGTGCATCTCTTTTTTTTTTTGTTTTATACGTTTGTGGCCATGTTTGACGATTCTGGAAACAGCTTTGAGTTTAGTTTTAAAAGCGAAATGACAGATATTTTTATATTCTGAACTTGTAAGTCAGTCGTGTTACGCATACAAACAAGCCAGGTCGACGTCATACTGGAGTGTTTCAGTTTTATTAGGGGCTACATGTAAATCAGATGACATAGGCTGGTCAATAAAGCTATCGGAGTGGACGTATTTTAGCCTACGGTAGTTCTCTCCAAACCCTTTATGAGAAAAGGGCTCGGAAAGGAGCTTCAATAGAGGCTTTCATAACATCTGGCAGTTTAAGCCAAGTGAACATTTGCACTGAGGAGGTGGGAGAGAGCCAGGTGTCCCCGGGAGGGACAATTCTCCTGAATACAGAGGAAAACAACCATTCAGATGGACAGCTCTTGGCACAGGCAGAGCTCACTGTGCTTTACATACAAGCGTTTAGTCTTAAAAGCAAAACACCATGAAACTCCCTCTCTCTCTCCCTATTTTTCCATCAAATGCATAAACAAGTCCTACCTAGAAACCAGTACATGATAATGTTGCTGTTACCAAGTCGAATTCTAGTTTAACATTTTTTTTCAAATGATGTAATGCATTTTTATGGAGTTGAATTTAAATAAGTGCCAGATGCCCTTCTAGAAAGTTTACAGAGGATTACAACAAAAGGTGCAAGAGCCTTAATAGTGCTCAGTGTTGCTCTGATTAACAACAGCCTGATTCAAAAACACCAAAGCCAGAGCAGTAACATAGTCCAATCTGTGCTCGTGCCAACCCACTGGTGCCCCTTAATGTGACTCACAAGGTAGCGGGGGCTATCATTCAGGCATTTAACCCTGACTTTCCAAAGACAATAAAATCTCTGTGCCCCCAAATCAGGACCGCCAATCCGCCTCCCAATCAAACACCAAATCAGAAACCACATAATCGCTATCAATTAAGGCCGGGAGGAATGTGCCGCACTCCAGAGCAAACAGTCAGAGGGCCTAATCACAACAGAGCAGCGGACAGCGGCACCGACAAGACGCACATGCAAAAGAAGTGCAGGAGTAAAATAGAAAAGGTGTGGTTTGCCAAGTTGGGTTTGGTAAAATGGTAAAATGTTCGCTGAAATATGTTTGCTGTCATAATATCAGCTTTTAAAGCCATTCTGCGGAACATTCCAGGTTATGTTGCAAGGCTTTAAACAACAACTGCAGCATTAATGTGTTACGTTATATAATGTAAAATAAACAGTAAGGACATAGAAATTGGCCTGGTCACTTTTTTCCCACATTCAGCTAATGGCAGGCAAGCAAATCGATGGCGTCGCGATGAACACACTTTGAGCACAGAACAGCTCAGATGGAAAGCTGTTTTCTGTGTCTTATATGATGCAATAAAATCCAATACAGACTGCTGCACTTCAGCAGTACAAGAAATCAAAATGAAAAGGAAGCTAACTGCTAGTTTGCAAACATGGTTACAAGACAACAGTTGATTTTGCTTGATACATCTACGTTAAAGCAGAACTAAGTAACTTTTGCTCTGCCCCATCCCGTCAGACCTTGGAAGCTAAGCAAGGAAGGGCCTGGTTGGTACTTGGATGGGAGACCGTTTGGTAACACCAGGAAGCCTAGCGAATGTAGCGAGTGAGTAAGTGGTTGGTGGTGGTCGGAGGGGCTGATGGCGCAGACTGGTTGCCTCGCTTCCGTCAGTCTACCCCAGGGCAGCTGTGGCTACAATAGAGGCTTCCCACCACCAAGCATGGAGTGAATGGATAATGTAAAGCGTCTTTGAGTGTCCAGAAAAGCGATGCATTATTATTATTATTACTTAGTTCTGCTTTACCTCTTGTAAACCTTTTGTAGCACAAAATCTTCACTGCTTTACATCTTAATGTCACAGAATTGGCACGGCAGAACGGTGGCATTGTAATCTTGCTGTGTGGGGCATTTCTGTGTGGAGCTTGCAGGTTTCTATGTGCTCTGATTTCACTAAAAACATAGTCCTAGGATTATAAAGCTATAACAAAGAATGCTGAGAGATTACACGATGAACCCAGCCTGTTTGATTACAAATGTCGAAGAGTAAAAGCCCCAGACAAACTCAGCTCTCTCCTTAACACCAAATGTATTTAGTGGCTCCAGCGAAGTGGAAGTGCACGTTTTCACAAGTCTACGCCGAAATTATACCCCGCAAACCTTTTTAATCCACGACTTGGGCTCATTTGCTTTCACTAGAAATCCTTCTCACGTCTGCAAATGTACCACTACAGAAAATAAACCGTGGCCTCTGTGAGCTCGAAAACCAAACAGCCAGAAGGAAATGAATGTGGTATTAGGGAATACAACACGCTGGAGGTGTTGTCTGCCCATTCGAACAATGACCTGAGATGGGGAGAAATGATCATGTATAGAGTTATTGTAAGAGGTTACTCGAGTACGTTTACTTGAGTAACTGGAGTGAATGTACTCCTGGAGTAGTTTTATGATTGTTATTCTTTGTCCCGCAAAAGAGACATCAAAGCGCCCCCTTATAATTTATGTTGAAGCCAGGGTTTAACATTCGGGCGGCGTACGAACTGCGATTTGTCAGAGATTGCCCCCCTCCATATGTCAATAATGGAATAGGTTACACAGGTGAAACTTGGCACACAGTCTGATCACACAGTCACATCCTGATGACCAATAATAGGTTGCAGTACTTCTGTTAAAAGCTTTCTGGGCCTGGTATGAAGTGTTTTAGCAGGACAGAGGTTTTATGAGCTTCAGCTTGAACCTCCCTCCACCGCCGCGACCCTAAAACCATGATTAAAACAAAGGCATAATTTCCCATCAATCACTTTGAACAATTCACTCCAGATGGGAGTCCTATGTAATATGGCAGCCAATAGAGATTAACCGTTTTATCCATACAACCTGTTTTATGTCTACTGAATTTGTTGTTCTGAAGTAGGATTGATGCAGCTGTGAGGGATACACCTCTGTTGAATAGGATTGTTGCAGCCTTAAATTATCAGATTTTACATTTTGTGGAAAGCCTACACCTGAATTGACATTGTATCATGTTTACGTCCATTCATTTCTAATATAAATGGCTCCGTATGAAGGCTACTCTTCTGGCATAACTTAACATAACAAAACTCCCTACTCCCAAAACCAGACTGTTTAAGTAGCCTACTGCCGCCCACAGCAAAGAGGAAGTGCAGGTCAAGAAATCAGGGATCATTGGTGACATTTATAACTTCCTGAGCCCCAACCGTTTCCCCATTACTACATCCAGGAAGGCTCATGTGTTTTAGCAGCTTTCTGGTCTGGTCCCTCAGCACCAGCAGCAGCAGCCCCCACTTTTGCAATGTGGACTCTTACTTAACCCAACCCGGACCACTGCAGCGTTTTAAAGCAGGTATGACAGGATGGGATGGGCATAAATTAGCCGTGTAAATCCGCTGGAGTGGCCCAATCTGGTTTGCCAAGGTGGGCCAGAGGGGAGCAAGAGGAGCGTGGGACCAACATCAAGTTTTTGGGCGAGAGCCTAAAAAGCTGTAGATTATTTATGGACTTCCACCAAGCACCAAGGGTTGATTGATGCCCCATGCTTCCAAATTCAGACCACATTGCCGTATCATCTGGGTATTATGCGCGGTCAGATGGGTTTACACGACTTGTCAGTAACGTAACTCGATTTCCTGAGAATGCAAACTGAGTCGATACAATAAACTGAAGTTGCAAAGACTCAGAATTTGTTATTTAGACTGAAAAACAATTACACAATTGAATGTTACAGAATGATCTCCTTCGTGTCAGACTAGTTCATAAGGCTGCTGCACATGAACACCGGACACTGTTCGTGGGTTTGGCTCTGACACTTTGCTGAATTTTTACCATGTATTGTCCTGTTAAAGAACTTTGAATACAGATCGGAATACTTGTTTCTTTTTCTTTCTTTTTTTCTTATTTTAACCAGGACAAGAAAGTTCCATTGAGATTGAAAATCCCTTTCTCAGAATCGTCAGACTTAAAGATATTGTAAAAGCTGAAGTAGTTATATATGTGGTGTTTCCAAAGTGGACACTGCTCAGTGTTAAGCATCACATCCCCTCTGATGGTCCATTGAAATGGAACAGCAGACATGTCCCTCGTGTCCCTGTCTTCTTCCTCTCTCTGTCTGACGCTTGGCGTTTCTCTGATCCACTTTCAGAGTCTCTGTACAGTCTTTGTGCACTCCCTGCGATAACAGCAGCCATGACATAATGCTGCACATCACGAGCTTGCAGCAGCATATGGAAGCTGAACTCGAAGTAATCAGGAGACATGTGGATGGGAGATGGACAATTTGCTCTGTTTTGTCTGTGTGAGCGCTGAAGCCACGCTATTGGCCGCTTCAATAAACAACAACTCTATCAAAACCGCACCAGAGCAGCGAAAGAGAGTGAAGAGTAAATGGTCTGGCACGAGTTGAATGAACAGTAAAGATGCATGTTATTGTCAAGTTTGAACTGTGACCAAAAGTGGTAAGCAAGGCACTTTTTGGATGTTGAAGTAGCATTCAGAGAAGTTCTACTCAACACAGTACAGGCTTCTGATGTGTGTGTTAGCAGCACATTGTGAATGAATATGCGCTCAGTACATGATTCTGTTACAAATCTTTCCACCAAATGGTAGAATTACATTATCGCAGCATACAATTTTAATAACTAATGGGCGCTTGTGGAAGTTGGACACCTTTTTGAAGGGTGCCTGGTGAATTTTACGTTGAAGAGACAATTTATTCCAGTAATTTGCGCTAATCAGCACCCTGAAACTCAAAACCAATGGCCGCAACAACCTCCATCAAAAATGACACATCTAGCCATGCAGAAATGTATGTAACAGGAGCGAAACCCCGAAAAGCAAGGATGTAATTCAAGAGAGCTGCTCTTTTAGGTCGCTTATATGCCAAAAGACACAGGGTAAGACGCTGGTCAAATGTACAAAGCATCCAAGCGCAGACATGAAACAGAGTCTAGTTAACCTCGCTTGTAATTATCATGCAAGTTCAACGGCAATATTTCATGTGAAGACACTAAGCAGGAAGTCCAAATACAGAGAGACCTGGCTTACATCAGTGGATTATTATTCACTATAGTCCACATTCACACCCGAGACTTTTCTGATCCTCTATACATGCTTATGTTCCAGAAATGCAAAAACATATGCTTTTGATTTGAAAAAATATACCCATGGCGTGTTTTCATTGGCGGCAGAAAAACCGATAGTGCTCCGATAAACTTGGTCAAAAAGTGGGCTGCGCCTTCGCGTGCTCCTAAATTTGACACTTTGTTAAATAATGAGGCGATATTGGGAAGTTCACAGGGCTACGGTGTGTTGTAGTGACCTGTGCCTGACCCAATGTGGAAGTTATTAAGAACAAAAGTGCGACACCTCCAACACATTGTTCCAATTCCCCTCGGAGCCAGGCGGAGATTCACTGGATCCTGTATTGTCAGGCAATTAGAGCCGCAGGCAATTTCTCATCCCCACAAGAGAGCTGTCAGGGGCTTTGCTGTCTTTGATTTAGCTACTTTTTGAATTTCAGCCACGATAGTAAAAGGAAATAAAATAAACGTGAGTGAATGAAAGACACGGGATCTATTTCACAATCCTTTTTTCAGGTGAGGGGAAAAAACAAGACGTGTAGGGCCACTGGAAGAAACATTAAAGGCACTCACTAAATCAGGCAGGAATTAGATATTAAAAAAAAGAAAAACCTTCACAAATATTCTTAAATCCAAGACTGGAAAGTTTGAAGTCTGTAGGTGCATAGGCTGTTGCATGAGTGTAAGGAAAACTTGATTGTGAGAAAACTGGACCTAAAGTTTTGTATTTTGCCGCTGCTTTGTCCCAGAAACACATGACAGACTCTAGCATTAAAACTGAGATGTCGAGGGAGAAAACTAGCAAGTCATTCCCACCTTGCAAAAACAAAACAAACAGATATTCAAAAAAGGGAATTTTTGTGGAGAATGTGTTTGAGGAACTGCACTCAAAAAAGTGACGTGAATGTAATTACTTAACGTCCTTGCATAATCTTTACTGTGAAGTTTCTCCTTGGGCCGAAAGACGTGGGATGCTCTCGCGGTATGACGCTCATTTTTTCCACATCTCGAGGTCTGTGGGCAGTGGGTGAATGTGGAAATGTTAAATTACGTCTCATGTGAAGTTTCTATTTCTGTGATGATAATAGGCCGCCGCCGCTGGCCATGGAAGCCCATATCAGTGTCTCTGAACGTCCTGTGGCTCAGCGAAGAGAGAGAAAAGGTAATGGAAAAAGTGTGCGCGAGAAAAAGCTCTCCAATATCTGAACTGGGGGTTTTCTGTTTGCCAAGTAATACATCATAAACTTGAATGTGCTTTAAGAAATGCCACTCTTTGCTTTGGGCCCTTTTTAAATTATTGTTTATGGGCTGAAATGTAATCCCGCTTTCTTTTCAGTTTACAAAACACCATCCAGAAAAGCGAGCTCATGAAACTCAATCGGTCATTTGTCATGTGTCACTTAAATGTGGTGGTGAAAGAAATGACTCCAAAACTGTGCTTGATTAAAAGTATGAAGAGCACCGCTAACTAACACCAGAGACATCTAAAGGAACTAAACTAGTAAAGTAAAAGTAAAACTAAGTCAAAGTATGTGACTAGTGCAACAACTATAACACTGGGGTCTAATTTTTCCCCCCTGGTAGTCAAACAATGGAGGGCCTAGCTACCCATGGTGACCACATTTACTACACTATTGTAAGTAAGAAAGTGCTTTGCTTGTCATTGTACAATTGGTCAACGAAATTGCGTTCAGATGTTGAGTTAGTCCTGAGCCGCCATTGTGGGACAACCTGACCTTCATGTTTTTAGAGGTATAGGGGAACCAGAGGACCCGGAGGAAACCTGGCTGGCTGCCTTCAGTATTTGTATTTGTGTCACTTTTGGGTGTAATTATGTTCCTCAAGATCGTCTTGGGGGGCTGGAAGATGCTCGAGGGCCAGACTCTCCCCACGACTGACGTTGCCTACAAATGACACATGCATGTAAACACCCTTCGCCAGATTCTCTTTGTAAAAATGCACAAGAACAGGAGTAGCTTTGGATCAATTCTTCCTCATCTGGCTCTGGACTGAGAAAAGCGCCCGGTGCCCTGATTTCCCATGAGTCTTTGGGTCTTGCAGCTGTCTAAATATGCTACTGTAGTGGTCTCCCTGAAGGCTTTGGAGCGATACAGGTGCTGAAAATGATGACAAATGAGGAACAGAGGCACATGCTGCACTTAAAGCTCTTAATTACAAACTCTTTTCCAGGAACTTAAATCTCAGCCCCAGTTTAAATATTAGAAATGAACCATTACTACGGAAATGAAAGCTCCTTTTGTGAGTCATGCTTAGACTGCATTTTAGACCAATCTGAGTGACACCACAGATCTTAAAAGACAAAACGGGAAATTGCTTAACAATTATAGGAAGTGTCATAGCTCAATAGTGGCCTCTTGTGTTGGAGAACTAAAACTACAAACAAATCAACAAGTTGAAAGTCTGTTTCGTTATTTTCAGATACGACACTGTATATCTTCCCTTTTTTCATCTTACCCTTCTCTTCCAAATACCCAACCATGGGAAGAATTGTTATTTCTTAAATCTAATAAGAAGTCGATTATATCTGTTATATATAAACAAATTATGGACTTGGATACGTACACAACATCTAAAGTTAAAACATCTTGGGAACGTGAACTAGGAATAACTATTTCGGATCAGCAATGGGAAAAGGCAATAGCAACTATTCGATCTAGTACACCGTCGGCAAGGTTGCAACTTATTCAATTTAAAGTATTGCACAGAGTTCATTACTCTACGTCGCGCCTGTCAAGAATTTATCCAGAGATAGTAGTTGCGACCTGAGCCACATGTTCTTTTTGTGCCCAACGCTTCATAATTTCTGGAACCAATACTGTTATTCTATATCTAAAGCCCTTAAAATTAAAGTTGATTTGAATCCTTATTTAGCTATATTTGGTATTCCAGTAAACTCTGTTTTAACAGACTCTTTGCACTCAAAAATATTGGCTTTTACATCACTAATTGCAAGACGAAAAATTTTGCTTTTTTTGGAAATCGCCTAAAGCACCTTTGATATCTCAGTGGTTTCATGATGTTTTATCATTTCTTAAAATGGAGAAAATAAATCTCGCAATGAAAGGAAAAGAGGAAAAATGTGAACATAAATGGGGTTCCTTTATTGAATATTGTAAATCACTTCAAACATTGCCTTCCGATTAATACCCCTCCCCCCCTCCTTTAAATTCAATTTGACTTGATTTTTGTTCATTGTAGGCCTATTGTTTGGGAGAAAAATAAGAAAATGTTACGAGGAATACTGTAATTTCTTGATGTTTATCATTAATGTGTTTCCTCAATAAACAAATTCATTAAAAAAAAAAAGAAAGTCACATAGCCTTGGTTTGTAAACTTACAGTCATGAAGCAATAGTGTCTTTACCACAAACACTCAAAAGGGAGTGTTGAAAACCACTCTTCTTGTATCAATTTGTTGTGTATATTAAACATAGAGACCAATTAGCTAAGGTATTTTCTACATGTTTATAAATAGTTGTGCAATGGCGTGCTATACATGAGCACACGCACATTGCCTGACAGGACTTGTTTTACAGTCGGAGGTGGTCTAAACATTTTAAGTGTGGCACAGATGTACCTATAGCTCCTGGCATAAGCCTCTAAATATGAGGGTATTTGTCAAAATCCTGTCTGCTTTTGTGCACACAGACACATCCATAGATTGAGTAAACACTGCATTACGACTTCTTTTATGCCTGTAGCCGCAGATCAGGAGCAGCGCTCTGGGTTGGTCTTGCACTAATTGCTTTGTGCCTCTGTGCAGTCAGCCCTAAAACCTCAGTAACTCCCCTTTTCCATCATCACTCCATCAACTGCAGAGATGCCAAATCAAAGAGGAGCCTGTTTACAGTTTCCCCTGCCCCGTCATTATCCGCTGAGGTCATACAGACGCAAGAAAAGTGACTGTAGGAGATGGCACAAAGTTACTTCAACTTACAAGAAGACAGATGCCCTCAAGAGTCAAATAGTCTTACTCATTGCCTTGATGCCGCATGGTGATTAGGCCATTATTTTGTATTCTTTCGCTATTTTTTTTATCCTTTCGTAGTATGTATGGGTATACGAGTAAAGGATCTTACGCAGGAACCCAATAGTCTGTTTGTATTCACCCAGGCTGGGCTCAAAATCGACCCAGGCAAGCTAACAATAAATCACGCTCTCTTTCTGATAGTCTCCAATGTCAAGGTGCTTCTTCTGGTTTCTTACCTATGGATTACCAATGGATTTAGCGAAACATTCATCTTTGGGGTAAAACAGCAGATAGTGGAGCTTATGCAGGCGACAGTGTAGGACGGCTCTTAGAGGTTTTTGGTCAACCAACACCCTGGCACACAGCCCAAGTCTGGTTAACGATCTTCTCATCTTTTGCACTGTCAAAATGAGCCACACCACCATAAATCTCAAAGTTACAGCTTTCTTTAAGTCACCTTTTGACGGTATAAGAACTGGGGGGAGTATTTGATGAAAATCCTACAAAGACCGTATATGTCATAGTGTCATTCTGTCTTCCTCGCGCATCTGGAAGGATTTTGAAACCATTTGCTTTGAAAAGAACAAGGCAGTAAAAGTGAAACAACAAAGACTTGCGATGATGAAAAAATACTCATTGTGAAAAACTACACTGGAATCCCATTGGGCTTGGCACTACAATGGGGCATATTCTTTGTGTTTAACATATGAACAGTCATCTGGGAGGAATTAATACGTAGGACGAGCTACTTTTATCGTCTAAATCAGAGGCGCTTTTGTTTAACGTATTCTTGAAGACAAAGGCATGTAACGGAAACCCACATTCCTTTTGTAACAGAGCTTTCAGTTCGACCTGCCTGCCGCAAGATAGGGTCACCTTAATCAACGTGGCTTGGATTTCCATATACAATGGCTAAACCCAGAATGTAGTAATAAAAATCATCCCCGGATTTAAAATGCTTCCTAGCAAAGTCAAATCCAATAATTAGTGCCAGTGCAACATCAGTAACTGAACTCTGGAGTGTCTGAGCGTTCAGGTTATGTATGGCATTTTCAGGTTAGGTATAGCATGTCCACATAAGTAAACGCAACATGATACATGATACTTAATTATTAGTCATGCAGAGTTACAAAGTGTGAACCATGTTACTGCTGAAGTGGATAAAACAATGAGTAAAGGAGAGGCTAAAACAAGTCTACAGCTCCACTTATGTTCATTTAGACTCAAAGGCCTCACCTCTCGCTGTAGAAAGAGTCCGCTTAAGTACGGCTCCTTGTGTTGCATTTCACCTCGGAGCATGGACAGGTGCCAAAATCATTTTTCAATTTTGCGGTTTGTGGACAGATTACGTTCTCTCCCAGGGCTCAGCGGAGCAAGAACTCAACGCGAACATGAGCAGGACGGTTCGTTACTGGCCTTGTTGTAGGTCCACCACACTCTACCCGTGGACTTTCTCATGCGAGGCCACATCGAAACCTTCTTTCAGTGCGCTCCCAAACAAAGAGTTAAGCGCTGGACTAAAGGGATTTCTATGTATCCGGGGAATGCCGCTTAAAGACAGACAAGCGCCATAACTTGTGCCCTGCTTAACTTTAACTTAAATATACTTTGGGGATAAGAATGTGTTGTCTGTCAACTTAAATAATGTATTCTTCAATTACTTACACTGCACTACTAAAGTACATTCAATACTAATTTGACTTCTCACGGCTCTGTAAAAAAAAAACTAGTATGTGGTATTCCTTGTGGGTGAACTGCGTGTTTGTACAACTGGTGTTTTACATGCTTTGCCAGCACCACACACAGCCATTACCCCCCACATTAAAGACTGGTGCGCCATTGGCTCCGGGCTGCTCCCTGGCCATCGGCTGTGGCCTGGACCGCGCAGTGCATGGGTGGCGGACCTCTCTCAACACCAAATAATTACTGCACGCTGGATACTCGCCCTGTTCTGCAGACCTAAAAACACTAAGGCTCATGTTGGGAAATGTTCACAAGTTATCAAAGCTCTGAATACTACAAATAATGGTGATAATACTAATGAAGTTTGGTATTTCATGCTTTGTAACTACATCCGTGATACCCAAGCGTACAAAACACATGGCTTCTGCGATGAGAAGCGAAACAGTGTACAGAAAGCAAAAAAGACAATATAGCTTTTGTTTTAGTGAAGGCCATTTGAGTGCTTACAATTATGTAAATGAGTCTGGTGATGTTGTCAGAAATGAAAAATAAGTCCATCACAGCACCATTAATTTGCTAGAATGCCGTTAAATGAAAGTAAAAGCTTGTTAAAGGGGGGGGTATTATGTAAAATCGACTTTTTCAAGCTTTATATCATGTTATTATTTAATTCCCTTATTAAACACATGCCTGGAGTGTTGCCTTGGCTCATTCACATATTTTTGAGTAATCAGTAAAAATTTAGACGGCAGCCATTTTAGGTGTAGCTATGCCTCAGTCCTCCTAGGAACGCCCCCACCTCCTGGAGACGCCTCTGGACCTTTTGTCACCAGCCAAGCCACCAACCACTGCTCCTCAGCTCAGCAGAGCCCCCTCCCCGCACAGTAGTGTTGTTTAGATGCCACAGCAGTGTGCTGAAGGGGGCGTGTCGGAAAGCTTCTTAAAGAGACAGAGGCCTATTTCAAGACGTTCAGTACAGCCATTTTGAGAGAGCAATTTTATTCAAGGCAGTTATTTTAATTTACTGCATATACAGACCAACAGAAGGTTACGTCATCATTGTAGTATGCTATAGACTGGTGCTATGTGATTGAAAAAAGCATAATACCCCCTCTTTAAGCATATTTTATACAGTGTCATACCCACTACTGACTGTAGAGGGAGCTCCATGCTAATTAAAAATCCTGAAAATCTCAGTCTCTCCCTCCTCATGTCTTTGTATACAGTAGGCATTATTTCAAATTGTATCAAATCAGTGCTGAGGTCCCCGAAATGTTTAAGCCTCTATCATGCCTGAAAAGTCCACTTTAAAATCTCAGAGGGGTCAGAATGAGAGTCCTTATAGGTTACATACCGCAGTCTCAAAGCAATTTACCTCAGAATAAACATCTTGCCCTCGACACATTTCACTTTAAGTAGCTGTTACAGTAAATCCAAGAACATGGGTGGGAGATTCCCCTTAACCAGAGCAAGATCTCGTAAGACATTATTGTTTGGCTTCCAGACGCATAGTTTTGGGCCTAGAAACAAATCTTTTGGCTTTTATTGCCCTCTTATTTAACCGTAATGGAACCGCATTTATGGCAACCGAAAAAAAAAAAAAAAGGCCTAAAGTGATCTCGCCCACGTGCCGCACACAGAACGACCACAATGAATAGACGCATTAAAACAAAATAAGCCACACTTGGCGTCAATTAGCGCGAGCCCTGCCAAAAAGACAGAGTGGATTCCTGGATGAAACCTTTTGGCGTCAACAGATTGTGCGAGTGTCTAGTTTGTGCACGCACCAACGCAAACATGTGCATCGGGGACAATTAGCCATCAATCATTTGTGGAGAAATGCGCCGTTGCGTGCCAAAGGAGGAGGAAGGTGAGGACAGGAGCGAGAAGAAAGTTTGCGGGGGGAGAGCTATCAGCCATTAGCCTTGGAGAGTGGACGCACTTTGTAAAGAAATCGCAAAACATATGGGCAGTATATGACAGTATAGAAAGCGTATATACAATGCCAAGTGTATTGCAACTTCGCTCACTTATCCAGAGTCTACTGGGTGTTGTGAAAGGCATGTGACTGTCGTATTAGTTTAGCAGTTAACACTCAAATCCAGTGGACATATATATCATACATAACAGAGGCTTTAGGGCATCGTTTCAGGCAGTAAAAATGTAAATAATGGCCATGTACAGAAAGACAGTGGGAAGACTGGGATGGATTTCGATTTGCTCAGGATCACACTTTGCAGGCAGTAGTGCGAATGACATGTTATAACAGAGTGGAAACAAACTTTCACGAGCATTTAACGGCAAGCTAGCAAATCCAGGGCAACGTGAAGAACACACTTTACGCACAGAATGTGTCCGTTAATGGAGGGTGGGCTTTGAAATTGTCAAGGACAGTTTTGTGTTCCATCAGCGACACAGCAAAATGAACAGGATGACTCAAAACTGTGCAAATGAAGAAACATACTGCTCGAAAAAATCTGTGCAGCCTTTTTCGATAACTAACCCACAAATGTCTGTGTAAGTTCTCAGTCGTACAGGAGTTGTCCATCTTCAATGAAGGTACTTGAGTCATCTTCTGTAGTCTCCAAACGTTTCGCCTCTCATCCAAAAGGCTTCGTCAGTGGACAAAATCTCGCTCAGCATGCATCATAGATAAAGACCCTAGGGAGGAGTTGGGGAAGGCCCGGTCCCTCCCCTCTAATCACAGCTACTCTGTGGGTAAACAACCTTTGAAGTAGATCATCTCTAACAACCTGCTAAGCCCCAGTATCGGTCAGTCCTGTCCTATTCCTATAATGGGCTGTGATCATCTATGAATAGGATGAGAGGCGAAACGTTTGGAGACTTCAACTACCGAGTACAGAAGATGACTCAAGTACCTTCATTGAAGATAACCCACAAATGGTCTTCAATATGCAGACAACTTTTGCAAACCGTAATGCTTTCTTTCTACAAGGATTACAAATAACCGACTTGTGCTGCAGATCGCCTGTGGGATAGGAAAACAAGTCAGTCACCTGTCTCTCCCTTCCCTGGAGAACTTTTGATAGATGCCACCGCAGACCGTGAACACAAAGCTGTCGTTTTCGAGTTGCCGTGACGCTGCAAATTCCGTTCAAATTCTTTTTTTAAACAAATTTACTTTTTAAACTCCCTGTCGATATACCCAATGAACTTCAGTCAAGCTGAGGGAAAAAGCGTGAAGAAGACAACGCCGGGGAGAGCTTTCAGCCGTCACCCAGTCTAAGTGGATGCTTCTGTGGCATGCCATAACCTTGTACAGAAATCACAAACACATGAGGATTACAGGGCATGTGCAAGTCAGCATGAAAACACAAACAGGGCCACGATGTTTTTTTGCCCGGAGACAGCGAGCGAGCGGCACAAGTCGTTTTCACACTCCCCTTCTCCGGGGTTTATTGCGGCCGCTGCGGTGAGGGCCTGTCCCTGGTGGCGTTACCTCAGCCGCGCCGCTCCAGCACCCGCGGAGCACCACATCAAGAGCAGCGGAGACACCGGCGGTTCCCAGCAGGGGCCAGGGATTTTACTCGACGCACATGTTTGGTGGGATAAATACAGGGGAGTGAGAGGGAGCGATGTGGAAGCCGGAGCCACGTGGATCAGCAGCAGTTTTCATCAGCGCTCAGCAGTTTCTTAAATAGAGCAGAGACGGAGATACTTAGACATGGAATTGTTTTGGATAAAAAGAAACGCACGACTTGTGTATACTTATTCATCTATTTATTTACTGGTTGCAACACACTGACATTTGTTTGTTTCAGTGGACTTCCCTTAGGCAGGTTGACTTGTTGCTGTAATATAACAACATATCATAATGGCACCTGGCCAGTCTCGCTAAAGGACAAACGGCATGCAAACAATTAGCCTCAAACACGATTTCCCGTAATCGTGTAATTTGTCACACGTCCAACCTCAAAACTTTGAACAAATTCCATCTGTCAAAAGGTGCTCCGTGGCCCAAACGTTACGTGTGGCTTTGAAAACTCTGCTTACGTCTCGTTTAATACCGAATCACGGTGCCAGAATATCTCTTACAGGGCTGGCAGAGCAAAAACCAACACATCCAGGGTTGTAAGAAATAAAACAGTTATTAGCGCTCTAAAATATACAATACAATGTTCCAAGAAAAGGACACAAAAAGACGCTTCAACACTTCAACTTTAGAATATGAACAGAGCAATGATTTCACACCGAAGACATGAGATGCATTCTGCAGATTAAGTGTGTGTGTGGGTGGTCACAATCGATTGGAAAGTATGAACCACTGCTATGACATGGATAGAAGCTCCAAAAAGTATTTTTTTTTAAATAATCTGTCACAGTCTCCTTTAGGGCGTAACATCTGCACTGTTTTACAAATCCAAGACACAAGCGGAGAAGCGGTGGTGTACCAGAGCGCGCCATGTCGGGGAACGTCACAACAGTTTTATTATACTTTCGAGATGCATCGCCAGAAAACATTGATGAAGAAAAAAAAAAAATCACTCGGGCCAACACACCATCCTCTGCCAAAGCTAACAAACCCATCTTTCTAATGAAGACAAATGAACTGGTTAATTGTGTAAGACAGTTGGCCTTTCCACGTGGCCCTGCATGCATAAAAAAACCTGCTGCCAGCTCCAGTACAGTTCCTCCAGTCTGTAAGTGCTTATGCTCTCTCCACATGCCACTGACACTTGCCCCGGGCCTCCCTCCTCTAACCCCAATTACACTGAACCCTGACACGCTGCCAAGAGCCCCAACCGTCCGGGACGCGCTCATCCAGAAGCAGGAGCCAATGGTCATGAGTTATTTACACTTAAATGTACTTAAATAACTATAAGGGGGGGAAAAGAAGACGAAAGTTTATTTCTAAAGTAATACTTAAAAACAGTGCACGCTTAGTGGTTTATACAAAGTAATGGCAACTCAAACCTGGCTTGCTTTTTTATTTAACCTTTTTATTCTTAAATCCATCCCTGCCCTGAAGCGTCTTTAAAAAACACCTCTGTTGTGCAATGGAGCATGCAAAATCATTATGAGGTCCGGACAGTTCGGCATGTGCTGAGTTGTGACACACTGTAGGAAGATGAAAGAGAAGCCGGTGTTAAAATAAAGGCAGATATTTTCAATGGAGGATCATGGGACAAGCACCGGCGTGCAAGCGGGACAGTCCTCACCTCAGCTCCGGTCTATTTAAAGTGGCGGTCTAATGACTGACTTTAGAGCACGCTTTAGCCGCCCCAACCCGTAATATCCTGGTCATTCAGCTGTAGATTACACAACGTGTCACTCACGGCGGCAGTCAGGGCACCCTCAGACAAAGCGCGCTCTTGCACTGGTTAAAAGAAGGATAATGACAAAGAGACTGAGCAGTATGTTTATTAAAGCGTGCATTTCCGTTGTGTAGAGTGAGCAACTGCATGAGACAAGTATATGATAATGTAATGTGAAAAGTTGTGAAAAGTGTCATTTTTTTTGTCTTTTACGTTGCTGTTGATATTGTACTTTTGTAATTTTAATATCATCATGTATACAAAATATTGCCCGCCTTTATGCAGCATGTATGTTCTCTTTTATTCAGAGGAGATCCATAATGTGTACACTTTTAGTGCAAAAGGAAAATTGAGCAACCAGAGGAAACCTTGACAGACATGGGGAGAATGTGCTGACTCCTGACAGAAAGACTTGGTCTAGGGATCAAACCTGGGATCTGGGAAGTGCTAGTTACAATATCACAGTCAATAAGTGTAGGCCAAAAAAACTCCCACTGTTCTATCAATAACACTAGAAGTGAGTCATTACCTGTCCTGGCCCTGCAGTCATATTAACATATCTGAAATAGCAATCACTACCTGCAGTGCACAGAGGGCGCGGTCCAAAATGTTGTCACTTCACATCATTGTAAGGGGTGACAGAGAGGCTACATGTCAGGAAGCCATTTATGTGACACGTCCAAACAAATGAACGCTCTACGGTTTCATATGAAAATTGAGTGTTGATTGATTTACACTCAAAATGTCTCTTTCTCCGAAACGACACGAAATTATATTCACAGATTTTTCACAGGCGGATTCAGATCAGCTCATTCGAACGTGAAAAACATTACAGGGTTCATCAAATTGTATTGTAAAGTCTCAATCTTTTCCGACACGGCATCTCTTACTAAGTGCCTGTGGTCACGTCACGACACAAGTTCAAGTACAGCTCACACAGAGCGTTAAGGGTCACCTTTCACTCACCCCTTTTAAGTCGCCTGTTGACAAGTAGATCATCTTTGCCGTCTAGACCGAAGCTGGCCGTGTACTGAGCCTATTCTTAGCTTTGAACTGTGTCTTTCTTCTCAGTTTCTCTTCAGTACAACGGTGAAATAGTCCGTTTGTGTGGTTCAAGGGTTTACCGAGACAACATATGTGCATGTTTTGTGTCTCCAGATCTTCAGATATAGGATTTTAGTCGGGAGTACCTATAGAGGGTTAGCCTGTACTCGCAAAGGTTTTATGTGGACCGCAGCAACCGCCCATTATCTAGGATCTACTCCTCCACAGTTACTGGAACAGACAGCCGGCGTTTGTAACTCCTGACAAGAACTTGAAACTAACTCTATGAAAAAGTCGAAGTGTAAAAATGATTAATTGCAGCCGTTTAAATAGATGTGATGGAAATACTCATTCACGGCCAAACAATGAGTGGGGAATAGTGTCTGGGAGATTTATGTCTTGTTTCTGTTTATCTTCACAGGCCATCAGTCACGCTGCTAAATGGGACAACACACTCTCTCATAGAGTCAGGGGCCAATTCATCCCACAGACCCCCTACAAAGGGACTAGTTCTTTGTATGACCGACCACTGGGTTTTTCTATTCTTTGTAGGACGAAGTATCTTTGAAGTAGAAGGAAGAGAAAGTGCGTATCAATTTTGGAAAACATTTTTTACAGATTTATTTTCCTAATTTAAGAGTGCATAGGACAGAGGCGATGTGGGCCGTCAGCACAGTTTTGTTCAATAGACGAACTTTTAACTGGGCTGCCAGGGGGGAAAAACAGTTGCCATCACAGAAAACAATTCATTTTGGGGAATAGCGGCTAAACGAGAGAAAGCGAGTGCACTTTTGGAGTTGCACCTCCTGGATCTCTGGCTAATTAAGCTGAGTTTGTGTTGGCTCAGAATCAAGCTTAATATTGAACCAAGCCCCAACATAGAGCAGGGGCAGAGGGAGGACTCACACGGGGAAGCTCCTGGGAACCTTTAGGAGAGCGGCAGAAACCCAAGTTAATCTCATCAGTTATGAAAGAGAATAATACCATTCAGGTAATTACACGCTCACGTCCCAATCGCAACCTTTGTAATCCAGATGATTCATTTTCTATAGTCTGCAGCGGGGTAGAGGCAGGTTTGCTTGGTCATTGCTTATGGTATGACATCACACGAATAACCTCTATACAGTATAAACCAATCAAAGGGACCTCCTCAAGACAATTTTAACCTCCTACTTAACCGAGTGCATTTTCTCCAGCTTTTTCTAAAAGCTTCATGACTGGAAAGTTCACAGTCTACAGGCCAGTGTAACCTCATCGCTTGTTTTGCCTCTTTTTCTTTGTTTTTTTTGCCTCTTTTTCATTGTTTTTTTTTGCCTCTTTTCATTGGTTTTTTGCCTCTTTTCTTTGTTTTTTGCCTCTTTTTCTTTGTTTTTTTTTTGCCTCTTTTTCATTGTTTTTTTGCCTCTTTTCTTTGTTTTTTTTGCCTCTTTTTCTTTGTTTTTTTGCCTCTTTTTCATTGTTTTTTTTTGCCTCTTTTTCTTTGTTTTTTTGCCTCTTTTTCTTTGTTTTTTTTGCCTCTTTTTCATCGCCTTTTTTGCCTTTTTTTCATTGTTTTTTGCCTCTTTTTCATAGATTTTTTTGCCTCTTTTTCATAGTTTTTTGCCTCTTATTCTTTGGGGTTTTTGCCTCTTTTTCTTTGGGGTTTTTTGCCTCTTTTTCATCACCTTTTTTGCCTCTTTTTTGTTGTTTTTTGCCTCTTTTTCATAGTTTTTTTTTGCCTCTTTTTCATTGCCTTTTTCCCATCTTTTTCCATCACATTTTTGCCTCTATTTCATTTTATTTTTGGTGTCACTTTTCTTCTCGTTTTTGTTTTTTTGACGCTTTTGTTCCACAAAGCTTTTAGATTTGGGTAAAGCCAAACTGGAGAAAATGAATGTGCTCGGTTCAGGTGGGGGTTAAGAGGTAAATGACGACTGTTCTAAAGAAAAATACACAAGGCGAGCGAGTGAATAACACTGCTGTTGAGAAGCTCCTCTCAGCACCAGCAGCCTTCACCTGCACCTGTGTGTTGATAGCGAGAACTTACATAGACCCGCATTTATTCAAGCTTCGCCGAGGTGGAGATGGCGCACTTACAGCATGTGGGAGAGAGAGAGAGCAGCAAAAATACCATTTCTGTGATGCTTGGGTTGAGTTTCGCTCCAAAACCAGCTGATGCATGTGCAGAAATTTGCTTGCGGTCAGCTGGTCCGTAAATCACAGCGCTGCCTCTTACATGACAAAATCCAAATGTTGTA
Organism: Neogobius melanostomus; assembly: GCA_007210695.1. Classification (NCBI taxonomy): domain Eukaryota; kingdom Metazoa; phylum Chordata; class Actinopteri; order Gobiiformes; family Gobiidae; genus Neogobius; species Neogobius melanostomus. Next base: position 10,019,012 of record VHKM01000042.1, read on the forward strand.
AAAAAATAAAATAAAACTGTGGTTTCTTGACTGTACGACGCTGTGAGCTTGTACCACAGATTTCAAATTTCGGACTTCTAATGAGTGTGTTTGAAATGGCTTTTCCATCGCGACCGTAAAACGCAGTTAAACGCAAGGCGAGACCGAAAACACATTCTCGTATAAGTTTTCAAAGCGAACATGAATATTAACGTGAAATCCAAAAGAGAATGCCTGTACGCTCACCTCCTGACCTCTTTTAAAACTGGGCGCTGTGGGCTACACGGCGCAAGAGGCTGTTCCCATTAGCTCTCGGTGATCCTGCTTTGAACAGGGATGGTGGCGGGTGTTTGAAAAGAAATACCGATCGGCGTTCAAAGGCAGCTCAATCTATGGAGAGGCCGTAGGTCACTTAATCAAGCAAAGCCCAGGCCTGAGAAACGCGTAGGGGGTGATGATTTAGGAGTTCCAGATACTGCAATGTGCTAATATGGAAATACAAGAAAGAGAGAAAAGCAAAATAAGTTTGATCAGCGCTAATGGACTCTCAAATGGAGCCTGGACTAACACTGACTTTGACCCATCAGATAAAGCACATCTGGGTGTCGGGTTATAGGGAAACCATTGGGAGGTGATGACAGAGAAGTTAAAGATAACTTTTTTACTCAAAGTGCAGCGTACGCCTTTTTAAAAGTGTTAAACCTGCAGCTTAACCCTCAAGCCACATCAACTCATTTTCACCTCCGCCCCCACCAAGCCATTCGCCCCTAATCGGTGTATAAATGGCCTAACAGCGAAGGGAGAAGGCTGTGCTGATCAGCAAAAGAAGGAAGTTTTTTTTTTTTTTTTTCACTTACAGAGTCTTCTGGTTTTTGGCTGCTGTCGGGAAGGGGCTCTTCGTGAAGGTGGTCCCGGCGAATCAGGGTGAACTCTCGAATGAAAACGGCATCGTCGTTGTTGGCTGTTGCACATACCTATAAAAGAAAAACAATACATTTTTGTTAGAGCTTAAAGCCCCACCACGCAGAATTTTACCCAATAAACAAAATTGAAATACAAGCATTTATTTTATGACATATTTTCATTATTGAAAAATACCTCATGAATGAACAAACAAACATGAGCCTTTGCTGTGAGCGTCTCAACTCTCCTAAAGACCTGACTGTACGTCTCCAGCTCGTCTCCATGGAGATGTGGACTAAAGTCAGCAGAATTTGTGATTTTAAACAAGTTAGGTCCTCATCCAAATTAATTCTTTGATTACCCACTGCAGAAATAGCATTTTCTGTGTTGAGCTGGTAAATGGAAGCATGTTTTGTACTGATGGCAACAGTTTAGTCCAAAATGTTACACAGTGTGCCTTTAAAATACAAACATAGTGGTCCATGCCCGGGGCTCATAGCAGAAAGATTGCGGGAGTCTTTCCAATATTAACGTGCCGCTGTCCATCACAAAACAGGCATATTTCGGTCAATCCATTTGGAATTGTTGAGGTTAAATGCAGTAATGAAGAGTTGTGAGTAAATCGTATTGTAGTAGAAGTCATCAACTGGACTGGGTTGTTTGTTAAAACATATACCAAACTTTGCAAGAAGTCTCATATGCAAAAGTTAGTGATTCAACAAAGTTTGTAGTTTTTAAGTAGGAGCAAGCCATGCAGTACAGCAAAACAGACGGTTTACAGGTCAAACCACAACATGGAGCAAAGGAGTATTTTACTGTACCCAGGTCAGAATAAAAAAATACAGCCAAGCTATTGTTTTTTGTTCACATTCACAAAGCTTTATGTATTGTTTCTCTTAGTTTGTATCCAAAAACCACATGTGCCATGGACTCGGAATTCACCAAGCATGAGATGTGAGATGAGGGGCTGAAGTGTCCCGATCCTACACAGGGAGACAGATACGGGGCGGCGGGGCATCCTGGTTCAGGGTCATAGATAGCACAGCCGGGCCCGCATTCTGGTGCAAGGTGCAACAGAGGGGCGCACAGCTGCTCAATGCGGATCACAGAAAGGTGGAAGAGATACAGTGCCTTGCGAAAGTACTAATACATCTTGAAATTTTGCACATTTTGTCATGTTTACAACCATCATTTTTTTTTTTTAAGTTCACACACAAGTAACAGACAACTGTGAAGTGAAAGTAAAATGATACTGATTGATGATTCTGTTATTTTGCTGGGGGAATCTGTACATGGGACTATAAGTCGTACTCTACACAAATCTGGCCTTCATGGACGAGTGGCAAGAAGAAAGCCATTATTGAAAGGAGGCCATAAGAAATCCCATTTGAAGTTTGCTAGAAGTCATATGGAGGACACAGCTGCCATGTGGAAGAAGGTGCTTTGGTCAGATGAGACAAAAATTGAACTTTTTGACCCAAATGCAAAACGTTATGTATGGCACAAACCTAACACTGCTCATCATCCTGAGTGCACCATCCCCAGTGTCAAATATGGTGGGGGGAGCATCATGCTATGGGGCTGCTTTTCCTCAGCGGGGACTGGGAAGATTGTAAGAATAGTTGGGAGGATGGATGGAGCCAAATACAGGGACATTTTGGAGGAAAACCTGCTGGAGTCGGCAAGAGAATTGAGGCTGGGGCGGAGATTCACCTTCCAGCAGGACAATGACCCTAAACACAAAGCTAAATCTACAATGGAATGGTTTAAAAACAAACATATTAATGTGTTAGAATGGCCCAGTCAAAGTCCTGACCTAAATCCTATTGAAAATCTGTGGAAAGACCTGAAAACTGCTGTTCACAAACGCTCTCCTTCTAATTTGACAGAGCTTGAGTTGTTTTGTAAAGAGGAATGGGCTAAAATGTCAGTCTCTAGATGTGCAAACCTTGTAGTCATACCCCCAAAAGACTTGCTGCTGATATCGCAGAAAAAAAGGGGGTTCCACAAAATATTAAGTCATGCTGTATGAATACTTGTGCACACCCCACTTTTCACTTTTCTACTTTTTGAAAAATAACAGAATCATGTATCATTTTGCTTTCACTTCACAGTTACTTGTGTATGAACTTTCAGTAAAAAAATTCAAAATAAAATCTTTATGTTTAGGGTTGTAAACATGACAAAGTGTGCAAAGGTTCAAGGTTTTAGCACTTTTGCAAGGCACTGGACTCCCGTAAGTACTTTAACTGAATTATATTATGGAAGAATACATGTGGATGCCAAAACAACAACAACAACAACAACAACCAAAAAGTGTGTGTGTGAACCAAGTAGAGGTTGTACCAGATCTGTTTTTAACCATGAAATGTGCTAATTGTTCTCGTAAAAACTAATTTGTCTTAATAGCCTCCCGCACTGTGGCTTTCCACGTAACCACAAACTAACAGTAAAGCCGCCAAAAAGTCAAAGTACTTTGAAAATAATATTTGGATTGGACTAACGTAAGATTAATTTACTTTCCCCCAAAATGTTATCATGTATGTAACAGACACTGCCTCACTATCAAACTAATGCCAAGACACAAGGAGACATAAAACAGGGATTAGAGGGGGTCATACTTTTAGCTGGGGAAGCAAAAAACAAATGGTGCTAAGCGACTACTGCAAAATGTTTACTGTTTGTGCGTGAGAATATGAGTTCAAGAGGGACTTCAAATAAGACACATACAGGCTGGCCTTCAAAACTGCTTATCTGCAGCCACTTTAAAGCAGTATTAAGTAACTCTTGCCCCTAGAGGCCATAAGCGCAACTGCAGGTGTCTTAGCAAGTTACGATTTTTTAACTTATTAAATGTCTTGGAGAGTAAAAGCGTAGTAAAACTACGCTGACAGAAAAGGTGAAGGGAGAGAGGGGTGTTGTACATCCATTTATACAATGGGAATATTTTTTTCACTCAAACTTGGCTGTAAATACTGTTTAAAGTTAGCTTTGCCCGTTAGCCTGTTAGCTTCTTCTCCGTGATTCTATTAGTGTGTAATTGTTGCTCCGCCCCGGTGGCAGTCAAATTACAAGCACGGTTTTCTGGCCAGAGACACCAGGGGGAGATGAAAGACCCCCCAATCATTCCATTAACACTTGCATTACCCCCAGAGGGACTATGGAAAGGATTTATTAAGGTAAACACGTTACTTAGTACTGCTTTAAACAGGGGGTATTATGCTTTTTTCAATCACATAGCACCAGTCTATAGCATACTACAATGATGACGTAACCTTCTGTTGGTCTGTATATGCAGTAAATTAAAATAACTGCCTTGAATAAAATTGCTCTCTCAAAATGGCTGTACTGAACGTCTTGAAATAGGCCTCTGTCTCTTTAAGAAGCTTTCCGACACGCCCCCTTCAGCACACTGCTGTGGCATCTAAACAACACTACTGTGCGGGGAGGGGGATCTGCTGAGCTGAGGAGCAGTGGTTGGTGGCTTGGCTGGTGGCGAAAGGTCCAGAGGCGTCTCCAGGAGGTGGGGGGGTTCCTAGGACTGAGGCATAGCTACACCTAAAATGGCTGCCGTCTAAGTTTTTACTGATTACTCAAAAATATGTGAATGAGCCAAGGCAACACTCCAGGCATGTGTTTAATGAGGGAATGACATAATAACATGATATAAAGCTTGAAAAAGTCGATTTTACATAATACCCCCCCTTTAAGTACTGGGAAGCATCTGACTCAGCACTGCACTGCATGTGGGTACTGCAGTTTGTGATTGACTGGTAGAAAGTACTTACAAATTTAAAAAAATAACTAACTTGTTTACCTTAATAAATCCTTTCCGTAGTCCCTCTGGGGGTAATACAAGTGTTAATGGGATGATTGGGGGTCTTTCATCTCCCCCTGATGTCTCTGGCCAGAAAACCACAATTGCAACTTTCCCTGCATCCAGGTCGGAGCCACCAATACACACTAATGAAATCACGAAGAAGGAGCTAACAGGCTAACGGGCAAAGCTAACTCCGGGCTACTGCAACTTAAACAGTATTTAGAGCCAAGTTTGAGTGAATAAAATGATCTCCATTGTGTAATTGGATGTACAATATCCCTCTCTCCCTTTGTCTTGTCTGTCAGCGTAGTATTTACTCTCCCGGACAATTAATGAGTAAAAAAAACCGTTATATGCTACGACACCTGCATTGGTGCTTATGGCCTCTAGGGGCATGAGTTACTTAGTTCTGCTTTAATATTATTTCTGTAGTTGAAGACAGAACATTGAACTCCCATGTTCCATGTGATTTTACTGAGAACATGCATCACCTCTGCTGTCAGTACTGGGGCTTCTCAAAAGTCCCAGACAAATGTTTTTATGTCAATGTAACTAAATGATATGGTATTATCTCACAGACAAACAGATTTATTTTAGCCAGAAATGTAATAAATAAATCGCCTTTCTACCACGGCTATTTCTGATGGTGTCAAAACAACTTTAACGTTGCGCGCCCTTGAGTCCTAAATACATTTTGCATAAGCGAGAAGATAAATAACTGTCGAACCCTCTGCACTGAACCAAGGCCCTTCCATCAACCAGAGCTGGAAATAAATGTTGCGCAACGCCAATCCAAGTGTAAAACCAACACACTGTACGCTACATCTATGAAAAAAATGCCAACTCAAATGTACTGAAAAGCACTTACGCGGCCAGATGTCCTCGCTCAGGGCTGAAAAGAGGCCGCTTTGAGATGAACGCTGATTGTTAGCTTCTCGTGAGATTTCGCTCCTGTTTTGTGAATTGTTTTCTCACACACTTTTAGACACAGAGCCTTTCTAAATCTGACAGCCATTTCCTTTGTCAGTTTAAGGCTTTCATCCAGCCTCCCACTCAAAGGCATGGGATACACTGGCGCCGGGATACTAAGTGTATTCAGCAAAACCTTTCCCCACTAAAATGACGCACACAACTACTTGTACTCAAAGTAGGCGCAGATAAACTTTGCGTTACGTTATGGAGCATGATCACACTGCAGGGACAAGTATGGTTCCAAAGTATTACACTCTCAATGCTGGCAGGTTGTGGAGTTGTTCTACAGCAAGGCTGCTTTACACATGCTCCGTGCTGACCTCAGTGTTATGAGATTGATTCCCTGACAGTTTGCTGAATGTCAAGCCCTTACTCTTCCTATACTGTCCGGTCCAATAAAGCCTGCGGGACCAAAAAAATCTTTAAATTGCGAAGGACACTAGTTAGGTCTCACAGGCAGCAGACTCTGGGGGGAAGGCAGATACTCAGACACTTTCCCGATCTCATTTTTATTCGCTTCCACATTTTAAAAGGTATTGATGGGCTGGCTTATTAAATTCTTAACTGTTGCCTGAAGAAATCTACTCAGTGGTTGTCAATTGATGTAGTTTGGGGAGCCACCTTCAACTTATCATGACAACAAGCCAAATGAATATATACACTTCAAGCCATTTGCAGTTCCACACCTATATTAGACTATTTCTTAAGGCCTGTTCAAGCATTTGCCTCTCTTCTCATGGAACTCTCCACCCAATCCATGTTGTGAAGTGATCCTGACAGAGGTTAGGTCAACATACGCAGACTTTAATGCCGGCCAATCCCCACTCACTGCCACAATACGAGCACGGCTATTTCCAGTGTGTGTCCAGTGACAAAGTTGCGAGGGCGAGCGATGTACGGGGGAACAACTCGCCGATTCATTAGGCCCCCAAAAGGACTTGTATTTCAAAGAGTGAGGAAAAGGAAAGGAAGTGAACTCTGGAGCGGGTCAGGCCTTCAAAAAGCACATAATCAGCCATAATAACACCAATATGATATCATAATTGAGCCTCTCTGTGACGCGGTGCCAGCTTCCATTCGCTGTTTGGGTGGAAAGTGAAGAGTGAGCCACTTTTTGCCATGCTAAAGGCCAAAAGGAGGATTTATGTTTCACAGGCGGCTGCATTTGATTAATAAGTCCAATGTTTAGATAAGGACAAGCAATTCTCAAGACTGGCTCCTGTCTGGACGAAACTGATATTTTTGGGTAATCCACTTTGCAGAGGATTTGTGTAAGCCTTTAGTTAAAACAATTTAAAAGAGGAAACGTTTCGGCTACTTTTTTATATATCGAAGTCTATTCATAAACTCCAAACACGGTATCCTTTTGACTTTCCTTATTTAGCATTAGCGAGCCCCCACACACTGATTTTTAAAGGGGATTTTTCCACTTAGAGAAAGGATCTGCCGGATTAGGAGTGTCTTAGCCATGATATTTTCTCATTACAGAACAAAAACCTATCACTATAATGGGATTTCATAGGAAAATAATGCAATGAGTCACCAAAAGTCACTTAGCACAATTTTGATTAACCTCTCAACCGCAGAAAAGTGCATTTTCTCCAGTTCAGCTTTACCCAAATCAAAAAGGTTACAGCCTATAGACCAGTGTATTGCCTCATTTGAAAGCTAAGGCCCCTTCCTTGATGAACAAGTAGGGATCTAATCGCCCCTGACACGGCTTCTCATCTTTGTTACTGTCCAGTGGCTTAAATTTCGGTTGTCAATGTCAATGTCAATGTCAACTTTATTTATATAGCACACTTAAAACAGCCACAACCGCCCAAAGTGCTGTACAACAAACATAAAGTACAATTGAAGAGTAAAAGCAGTCACAAAATATACAACATGAAACAATAAAAATAAAATACATGGGATCTGCTCAGCTTGTGTTGAAGGCCAAAGCAAAAAGATGAGTTTTCAACAACGACTTAAAAACATGAATGGACTGGGCCATTTTGACATTGTCATTGACATTGGTTGTATCTTTAGGCATATCCTGACCACTTACAAGTTTTATATTTAAACATGTATGTGGTGTTTTATCTTTGTATAATGTGTTTTAATGTTGACTAGTTCTCAGAATTGCAAGACAAATTTACCCATGGGTACAAATAAGTTTTTGTCACATTTTTAGTCACTTTTTGGTCATTTTTTCGTCATTTTTTTCTTCTTTATTTTCATCGCTTTTTCATAATTTCTTCATCACTTTTTCATTATTTTTTCATCACGTTTTTTTTGTCATGTTTTCATCACTTTTTTGTCATGTTTTCATCACTTTTTCGTCATTTTCCATCACTTTTTTTGTCATTTTTCATTACTATTTCGTAATTTTTTCCATCACTTTTCGTTACTTTTTGCCACTTTTTTGTCACTTTTTTTGTCACTTTTTGTCACTTTTTGATCACTATTTGGTCACTATTTTGATGCTTTTTTTCAAGAAGCTTTAAGATTTGGTTTATGTCGAACTGCAGAAAATGTGCTTGGTTCAGGTGGGGGTTAAGAGGTTAAAGGCATTTTCTATATCCCTAAAGCACTATGAGGAAACCAATACAATGTTGAAGACTTGTTGAGGTTCTTTACACAATTTAGTGTTCTCACTTATGAGCTTTACTTTACAGACTCAATGATAATAGTACAATGAAGGATAACAACATATTAAGCAAGTAAAAGTAGAACTAGGAGGAGCAGAAGTAGCAACAAAAAAACAACAATGTGATAAAGGAACAGTATAGGCCTAACTTCTTTCGACTTTTACCTTTTTTGTAAATGTTTCTACGGCAGGTCTCTCCTTTCCTTGCCTCCTTCCCCCGTCTCCTCACAGTTCCACTAATACCGTCTCCTGCGTTGACAAAGTGAACGTTTTCCTGGCGCTGTCAGCACGTGTGAGGCATCGACACAGAGTTACACCCATGTTTGAACGTCTCACAGTTACAGTGGTACCTTCTACATGATGCATGAGCGCCTTTTTTTTTAAACAGACTTGTAGGGCGTAATAACACCTTAGGAGACTTTCAACATCTGCGCAGTAAAGTCGAAGTGCTCCTAAGGTGTTATTACGCCTTAAAATATAATGCCCCTTTTTATCAACTTAGAAAATCGCCTTGTTGGGGCGACAGTGGCGCAGATGGTAGAGCGGGTCGTCTCATGATCGGAAGGTCGTGGGTTCGAATCCCGCCTCCTGACAGTGCACATTGTCGTTGTGTCCTTGGGCAAGGCACTTCACCCACATTGCCTCCAGTGTCTGCCTACACTGGTAGCCCCCTAGGAGAGACCAACAGGCCCGGTTTGAACCGTGAGGCCGTCCTTCCGTGGACCCACCACCTGCAGAAGGAGCCATGGGGGGCTGGTGCAGTGTGATTTGGGCAGCTCCGGCGGCTGCCCCCACGACCCGGCAACGGACAAGTGGAAGAAAATGGATGGATGGATGGATAGAAAATCGACATGTTTAATTTTGTGTAACTATACTTGGATCGTGTAAACGCTCACGTAACAGTATTTAAATAGGGAAAACGTGGAAGAGCTTGGTCGCTTCTAACTTCACCCCCATTTGGCCCCATAGAGGAGAGGAGGAGAAGCTAAATGCTAACAACATCTTTGGTCTTTTTGGGTGACTGAGCGCACACGTAAAGACCAGACAGCTACGCATCAACTCGTCTAAGCTCTGGTAAGAACATATCTCGGCCTATTCCTTTAAAGGAGCTGTATCATGCTATTTTAGCCATTCCAAAGTAAAGTATAGGCATTTATATGATATATTGTACCTCTATCACTATGGAGTACTCATTTTTGAGAGAAATATAAGTATTTTTGGGGGTATTTTCCCTACCCGGAAAACAAAACGCTTCGATTCAGTTAACTCCGCCCCTCTCTCCGCTCCACATTTGCAGTATTATAAATATCGCTTTATAATAGTTACTTTACATAATGCAGTTATAAGGAGTTGACATGTGCAACAGTTACATAAATGGCTAACACACATGCTAACACGCGTTTTGATTAACTCACCGCTCAGTCTGGCCTCCCCATGGGACATGCGTTGGTTATAAAAGTTATAAAAGTTTTAAAAGTTAATCCACTTTGATTCTGGCCAAGGTTTACCAAGCATCCATCAGGTGGGTTGATATAGTAGCTAGCTGAATCCCGGAAAGAAATTCCAACTTCTGGCGAGTGCACTCTTCTTTAGGAAGGTTGAATAGACCTGTTCCTCTCGTAGCCAAACCCGCATCCGTGGCATTATCGTTCGGTAAGAAAAAAGAACAGGCGGTGACCAGAGTATGTTAGAAAGAGCTAAGTCTTCAAAACAACACTTCTGCTGGGATCCATGGCTCCTCCAGCCGTGGGTGCATTTGATTAGCGTCGTGAGACCGCACCGATGCATCGGAGAGTTGCCTTTTTTTTTTTTTTTTTTCTTTATTGCTCTCTTACAACAACAAAAATGAAAAAGCTGTTTTATAAATTAAAACCAGGCCGTAAGGCATTACATTACAGACGTAGAGCACTTCCGTTCCTTTGTGACGACACAACTGAACAGCTCAGTGGTTTACCAGGAGAGGGTGGAGCAGCTGCTCAGAGAGCAGGATTCAGGAGGATTACTTAGAACTGTGTGAATGAAGCCAAAAACCGCTCTGGGGGTGTTTTTGATAAGGAAATAGCATAACAACATGGCTAAAAGCTCCAAAAAGTCGATTTTGCATGATATAGGACCTTTGACCGAGCACATTTTCTCAAGATCGGCTTTACCCAAATCTAAAAGCTTCTTGACTCGAGAGCTTACAGCCTATAGGCCAGTGTAACACCTCAAGTCAACAACGCAAGACTTTTTTCTCGTGTTGTTGCCGCGTTGTCGTCATATTTTTTTAAATTCTTTTTCAACACTTTTTGTTGCTTTTTTGTTGTTTTTTTCATCACTTTTGCCTGCGTTTTTGTAGCTCTTTTGTTGCATTTTTATTGCTCTTTTGTTACTTTTTCATCACTTTTTGGACACCTTTTTTGTTGCGTTTTCATCCTCATTTACGTCTTGTTTTGCTTTTAGAATTGGGTAAAGCCGAACTGGAGAAAATGTGCTCGGTTAAGGTCTGGCTTTGCATATTGCATAAGACCAAAAATGGAAATTCTTCTGCAAACATGCTGATTGTTGGTTTATTGGTTTATTCAAGTCTTGCAAGACATCTACGCACTCACTTAGTGTAAGAAATCTCCTTATAAGGCATGAGTACGTCAGTTAGTCAGTTTATTGTCGATAATGTTCACCGGCAACTCGAGGGTAGAAAGAGGGCGTTGCGTCAATATACTCAATAAAAGTGAGACTTTGAACTCACGGTTTCCTCCTTAGCTGCAGCAGAGCGCACCCTTGACTTCATCTGACAAGCCCATGAGAGACTGGCGACAACTAAATCAGCCGAAGACAGACCATTCAGATGTGAGGGTTCGACCGATGCGCATAAGAAGTCACGGCAATGGAGTGGAACACATCACCTGAAACTGTCACCGTCAAATCTGCCTTGAGAGAGAGAAACTACACTCAAAAGAGGAGCTCCAAGGATTGGTTTCCTCCAGAGATGGCCCTGTTAAGGAGTAGGCTGCACACCGGGATGAGAATAATAGACCAGTGCGCCCTGTGGCATGAAGACAGTCTTTGCGAATGTCTCGATTATGGTTGCAACATGGTGGACAATGCATCCATCCAGCAACAAGAAGAAAGAATAGGTAAGGTTCTGCAAATGTACAAACAACTTAATAGATATACCAATCAGTAAAATCCCAATCACTTCTGAAATCTAGTTCAATAACATGTATTCACACATTCTGCTTTGTGACCTAAATTCACAAGTATTAAGAATCATATTTATTTATATTCTGTTAAATTATAGGATTTAAGTTTTACATATGTTGGAAATTCTTTTAGTTTAACACTGTTTAAACCTTGTTATTTTTGTGCTGGTTTAGAAATAGATAGTGTTAATATTGTCAAACATTTGGCCTTCTCTTGGTTTAGACCTGGCTTCTTTTGTACTGCTTATCATAGGATTGGATAAATACCAAAATACATTTGTCCCATCTTGTGACGAGGTTTATATTTAAACTACAACAAACTTTAAATAGCAACATTAATAATGATGCAACATGATCTATATTTAAAAAATGATAGCGCCTCATGTTCTATTATAGTCAATGTACGTAAGATTTGATTCTAATTACAGCATTTCCTGTTTGTTTTCCATTTCATCTCTCATCAGGTGGCATCAACTTGCTGCCACTAAGAGGCCTGTCCTGCTGACTCAAGAACCAGCCTGTTGACATTTCTAAAGCACAGGCCAATGAGGAAACACTATGCGGTTTTGTAAATGTGTATATAAGTTAATGAAAGCAAACAACTTGAGCAAACAGAGCACACTCTTCGCTTCACTCGATCCATGAAAGACGTTGAACAACTACGACACGGGACTGTGGACCCAAATGTGAGGATACCACGATACGAACGGGTCGGACACAGTGGAGGTCATGGCGATGGAAGGGACCACATTACCTGAACTCAGCGGCGTACAACTGGATTGTGGAGGATACGAGACCAAACATGCCCCTCTGCGCAAAAGGAGGTCGAAAGACTGGTTTCCCCCATATATGAGCCAGCTGAGACAATTGGTGCACACCTGGATCATAGCTGAACAACTTGGCACTTGTATAGTGTTGAATCTGCGAGAAATGGAAGGTAAGGAAGTAAACATCTACGCAACAAATCCAAGATCTTCCAGGTATTCAGATATAGCTTTCGTTGTGGTCAAAGTGATGCTGTTTTCCGCTGTTTAGAGTCCTTAGTCACCTCGGGTTTAATTTTGCTTCGATGTTGACTATGCCATAGTTTAGGACATGCAAAATGAACATGGAAAATATTTCACAACAACTGGAACGCAATGATCTGATAATCAACAATAAAGTTTATGTTATACGCATGAGTAGCAAACAGGGTAATTCAAGGCTATTGAAGTCGTAATCATTGCACTGACGTAGGGAAAGGGCGTGCGACGCTGAAGGAATTGTAACTACTTTCCCCGGCCAAGTTTCCTCCTAACCATTTGCACTGACAGACAAAATATAATCCCAGTTCATGTCAAACCCATGTTGTTTACGTTTTCTTATGTCTTTCAACAGGTGTTCAACAAGTTACTGCCAGAAATACACCGAGGACCCACGAATGGCTTCACTCCCCAATACAGACAATGTAAACCTTTGTAAATGTTGTAAATGATTGTATTGTAAATAAATGCACATTTTGAGACCCTCGTTTGCATCATTTCTATATAATATGAATATTTCCGTACAAAACAGTCATGGGAGAAGTAGCGCATGTAAAATCATAACGACATAATGTATTTTCAGCACAAGCTTAATCCATTTTAGGAATTCCACAGCTACTGTATCGTCTCAACTTCGTAGGTCACCGACCATTTTTCTACTTGTGGTATCGCAAAAATAATCTTTTCTGCCCGCAAAATGATCGGCCCGCAATACAAACAGAGATCAGATACGGTAATGCTCCCACCAGCCGTGCCCTGTCCATAAATCACAATGACCACCAGATGACTGCAACTTGACCAGTCTTAATCGAGCAATGTTGGCACAGTAGTATGTCCCGCGCTAAGTAGACAGGCCGGCCCACCTGCTCGGCATGTGTGTGGGCTTCAGCTGATTCTGTGACCCTAGTGTTACGTAAGCGTATGAAGCGACGGAAGACTTTGGAGAGGTATACAAAGGAAATGATTAACCTCTTTACCCCGCCTTCACCAAGTGCATTTTCTCCAGTTCAGCTTTACCCAAATGGGGGGTTGTCACATTTTCAATGCTTTTTGGTCACCTTTTTCTTGTTCTTTTGTGACTTTTTTCCTTGCCATTTGGTCGCTTTTGTTTTGCTCTTTTGTGGCTTTTTGTTGCATTTTCAACACTTTTTTGTTGCATTTTTGTGGGGGGTTTTGTAGCATCTTCTGCGCTATTTTCTCGCGTTTGTGTAGCTCTTTTGCTGCTTTTTCATCCTCGTTTTCGTCTCATTTTTGTTGCTATTTCGGCTCTTTCTTTCAAGAAGCTTTTAGATTCGGTTGAGGCGAAATTGGAGAAAATGTGCTCGGTTCAGGTGGGGGTTAAGAGGTTAAACGTTATGGACAAAATCTGCCATAAAGTAAACATGTGGTAAATGGTCTCAACTTATATGGCGCTTTAGTAAAGTAAACAAAACATCATCAGAACTACAATATAGCATCAGAATAGGCCTACTGTATCTTGAGTGCCATTTTACATTTTTAAATCTCCCACAGTTACAATATCCCCAAAACTTTGTTGCATTGTACCGCCGTGTAAAAGGTCTCTGTTCTCTGTTCAGGCTTGGATTGAGTTGAGAGAGATACCATGTCCAGACACATCACTTGTCATTTCCTGAAACATGCCAGTTCTTCCTGAGGAGACTTTTTGAACCAAGCGCACAGAGGATGCTTTAGTAAGACTCGAATCGTGGATTAAACGGGGTTTATCCAGGTTTGTCGCTGAGAAGAAGCAGAGACTGCCGTAGATTAGTGGTATGTTATTCTTAGGCTGTGGTCTGTCAAAAATGGTTGGATTGACTGATGTGTGTTATAGAACAATGGTCTGTTTTAGAACAACCTGTCGACATGTAGATGGTGCATGCCATTCATTTGATCATTTATTGATTCGGTCTAGAGTAGCTGTAGCCAATTACTACTACAACTCAAAGACAAGGTCAAAAATATTATACCAATTTGGTGATTTAAAAAAACTATGTAAAAATTGCCTGACAGCTTTTTTACTTTTCTGAGTTCAGTCGTGTATCTGGGGTATTCATCACCAGAGTCTGGCTCCAGGTGCCTGCCTATATGGAGAAAAATGTATACAATTTTCTACAACTGAACGGCACTTTGGCAGTAGTTGATTGCTTGAAAAAAATTTGAAAATGAAATGGCAGCAGCTAACAGTTTTTTGTCAACTACAGTGCCTCTCGAAAGTACTAATACACCTTGAACTTTTGCACATTTTGTCATGTTTACAACCATAAACATAAAGATTTTATTTTTAATTGTTTTACTGAAAGTTCACACACAAGTAACAGACAACTGTGAAGTGAAATCAAAATGATACATGATTCTGTTATTTTTCAAAAAATAGAAAACCGAAAAGTGGGGCATGCATAAGTATTCATACAGCATGAATTAATACTTTGTGGAACCCCCTTTTGCTGCAATAAAAGCAGCAAGTCTTTTGGGGTATGACTACAAGATTTGCACATCTAGAGACATTTTAGCCCATTCCTCTTTACAAAAAAACTCAAGCTCTGTCAAATTAGAACAGCAGTTTTCAGGTCTTTCCACAGATTTTCAATAGGATTTAGGTCAGTACTTTGACTGGGCCATTCCAGCAGGTTTTCCTCCAAAATGTCTCTGTATTTGGCTCCATCCATCTTCCCAACTATTCTTACAATCTTCTCAGTCCCCGCTGAGGAAAAGCAGCCCCATAGCATGATGCTCCCCCCACCATATTTGACACTGGGGATGGTGCACTCAGGACGATGAGCAGTGTTAGGTTTGTGCCATACATAACGTTTTGCATTTGGGCCAAAAAGTTCAATTTTTCTCATCTGACCAAAGCACCTTCTTCCACATGGTAGCTGTGTCCTCCATATGACTTCTAGCAAACTTCAAACGGGATTTCTTATGGCCTCCTTTCAATAATGGCTTTCTTCTTGCCACTCGTCCATGAAGGCCAGATTTGTGTAGAGTACGACTTATAGTTGTCCCATGTACAGATTCCCCCAGCTCAGCGGCAGTACGTCGCAGCTCCTCCAGAGTTATCTTAGGGCACTTGGTTGCATTTCTTACCAGTGCTCTCCTTGTTCGGTCTGTTAGTTTAGGTGGACGGCCGTGTCTTGGTAAGTTTGCAGTGGTGCTATACTCTTTCCATTTCCGAATGATGGATTGAACAGTGCTCCGTGAGATGTTCAAATCTTGGGAAATCTTTGTATAACTTAACACTGCTTTAAATTTTTCCACAGCTTCATCCCTGACCTCTCTGGTGTGCTCCTTGGCCTTCATGATGTTGCTTAGAGACCAATACACTCCGACCATAGCTCTGAGGCCCTCACAGAACAGCTGGAATTATACTGAGAGTAGATTACGCACAGGTGGCCTCTATTTAGGGCAAGGTGTGAACAATCTGCAGTCATTAGGAATGTTATAAAGGCAATTTAATGCACTCAGAAAAATGCTGTATGAATAGTCTTGTGCACGCCCCACTTTTCACTTTTCTATTTTTTGAAAAATAACAGAATCATGTGTCATTTTGCTTTCACTTCACAGTTGTCTGTTACTTGTGTGTGAACTTTCAGTAAAAAATTCAAAATAAAATCGTTATCTTTATGGTTGTAAACATGACAAAATGTGCAAAAGTTCAAGGTGTATTAGTACTTTCGAGAGGCACTGTACCTCCAAGTTTCACGCTTTAAAAAACGCACAGCACAGCTCTTGTGTGTTAAAGTACTTGAATAATTATACTAGTTACTTTCAATTCGTTTTATGAACTTCATTACCTAGATTTTTTAGTTACTCCATTATAATCCTCTGTGCCGAGCTCTTCATGCTAAAAAAAATGAACAAAAAATGAAAAAAACATACTCCGCAGGATTTGGCTTCTAAATAATTCCTGTACTGCAGTCCATCCATCCAGGCTCTGTCTTCCCTAGTGCCCACTGTAGAGACAAAAACACCATTCGTCTGCGCGAGCGTGGCTGCTGCCTGTGATAGATTACACAGTGCTGTGTAGGAAGGCCGTTCCAGCATGTAACACCAACTGAGAAGGCGATGTTAAAAAACACTTGTCTTGTGTAGAGACTGCAATTCGTCAAAGAGAGGCTCAGAGGGCAGGTAAAGGTGAGAGCGCTCGAGCATTAAATTGTGAAAAGAAACACATCACGGAATACAGATGACCGGCTTCATGTTGGTTTAGCAAATTTGGGGGTTTAATTCATTTGTTCTGGCAACTGTCTGCTTTTGCACATTCAGACAGAAGAGAGGAGGGTTCTTAAAATGTCAGAGTGTTTGTATTTTAAGCATAACACACCTGCTTGATCATGTTATTTCTAATCACTCTGGAGGAGAAAGGAAATGAAATAAATTTACTGGTAATAAGGTAAAGTCAATTATTTACTTTTTGAATGCTGTATCACGCAAGCATTTGATTTTTTAGAATTTTTGACAAGTGGCATATAGTTAACGGTTGCATTTGAAGGACTTTTGACTGTTCAAATGAGAGGTTTTGATTATTATTATGGTCCTAACTTCTCGTAGTGTGAACTATTAGTGGTAATTATAGCAGTACAGCATCAGTGGACATTACTACTATTTTGAGTAGTAATGAAGCTTCAGCGCAAATTCAGCCTGGGAGACTTCCCTGCAGCATTCATTCAGTGCCTCATCACTGGCAGCTCTTCACCAACCATCCAGTCATCCAATCACAGCCCCAGCTCAAGCCACACCTTCGCGACAGCCAATCACCGCAGCTTCTCATTCCAGCTTCAGCCATTTCATCGCCCAGGGTCTCCTTCCCAACCTTCCTCGTCCATCACTCGGCCGTTTCCCAGCTGTGCTGCGCCCCTCCTCCGCCTGGCCTCTCCTCGGCTGTGCTCGTCGTTGTCAACTAGCCGTCCCAGGTCTCATCCTCTACCACCACCAGGGTCCGGGCTCCGGGGGAATATTCTGTCTAACATTCATCATCGCCATGTATTTCATGTACATTCATTAATACAATCTTCCGTTGGGATCTGAGCCCCAATTACGATTCATGTTCAATAAAACTTTCCAAACGCCACTCTGTTTCTGCGAGTCTTTTCAGGTTGAAATACATATTTACTTACAAAACTCAAATAACATTGTACTTCAACCCAAGGAATAATATTTTGTGCCAATGCCACTACTTTTGCTCTATACACTAATCCATTCATTCATTCATTCATTCATTCATTTTCTTCCACTTGTCCGTTGCCGGGTCGTGGGGGCAGCCGTTGGAGCTGCCCAAATCACATAGCACCAGCCCCCATGGCTCCTTCTGCAGATGGTGGGTCCACGGAAGGACGGCCTCACGGTTCAAACCGGGCCTGTTGGTCTCTCCTAGGGGGCTACCAGTGTACGCAGACACTGGAGGCAATGTGGGTGAAGTGTCTTGCCCAAGGACACAACGACAATGTGCACCTTCAGGAGGCGGGATTCTACACTAATCCAATTATTCTTATTTCTGCTTCTGCTTATTTCTACTTCTGTATCAACCAACTCAATTGAAAAAAATAATACCATTCCCACTTACAGGTTTGTACTCAACCTGCCATGACAACTGCCAATTAGAGATAAACTGGCCTAATTGGATACGTATAAAGCATGTACAAGGCAGAGTAAAGTATTCATACAATGAAACACATAAAGCATCTGTCGGTTTACATCACATCAGTGGATACATGGATTAAAATGGACAGCTGGTACAGAGCAATTACAACATGAGGCTCCGCTGCGGGCCAGTGAGTTCAGGCTGGACCACGGGCTACATCTGCTGCTCCTGCTACACAGATCCAACAAACCGGCTGATTTCACACAGAAGTGACGGGATGATTGATGACAACGTTTTTATATGGGCTTTTGTAAGTAGCGAGCTGAAAAATCCTCAGCATTTCATCTTGGGTTTTTCAGTGAGGAATGATACTCAGCTAGGAAAAAAAAAAATATTGAGGCATATTCGGCCGAATGGAAGTCATGAAAAAAGGTGTGCATGAAACATAACCTTAACAAGCACTCCAATTCCATACAGCTTACGTCTGAATCAAAGTAAAATGCAATTTGTGGGTGAGAAGGGGCTTGAGTGGAAACTTGCATTATGTCGGTCAACTCTGTTTGCAACAGAAACACCCAATTCATATTAAAAGGAGTTGCCTGTGTCACCGATAGCCCATAAATATTTAGATAAAAGAGTTGGGGATGGAGAATGGATAGAGAAAAAGATAGATGGCGCTTGTATTTCTGCGCCTGAGTGCCTTTTAGATAACAACAAGTCTGTTCTGTGGACTAAAATCGCCTTATGTATCAGCCAAAGAAATAAAGGAGGAGGCCCATACTTGTCCATTATATTTGATTTACTGGTTCGAAGTGACCTGGAAGCTTTAATTAAGAGAAAGCGCTGGAAAATGTTATCTTGAAATGAAAACATGGCTGCAACTACATGCCGCGCTTTATGTAAGCCTACAAAAAAGGACCCCACAACCAGGGTTAATACTCAAACCGATTTTAAATTACAGGCTTTTATAATTAACTGGCAAATGCTCACACTGTTTAAAATGCAGGCAGTAGACCAGCCCTCCCCGTAGGCCAATCCATTAAGCGATGTTTTCCTTTTAACAGAAGAGATCAAAATCTGGCTGTATCTTCGTCACCACCGCAGGAGCCCAGTGCAAATTAAACTTCAGCTTTCTTTCGAATCAATATCCAACATTTTACCCATGTCGGGGAGATTTAGCATTTGAGAAAAGACTGAAATTCGAACTGGTCAACTCGGACAAGAATCTCACTGCTTTTCAGTCTAAACTACGCGGTTAACTGCATAATAAGATCCCAACGAGACACAGTGTTTTGTTGTTTGCTAAGGATATTATACTGCCCAAATAATTGCTGTCTTTGCAATTTCGGTGGAGGGTGGATTTTCTATGGTAATAATAGGAAATTCCAAACTCTATTTGAGGATGTAAGAAAAATACCAAGATAACCAGAGAGAAATTGCCATCCATGTAGAAAATAAATGTTCCAATCCCTCCTAAGTTTCCTTAATCTGTCTTTACCCAAAGCTATACAAGTCCAAAAAGCCTTCAAATTTAGAAGGAATTTTTTTTTGCGGCATTCCTTTACCCAAATTAAGCCGCTCATGTCGCAGCGCTGCCCAGCAAATAATCTTGATTTCCATATTCTATTAAACCATGATCTCATCTGGTTGGCAGCAAATACCGTAGTGAAACGTTGCCCTGCCTGAAACATGGCATCTTTACACAGTCCTCTATGCCTCATTATCTTTGAGCGAATGGTCACTGCAAACTGGGCACACGGTGGAAAGAATTTGCCTGTTTTTTTTTGTTTTGTTTTTGCACAAGTCAATAAAGTGCTATGCCCCGCGATCTAGCGGTTGCGTGCCTGTTCCACTTTACGACCATGTGTTCTGATTAAAATATAATAAAATCGACATTACATTCTGACAGAGCTGCTGGCCATATGTTGCTGCTGTGACATTAAAGTCGCTGACATTGAGTTTCGCTCCCAGACAATGCTGTTGTCTCGCCAGAATATCCATAAAATGATACCGCTCAGGCAAAAGGGTCACACGCAAAAGACAGGATACCAGGAGCAGATGGCGATATGCCCCGAGAGGGAACGGCCGCAACAGAGCTAATGTTTGTGTTAATACTCCTTTGTCTTGAATAATGATGCAGTGAGAAGAGGAAAAAAGTCCAAAACATGCCATAAAAAATGATACACGAGGATGCTGCAGATGCTAGATTACACAGAGAAGGCAATTTGAGCGATGAGCAGAACAAATCTGGTGAAGGTGCATAGGCTTCGCAAACTCTTAGGCAGGTTTTTAATGAGAATATGAAAAACTGTAGATATGCATGTACAGTATACGGAGGATCGGAGAAAATGAGTTTTCACAGTGACACAGGGAGAACTTTTAACCTCTTAACCCCCACCCGAACTGAGCACATTTTCTCCAGTTTGGCTTTACCCAAATCTGAAAGCTTCTTGAAAAGAGCATCAACATAGCAACACAAAATGAGACGCAAACGACGATGAAGGCATAACAAAAAAACATGGAAGAGGTGGCAAAAATGTGACAAAAAATGCAACAAAAAAAGGGCAACAAAAAAGTGACGACAACACAGCAACGCCGCAGGGAAAAAGATCACTTTTGATCAGCTTTGTTGGTCTTAGCTTTCAGATTAGATGTTACTCTGGCCTATAGCCCTCCAGTAAAGAAACCTTTAGATTTGCGTAAGGTCGGCCGAACTGGAGAAAATGTGCTCGGTTCAGGTGTGGGTTAAGAGGTTAAAACCAGCAGTGGAAAGCAATGAAGTAAAAGTAGTAAAAGTACTGTTTACAACTTCACGTATATTGGTGATCAATTTGTGTATCAGCAAGCTGCTCGCAAAAGGACTAAGGTACGAAAGTGAGAGTGTTAACTTTTGTTTTGTTTTAGCATATTGGTACTGTCATATAATAAGCTGTGTTTCAGAAAGTTTACATAAGCGTATTATCTAATGCCTCAAGGAGAATATTATGCCAGTAACAACACGACTGACAGTTGATAATGTGCAGTTATTGCTTCGACTTGTGACAATGATGCCAAGGTAAAAAAAAACTCTCCCAAACATCCCATTCATACTTGCATAATTGCTTTCAAGAGGTGGAATGTTGTGATGAATGACACGGATGACACTTGGGCGGGAGCCAAGATGGCGTCTTCTCTCGGCGGTGGACCCGTCGTGGAGAGAAAAGGGTCTTGGCACATTCCTGCCATATTAAAGGCACAGATCAGAGGCGCCGGGAGGAGGTTTATGTGGCACCTCGTGTGTCTGTGTTTATCTAACTTTATGTTCTCCGAGCATGTCTCCCCCAGTGCCCCCTGTAAATGATCAAATATTTGTTTATTTTTTCACGTAGTTTCTCTCCAGTCACTGTAAAACAAACAAAAAGGCTATTGGACATCTAACTTAAATAGGTCAATCGTAAATGTAAACATTTGGGAGAAACATAGTAGATATAGTAGAATTTAAAAGCAAAGGGAATGATTCACAGTGCAAAGAACACGCCACAATTAATGACGTAATTTAGCTAATGGCACGCTCACAAATCCACTGCGCTGTAAAAAAAATAAAAACACACAGTTTGAGTGCAGAACTGCAATGAAGGGCTTTGAAAATGCAGACGACACCTGGAAGTTCCTACCAGTGTGAACAGGATTACCCAAACAACTTCATTTTCTTGCATTTTAATGACAAAAAAACTGCAGTCGTTGTGTTTGGTCCCAGTGAGTCCAGAGCAGTCACTCGCGACCTTGGGGTTCTGACACAACACTCTAAAGACTCGGTTACTAACTTGAGTGTGAGGTTGGACAGGGACTTCAAACTTGACATACAAATTAGTTCTGTTGTCAAGTCAAGCTTTTTTCAATTGCGCCAACTTGCGAAAGTAAAACCTGCCATATCCAAACACGATTTTGAGATTTTAATTCATGCTTTTATTACAAATCAGATTGATTATTGCAACTGATTATTTCAAAATGCAGCCGCTCAGCTTCTAACTGGAACCAAAAAATACGAGCACATCTCACCAATTCTAAAATCTTTGCACAGGCTCCCGGTTCGCTTTCGCGTTGATTTTAAGATTCTTTATAAATGCCTCCATGGCCTCGCTCCGCGGTATCTGTCACACTTGCTGCAGTCCTACACCCCCGGCTCACGCTCTCAGGTCGGCAGATCATTTTTTGCTTGTGGTGCCACTGGTGCCCAAAACAAACAGGAAGCTGCTTGTGTGTAATATTCACTAATAAATAGGGTGACCAGACTTTCCACATTAAAAACTTGGACACAATGGGAGTTTTTTGGGGGTAGCCAAATTGTGACTGTTTTCACTCACACTGAATGGTCAAACTTCCTGTTTATGAAAGTCTAATCTCAGTTAAATGCATCGAGGTGATAGACCTTTAGCTGTTTAATTGGTTCAGCCTATAATCAAACTCTGTGTTTGACGCATACATGACCAGAAGTCATTAAGTTTCTAGCAAAAAAGCTGCTTTAGGCATGGTACTGGTGAAAAACCGGGACACCTGGGACAAAGTTTGTGTAAAACTGGGACAAATCAATGATTTTGGATAAATCCACTGGGACATGGGACAGAGGGCTCAAAACTGGGACTGTCCTGGGTAAACTGGGACATCTGGTCACTCTACCAATAAATTGTTTTAGCTTAAATATCTTTTTAATTCTAAGCTTTGTTTCCCAGTTTATTGAATATAATCGAATGTGTTGTATTTTACAGTGGTTGCCACCTTCCCTGTGGGGCCTATGTTTTGTTTTGTAGCTTGCATGTGAATATGTGGAAATTCCTGACATTTCTGTTTATTTGCTCAGTGTATGCTAACCATGTCCATTCATTCCCGTATAGGCCGGGCGAAATTGAGAGACAGCGTGTATGCTAGGTATGTTTGTTTTTACATTACAGCTCCCCGTGGGCCCCGGCTGACAAGCGCTCCGTTATCTCAGAAAATGGTTTCACTGCAGCAAGCGGCAAAATTAGCTCGTGCATGGCCCTCCCTAGTCTTCATCGTAATCTCCATCCGTATGGCTATAACGTCTTTATTTAAAAAAAACACGATGGAGTTCTTCTGAAATGGAAATATTTGCTGCTGGGGGCATCGCTGCACTGAACCCAAGTCACTCAAACTACTACAGAAATTCTTTCCCAAACAAACCTTTGTCAGTAAAGATAACACTCCACTTGTTCCAACAGTGGTGCACTTAGGAGTGACAGTTTCCAAATAAGTGGGAAGAATTACTCAGCATTCTTCATGTAAGTGCTGCTCACTCTGTGCACAGCGCTCACGAGGCCAGTGTGCCGGCCTGGTTTTAAGCATGTGGACTTACAGAGACTTTTCTGTTAATATTTCATTAAAACGTTGGTCAAGGGGAACATATAGTCTATAATTGAGGCCAAAGAACATTATTTCGGGTACCACATTAAAAAGTTTGAAATAATGTCAGCGGTAGTGAGAATGACACATTATAGAACGGTGAAAAGAACCTTTCACTATCAGTTAATGGCATGCTGGAAAATCTACATGAATAACACACTTTGGATTAACCCGTTAAGCCCCGCCTTAACCGAGTGCATTTCCTCCAGTTCGGCTTTACCCAAATCTAAAAGCGTCTTGAAAAAAAGCATCAAAAGAGTGGCAAAACCGTGTCCACACACACAAAAAGTGATGAAAAACAACAAAACAGTTACAAAAACGCATCTTCAATGAAGGTTCTTGAGTCATCTTCTTGTAATCTGTAGTTGAAGTCTCAAACATTTCGCCTCTCATCCAAAACAACAAAAAACGCGACAAAAACGGGACAAAATATGTGACAAAAACGTGACGACAATGCGGCACCAAAGCAAGGAAAATCTTAGCTCAGTTTTGTAGGTCTTAGCTTTCAAACGAGGCTGCAAGCTCTCCAGTCAAGAAGCTTTTAGATTAGGGTAAAACTGGAGAAAATGTGCTCAGTTAAGGTGGGGGTTAAAGGGACTATACCCGATTTTGAACCCTTTTAATCGAAATGTGACGACATGGGTATGTTTACCGTCACAGCCGTCCTTCGGAGTCACTATATGATGGAAAAAAGATAAACCCCTTTTAGTCACATATTGACTATTTGGGTTGACCATACACAACACCAACAAATCATAATGCGGCGCAAACTTCACGCATCAGTTCAGTTACTTTTATAACAAAAAATAATTTTACCTTACAAAAAGAAAGTCGGGTATAGCTCCTTCAAGGGGTTAAGTGACAGAATTCAGGAGGTTTGGATCAAATACAGTAAGGTATGTTCATGTGCTAAAGGCAGCCCAAATTTAGTTGATGCAGCATCATTTTTTATATCCATTCCCTTTTCTTTTTTTTGAAAATGGAGAATACCTGAACAATATAGACAGAAAAGTGAAGCAGCAGCCATTAAATTGTCAGCTGCAGCCTCGATCGCCTTTTAACTCACACAACTGACAGCAACGCGATAGTCCTCTTTGTGAGTGTCTTTTGTCCAAAACTTCAAATAACACTCTCTCCGTAAGAAGCGACAGAACCTTTTTTTTTTTTTTTACAGCCCAGTCGAACATGAGCGCTATCGGATGGCTTTATGAAGTGTGGGTACATTGTCAGCGTATGGAGGAGAAGAAGAAGAAGAAGAATGAAGAAAAGCGCCTGACATTCAAGCTGTAAATCTGTCGATGATGACCTCACACGCTATGGTCATGGGAGGTAACTGGTTCATGCACGGGACACGTTGGGGGAAAATGTGCTAACTTTAGGAGGTTGCCAGGCCAAAAAACATGGGAGGGATTGTTGACTTTGGTGGTTCTCTCTTTAACAAAATAGATACCTGCTGCTGTCACTGAGCTCGGGCCAACGCAGGGAAGTGGCAGTCTATAAAGTGAGGAAAAGAGTGTCGTATTGAGTTGGATAGCCTCGAGTGTATTTATCTCTTGAAAAAAATCGTCCTTTTTTTCCGATTATTTATTATTATTTTTTGGCTGCCCTATATGCCCACCTCTGCTAAGAATGTGGGCGAACACGCTGAAATCAAATGAGTAGTGAAGAAAATAATTGGCTTTGGCCCGGATTCGGCGTGACTTTGAGTTCAGCAATGCAGCGGTGTTTACACAGCTGGGACGAGTGCCCAGGTTGCCTCAGCGGGGCGCATGGGTTTGGCACAACTGGGCACGGCTTCAGAACAAAGTCTACCGGGCGCATCACCTCTCCCTGTCCTCCCCCCCCTTCGCCCCTCGCCGAGGCCGGGTTCAAATCCGCTCAAGTCCAGGAGCCATCTTGTAATCATCAAGTCGACGCGCGCCAAAACTATGTCCTTAAGCTCTTAGCAGCGTCTGTCAGTGAGCTATGGTAATGGCTCCCGTGGCGAAACGTCTTCTCCAAACTCTCTGACAGGACGCCCATGACAGCTATAGTCTTTCGCAGGGAATACACTAAACTATGCGCAAACGTACTTACCTTTATGAACTTAAAAAATAATTCTCTAAAATGTCAGTATTATGCGAAAGTCGGCCTTTTTAAACAAAATTGTGATGAAAGAGTGATGAAAAAAACAACAAAAGCCATGAAAGAGTGACATGAATGCGGTGAAAAAGTGACCAAAACACGACAAAAGCGCTTTAAAGCAGTACTAAGTAACTCTTGCCCCTAGAGGCCATAAGCGCAACTGCAGGTGTCTTAGCAAGTTACGATTTTTTAACTTATTAAATGTCTTGGAGAGTAATTACTACGCTGACAGAAAAGGTGAAGGGAGAGGGGATGTTGTACATCCAGTTATACAATGGGAATATTTTTTTCACTCAAACTTGGCTGTAAATACTGTTTAAAGTGGCGCTAGCCCGCAGTTAGCTTTGCCCGTTAGCCTGTTAGCTTCTTCTCCGTGATTCTATTAGTGTGTATTGGTTGCTCTGCCCCGGTGGCAGTCAAGTTGCAAGCATGGTTTTCTGGCCAGAGACACCAGGGGGAGATGAAAGACCTCCCAATCATCCCATTAACACTTGTATTACCCCCACAGGGACTACAGAAAGGATTTATTAACACGTTACTTAGTACTGCTTTAAAAAAAAAAAAAAGCGACGACAACAACAAAAAGTTTACAATCAGTGTGGAAGGACTTAGCCTTAAAAATGAGGCGTTACACTGGTCTATAGGCTGTAAGCTCCAGTCAAGAAGCTTTTAGATTTGAGGAAAGCCGAACTGGAGAAAATGTGCTCGATTTACCCTATGAGATTCACTCATTTAAAACAAATTCCCGTCGCTTCTTATGTTTCTTTTTGCCCCTGACGGTTTGAAACTTCCAGTGCTTTGGCATATCGAATGGTTGGACAGTCTCCCACACGGGAGTCGAGGCACTGAATAAGGTTTATTGTCGAGAGGAACAGGTACAGATCGTTCAAAGTGAACAAAGTGAATCTCCACACATCCAGCCCGCAGCGCCAAGACGCTTTGTGATGATACATTATGCTCGACTTACAATCGTAACACACTAAAAGACAGGAGCAGGGCCCATAAATTCTTGTAACTTCGAATCCGATTGAAACTATGGGAAAGGGAGCTGAGCGGGTACGTGATGCTTATATTGTGCAAAGATATTAGGTTATGCTGCAAAAATACCAAGGCTAAGGTGTTAAGCAGTTGTAAAAGCCTGAATGCATAATAATATAGGGATTTGAGTTTCATTTCGCTTATGCACAAAGCAGAGAACAGACAAAATGAATCGGATTACACAGCACCGCATCAATAAAACATAAGCAAAGTTCTATCTTATCTTATAACTTTCCACGGAAATATAATAGGCTCTTATCGGAAGCATCCTGACCACTAACATATTTAAGTGGCTTTGTTCAAAACCATAGTTATTCAAATGAAGGGGACATATAAGCCAGCTGTCTTTTAAAGCATGTACATTTAGAAAAAAAGAGAACAAAAATCCTGACAGCGTTGACTCCTACTGACATCTTAAGTTTCAATCTGATAGTCGCGAAAATTGCTCGTGCAAACCTAAACCTTCATAATGTGACTGTGGCAGGCCTCCATTGTAGCTGGCGTGCGGGACAGGGACGGGGTCAAATTCTGCGGCTTTTAAAGTGTCAGAGATAACAGAGTGACACCAAGACCCAGGGGCCGAGTCTGCAGTCAGAAGGAGGTCAAGTGCAAAGCTTCAAGTGTCTTCACTGAATGTGTATTAGAAAGGCACGTCAACCGCATAAGTGCTACATGTTTTCAGAAGAAACAAGGAGTGTTAGAGTGGAAATGGACCATCTCACAAGAGTAAACATACAACAACGGCGCACAGCTGCAGCGGCTCTGGGCAAACAGTCCTTCTGTATAATGCAATATTGATGTACAATTTATGTATAAGACACTGTTCCTTAAAATACTACACATTTTGGATTTCTTTAGACCACATTTTCTATTGTCCAGTTGAATGTGGTTGTCTTTTTTTCTTTTCATAAACAGTTTTTGTCATTTTCCTTCTCATTAAGAAGTAAGGCGGGACAACGTGACATTTCAAAGCTGAAACACAATGACCCTGTGAAGACACTTCCTCTGATCCCCACCTTGTCCTGTTCACCTTTTCCCGCCACGCCCACTTTTGCCTCTTTTCGCCACGGCTCAGCAATCCCGTTGTGATGACACTTCCGGTAGAGAGTCCATTCAGAGGGCAGAACGATGTCAAATGTAAAATATGACGCACAGGAGATTGATTTGTGTAAAATGTCCAGTCCACTAAAAACGGCTTTGCGTCCGTGTAGTAACAGATGTTTTCTTCACATCCCCAGTCCTATATTAACTAATACGAGTGAAGGGGAGGGCACAACAATTCATGGCGACGCCCACGAGAACCTCCGGAGCGTTACATTCTGAGTGACAGGCTTATTTGACCAACTCTAGTTATAGCTCTCTACACTACATGTACATGAATTGTGGAAAAATCTAAATTGTAGCCTAGGCTCTGAAAGGAATTTATACTGTTTGTGATATAGCCCGAGTAATCTTGTCGGACGTACCCCCGATTCCCTGCCCAACAACCAGGACAGTATAACTTCACAGTAATGCCAAGAAAACATGATATCCAACCTCAATGCATCTGGCACATAAAATGTCCTGATATTGATACAGGTGGCCTCCCAAGCCGAACAATAGCCGTCCCCATAACGGCTCCCTCTGGAAATTGAACAGCCTGCCCCTGGCCATGTATACCGTGTTTCCAAAAAGGACCAACGGGACCCGAGAGATTAGCCCCGGTGCCCGTAAATCTGATGCCTTGAGCAGGTGGACAGGTAGTGAGCACTCTGTTAATCTTTAAGAGTTTGCTGGTCAGGAAGAAGGGAATTATAGGTCACAGAGAGGACAGTGAAAGTTAGACAGTCAGGGGGCAGAGGGAGGGCGGGGAGGGGTGTTGGCACTGACAACGCTGACAGCTTTAGAGATGTGATGACAGGCGAACAAAGAGCTACACTGCTTTAACTTTGTGGCAAATGTTGAAAAATGAACCATTTTAGATTAGATTTTCAAGTTATTTAACCTCTGGAGGGAAGACATGAAAATTTCTTTCAAATAGAGCCAAATATTGCACAAAGGCCAATCTACAGATGTTTCATAGAATTATGTGTGGCTTTCATATAAAATGCTTCTAGTCAGAAAGTTCATCGTAGGCTTTTATTAAAAACGCTGCCTGGACATAAAAGAACATGTTTAACTTTGATCGCATTACTGTGGCATTGTTTAAGCTTCTGCAATATCACAAGATTTATTTCCATCCGATGTGTTATGATTTTTTCACCAAGATCTTGTGTCGATAGGGGCATGAGACCATTTACCATCATGGGAGAGTCAGGACAGCAAAGTCAAGCCACCAAACCGCCAAGATTCTCAAAGGACTTATGCTCCCTGAACCACTCTTTCCCTAACTGAACCCGATGAATCCAGGTATTGTCATCTTGGAATTTGCCCATCAGGGACGGAAAAAACATGGTCATTCAGTATATTCAGGTAGCCAGCTGACCTCATTCATTGGGCACATAATGTTGCTGAACATAGTCTGCACTGAGCATTATGCAACCGCAGCAAACACAGATCCAGGTGGCCATGCATTGTATTTATCTATCCATTTATTGACTTGGATCAGCTGCACAGTATAAATTAGTCATTTCAAAGCATAATAAAATGTTTTCCACATGATAAAAATCAATGAATAGAGTTTGGCATAAATTGTACTGTTTCTTTGTTCAATCTTTCAGCATTTGTTACATGCATTTTGCTTACATGCACGGTAATGAAACCAAGCAGTGTTTTCAAGAGAAAACCACCCAATTATTTCTCCCAAACAAAATCTTAAGTCTCTGTAAGTTATGTCGGCCACAAATGCGAAAATCAAAGGGCTCCAACACTAACTTTCGCGGTGCCAATGGATTTAGTGCAAAAAGCAAAAGAACTTACTGTGTGGCCTTTTTTTTAATTTGAAACAAGCGGTGGTCTGTCCTTACATCACCCGGTATAGGGTCGAGAATACGGCTACAACAAGTGAGCACCAGCCGGGGCAATTAGCATATCTTCGCGACACATAGACTTTGACACGCAAGGCACTGACTGACAGTTGCAGAATCCCACCTACAGTGTGATATGATTGTGTATAGCGTCTGTAAGTAGGGAGTCGATTTGCAACAGTGAGCTTGAGGAACATCTGGTGTCAAATCTATTCAGCGACCTGGATTAGCAAAGGCGGAAAGAAAAACATGCACTCACAGTCTGCGCTTTCCTGTGAGCAAATGCCAAGCTCGTTTTAATCACCGAAGGGGTAAAGCTTTCCAAAGTTGTCAGCTGAACTGGGCTGGTTTGGAGTTGAGGACGTTATGCCTCTTAACTACTTTCTGCTCTCAGTTTGGGAAATTCTGGGTTGACTCTTTAATGTGTAATTCAGTAGTTACTGGAACCTCTGGGCTGATGTAACATTGGGATTGGGAGAATAGGCCAAAACAGTTACTGGTGCACACCCATTACACACCACATTACACATTTCAGATATTTGCCAAAATATTTCCCAGATCCTACCTCAAAAAAAAGTGAGAAGGGCTCACTTTTCACTGGAAATGCTCTTGTCCTTCCAGTTCAAAGCTCCCGCAGCTCATCAGCGCTACTCAACAAAGGAAGAAGAAGCCTACGTCCAAAAGGGTGTGGCCTCTCGGTGGTCATGGGTCACTCCCTGTCGCACACTGTCCGTTTGACCCGAGATGAGCAGGAAGCCCCTGAGCGGGAGAGTTGAGAGGAGGCAGGAAGAGGGAGCGGCTGTGAATGCACCCCGACACCCAGGGACCAGGAGGAGTGAGTCAGCTGATGAAGTGCTAAGTGCGAGGGATAAAATACATTCGGGGGGGAAAAAATAACGTGATTTATAGCGCCAGTGGTAGGTGCTGCGACCTTGAGAAAAAATGCGGTGGAAACCTCGACAGTGACCAGTCCCAAGAGCATGCTTCATCCAGCTCATAGTGAATGTACAGCATTATATATAAAAAAAAGAAAAGAAGCATGAAAAGCATGGTTAAATATTCCACAAAAGCAGAAATCTATATCTTATCCCAAAAAAATTGCAACCCTCTGTTGAGACATTGACCTGATCTTACAGATGTAAACTATAACAATCTTTTTTTCTTCTTTTTACAGATGTTTTTGTGAACAGACTTAACACCACTGAACGAGAAAGCGGGAGTAAAAAAATAAAAAATTACCACAACAACAAGCTAAAAACGGTTGACGCCAGAGTGGCTCCTTGCGCTTTTTTTTAATTGAGTCTTTTCATAGACAGGCAGAAATCAAATACATCAGAGTGGATTAAAGATAGTTATGTAAGGCTACACTTTCAGAGGGCTCTAAAAGATAAGTGCAGGTCGGTGCTTGCATCTCTTCAGGTTG
The DNA here is from genome assembly GCA_007210695.1 of Neogobius melanostomus. Lineage (NCBI taxonomy): Eukaryota > Metazoa > Chordata > Actinopteri > Gobiiformes > Gobiidae > Neogobius > Neogobius melanostomus. The sequence continues at coordinate 10,050,027 of VHKM01000042.1, forward strand.
TATTTCAGACACACATTGCTGCACGGAGGGGGGAAAATGATTGGAGGACATGCAAGGCCCTTTTGGCACATATTGTCGAACATGAACCTACATCCTCCTGTGCTCTTAAGGGCTTCGTACGTGGGGCTCACGCGCACCTGCATGATAAAACAGATCTGGTTACTTAATAGCTGCCCACACCCTGTAGTGGGAGAGGGACTAACTCTTGTTCTGTACTATTTTGACCAAGTTATGACTTTCCTCATCAAAAACGTGCCTGAGGTTAGTACTGTTTTTGCTTTGCTCGTACAGTTTTGAGTCATTTAGTCATTTCTTCTACTGCTCCGATCTGCATTTCCTACATTATTTTTATTGCATCATAGAGGGAACCCAAAACTATCCGCCGAAATCTTTAAAGCCCATGATCCATCACCAGACTCGTTCCAAGCAGTTCCGCACTTCAAGTGTGTTCATCGCGTGGCGCCATCGGTTTGCTCAAAGTGAAAGCTTGTTTTCTTTATTTCATAACGTGTCATTCCCACTTACAGACTGCAGAGGGCGCACATGCCAATTCTTAAATCCTGACCGCTCCAGTCTTTTCTTTACATTATTTCAAGTTTTAAATGGAAAGTATCAGTGCTTTCCCAAAAGAAGGTTTTAATGGTCAATTAAGCAAAAGATGTATGCTCGTTTGAACCAAATAATTAATTGATTATTAATTTATACATAATGGACTATATTAATTTCTTCAATATTGTATGTACTTAAATGTTAGTATATAGAGTTCGGGAAATTCCACTGTTACCATGGAGATCCGCCATCTTTGCAGCTGTTAGCATATATTTTCCATTGACTAACATTAGTTAAAAACAGTATAAAAAGTGGAGAAAAAAGCCATTAGCTGTTGAGCTACTACTGGTAAATACTGTACATCTAATACACTGTAGTGCCCAAGTGTTTAATGTGAACAATAACTCCGGTATTTTACCTTTTAAAATCTCCATTCTTTTATTATTGCAGCTAATCCCATGATGCTTAGCGGTATGACATCACCTCTCTATAGGTACCCCTTCCAAACTTGGCCGCACTTTGTCGCCTTTGCTTCACACCAATGCTCATCAACCAGTTTCATTTTGAAACGTCTCAACCCTGCATCTACAATCTCACAAAAACAACACGGCCTCATTGTGAATTTGTCCAGCCGTCTTTCAGCAATACACTCGTCTATGTAGCTAAACGTTATGTTATATTTGCCCAAATCCACATCTGCTTCATAAATTAGCGGTCTGTAAGCGCAGTCAGGAAAATATCGACTGCAAAAATATTTGTTGTCAGCATAGATTAGCCACTGCAATTACCGCCACACTTTGTAATATTAACGCGGGGCGAAATGAGGTGATTCTGGCGTGTCGCAGCTATGGGCAAATGCAATAAATTCCTGAGCCGTTATGTGAAAAACTCCCTGCCCTTGCGATATTTAGGTGTAACTGTAATACACTTGGACAAAATTGCAAACTGATTGATAGAACAACTGTTGCGAATATGGCATCTTGATTTATACGCTGTGAGCTATGGGAAACAAGCGTGCCCGCATTGAAGCACGATTTTCCAGTTACGCTATGCAGCTTGGATTAGCTTTAGCTTCAGTGTGTCACCTCTTTAGGATACATAGCCCCATTCGTCTTCTCCACGGCACTAAGTGCAGTCTTTGTAATGGCTACGAAAACACTAACAAGGCAGTAGATCAGGCTCAATCATACTTGGACACAATTAAAATGGGAACAGCTCCACGCCGCGTCAAATGAATGGAGTATTGTTTTCAAAATATGAGAGCTGGTTTGTGTCGCTCTGGGTCACACATTTCACGTTGATAGACAGCTCTAATGAAGACACGAGAAAATGATGTGAGAGAAAAATCTATTAGTTTGATGCTGAAGTTTTTCACTGCTACCAATCACAGCGTAGTACACAATATTTGGCACAAGAGCAAAATAGTCTAAAAGCTTCTTGACTGGAGCTTACAGTCTATAGGCCAGTGTCATGCCTCATTTGAAAGGTGAGACCTGTAAACCAATCTGTTTTGTCACATTTTTAAAGCATTTTTGTTGTGTTTTTGTAGTTTTTTAGTCGTGTTTCGGTCACTTTTTCCATTGCATTTTTGTCACCTTTTCCCCGCTCTTTCGTAGCTTTTGTAGCTGTTATCACTTCACTACGCACCTACACATCTGGAAATACAATACCGCTGTTCTATGTCAAATTGTTGTGTCTTTTAACATATTTTACTTTTATTTTCTATTTATCTATTTTAATATTCTTTACGCATGCCCTTATAGCCTGATAGTTTTAAAGTTTGTATAGCTTCTTGTATCTAAATTCGGTGTTATATGTTTTATGTTGCACGAATGTACCAAGAAAAATTCCTAGTTTGCGAACCCAAACAATGGCAATAAAAATTATTCTGATTCTTGATTTTTTTTATTGCTTTTTCATCACTCTTTACAACCGCTTACAACATACCCAGAACTCTGCTGCTAGAATCATCACCCGCACCCGTTCCTCAGATCACATAACACCAGTTCGGCAACAACCTCACCGGTCAGGCAGCGAATAGAGAACAATCTCCTCCTGCTAACCTTCAAAGCTCTCCGTAACCTGGCTCCCACTGACTTCTCCGACCTGATTCAGCCATACGCCCCAACACGCTCACTCCGCTCCTCGTCTGCTGCCCTGTTGTCCACTCCATCCTTTAATCTGACCAGCACACTGGCTCTGGAACTCACTCCCACTAAACATCCGTTCACTGGACTCTATTGATCTTCTTAAGCCCCGCCTTAAAACGCACCTGTTCAGAGCTGCCTACTCTCGCTATGTTTTAATCACAACTTTATGTGCTATTGTTTTATATGTAAAGAAGGAAGACACGCACATCCCTAAAAGCTTAAAAAGCGTGCCAGACCGAGAGAAAATACAAATAAACAAGAAAGATCCACACAGCTTACTTAGCTCCCAAGGGAACATTTATTTTTGCTTACACCTAGGTGACGTTTCGGGCGTCTTAGCCCTTCATCAGACGCTATTGTTTTATACCCTCTTTTAATTGAGGTGAGATGACCTTGGGTGTTAAAGGGGGGTATTATGTCAAATCGACTTTTTCAAGCTTTATATCATGTTATTATGTCATTCCCTCATTAAATGTATTGGAAAATACACAGCACACTCGGATAGATGTCCAAAAGATCTAGTATTTATTTAACGTTTCGGCCTTAGCCTTCGTCAGATCATTTTTATCTTATTCATTTGGATCACAATAAAAAACAAAAACAATTCCCTCATTAAACACATGCCTGGAGTGTTACCTTGGCTCATTCACATATTTTTGAGTAATCTAAAAACTTAGACGGCAGCCATTTTAGGTGTAGCTATGCCTCAGACCTCCTGGAGACGCCTCTGGACCTTTCGTCACCAGCCAAGCCACCAACCACTGCTCCTCAGCTCAGCAGAGCCCCCTCCCTGCACAGTAGTGTTGTTTAGATGCCACAGCAGTGTGCTGAAGGGGGCTTGTCGGAAAGCTTCTTAAAGAGACAGAGGCCTATTTCAAGACGTTCAGTACAGCCATTTTGAGAGAGCAATTTTATTCAAGGCAGTTATTTTAATTTACTGCATATACAGACCAACAGAAGGTTACGTCATCATTGTAGTATGCTATAGACTGGTTCTATGTGATTGAAAAAAGCATAATACCCCCTCTTTAAGAAAGGCGCCAACAAATAAAAGGTATTATTACTTGTGTTTTCGTCGCTTTTTTAGCCGCGTTTTTGTCACATTTTGGAAGTATTTTTGTTTGTGTTCTTGTCTTTTTTTCATCTAATTTTTGTCACATTTTTGTAGCTTTTTTTGTTGCGTTTTCATCACTCTTTCGTAGTGTATTTTTGTCTGTTTGTTTGTATGTTTATTATGTTATTGTTGCTTTTCCGGCACGATTTTAGATTTAGGTAAAGCCAAACTGGAGAAAATGTGCTTGGTTCGGTGGGGGTTAAGAAGTTTTGTATTATTACCATATTATGACTTTTATGTATTTGTTTATATTTGACGGAAGCTCAGAGCTGAAAAGGTCCATTGCAGAAAGAGCTACTTTACTACAAGTTTCATTTCTAAAAAGGTTTATAACTACCAACGTTTACCAAAATATTGTACACAATAAAACTAAGAATAACAAATAGGTAGGTATAATCAATATGCCAATCACAGCACACAAGGCAAGTCATTTGTAGAAAAAAAAAAGTGACTGCAATGATGAAAGCCCATGTCAAAGGTACAAATGATTCATCCGACACAGTGTTAATTGCTGCCTGTTTTTGCCTGTTGTTTATATCAATGATGAAAGTGCATTCTCCATTCTCCCCAGCTCAAACCCTCATGACCTGTCTATAATAAATTCTCCCAGTGTTTATGGTCTGCGCTCACTTCCTCCTTCCCACACACACCAAAATATCCTCGCGGGTGCTGCATACTTGGCACGGCGTGGGTTCCTTCTCCGTCGTGTAATGATTTGCCCGGTAACGATTACCGCCTCGCGCGATGATAGAGAGTTCGGTCGGTACCTGTCCAAAACACATTCCAGCCATAGCCTCCTTTGCCGATCTCTGTTTAGCTAATGTCTCATCCTGACGCGTGTCTGTCAGCGCGTTACGCTGTCGCTGATGCATCGGCTCAACGCACATTAAGGCACTTACTCTTCAGGCGAGTGCAATCCATTTGTCTTTTATATCAGTCAGTCAGGCTCACAATCACCGCTTTGGGCAATTCAGAGTGGATTCAAAAAGCTATTGTGTGTCTTTAAAAGAGGGCAGCCCACGCAGGTGAACTGAGGATACGAGGGATACTGTTTATAGAGGGATAGATATTGGGCATATAAAATAATAACAGTGAAACAATAACTTGGGGAAAACTATAGTGCAAACTTTTTGTCGTTATCTTATATATAAAGTCCTCATTGGTTTGCGTTTCAATTAAAGGAACAGGCCACTGCTTTTCCATACTGAGATATGTTCTTACCTGAGCTTAGACGAGTTGATGCGTAACTGTCTGGCCTTTACGCGTGTGCTCAGTCACGCAAAAAGACCAAACATGTTGTTAGCATTTAGCCTCCTCTCCTCTATGGGCCCAAACGGGGGTGAAGTTAGAAGCGACCGAGCTCTTCCACGTTTCCCCTATTTAAATACGGTTACGTGACATGGTCCAAGTATAGTCACACAAAATTAAACATGTCGATTTTCTAAGCGGGTAAAAAGGGGTACTATATTGTAAGGCGTAATAACACCCTAGGCGCACTTCGACGTCTGCGCAGTAAAGTGCGTGGAAGAGCTTGGTCACTTCTAACTTCACCCCAGTTTGGCTCCATAGAGGAGAGGAGGAGAGGCTAAATGCTAACACCGTCAGTGCTCTGTGTGCGTGACTGAGCGCACGCGTAAAGGCCAGACAGGTACGCATCAACTCGTCTAAACTCAGGTAAGAACACATCTCAGTATTTAAAAACGGTGGCCTGTTCCTTTAAGGTGTGGGAATAAACTGATTTGAATGGAAAAGTCCCAGCTTTGACGGCAGTGACAACCAACTCAAAACTGGTGTTCGAAAGTATAGTTTCCACATTTTTTCCCCATAGACTTTTCGAAACATTTAAACAGAAATTTACTTTTAGCTCCAGTGTGTTTGAATTGAAGTTTCGAAGTACAAAAGAGACAAGAAAGTAATATTTCAAAACCAAATGCAATACAGAAATGAAGGACTCTCTTATCTGTGTTTGTCTGTCACTGCTGAGCTTAAATGACATGGCCACCGGAACTTTCATGAGATAGCATCGGGCTATAACCATCTAGGTGGCTTTTTTTCTGGCCACCTGGTCGCCACAATCCCAGCTATTCCAACTATGAGCCAAATCATGCTTAAACGAGAACTCCTCCGCAGATAACACAAAAGCCCGCATTTTAAAAAAACACACAGAATCAACCAACCAGCGCGGTGAGAAAGATGAGTGACGCGCTCAATGTCAAATGTACACTTTTCCAGGTCACGGTTGCCAAATAGTTTCTGCGCCGCATGCCTGTCATCGTGGAGACCGGGGTGGGAGGAGGGGAAGGCGATGAGAGGATTCATACCAGCAGGACGACAGATTGGAACAAGCTCGACCCGACGCAGCAGACAGCGGCGGGATAACGGCGGCCCACGCAATCACATCAAAGCTGGCATAGTCGGAGATGATGTCACCACGCAGGCGGAGGTACGCCGGGCCGAATTCCACAGCGGTACTTCAAATGCAACGCCTGAGCTCAAAAAACAGAGGCCACGCGCTGCGCTTTTCTCATGAAGATTATTAAGTCGCGCAGGTGGAGTTTGCGGGGAAATCGATCATTGTGCGACACGCAAACGACAGGACGGCACACGACCATAAAGATCCAAGAAGGTCGTTCAAAGTTTAGAGACAAGTTCAGTAAAAGTTCACACCTGCTACAGGCAGTTTTGTCTGAAGCTTTGAAGATATAGCGTGAAAGATTAGGAGAACAAAGGAGACAGGTGACTTGTTGCATTAGTTTATGGCAAAAAAAAAGGCTGTTTCTGTCTATTGTAAATCCGTCTAAAGCCTGGTAAATCTAGTACGGGAGAGGCATGTTACAGCGAGACCCCAGCCAGACCGAGTATGACCTTTCCTGGCTGTCAGACAGAACATACCCTGGTTGTCTAACATGCACTTTAGGCTATTATGGGGATGGTTTCCCAAGCCATTTATGTAGGACCTGCATAAAAGGGTTGTGAAACTATACGATAATACAATTAAAACTGATGTATAGAGAAGGTTGTTGTGATCATTTTTAACACACCTTAAACACTATCTTACATTTTAAGGTTATGTACATGTAGTAACCAAAAATTGGTGGATTTTGTTGCCTGAGTGACAGTGCTCTGCAGAGGAGAGCTGGACCTACTAATGAGTGAGAGATAAGGAATCGCTTCCTGGTTAGGTTGGGAGAGGGAGGAGGAAGGAGGAAGGAGGAAGGAGCCTGGGACAATTAGGACCTTTCCGAAACCGTTCCCTTCTCCCTTCTCCCTTCCCCTACACCCTTCCACTCAGGCCTCAGTGAGGGCACCTTCAGAGGTTCACTCATCAGAGAAATCAGAGCTGTGATTTTCAGAGGCACTCTCCCTCGTCCCCACATGACTGATCATACTTTTAAACGAAAAGAAAAAAAATTCCCTTATGAGTTTACAAAGTAATTTAGATTCAAATATGTCATATTTACATTATACTGTATATTAATGCTTCTTCAAACTCACAAATAAGGACTTTCTTCTCCCATTAAAATTACATTAGGTCTCATTGCTGCTTTCTTTTTCATTAATAAATGTCTATATGACAAACACAGAACAGAGGTTGCAAGATCAGAAAGTATTTGACTTGATTAAGGCTATATAAAGCAAGTGCAGGAGGTGGAGTAATCAAAAGTTTAAAAAAAAAGAAGTCTGAAGCACTCTATTAGGTGAAAAAATTAAAATGTCTTTTAATGGAAAGCCTACGCGTTTCGACACAACGTGTCTTCGTCAGGGCAACTGAGGTTGTTTACTGCGTGTTGCTTGTGGGACTGCTCTCCGGTGTAACACACACCTGTTAAGTCTGCATCGATGCTGACTTGCTGTGAAGGAGCTTTTCACCTACTTCCCCTCACTGAGTGCTCCGTTTCGGACAGAACTTCACCCCATGGGCACGTGGGCAAACTGAGTGTTAGGGAATAGATTGAGGGACCATAGAGGACCATATTAGAGGACCATAATACGGCACTTCGAATAGTTGAAGTGAAAGACTGAAAGATTTGGTGTTTATCTTTTGAAAATTTCCTACAAATCTTTTAATCTTTCTGTATGACCCCGTGTTTATGAAAGCGAGTAAATAATTGTCAGTCAGTGTGAAATGTAATCACATCAAAACTGTACAGCCCTTACAGAAAAAGTATAAATGAATGAAAGATATTTGTTTTTGTATTGTTTCTAGATCTGGCTACCTGTAGTGCTTATTGGGTTGTTTATTATCAATCAGTAGTTGAGGGGGAAACAAAGAATAAAAATACTTCAATTTTAGGTTGCAAAAGAAAGGCTTTTTTTCCTAAACAAATACTGGAAATATGTATACTGGAACCATGTAACATTCACTACATATCTGAGCAGATAATGTAGTCCCCAGACCTGACAAGTGAAGTCAGCGGCAATCCCAGAGATACGGCCCACTGTTTTAGTGCAGCTCACAAAGGCTCCGCTGGCTGAGGTAAATCCACATAGCTGCCTGGGAATAGGAAAGCAGATGAACCTTTGGTGTGTGCTCTCACATTACACCGAAACAAGTCTCACTGCCATCTTACTTTGGGGACTATATTTGAATTTAATAAAAACACAGACATTATTTGCATGAAACTTACAGGTGTCCACTCAATATTTGGTTTGCAAAATACAATCAGTGCATTTTTTTACTTATAATGTGTCACAAAGATTGGACTAAATCTGGACTACACCCTGCACAAAACCAGAAGCTAATAATCCAGGAGTAAATTAGGTTGAGATATAAATAAATAAATGATATTGCCAGTGGGACCAGCACCACAGTTTGAGGACCCCCGCATTAACATATTGAGTTTATTGAATTCCGCGCACCATTACTGTGGAATCCGCTTCTGCGGGCGCTCGCTCTAATCCAAACAGCACCTCATTTGTTAGCTGGTGTTTAGCTCCGTGTTTAGCCGTGGCCAGGAGCACATGTGGCCACGAGGGAAGCAGATGTGAGAACCCCAGGAAGCATCGTTAGCTCTGCAAACAGCCCCTGCAGCCAGCCGTGGAGACCCTGCCAGAGTCCAGCTATGTGCTCCCTCAGTCAATCACTTCTCCCGTGCACATTCAGCTGTTCATGTGCTGCCGTGCAATATGTGCAATTAGAGAGGGGTAATAATGATAGGCTACAATCTGCTACATTTACTTGGATAGCTTCGTAAGAAATTTCCACTCAAGGATGAATACTAATTTGGCTTCACGATACCCATCTGCTAACAGTGTCATCTGATGCGTTTGTTGTTTGTAAGATACTGGGCGAAATCCTGTGTGTAACAAACCTAAATATATAAATAGGTTTGCACCATGCTACTTTTTATGCGAGATAAAAAAAGTGTATATGTGTGTATTTGACCTTGCAGTGACCCTGTGGTTGTATGTGTGGTCAGCATGGCTCCTTTACTTTCAATCAAAGTGGTCTCTAAGACGCGTGAGAAGGACCGTCAGCGCTGAAAACCGACAAAATAATTGATCCTGGAGCATCATAGAGCTCATACAGCCTGACTGTATCGCTAAATTGAAAATAGTACATTTTCAGGAAATATGGGTGGCATGGTAGTGCAGTGGTTAGTGTTAGAGGATAACATTAAATCGGTATTTATCATACTGGGTCAAGCTGTACAGTCGTACTATCTCTGTCATAGCCTTGACTGTGGTGCTCAGGCGCCCACTCTCAGCCACTAAATGATTTGCTTGCGTATCAGTATGATGTTTTGAGAGGGTATTTATCCCTCTTCTGTGGAAGCATGGACAGACTTGAATGGTAGGACTAGCGCAATGTCTCGAGTTCATGTCTCCGGGTCCCGTAACGATGGTAAATAAACTTCTCCTGTATAAGACATCCTGACTGCTGCCTATTCTTCATCGATCCTCTCGAACATCATTGTTCAACAGCTTGAAGGACCTGGGCTTTCTGTGTGGACTTTGCATGTTCGCCCCTGCATAGGTACTCCGGTTTCCCCTACCGCTTAAAACATGCAGGTGAATCCTCCAACCAGGTGATTCTGACCATCAGCTTGACTCCACAGTCGTCGCCCACTGCTCATTACAGGTTGCCCCAGTGGCATCAAAGGATGGGTCAAATGCAGAGGACAAATTTCCCTACGGGGACAATAAAGTGCACCTTAACCTTATATACATTTTGTGCCACACAGCAGTCTTATATTATGAAGCCCTAATACATATTGCATTAGAGTATACCATTTTGAATGACTTCCTTTTTTCTTACACATGAGCAATATTCATTTTTAAAGTAACAATATACAGTTCTGTGCTTCTTTATCCAGGCTGCTGTTTTGAACAGTTTCCCATGCGCAGGGTCAGACACGGCGTCTTTGAGTTCACCTTTAGTTGTTCCAAGAAACTTCAGTGAAGATGCATGATTCCTCACCGATGGTTTTCCTCTGCCTCCCTGGTGCTTGGCCCTTTGGTCCGGGAGCATGCTTCACGTAACTGTTCCCCTCTCACCCCATCCATACTGCTTTCTTTTCCACCTCAATGACTCCTCCGTGTCAGTCTGCGTCCACTTAATTTCTGGTTAAGTTAAATCCATGTCAGCATCACGCAATAAATTTCATCTTTGTATATTCGAGAGTAGCATTATCTCTCCATCGGCAGACACGGTGCTGTTTAAGAAGGTTTGATAAATAGCTTCCTTTTATTTATTAGTTCAGTGTGCAACTGTGAACAAAGATGGTGTTAATTATAGTAGCCACATGAAAGTCAGCTTTTGGCTCACAGTACGCTCAAAGCTTGTATGTGTAACTATTTAGGGATGGCAAGGCAGATATGAATACACTTGGCTCACAGAAAGAGGATCCCAGGTTCAATTCCATGTGGGTCATTCTTATGGAGTTCATCCATCTAAAAACTGTACTTCTTGTATTAGCAAGAGGCTGATCTCCAGCTGTGTAATGTAATGTAAAGATCTACATTAGTGCGATAAAAAGAGTACAATAGAACAAAACGTTGATATTGTAAATTGTCAGACCAATTGTTTGAGTTTTTATTTCGAGCTAAGGCACAAAATCCAAGAAAAAACAGAAAAATATATATACACAATAAGAGAAAAAACAAAAAAGAAAAATAATATACATTCTCGCTCGAAAAGGAGTGGGAAGAAGACAAGCTTATTGACTCCCACCCCTGTTCATAAACTTAAATAACAATAACTAACAACACTGCATATTTCTTACCATCTTACAAGACAACTATCAACCGAGTTGGTTACATATCATTTCGTTTCACAACTAATATATTTTTGTGGGATCTTAATTTAGATGTGAAGTTGGAGGTTTGCTACAGTCTGGTATAGTACAGCTAGTTTGTACATGCTGTGACTTGAGGGATATTTTCTCAAGATAAAGATTGCTATTTTTGCATCTTGTATCAAAACTGTGAACCACTGTATCTTAGTTTTTCCTGCTTAACTTCCCCCATGGCCTTTCTGTAACAATTTGTGTTTTCTTTGTAGCAACGGACTTCCTGGCCGTCCTTCCTTGAATGAACAACCTGAAAAAACCTCACATCCTTCCAATAACCACTCCACTCATTACGGGACAGGGGTGCTCCTTCTCCCCTCCAAATCTACTGGCTATGATCCTACAATAGAAGGCTAGATGATATTGGAAGTTAGGAAAAGACTATATTTTCTGTAGTTTGCAGAGAACAATATTGTACAGCAATGCATACACCTGTAATTGCAGCCTTTGCGACATACTGTACTTATAAAGGCAACAATAATTGAGATTTTTATTTGGTCATGATTATTCTTTCAGGCCGCTCTCTTCCAACTACCCTGTCCAAGTTCAAGACTGGGGCAAAAGAACGTCCAGGATCCACTGCCATAAGCCAAACCGGCGACTGTACGGCCATAGTCTGTGTGGGTTTTGCATTCATTTGTGTGAGAAATGTGCGGACCAGATGATGCACGGCAGAGAAAGGCGCTGGAACACACAACGGGATAAAGCAACAACTCTCAATCACGCTGATGGGGACAGGATGCCAGACGCTTTCGAGCTTGCCAATGACAAATAAACCTTGTGATGAAGGAACAAATAGGGTCGCATGGGGCCAAACAGGAAGTGGGGCGTTTCAGAAAGGGGCGAAAAACAGCCACCTGCACAATCGCAAAAGGCAGGAAATCAGACATGGGGGCTAGTATCAACACAATAACCGATCGATTGGACTTTACAGTGATCTGCTGTAATGTTGCCACCTACTGGTCACCTGTTGTCAGTGCTACAGATCAACGTAAACAGCAGCGTCTTGTCTACAAAATAAAAGCTCAAGAATCCATGGCAGGCAGTGAGTTACTGGTGGACAGTCACTAGCATCATGTGAAAAACATCGCGTCAGGAGTGTCCGGAGATCGCGCTCGGAAGTTATAGAACCTATTCCCACACCACTGAAGTGAGAAAAACATGATTCGGGTTTCAGGTGGTAGAGATGCAGACTGTCATTTTGTCCTCGGGCAAGACACTTCACCCACCTTGACTGTGTGAATACATCGTGTGAGCAAATCAATGATGGGCGGAGGGGCCGATTGGTCAGGGCAGCTGTGGGTATAATAATAGCTTGGAATGAATGAATGAATGAATAATGACTACATTGCAGCGCTTTGAGAACCTTGTAAAGATTGTTAAAGAGGGGGTATTATGCTTTTTTCAATCACATAGCACCAGTCTATAGCATACTACAAAGATGACGTAACCTTCTGTTGGTCTGTATATGCAGTAAATTAAAATAACTGCCTTGAATAAAATTGCTCTCTCAAAATGGCTGTACTGAACGTCTTGAAATAGGCCTCTGTCTCTTTAAGAAGCTTTCCGACACGCCCCCTTCAGCACACTGCTGTGGCATCTAAACAACAACACTGTGCGGGGAGGGGGCTCTGCTGAGCTGAGGAGCAGTGGTTGGTGGCTTGGCTGGTGACGAAAGGTCCAGAGGCGTCTCCAGGAGGTGGGGGCGTTCCTAGGAGGACTGAGGCATAGCTACACCTAAAATGGCTGCCGTCTAAGTTTTTACTGATTACTCAAAAATATGTGAATGAGCCAAGGCAACACTCCAGGCATGTGTTTAATGAGGGAATGACATAATAACATGATATAAAGCTTGAAAAAGTCGATTTTACATAATACCCCCCCTTTAAGGCCCATACAGTAGTTGCTGGGTTACGCTCCAGTGCCTCGTGCCTCTCAATAGGAAGAAGTGGAAGAATATCTAAATGTCAGACTTCCATCATGTCCAGGCCCCACCCCTTTTTTTAGAAGTAAGGAGCGAAGTACCCTGTTATAGGATAAATATTGCATGTGGCATATTAAAAGAATTACCATTTCAAAGCTGCGCAAATCCCCTAAAACTCATTATGCATTGCGATACTCGGGTTTGAATAACATGGCCTTTTGCAAACACATTAAGGAAACATGAATCCAAAAGCGCTATGCCGATTACTGGCACAACTTGCTTTGAGCGCTCAGTCACAGCATGTTATGAGAGCTCCACATTAAGTGATTGAAAGGCAAAACAACACTATTAAGTTTCACAAGGTTTGGAAGAGTGAGACCGGGCTGGTTTGTTCATTAATTCCCGATGTTAACTTGAAAATGAGATTGCGAAAGAAAGTGCAACACACGACGAACACGCGCCAAGTCAGGTTTTCGCTTTAAGTGTCACTCACCATCGCAAGATCATCCCAACGGAGATGCAGCCAAGCTCCGTTTTTTATACATTTACTTAAGGAAATTCCTCTTTGGATCCGATTTACTCTTAAGACTTCGAAACTGGCAGTGACTCTTCGCAACATGTCTGGCCGTTAGCTTCTTGTAAGAGCCCCCTAAAACTGAATCTGGAAGCTGCAGGACTCCGCTAGCTTGGCCTCTTGAGTACAGTGCGAAGCTACTTCCTCTTGGCCCAGCGCGACCGGGATGAGTGCCTGCTTTCCGGAGGTCCCGAGATCGAAAGAGCATTCGAGCATCCCCCCAGTCCGAGCACCTGAGGAATGCTAAGAGCTCAGAAAGAAAAGAAACACGAAACATGCTGCGGGTACCCTGGCAATTTATAACAGCTAATTTTGCCCTTGGATTCAACGTTATATCGTACACACACATTTCCACTTCCAAAGCAAGAGTCTCGGACGGCATATTAGGCCCAGATGGGAACAATGAGATGAGTATGGAGTTTTCTGCTGTAACTGAAAACATTTGGTCTTGTTAACGCACTCCAAAAACTTGCTGGATCCATCCATCACTGGCCAGATGTTTTGCAAAGACTGTTCCTTTACTCAAACGGGACCTCTACGGATGAATACATTTCTCATTTGGCTACAAAGGCACTGGTGAACCCTAATTGTATTGAAATCAGTCTTTTTTATGATGAAGTGGAGGAGCTGCAGAGGTGGGAGAGAAAAATAATCTATGTACAAATGTATTACTGCTTACTTCTATGACCACTACTACTAGTACTACTACAGTCCAGGTTACTAAAGTTACTAAAACGATTTGCCCGATGAGACCCCGCTTAATCCTGCCGCCTGACCCCAGAGCCGCCCCGTCCCAGCGACTCGCAACGCACTTTGATCACTGCGATTTTTCTCTGAAGGCCCCATTTCCTTGACAAAAACATCAAAATCGAACGCTTTTCTGGCCCGTTTCCCTTCGAGCCGAGTAATTAGAGGCGCGGCATGGGCTGCGTTAGCTGTGGAATTGTCTGGAAGCCGACGAACGCGCATGCCAATTAGTGCGCCGTATTCATCATCCCGTTCCCAAATGCAGGAGAGAATGTCAAGTGCTCGCAAGTGCTTGGCCGTCAAGTTTGGTTTGGTGGCTCTATTTAAGTGAATAAATCATGTGCAGACGTCCACTGATAATGCTTTTGAAGGCTTACTCTGATTTCATTTACGATCCAATTTCATCCCAAACACATTTCACAGGCAGAAGCTTTTATGAAAATATCATAAACATATCATACATAATGGAGGCTAAAAGGCATTCTTTTGAGTACCTCGGCATTGACATTCTACGTTTCAAAGTGAACATACAACAACATGACTTAAAAGCAATGAAAAGAAAAGACTGTAAGGAGAGGATTTCAATTAATGATTTAATTATAGAGTGCTGAAATTGTCAAAATAACTGTCTGGTCTTGGGGGACAAGTGACTTAATGTGCAGAAATACTCAAAAATGAATGAATGAATGAAACAAACTACACATATGTTTTTGACAAGAGAATCATATAACTCAAAAGAAAATATCTTTATAAAGCTCAACAAAAGAAGATTTATTTGCATTAAGTGAAAACCAAAAAAGGGAGGGGGGTTTGCGAGAAAGAATTCAATCAAAGCATGTAAAATGGGATTCGCTCTGCTCCCAGGTGTCAAAGCATTACTCACACTTAGCATTCACAGGGAATTTTTCTGTCTTTGGAGTGGAATGCCACCCCTAAATCTTCATCTATAGACTGTGGCGTTTCATAAAGTCATAAGAAAGCAGTGAGACCAGCTACTCCTCACACCACTGTGCTGGTTACAAGCAACTTTGAAAAATGAAAGTGCCTAAACAATCCTGTATTGTTGTAGGGGTTTTATGGTATAAAAGACAAACAACAGCGATAACGGTAATATTGGAGTGGGATTAGACTGTGGTTTGTTTGTAAGATATGAATGTTACAAGAATGTTAAGAAAGTCTGTATCACTGAGTTAAGAATTGTCCCTAAAAATCTTGGTTTGAGGACAATAAAGTCCTGGGTTTGAATCACGGATTCATGTGAGCCTTATTTCAACATATTCTCCCTGAGTGTTTCCTCTGGGGTTTCTGGTTTTCCTCATCAACAGCAAGCTCTTAAAACTGACAGATTCCCCCAGTAGCATTGAAGGATTGGATATAATGTAAAGAACAAATTTACCTGCAGTGACAATAAAATCTACCTTGACCTTAACCTTACTGAGAGAATTATTGTACCTACTCACACTGACTACTTCTTGGCCATAACAGTTTGACCACTTGCATGTTTTTGATTGCTTCTAGTTTCTCTAATACATATCATTTGCACTTAGGTGTATTATGTACATGGATACATTCTTCCTTGTTCATCTTCAAAAACCGTTTGCACTCTATTATGTCATTATGTCACCGTCAAAGGGAAGGCAGTTAAATTTAGGGCTGCACAGCCACAGGGCTTTTGGCACTCACATACAGATCCCTGCTTCAACAGCCATAGACACAAATATAGAGACCCATTCTTTGGTGAATCTGACCTACAGAGCTCGGATGAAAGAGAAAAGGCCAGTGTGTAGAGCAGGAACCATGGTGGATTTGAACAGTCTGAGGGTCAGTGTGGGGTGTGAGAAGAACGTCTGTTGCTGACTAAGGGGCAGATGGGGAAGTATGTCAGAGAGATGGCAACTGGCTTAGTCAACTTTTAGTGGCAGATGCTGAACAACCAAGAGAACAATTGGGCCAAAGAAGCGTGCCTCAAAAACGATATAAGCAATAGAGTTCCACTAATATTGACGAGAAACACTGCATACAAAACGCAACTTTGTCTGTCCACTTTTTCTAATCCAACTTCCAACTCCAAATTGGTCCGACGGTTTAAATCCAAGATCAACATTAAGCCGTGTATTTTGTCATTTGCCTGGATTATTGGAAATGACACACAATGTGATTTTTGCTCACGTTGTTTACAACCAACAAACACCAGCTAACGAGGAGCTGAGACTGTAGACAAAAGTTCTTGAGTTGTCATCTGTACAGGGGTTGTTGCAATTGTTAACTACAGGTTGTTATTGCTTTTGTACACAGAACAATTTGTAATAAACATAATATAGGATAAAATACCCGCACGTTATCTACAACTAACCTAAAATAAAAAAAAATAAAAAAAGGATGGACAGAAAACATTCATTCATTCATTGCTGTTTGGTGTTGCTATGGTCATTGTTAACCCAAGCCATGCGCCTACACTAAAACATTGCGCTTGAAAATTGCTGGGGGGGTTTTATCCTGAGGGTGTAACTTATAGCTTTTGCGGCGAGTGATGCTTACAACAGTGCAATAACAATGTCACATTAATGAAAGACATGGCACAGGAGTCTATGTTTCTTCAAAGAGCGCAGCTTTCAAACATCTTCAAAGCTAGGGACAAGCAGATGGATGCTTCTAACTAGTAGACACACACACACACACACACACATGTCAGAATTTCCTGGGACGTTGGCCTAGAAAGAGTCCCCAACCTTTCGAGGTCCTCTGTCACTGACACACGGTAATTACGGTTCGAGCAGCCGGAGTGTCTACAGCCCCAGTCACCTTGAAGTGCCCCATTAGCACCTGCCGTGGTCATTTACACATACTGACATCCCGCCCAGTTGCTTAACCTTACATGATTTTCCGGGGACAATATGCAACCCTAGCTGTATGTAACATGGCAGGAAGGATGCTGCTGATAATCTACAAAGAGCCACATGAATTTGCAAAAAGCTGCCTAAGCAGGTTTTCACAGTGGGCAATAAGGGAATGATCTATTGTGCACCTTTGAAAGAGGACTCCAAAATAATAAGAAATGGGGTATCAATGCCTTTTGTAAAGCAAGGGACATTTCCTGAATGCATAACCTTTCAGGGAAATTACCGGCCCCTGTTATTAATATGCGCTATCCTTTTTATCTTTTACCATTATTATTTTACATATTGGCTATCCTTTGTCCTAGACTTCAGTGTATTTAGTCAGTGTCCCTATTTTGAATGTAACTGCATGTTATCACAATAATTATGTGTTTTGCATATTCATGAATCAATCGCAGCAGTCAACAACATCATCATTTATCTTAAGTGCGTAAAATAGCCTACGTGTGTTAATAACAGCACAAAACATCACCTGAGGTCCAGTGTTGAACGTCAGGCTCCGTTTCAGACGCAGAAGGACATAAGCAACAGGTGTCTCTTTACTGTCCCAATAAACGATCCAATTAAAGCCACGACTGACAGCGTTCGTCTGCTGCTCAGATTTGTGAATGGGAAAAAAAAGGCGTCTTACCTTCAGCCGGACCGTGAGAAGCAGCAGTCCTAACGTCCACATCCAGCCTCCTGTCATCTCTCTGGCGCTCAGCGGGGAAAACTGCAGAGCCACGAGCGTGCGTAAACCCTCTTGTCTGTGTCCCACTGAGAGAAACCTCCGTGTGTCACCGCTGCGCCGCTGCTGTCGCTCCTATCTGCAACTACAGCGCGGGGAGAGAAAACACAGGGGAGCCCGGAGCTGCCGGAGACGACATGACACTTCACGGCCGCTTCCAGATATTTTGTTCCACCAGCAAACACGTTGCTGCTAAATTTATGTTTGCATACCAGGCGTGCGTCAGGAAGGGGGCTCACCCACCTTACATTCTTAAAGAAACACAGTCCAGCGGAGTTTACACGCGCTCTACGTGAGTCGCGCACCTAAGCACGTGCGTAATGACTTTCTTGAGCAGGACAGGAAGGCAGTTAACGGTGAACGATATTATTAGCGCGAGATCAAATAGGTATGTGGTTTGTCGTAAGGTCTTAGGTACTTACGTAACACAAAACGGGTATGCCCTTTATACTTGCAAATAAGCGTAAACATCACCCAAAACACCATTCAATAAAAAAGTAGGTCTAGATTTTAGATTAATTACTACGTGTGGAACTTTATTTTAGCCAATTAAGGACAATTTAAGCTACAATGTTTATGCACAACACCAAGAAACTGAATATAACTTGCGTTGGGTTTTTTTTTTTTTTATATAGGTTTATATTTGACTGACACTACCAACCATGAGCCATCTAAGGTCATGAGGAGCTTTATCTGACCTAAGCTCTTCAATTGGATACACACTGGATGGAATGAACCATTTAAACTCTTGGCTTTGGCTGGCATTATGGAAGCTTACTGTTATTTCTGATTTACCTCAACGAGACCCATGTCATTCCTACAGGCTCCAACAAAAACAGCTCAGCAGGGTCTGTGTTGTGTCTTCTGCCATTTTTCTGCCACTGCTTTGAAATGAAAGGAAAACAGGGCAACATTATTTCTTTCTCTTGTAGAGGCTCGATATTAATCTATATTACTATGATTACAACAACACGCTACAACTACTTCACCTGCTGCTGCTGCTGCTACTACATGGCCACTACTACTGACTATTTGTACATAAATCAACCAATATCCAACAAAAATTGTGGGGAAAAAATGACCTCACCATATAGTCGTGTTACGACTGCTAGGCTACTACAGTCGTTTCCCGTTACTACTCGTACTATTACTCCTAAAACTAATGCAGCTTGTAATATTGTTCCAAATGTGACAACTTCTGCTTAATATGTAATGACTATGTGTACCCAAACAAGATAAATGTTTGACAATACTAACAGTGTTACTATTACTTGCAGACTACTTCTACCACTGCATGTAATTGAGAAATATGAGAGAATATTTTATAAAATGTCAATTCCACATGAGCAAGCAGAAACATACCACTGGCTTTAAATTAAGCTGGTTGCATGACAATATTAATCGACTTCAACATCTTCCACTTCACTTGGCCGGGAATGCTATAATCGTAACTGACCATTGATTTGGCTTTGAAGGCTTATTGCATCAGGTGGTCCTTTGTCACTCCTGAGACTGTACGTGGTCATAATGTTCTTAAATATGTCCTCTGAACCACTGTAAAGTGCCCTTACAATGGTACAGGCATGTTAGGTATGAGCTACCTGAACGGCTGGCTCACACAAACTCTTCAATTCATCTTTATTAACGCGCAGGAATGCAAGTGTTTATTTCCACAGAGGAAAAGCAAAATGAACAGGACCAAAGGCAGGGGTGCCAATAATTTACTTTCCATCTCCAAGCTCAATTTTGAGGCAGTAATGAGAGGTCCAGCTTTTGGTTAGCACAGGGACACGTTGCAAAATATTAATGTGGAAGACAAAAAAAAGAAAAGTCAAGCCCAACCACTGTTATGATGAGGGTTGGCAATATTGGAGACTCATTTGACAAAGCAACCCCTGAGAAGAAAAAGAGATATTAATGTGTAAGGTCTGTCACTGTGTTGCTACTAAGTTTGAGTAGTATGTAATGGTTTGCTCTTTTTCCGTTCTGAATGACACAATTAATGGAGGATGTTCAAGTCCATGTCTTTTTGCAAGTATTTGTAGAAGCTCTCCTTTGTAGTGGTAAGTGTGGTGACTGATATGAGTTAATCTTATGGTCTTTGAAATAGTTTTATTGAAAACTGTTTCAAAACATCCCTCTGGCCATTTCTAGTCTGCACTATGTGATCTGTATAGG
The DNA here is from genome assembly GCA_007210695.1 of Neogobius melanostomus. Taxonomy (NCBI): domain Eukaryota; kingdom Metazoa; phylum Chordata; class Actinopteri; order Gobiiformes; family Gobiidae; genus Neogobius; species Neogobius melanostomus. Next base: position 10,070,179 of record VHKM01000042.1, read on the forward strand.
GCACATTTCTGTGTGTATTCAAATAAGAGGGTAGCTTGAAGTTGTTTGAATCAGTGATGGGCTGGACGCTAAGTGAAACACTTACAACCCCCCTTTTTAGAGCCAATAACCCTGCTCCGAACCTGGTCGTCTCAAGTGCAGGGGATACACAATACAGTACATGTTTCAAAGTCAAACATACCCCAGGCAGCTCAGTGGCCCCCATATGAGTGCGATAGTTGTGTCCCTCTCTGCCTGACACCAAACATCAGCTGTTTGATCAGTGAGATTTGGCACAAGAGAGTCAAAGTCATGTGTGTTCAAAGAGAAGGCCAGGAATTTGCCACATAACAGCTAAAGTAACGTTCCCAAACTGTAGTGTGGGTATTGCTATGGTCGCACATTGCTTCAAGCATTTCATGGGCATTATTTTGGTTCAATTTAAAAGAAGATGTTTATGTTGAAAGTGGATAAAGTCAGCGAGAAAGCACTTTCTATGTCTTGGTTTAGACCTGAGTATGGCAATTTGAAAATGTTATAGTTTAGTCCGGATATATTTGTACTGGTGTAAGTTTTGTCCATTTACATCCAGACTGAATGATTAAAGAAATAGGCCACCGTTTTTACATACTGAGATATGTTCTTACCTTAGCTTTGACGAGTTCATTTGTACTTGTCTGGTCTCCACGTGGGCCTCCCGTAACGTAAACACAGCACAGACTGCTTTAGCATTTAGCCTCTCTTCTCCTCTATAGCTCCAAACGAGGTGAAGATAGAAGCTACCAAACTCTTCCACGTTTTCCCTATTTAAATATGGTTACGTGAAGTGTTACACTACAAAGTATAATTACACAAAATTAAACAATGTGGATTTTCTAAGCGGATAAAAGGGGAACTATATTGTAAGGCGTAATAATACCAGGAGTAATTCGGCATCCGCACAGTAAAGTGAAAATATCACTGCGCAGATGCCGAATTACTCCTGGTATTATTACGCCTTACCATATAGTTTTTTATCCGCTTAGAAAATCCACATTGTTTAATTTTGTGTAATTATACTTTGTAGTGTAACACTTCACGTAACCATATTTAAATAGGGAAAACGTGGACGAGTTTGGTAGCCTATCTTCACCTTGTTTGGAGCTATAGAGGAGAAGAGAGAGGCTAAATGCTAACACCATCTGTGCTGTGTTTACGTTACAGAAGGCACACGTGGAGACCAGACAGGTACAAATGAACTTGTCAAAGCTAAGGTAAGAACATATCTCAGTATGTAAAAACGGTGGCCTATTTCTTTAAGCCCTTGAACCCTGAACTAATTGGTGATTTTCTTTTTTTGTTCTATTCCTGCTTTTTTTCTGTTGCTTCTATTACACTTTTTCAATACTCAAACACTCCTAGGACTGCTAAAACAACTACAACATGACGACGAGGCTACACAGTTTGCCCACAAAGACGACACTATTTAGAGATTCCAAATATGACAGATGCAAACAATAATGAGTAAATTTGTACAATGATTCAACGCAATTATGAAAATGATTGCGCGTGCTTTGATTTATTTACCCCACAAGGCTGAACAGAAATTAAAGCACCAAAATTTGCATATAAATTGTTTCATCTTGTCAACAGAGGCATCCCATTGTCTTACCATCTCCCCCAGACTCCTCATCTTGTATAAATTTCACAGTCGGATTGTAATTAGTCTGACGAATGCTGTTATCTCAGTACATAGCAATCCATGATTCATACCTTTTCACTTCCAGTAAGACGCAAATGGTTAATACAAAAGGTCAAGCACCAGGTCCGCAGCTCACAACGCCTTCCACTGCTGCCAACTCAATTTCACTTGAGATTTATGCATCTAGCGCCATTACTACGGTCCACTTTCTTCCAAGAAAAAAAAAAGAAAAAGAAAAAAAAAGACCACCTGGGCAGGGATCTCGCCGTGTTTTTGACAGGGTGCGTGTCCAAGCCGCGGTATAAAGGAAAAATAAAATGACAGTTTGGCCTGGCTGTCAGGTTACTGCCACTCCGTTCCATTTAAGTATTTTCACTTTTGCGTGCCTCAAGTGGTGCTTCAAGTGTCCACGTCCGTCTGATTGAAAAATTGCACTGAAAACGCTGAAACAGAAATGAAATGAAGTCTTGTTTTCCACATTACTTTTGGCTCTTGTGTCAATCCAAGAACTTGCAAAACAAAGAGATTGTTTGTGTAGGTGCCCAAGTAGAAAACCCAGGGATATACAGATTACAACCCACACTTTTAAAGGGCCTGTGCATATTTTTTTTCTACAAGAGTAAAATCCATTTCACCTCCAGCAGTAGCCTGTATTGTGTTAGTAGACGTATGTGGAAAGAAAAGAGACAGCTGCGAGAGTCATTTATTTATTAGTATTATGAGCGATCGTAAACCCGGAAGTAGCACCAATGCTAAAAATAATTAGCCCGGTGGAGGCTAATACCGCAAACATGCCAGGTCACTCTGCTCCCTTGAATGTGCCAAATATGTTTGTAAAGTCATCGTCGCGATGTATCAAAATGTCAAGATTTAGAAGTTAAATAAGTTTGGATCCAACAATTTAAAATGAACCCAAACATTACAAATAGCTGAGTCTATTTTAACTGCTCCCTCTTCAACAACTACAACTATTTTAGGTATAGACCACGAATGGCAAAAGTATTTAAGAAAAAGGATAGCATAAGGACCTTTAACAAATGCTAATTCTTTCTAAGTGGCTATTTAAGCAGCTGTACTCTGTAAACAGTCTCCTGGACAAGCACAGCAGCTTCGACATTTGTTTTTCTCAATTATACTGTCATTGCAACAACTCGCTTTGGTTGTCAGCAACAGAGAATATAGGCTGAGGCAGAGTGCAGTGCCAGCGTTAACAGCCGGTGTGCTAATCCCAGTGTAGCACTGTGAAAATGGACTGTGACTGTGGTAGAAACAAGGAATGACTGTGGTAGAAACAAGGTCATAAAGGGATGAAGCTGGAGCATTATTAGTAGATCCATGACCTCGAGTCACACAAGGCCAGAGGCGCAGTAAAATTGGCAAAAATCTGTTTTGAAAGATTTACGCCAGATAACTTGTGGGCGAAAGCAAGCAATCTCTAATCTATGAATATGTTGTTTCTCAAACATCCAGGAATATTCCATCATAGTAGAGACAAATTTACCTACGGAGACAATAAAGTATGCCTTAAAGATTGGACAGGGTTGGTTGAGTTGGGGATGTTTCGCTTCTATCTTTAGAAGCTTTGTCTAATTTTGATTTTGATGTGAAAACCATTTCAGAGGGCTCCATAAGCCCATCTTTGGTCCTGCCATCAGAGAAAAAACTGTGGAGTCTCGATACATGCCAAGTTCAGCCGAATGACAGCTTCATCCACACGGCTATGTGGAACTTCAACTCTCCCCTTGCCTTCCGTGTACATTTTTGCCATTTGCCAATTCTCTGTAGGAGCTTTACATGTGGTAGATTTCACATTAAAGCTAACTGAAACACTGAAATAGTGGAAAACCATTACTTAAAATCATTGACGGGGTGCAAGCCTATTGAGATGCATTGACCTTTTCAGATATGTTTAACCTTTCCTAGTTCATTTTCCCACTGGATCCTCTCTCTCCACAGGAAATGGGCACAGTTGACTCGGACGCCTTGGCTAATGAGCTGGAGCCATTATGTGCGGATTATGTCCAACAGGTGGGCCCCGCTTAACAACAATTTGGGCCTCATCTGCACCAAAGCCGCAAAGCCAGTGGTTCCCTTGCTTTACAGAGCCGCGCTGTGTCGTTGTTTGTTGAAGACTGAAGTAATGGTTATTTCAAGCGGGTGGCCATCGACTTGTTAAGATGTAATTCACTTGAGCATGCGTGACCTCTCCAGCAGCTCCGGGGGTGGCTCGAGGCTGGGAACAATAATAATAGTGCCAAATTTGGCAGTGAGATAGAGTTCAGATGGAACGGCAAGAATAGACAGCTGTTAGTATTACTCTACTGTGGCAGCTCTGACCAATTTTGACAGGAGCCACAAGTTAAACAGTTTTGTTTTGGTATAGGGAAGAATAGCCTGAATGGAGGGGGAGCGTTGTGTCTGAATGTGCTGACATCGACCTTTAACCGCCCTCAGGTCGTAAGTCTACTATTTTAAAAGAATCATTTTAGAATTGTCCAATGATCAGACCAACCACTCATTGATCAATCAACAATAACAATACCACCACACATGAAGACCACGAGACCAAGCAGCAGCCCTTGTGGGATGTTCTGCAACAGTCAGTATTTGAAAATGAAATGTAGTTTTTTTTCTATATTATCTTTATTAACTCTAATAAAAAAGTAACTTGACAGCTTATTGATATCACCCTGTTTTGCAAACCCAACATAGAAGCAACCCAGGCATCACAGTCGTCACAGATCAGAAAAGTGCATTGTAATGTTGCAGCTGCACTTGAAACTTCCCACTTTGAAAATCTCACAATAACTACACTGTATAAATCTCTTTTACATTTGTAACATGTAACTGCGGTGACTGCTGTGACATTCAAATAGCTCTGCGGAGAACATAATGCCCCATAATTTGAATGTCCAGCGTTTGAGTGAATCAGAGGAGCGTAACGGTGCACCAGTCATGTCATTTTCTCTCCCCAGTGTTTTGTACAAAGACGGCCAAACTCGGCCACAGTGTCTCCGGCTGTCCGCACTCTTTCTCTGCCTCTGTGTGATCCGGAGGTGTGACTCTTTCCCAGCATTAGGCCGCTGCAGGTACTGTTACACTGGGGAGCCAGGCTTGGCACGTGGCCCATGGAGTTCACTGTAGTAGAGCTATGAGTAAAATAGAGATGATGCATGAGAATTACTTGTCCATATACAGTAGTATTGCCCATTTACACTAAAGCTATAATCTAATTTTATATGTATCTGGTTATGTTAAATGTTTTGTCTGATAATTGATTTGCTTTCCTCAATTTGTTGTGACGATATGCCTTTACACTTTATATTGAACTTAAGGTTGTTTTTGAACTTGAAGAACAGCACATTTTTCTGCATGGTGAGCTTTCGAATTATGAGTCAAATATTGTTATATTGATGGGGAAAAACACCAGATTGTGAACCATCTTATTTAAAGAGTAGTCTACAGAATTCCCAACTTTCTGAATCTTACATATCCTTGAGTCTTTTTCTTTTATACTAACCAGGCTAGGGTACTGCTGACTAGAAATAGCCAAACTCATCCTCGTCTTCATTTAATTGCAGCGGTCCGTAGCTTGTCCCTATACCTCTGGTTGGGAAACTCCGGTCTACAGCTTTTCAGAAAAGTGACTGCACTTCAACGGTGTAGTATCGAGAGTCGAGAGGAGCTGCGCCTGAACCACTAAAAGAACAAAACTCTATCGCCATCTAGCGACCAAAACCCCCAGTACTCCCAGACAATGCACTGGTTAGTGGCACATTATCATTTTAAAGTCTGTACAATCACAATTATTTCTCTCACATGCAACTTAAGCACAGAAACAGAACTGTATAGCCAATGGTTTTGCGTTTAAATGACATAATCGGGCTATCAAACTTTTTGTGGCGTTTGTTGTTAGTTTTGACAGGGTTCTTGTTTGGACAATGAACTGAAGTACCCCTGAGGTAGGCTTACTTGGACGAGACAAAGTAGATAAAGAGCTGACCAGACACGGTGATACCGGTGCATAACGTCATCTGTAACAACTTGTATAAACTGTGTCGCCAATAAAAACGAGAAAATGTCCAATGATGATGTTGCTTGATATTGTTTTAATTACGCAATAGTAGAGTTTTGCCTTGGAAAAAAATACCATCTTAAATGAGATAAATGACTTTAAGGAATGTATCTTGAAGTATTTTAAGACTAGTCTAAGCTTATCTATAGTTATATTTTTTTATTTTGTTTTATTTTAGGCTGATTTGGGTAAAAAAAAAAAAAAAGTGGTATAATGCTTTTTCCACTGACAATCTTTTTTCCATCTTTTTCATCGACTAATCCAATCTATAATTATGCAATTTTGTTTTCATTTTACATGGACACTCGTTACATTTGTTTTTAGTGCTCTATTCTGTTAACAATTTCTGATCTCGAATTCACACAACAGAAATTGGATGACCACCTGTCCCTTTTTTGTGTACTGCACTGCCACAGATCTTTTCCTCCTGCCCCACCTCATCAGATTATGTCCCAATTTTAAAACTGTAGTTAGATTTAACATGTATAATGACATAACAGATACTACATGTGTAAGATGTTCAGTCTATGTGAGAATGTTTTGTAACCGTATGTCTTGCATGTTTCAGGGTAAAATATTAGATGTGTGCATTACAGTCTTTGTCTTATATATTGAATTAATTTCTATCTGTCCCACTTTTACTCTTTCTGACGTGGTCACTGTAGATGACTGGTTCTCAAAAATCACGCCACGCAACGAATGCTGTGTGTATCAAGCGATATCAAATGACCTTTGGTTGCCATTACATCATAAATGATGACGTGGACAATGAATTATGGTCAAACCAAAGTCTAAGATAAAATGATGTCATTCAGGCCGATGTCAAAATGGCTTTTTGAGTTAGAAGTTATAACAGAATAGAGTAAAGATTCCTGCATTGCAACAGAATGAAGAGACCACGAAAGGCAAAAGGACTGAATACATGAATGAGTTTATTAAATAGTAAAACAATATCTAGCCTATAATTAAAACAAATTATAATGGGCCATAAGAAGATTGAACGCCGCCTCATGTTGTATTTTCCATTGGGAAACTGGGGGATTTTTGATGCCCGAGTTTCCAAGATATGAGATAACCTTTGGTCTTTCAACATAAATAATAGCAACGATAATACATTTTTATGTATTTTAGATGTTTGTTATTAAGTCAACACTAAGCATTTAGCTATAGCTACTCAATTTTAATATCGTCTATTTTTCCCTACTTTCGTCTTGTAAAAAAAAGCCAATCTTTACATGTTTTTTTATCGTTCGAAGTGGCTACAAAATAGCAGTATTGTAGTTCAGCCGTGTGTAGATGACTTTCTCATGTTAATTTATTTGTTTATAGTGTAATGTGTGTTTTTTAAAGTTTAACTTTGCTACGACACAAAAGCACTTGGATATAATGCACTGGTAATTTCCACTTCACAACTGGAAAGGATCATTCATCTTCACCAGAGCACATGAAGGCAAGATTAACACACACACTAAGGTTGATTTCAGAAAGGCCAACTTAGTTTGAACCATTTTTCTGCCAAAACTGAATAATTGGATTTCATCAATCTCCCTTGTATCCGCTACAATAGTTTATAAAAGGAAAGAACATCTCTTATCTTACAATTTGAGTATAATTAGTCGACAATGTGATGACTGGCTGTTCTTTTGAGAGTTAACTTTTGAACGTTCACCTTTGCCCTAGAAACCATGCGTCACTCTTTACTGCCCACTCTCGCGATAATTGCACAATATAAATACGCAGCAGTCACTGACCCTTTTCATTCATCGACCCGAGAGCCTTGGTAGTGTTCAACCGACTCTTTACTATCGCAGGTGAGTTTTTCAACTTATTTTGGCTAAGAAAAAAACAACAACTTTGTACCTCCTTTTTATTTGACTACTTTGTTCCGGAAGTATAGGGTTTTCCTTTTAAAAATAGTGTCTCATGGAGGATGTTTAGATTCCTAGAGTTAAATAAGCATTTTCTTGTTCCAGGAATAATTTTAACAACAATGGCAGCAGCTGCAGTTATCCATAATCAGGTAAGTTAGTCTAAATAGCCTGCATGTGTATTACAATTCATTTTCTGATTGTTATTCGACCTAAGACATTTTATAACTGTAAGAAATGTCTTGTCTGAATAGAACATTGTTAGGTTTTTGAACTTTGTATTAACTACTGTTTATGTTTCCAGAGTGTGGTAGAGCGGGTGGTCAGCCTTCCTCTGGTCAGCTCCACCTATGGCCTTGTGTCCAGTGTTTACGCCAACACTAAAGACAACCACCCATACCTCAAGACCGCGTGCGAGGTGGCCGAGCAGGGAGTCCGAACAATCACCTCTGTGGCCCTCAACACCGCCTCCCCCATCCTCGACAAACTGGAACCCCAGAGTAAGCAGCTTTACTGCCAGAGGGAAAGCCACTAGACTGGCTTGATTGCCTATATACGTTTTGGGAGTATTTTACAAGACATTTTTATATGTGTTGCATACCGTTCCTCAACATATTAATAGAAGTAGTAAAAGAGGCAAAAAACGATTTTTAAAATACTTCCTCCTCTGGTAATTGCACATTGAGGCAAACGGAAACTGATGAAAACCAAGCAACACACATACTTGTTGTGAGTCACATCAAGACTCAGAACAGGGAACTGAGAGCTTAACCTTTCACCCAAATTTCGGATCACCACTAAGACTCATATTTGAAATAACAAAGGCTCTTCTACTCCACACACAAACTGATTACTTATTTTCTTTCCGATTTTTAGTCGCCATTGCCAATGATCTGGCTTGCAAAGGTTTGGACAGGATTGAGAAAACGTTGCCAATCCTCCACCATCCCTCTGAGCAGGTATGTACCGGCAGAATGTCCCGATTAGCCAACACCGGATTCAGGCCCACTTATGCAAAACCCAAATTGGCCAGTATCCTCGTATGACCTAACATTTGTCCCATTTCCCAAATTATTCCTCAATGATTGCATTCTTTGCTCAATCTCTCTGCCCAGATTGTGTCCAATGCTAAAGACGTGGTGACCAGTGCCAAAGATGTTGTAACGGGACCGTGTCTGGGGCAAAGGACTCCGTTTCGGGCACTTTAAACAGCGTTGTGGAGAAGACCAGGGGTGCAGTGCATGATGGGATGGAGAAGACCAAAGCGGTGGTCAGTGGCAGTGTCAACACCGTCCTTGAGAGCAGAGTGGCCCGATTGGTGACCAGCGGAGTGGACACAGCCATCAGTACATCCGAGAACCTGGTGGAGCAGTATTTACCCCAAACTGAAGATGAGCTGGGTGAGCTTGGGTCATAAACCAGTAAAACCTTTTTTTTTTTTTATTTCATAAATATAAGTTCAGTGGCAGACTGAAGCCTTCTAAATGTCAACTTTATTTATATAGCACATTTAAAAACTGCTACATCTGCAAAACTACATTTTTTTTTTGTCATGCACACACCATTATCACTTTTACTTTAATATTTTTGGGAACTTAAGGCAAGAATCATAATCTAAACTGAAGATACAAAACATGACACACCTTCTTACTGACCAGTTTGTCTTTTCTTAGTAAAGGCCAACATTTTCCTGTCTCATAAAAAGGACCTTACAAGTCCTTAGAAATACAGGCAGTTGGCTCTGTGTACTGTACTTTATTTTAATCAAGCAGCTGGTCTAAGCCATTTATTGCACAGAGCCAGTTTCCAGAAAAATAACGACTTAGTGGATTATGCTTTACCAAGAAATAAAATCTACAGAAGCGCTTGTTTTTCCATTAACAAAACTTGTTTACAATCTCACACGGTCGGGGTGAGCTTAAACCATCAATCAAAAGCACTGTGTAGATGTTTACTGACCTGTGAACCCAAGCATGGCTAATCACTTCAGAAAACTAACCAGACCTTATTATAATCTTGTTTAACAGAGCTGGAGGCTAAAACTGTTCAAGGATTTGATAAGGACGACCCCAGTTGCTATGTGCGATTGGGTTCCCTTTCCACCAAGGTCAGAAAGAGGGCCTACACAAGAGCAGTGGCTAAAATTCAGGACGGAAAACAACGTAGTCTGGAGTTCATTTCAGCACTCAACTCTACTGTAGATGTGGTAGGCTTTAGCACATTCTTAAGTACGGCTGAACTATTTAACAAAAACATCTTGAATTTAACAAATTTTTTTTGTAGATTCAATATGGCCGGAAAAATATTGATGGGGCTAACCAGATGGTGCAGGAGAAGCTCAACTCTTTGGTGGCGTGGAAGTCCGACGGTCAAAATGAGCAGAGTCATGAGGCAGAAGTCGGTGATAATACAATCAGTGAAACACAGATCATATTGGCCAAGTCTAAATATTTCGGTTTTCTGCAGGTAATTGAATCTCGCACTTTGACTATGGCTCGCTCCCTCACGCACCAACTCCAAACCACCTGCCTCGTCCTTGTATCTGGTCTGCAAGGACTCCCCAACCACATCCAGCAAGAAGTGCTCTCCCTCAGCCACTCCGCCTCTCAAGTCTACTCTAGTTTTAACAAAGCTAAGGTGGTGGGTGACTTGCCAGACAGCGTTTTGACCAACAGCAGGGCTCAGTTAGGCAAAATGAAGGATTCGCTAGATCATGTTATGGATTATTTGATCAATAATACGCCGCTGAATTGGCTAGTTGGGCCATTCTATCCACGCATGGCTCCTGAAGCGACCGGGGAATCAAATTTGGCAACAAATGATACAGCATCGTCTTGTGAAGTTTCACAGCAGCCCATTTCTGTCGAGATGAAGTCCTTGCAGTCAAAACAAATGTAAATGTCTTACTCCAGTTTTTTTTTTTTTGTATACAGTGATGCAAGACTTTGGCATGTAAAAGCCTTACTACTATATCACTAAATGTGGCCGGACTGTTGCAGACTGCCCATAATCTTTTCTTTATAACAATGATGTAAAACTGAAATAAACTTTATTTGCTTTTTAAAATGCATTGTAATAACCAGAGTGGACATTTTTCTTCATCTTTGGCAGCGACTTGACAGATGATCCATTAAAGTCTGAAAATAAACATTTGTTATTAAGTAGCACTTTATTTTTATAAAAGTGGTCTTACACTGAGTCGCTGGATTTGACACCACGCCACATCATCTAACAGGTCCACGTTGATGTCCTGATCGTTTTCAGAAAAGCAGACGGTCTGGAGAAGAAAAGCATTTTTAGACGAAGTTGTTGTACCGCAGATTACTGTATTGCTATGCATGTTTCAATATTTGCAAAGTAGCCAAATATGATTAAATACTCAAATCAAAAGTACTTGATGCATTGTAGGGTCTACTCAAAGACACCACTAGAATCCATTTGTTAATTTTAAAAGAACATTTTAGAAATTTGGTCCACAACCTTTCCTACTTACCTGCCCTTCCCTCGTGGTCACAGAAATGTGTGCAGATGAACCAGGAATGGGACAGTGCACATCGCCAGCTGACAGTACAGATCTGGGATTACATACATTAGTACAATCAGCAGCAATTTTGCCTTTCACTTAAAGACGGTTAACTTGGCACATCTCTTGTTTGAGACAGGTGCGTAAGAGAAGGCATAAAGGTCAAACGTAGAACTGGACACTGTATACTTGCAACAGCAGGGTTTTATTAGATGCAACGTTTCGGCCAGTGGCCTTCGTCAAGCAAAATGTTTATGAATGAGAAGCCATCCTTAAATAGGGTGTGGCCTGCTGCATCACAGGATGCTGTCATAATGGCCTATGGCAAAACGTAGGCAGCATATGTATACAACATACATCCAAACACAAAAAACAAAGCCAGGATATAGTAAATGTGTGTATGTATATGTATGTATATATATATATATATATATTATATATATATATATAATATATATATATATATATATATATATATATATATATATATATATATATATATATATATATATATATATATATATATATATATATATATATAAAAAATATAATATTTACTATATCCTGGCTTTGTTTTTTGTGTTTGAATGTATGTTGTCTACATGCGGTGCGGTCTACGTTTTCCATAGGCCATTATGACAGCATCCTGTGATGCAGCAGGCCTCACCCTATTTAAGGATGGCTTCTCATTCATAAAAAAAAACATTTTGCTTGACGAAGGCAACTGGCCGAAACGTTGCATCTAATAAAGGAACACTGGTGTTGCAAGTATACAGTGTACTTAAAGATTCTTGACAAACCTTAGCTTTGGCATTCTTGCTTTGCTTTGGCCAGTCTGCAGGCTCTCTGTTCTTTTTACTGTAGGTGTAGTGGTCCTGGCAACAAACAAATCAAACCAATATAGTGAAGGTTGAAAATATCTCTCCATCCACCATGGACCACTCAAAACAAAAATAAATAATAATACTGTCGTTTCAGCAGTAAAACACTTAAAATTGTCTTGACATACCTTAAATTCCCAATGCTGATGCTCTCAGGTAACGTTCTAGTCCTCATCCTTGTATTTCTTCCCTAAATGTAACATCATAATTAATTGTGTAGCAACACAATTACTATTAATTATACAGCAAATTTTATCTAGTAACCCCACCCCACCCATCTACACTTAGCCCCAAAATAAAGTCCCTTTAAAAGTGTCATTACCAACCTTTTGGGCCTTGCCTTTTGCAGTAGGAGTGGCCTGCACTGGTGGAGAATCAGTCGATTTACCTTGATGGAGAAACAAAATTAATAGTTTTGCTTGACAGACATATGATTTCTGTAGCACTTACATCTTTTGCTGGTTGCTTTTCTTAGAGGCTGTTGTATCTCAATGGCTTCATTCTGCAAGTTACAGTGCGCCTGTCATTACACCTTTTCCCTCAAGATGGCGTTAATCCATTTACTCACCTTCATAGCAATCGAGACATCACTTGCTGGCATTTCCTCCTCTGTTATGATAATAATAAGAGATTATTTAGGCCAATATTGTATGGTGAATCTAAATTGAAGAATGAACCCCAACTTACCACTAAGTAAATCTTCCATTCGCAAGTTTTTTAGTGAAGGGGGCATTTTCATCAGTTCCACTCGGAAAAATGTGTCCACTGTGGCCAACAGATTTTCTGTTTTGGCTTCTAGGTCCCTCATACGCTCTTGCGCTGTAACATTTATTATTATTATATAATAATTATTATTATTATATATTATTATTAGCGAAAATTCTTAACACAGTAGCTACAAACCTTCTTTCTCAAATTGTTGGATAAAAAGGGTCAGTTTGTTGCGTCGCATCTCCCGACCTGGGTCGTCATGTTCGGCGTCCTGTGATTTCTTATTCCGCCTGGGCATGTTTGGTGTCTTTGGCAAATTAAATAAAACTAGAGGTTCAAAATATTTCACAATTTCTTTTTAGCAAAGCAGATAGTGATTTGTGCGGAAGTCATCAAGCAGCAACAGGTGCAATTAATGAGGAGGCGGGGAGAGCTCTGATGCGCGAGCACTTAACACGTGCTCCTACGATTTTCCTACGAGGAAAAAAGGTCAAATAGACTACTACTACTACTAGTAATAATCATCATCATCATCATCATCATCAACCTCCTCAAGTAAAATTGTTCTATTATTAGTAAAAAATAATTGTAACTTTGTCTAATCTGAGTACATATTCAAGTGGCAAATGCTTCATTTTGATCGTTAACATATATTCGGATCGGCGCGTGCACCTTGTTCCTTAGAATTGTTTAGTTTTTTGCATATTCTGCCATTTTCACAAATTCTACATGATTTTTTGTTTTGTTCCACACAATTTATATAAATCAGACTTTTTCGCTCAGTTACTCAGTTCTCAAGTAACATTCTCTCCAAGTACTTTTTTACTCTTGAGTAATTGTTTGGGTTATTACTTTTACTTATTACTTGTACTTGGGTAAAATAATTCCAAAGTAACGTTGTGGCTACTCAACCCACCTCTGGGATGAGTAAATATATTATAACTGGACTAAAATCTAAAATTGGCAAGTTTAACGTTTTCTCTCCAACACAAACGTTTAGTGCCTGCAACACCATCACGAAACCCTAAACTGAGTCAATTTAAAGGGTAATTTTTGTAACTTGTATTGAGTCAATGAATCACTGAATAAACAGGTTAATATTATCATTAATCAAGGATGGAAAAAAAAAAAGGTACACTGTACACATAAGCAAATGATTGACAAATAAATTTATTGCAGCGCATTTGTTGACATTCAGTTCCTCTCCACAGGACGGTAGAAACCACTTGACTTATTGTTTCTGTACATCTCTCCCAAAAGGATGCAGTCGGCTACAGGGTGGCATCTCTTAAAATGTTAAGAAAAATGTATTGTTAAACATAAAACGAAAAAAAAAAAAAAAAAAAAGAATTAAATGGACATCGTCTGCCATCCAAATAATACAAAAATAAAAATAAATATAATTTTTTTTTTATAATTTTTTTTTAATTTTGGAAGAAAAAACTATTTTGTTAATTGTGATATGAATTAATTATCGCCACAGCTTAACATCTGACATTTACATTTTACAACAATTAATCTGTACAAGTTGGTTTCTATACCATTTCAAAAATAAAATCAATTCATCCACATGTCATTGCAGCATTTTGCCTTTTCTTGTTGGTACTAAATGGAATGTCGCATGTAGTTAAACCACATATGTGCATTGAAAACCTTAGCGCTGTTGCTCTGGGCCACTGTGTGCAAGCCAAAAGCAAACAAGCAATGTACACACTTAGGGGCTCAATTAGTTTCCACTTTGTTATATTAACAAGTTTTCATCTATAAACCAACTCAGGTATTCCTTGCAGAATCTGTCTCCGTAACAAGAGTTTTCATACGGTAGTCATTTGGACTGAGTTTTGAAGACTTTTTGCCAAATGTATAAGAGGCATCTTCAGCTCAGGGTTCCATAGACACTGGAGGGAAAAATTAGTTAGGGCTGGGCAATATATAAAATATTTATTATGGACAACTTTAATAGATAATAATATTAACAGACTTTTAAGTATGAACCGTGTTGTCTGTTGGTAGCCCACAGCATTAAATACACGCCTTTTTACATAAGGCTGAATGAAAGGCAGCCACAGATGAAGACACAGTGGACATCGTGTAAGAGACCACAATTTAGATCCATTTCACACATTTTCTATTAATAAAAACATACACTTTATCCATTCATTGCCCAGCCCTACCCTAAGCAGACGTATTAGCCTAACAACTGCCCTGAACTGCGGTGAAACTCGGGATCGTTGGGTCACTTCCTCTCCTTTGTATGACCATAGAACAGTTGTTGTGACTTGACCTGAGGCAGAGTCATATCTGTTCTATTAAAAACAAAAAAAGTACGTCAGATGACTACTCTTTGGGAGCACAACTGGGAGTTTCCATCCATAGAATCTGCCTCAGTGTCTTCTGTGTTGGTAACAATCAATACATAACATCAGTACATTTCTGGAATGTTGTAGCTTTAACAAGAATTATGGAAAGTGTGATTGTCCTCGGTCCGTTTCGCTCTCTCGTGCTGCAAAGATATTTACATAGAAATAGGTGTCGTTTTTCAAAATCTTTAAGACATGAGCTACATAAGATGTTGTTATTTGTAGGAAACCTTGGTTTTGATTTCAATCCAATAAAAATATGTACAAAGAAACAGGCATTAGAAAGTGCACAATGGGAACGGTCTATACAAGGTCCGCCGCTCACACCAAATTGACTATTTAAAATGGTGGACACACACACACACACACACACACACACACACACACTAAAGAGGACCATAAGGGCAGTAAGTCATCTGAGAAGGAATCTTTACAAACCATATTTACACAAAGTCCCATAAGATATGCTCCAAGCGATTTATGCACAAAACAGTCCCGTGTGTCGCTTGGAAAACCACAAGATAATAAGTTTAAAAAGGCAGACAACGGGCATTTCTTCAAGTCCAAAAAAGTGTTTAGTACCATGTCAAGTCAACAGTTTCCGAGTCAATTCTTAATCCTTGTGTCTTTGCATTTTCTGTTCAGATGAATGGGGCTCCGAAACATTTGACACACCATTGAACACTTGGGCTCGGCGGGCGGTCGATTCGGTTCAACGTTTTGAGCTGTTCCGCGCTGAGTTCATCGTAAGCTGAGCGGTACTCTCTGTCAAAGGCCTCTGCATGACAAAAGTTACATACAAATGAGATACAATAGCTCAATTACAATTCCCAAATCTAAATCGTAACGTAAATGCTTGTAATTCGTAGAGACTGCAATTACTTACAACATCCTTTGTCATCTAAAGAACATCCTGTGTCACCATAAAGTCGTATTATGATTAAGATTAACACTATTATGTAAAACTGTAGATTAGACCACTATAAATATGCACTGAAATGCATCCTACTCTTTGCATCATTAATCAAATGTTCTGGACATATTTGAAACCTTATTGCAATTGCAATTTAGTTTCTTCCAAAATCACATAGCCCTGTGAGCTATATGTAAACATAATAATTGGGTGTCTTAAAATGTTGCTTTTGTAATAAAGTTTAAGCACAAAATTATGACATAGCTGCCAACATGTATTCACTCACCAACATCAATGTTCTCTCGCCCCAAAGCCACCAGTGAAAGAAACAGCACTTCTCTATAGACACTCCTGTAGGCACAAATATATCCAGTTTGACATAAATATGTTAACACCTCAGACATTATATTGGGTGTTTACAAGCCTGACCTTTGTCGTTTGTATCCCTCCGGACGCCTCTTGATTTCTCGAATCAACAGATTGATAGGCCCATACACATCATTGGTCTGGATGTTTCTGACAATAGTGTTGAGGAGAGTACGGATTTCCTGGTGGTCTGTTGGAGCCAGCGTTCCCTTCTTTTCCACTGGAATTATGATAAACCACAAATCAGTTTCAAATATGAGAACAGTCTGACCTCTTGTGGGGAAAGGAAGAATTGCAGCAACAATTTCTGTAGCGTTAATTCTCTATAATAATATTTTAAGTCCAGCACACTTACAAAATGTCCTCCAAAGCAGGTAGAGGGGATCCCCAGGTTCTTGGTGCAAATTGACATTGTCCCAGAGAAGCTGCACAAACACCTGCTTACTGTCCTGGGACAGCGATATCAGAGGCAGCTACATAAACCAAACAATTTTAGTATTACAAACATTACATGAACAAACATTAGTTTTAAACAAATTGGCTTTGTACTCTACCTGCACTCCATTGTTGCAATGTTCAGAGGTGAGGATGAGGCCGGGCAGGTGAGTGGGCAGATCTAGGCGACGGAAATACCACACCAGGTTCCAGAAGATGATCGGGTGTTGGCTCAGGAATTTGTGTGTGTAGATCACCTACATAGATGCAAAGGCAGCAGTTTATCCATTAAGCTTCCATAGATTGTTATGGTTATTCATGCGAGAAAGCAGATGATATGCAGCCACAACAAAAATCTGCAGCTATCAATCAATCGATCAAACTTTATTTATAAAGCGCTTTTCATACCGAAAGGTATCACAAAGTGCTTTACAGATAACATTTAAAACAATACGCCCCGCATCATACATCCATATTTTATATATATATATATTATATATATATATATATATACACACACACACACACACACACACACACATAATATACAATATATAATTAGGACTAAATAAATAGATGTCAGCTAAAAGCTAAGCTAAAAAGGTGGGTCTTGAGCCTGCTCTTAAATACATGAACGTTCTCTGCGGTCCTGAGCTCCTCCGGAAGGTCGTTCCAGAGGCTATAACCCCTATGACCAATCACTCTCTCGCTCTCTCTCTCACACTCACACACTTGGGCAAGGTGTGTTTATTGCCAAAGGACAAAATTACAGTATGCAATGGCCAGAGCAGGTTAGTGTGCTCATCCACGGATCAAAAGGTCTAACCACAGAGCCACGCTTCAAAATAATTGTGGTGAGACAGCGTGTTTTGTACCTGATCTCCCTCATTCTCCAACAGTGTCTCCAGCTCCTTACGCAGCACCAATGGGCTCAGATATGGGACAGACACAGGCTTGGGATTGGGCCGCTTTGCTCCCATGCCATCCTGTCGCACAAAATACAGTCAGTCATTCCCTCATTGGATCTCATTATATCTAGTACATTGAGAAACTCTTACCGACACCTCTTGCAGGCTGCTGGGGAGGCTGGTCGTGGATACACCATGTCCCGGATGTCCCGGCCTCTGATATGAATCGAGGCTCTGAAGTGGCCCCCCGACGCTGTTGCTGCGAGTGAGGGACGTCCCGCTACATTTGAGCTGCGTCACTTCCGCCTTGTGCTCCAGTAAACCAAGGGGGTCTGACTGCACTGGCTCCGGGACGAGACTAGAGACATGATGATATCAGACACAAAACAAAATGTGTGGTTTTGAGCCAAATTGTAGTTTCAGCCCAGGTTTGTCAAGATGTGGACACATTTATTCACTGTAATTTCCCCAGCTCTACTGATTTTCTCTTCTTTTTTTTTCAACCCAAGAGCAAAAACTATTTCCTCAACAAATGCAGTACAATTCTTAGCTTCAAGTGTGTGCTACATACCTCTTGTGAGTTTCCGGCTTGTCATCGGGGTTCTCGTTAGATTTATCCTCTGGAAACGACATCAGTTCTGGGGCTTTGATGTCTGCTGTGCTGCTGGTGGTGGGCTGTGTGCTGGTGCTTTGGATACTCTCCGCAGAGGCGCTGGGATTCATGTAGAAGCTGAAAATATGAATACATGTTTCAATGGGCACCCACACAGATGGAGGAAGTGGGATCGAGTATGACACGGTTTGGAAATGACAATAGAAATGCCCACTTAGCATTTGTATTGTCATTTCTCATTTCACACAACCTATAACAACATTATACCATTCAAAGAAGACTAACCACAGTGGCCAGAACAGACCAAAAGGTTTTTTATTTGTGAAAAAGGCTTTACCTGGCTGAGCGTAGGTCATGAAACTCTATGTGCAGCAGTGGCAGGAAGGCAGTGCGACAGAAAGGGCAGTTGGTGTTGAGGTTGGAGTCGTCCGCGGTCCATCCTGCCATGATCTCCTCGTCATACACCAGAGCTTCACAGTTACGGCACTGAGAGCAGCTGGACATGAGAACCTGTGGGTGGACAAGGTATGGATGTAATCTTAATCATGATGCGACACTGTGGTCCATAAAACAGTGGGAAATGTCTGACCTCAAGAGCAACGTTTTGAAAGATGCTGGAGCAGGAAGCATGATGCGAGCCTTGTTCAGAGTCGAGTCCTCTCCCTCGACCTGGAGTTGGATCTGCAAGAATAAAAAATAATCATAATAATACATTTTTTTACAGTGGTAGCCAGTCAAACTTTCAGTCATGAAACACAACAAATTTCCCAACACGATGCAGCAGGCTTGTAAAGTTATAGCGAGTTTGTACTTACGTGTCTGTTGCGTGCCTCGGCCCGTATCACTGCTGCCGCTACTGCTGCCCAAACTGGTGCAGCTCTGGTTCAGGCCGTTAGACACCAAACCTGGGATGGGGCCTCTCTCTGGACTTTCATCTACATCATGGGACAACAGCAGGTTTTCATCAAGGTGAGCAGGGAAACCACCAGGAGGACCCTGCTCATCCTAGGGGGGAATAAAACATGACTTCACTTCCTTTAACAGGCAAGAGACCAACAGAGACCGCTTTTTAAAATCAATGGGCTCACCTCATCATCTGAGTAAGAATAAGCTGAAGCCACCGCGCCCCACACTTTGCTGGCTACAGTCGCCGCCTGCTTCATGCCGGATTTGAAGACATCCATTTTGGGCCCGGACAAAAGCGTATCCATCTTTATACCTGAAAATGTGTTGATAACCGACCCCAGAGACCCTCCTTGTGAAGACTTGACGATGGCTGTGAGCGAGGCCGATCTAGGAGCCGGACTCCCCGACGCGCTAGAAGCCGATTTTGTCTTCACCGCAAACGTTTTGGACCGTGTCACAGGGTTCGGGCTGCGCTTTGGGGTGTCGCCTGGAGAGCCCATAGGAGTTTTAACCTGGGGAACTGGGAGACTGGACCTCCGCTGTAAAGGCTGCTTCATCTGGGGAGAGTCCATGCTGTCCTTAGGTGGTTGCTGTAGGTCCATGCTCGAAGACTTGACACTCAGAGGGCTTTGCAGGCTCATGTACATCTCGATCTCTTCAGCGAGGTTTCGAGATACGACAGCGGGCACGGAGCGCGGGGTGTCCTGGCTTGTCACAGAGGCGGACTCTTCATTTTCAGACACTAACCGCGACAAGGGATCAGCTCCTACTTCAACATCCGCTCTCTCAAGTGCCGGCACACGTCCCCCCGCCTCATCCTCCTGCATTTCCAGCTTGTCTTGCTTCTCCTCTGCGTCATCATCAACTTTGCTTCCAACTCTTGATCTTCTGGTGCCCCATCTTCTTCCGGCAGTTTCTCCAGTCCCAATTCATCCTCTGGCTCTTCCTCCAAGTCTTTAAAAAATGCCTTTGGAGCAATGTGCGGTGGCGGGCTTTTTTCAGTGCACAGCGCGGCAGCCAGTATTCGTGCATCTGCTCCCATCTGGCTGGCCATGTGGTCCACGCCTTTCTCCAAAAGCATCCCGGCTCTGGTTTCAGCGCTAAAGCTACAGCTGCGCTCAGAGAAGGATTTCTGTCTCTGCTTTTGGGACTGGCCTTGTGTGGCGTCATCTTCAGTGAGGGATACACTGTCGGACTTACTGTGCCGCCTGAACAGTTTTCCTACAAAATGGAAACAAAAAAGATGACACTTGCACATATGCCTTAACCACTAGACTATCGGCTGCACAGACGGGACTAGTGGCCATTTTTAAAACAAAATATGAAAATTACCCGTTTCTCTGCCTCCATCTGAGCTCCCCGTGGACAGTCTGACGATACTCGCTGTGGGCGGGTTCACATCTTTGGGACTAGGAGGTTCAGTTACTGCTACTGCACTGTCCACTGAGCCAGCGATGTCCTCACCTAGACAATAAGACAATACGATTTTAAATACATTAATGACATTTCAAAACAAATCAATTCAAAATGTTATGTAGAGCACATCTTTACCACTGCACTTTGCTTTGTCTTGGTTTCTTTCTTCAATGGAAATGACAGCTGCAATCAATGATTCTGTTAGTTCTTGATGGAGCTCGTCTTTGGAGCCATATCCCTGGTCAGAGTGTTGCCCTGCATTGAAAAACAACAACAGTGTTGGTTCTTTATTGAACCTCTTAACCCCTACCTGAAGCGAGCACATACCCAATGATCACATACCTAAAGCTTCTGGGAAAAAAAGTGTCAAAATAGCAACAAAAACGAGACATAAATGAGGATGAAAACGCAACAAAAGTGCCCCAAAAAAGTGACAGAAACGTAAGAAAAAAGGTCACAAAAGAGCAAGAAAAAAAGTGACAAAAAGCGATGAAAATGTTGCAAAAATGTGATGAAAACCGGAAAAAAAAAGCGAGGAATAATATGAGCTTTGTAGGTCTTAGCTTTCAAATGAGGTGTTACACTGGCCTATAGGCTGTGACCTTATGAATCGGAGTAAAGCTGAACAGGAGAAAATGCACTTGGATAAGGCGGGGGTTTAGAGTTAAAAAAAAGAAGCTATTGTATATCTTAAAGTGGACATAGAGTATCATTGTGGTACGACACCCGCTTTTGTGCACCTCAGGATTTATATTTTAAATGTTGAAACTTTAAAACTATTTTTGAGTATTGAAGGACACTTTATCACCAAGGACACTGTACAGTATCTTGCTTGTTTTGTTGGAGCATGCCCTGCAGCCAGCAGTGGCAACTGTCTCTCATAGCACAGAAAATACAAACTTTCATTTTTAGTTTTTTAACAGCATGCTAACAAAGCAATGGGATCCTCATAAATACAGTTTGAGTTCAGAACTGCTCAGAATGGGTCAAGGGAGGATTTTTGAACGGCTAAGGCACTGCCATCTATCCATTACACAACAAAGCCCAGTCAACATAATGCTTCATGAAAAGAAGCAAAGCCTAAGTAAGCAGAATTACTCAAACATGTATGAATGAAGTAAAGCACTACTCCTGTGTTTCAAAAAGGAACATTATTGCATATATAAAAATAAGTTCAATTTCTTACCTGTGTTACAGTGGTTGACTGTGTCTTTCAAACTGTGGCTATGAGTAAAAACATTATCTTCTCCATTGACTTCACTTGAGCTGTCAGCACTGCCATGGCTCAACCGGTCAACGTCTTTACCTGTTGAGCTCCCCACTGTGGCATATGAAAAAATATCAGAATAAGCAACAAAGAAATAAAGAAAGTGTATGAATACATGCTGGATATGTCATTTCTACCTGTAGAGCTGTGTGTAGTTCCCTTCTTGGTTGACGTGTGGACAACAGCGTGCTTGAACTGTGCAACTCCCCGCAACACGTTTCTTAGTTTGGTCCACATGAACTGACCGCTGCGGTTTCTGCTTGGCCACGGGCTTTCTAAAACGGCCTGCATAAACAATAAACTACTGATAAGAAAAGTGCTTAACATTATGTTTTTCTGCTTGTCTATTGAAAAAATGTCATTATGCTTTTCTTGTCTGTGGTGTTTTGGCTTATGTAACTCTTCGCTTGATGCCCTTTGTCACAAAGGCCTGACAAAGACCAATTAAGGTTGAAAAGCGTTGTTGTCCCTGCTGTCAATATTACTTATTTGTATCATTTTAATTTAAGGCAAGCTTTTGTGACTTCTAACTGTTTGTTATCTAGCCTTGAAGAGCACCTGATCACAGTTTTATTTGTGGTTTGACCCAGTGAAGCGCTCTCGTTCATCGGTCTACTCTAGTCATTATATTTTAGCTTTTAAAACAAAACAGATAAGGATGTTTGTCATCTCAGTTGCCGTACTTGTTAGCGGATGGAAGAAAAAGCAAGCAAGTGAATTTTTCGTCTTCAAAATTGGCAAGCACAATGATTTGAGCGAAATGGACAAGTGCGAGACAGTGTGGTCTAGACAACTGCGTCAGAGCAATTCCAAAGCTGGAGTGTACCAAGTTGGCAGTGGCCAGTATTCATTGAGGTGGCCCAAGAAAATAATAAAACATAATAAATAATAAAAAATAATAGGGTATGCATATAGCACTGTATATTAGATGACATCACACAAGATGAGATTGTGGTTACTAAAACTTGGTGGGTGATCATAAAAGCATGAGTTATCGGTACATTGCTAGACGAGAAGTTAAAAGTTCAGACTTGGGTACCTTGTTGTAGTATCCATATGTAATGGCATTAGGATGTACCCCTGCCTTCTTCATCTCCACCAGGACACGCACCGCCATGACAGGCAGGCCCCACACCCCACATAGCTGCATAACTACTCTGTAACAAACCTATAAAAACACAGAGCCTCAATGTCAAAAGAAAAACATAACCTTACAGTGAAGTTAAGACTTGACAACTACTTTACCTCGTCGAGCATCTCAACCTCAGTGGTCCTCATCTTTAGGAGAACGTTGTAGGCCTGCTGCATGGCTCTGCTTTTGGACTTGGACAGTCGCACAGCAGCAGGAAGACAGATGAACCACAGGCTGTAGCAGTGACTGAAGAGGCAGCGTGCCCACAGCGGAGGGTTTGAGTAGAACCGCTTTGCCATCTTATAGGCCAACTTGATCTCCTGTTAATTTGAATAGACAATTAGCCTCCATGTATCTCCACTCAAAAACAATGTGGCTGGATGAGGATAGATATAGAATAAGTGCATCAGAGGAACTTGGTGCAAAACTCACTTGTTTGGTCCTTTTGGCCAGAAGAGCAGGGCTACTGGAGAGACTGGCACCTGCCGCTCTGGTGCTGAGTGCCGGCTGCAACTCCTTGGGTCGGTCAAACAGGTTAATATTCAACCTGGGGAATCCTTTGTACCTGCAGAACAGGACCAAAACATTTAGAACATATTTTACTGCTCTAACAGGTTTCCTGGTGACACTGGTTGAAGGTGGGTCAAATGCAGAGCTGCAATTTCCCCCTCCGCAAATTCCCAAGTTTACAATATAGCATTATGATGGCAAAGTCTACTCCATCTATAATGAAAAAAATATCATGTACTGCTCTCTGAACAATACTTGCACTACTTGCATATATAAATCCCTCTATTGTGATCTATTTGCTTTAAAGCCTTTGGGTACAGCTTGTATAACACAGTTACAGTGGCAGTGTTAAAATTCATTACGTGTATCTCTGAGCTGGTTCAGATCCATCTTCCACCGGAGGTTCGGGCGGCATCACGAACACCGTGTGCTCACTTTTCTGGGACTCGTCCAATTCCAATAACTTTGTGTCCTCAGAAGACTCCGCTTCAACCTGCAGTCCAATAAGAACACTTTACACTATCATTAAGGTTTTTTCACATTACTAAGAAAATATAAGAGCGATGTGCTATGCAAAAGTCTAGGCAAGAAGAACATTAGATATGAAATATGTTCCAATGCTTCATTTTGATAACCCATTGCAAACTCAGCATTGTTGGGGTCTAGCAATTGCTCCTGTGATGTAGAATAACAGCATACAACCAAGACTGATTTGCAGTTGCATTAGAAGCGTAAATCATGCTAATCACACTCACAGCATGCTCGACTGATTATTGGTTACGAGTGGCGGAAGTCACAGAAGGAAGGATGATTAGGAAGGGGAAAACAATAGACTTTTATAAACAATAAAAGGGGAAAAGGAAATCGTGATTACAGTGTTAGCCATTACCTTAGTGCCTTTGTCGGTGATTTTATCAGAAGGAAAAAGCTGCGAGGAGAGGAAAGAGAGCAAAGGAACAGGCTGAATCAAAGGAAATTTCACTTCCTCATACCCCCAGTGGATGGGTAAAATTCACAGATTAACATAAAAAACAAAAGACTCTTTCGTGGAAAAGCAAACCTCCGGTGGATAGAATGATGTGAGGCTTCTACTCACCTTTTCCACGCAATCGTCAAAGAAGGCCAGGCCCGTGTCTTTGTCACTGACGAACGTACATTCCTCGACGAAGCGGATGAAGATCTGGGTTTTGGTGAGTTGGGAGTAAAACTTCTGGTGAGCGCGGTCTCGACTTTTCAAGAAGCCTTAAGGGAAGCATATCAGTGTTCACGTTTCGTCAATGAGAACACAATGACTAACACTGACATTTTGCATCGTCACTGTCATTCTGAGAAGGAGTGTTTTGAGTTTTATAACAGTTTAGTTGATTTTGTGATGTAGCTACATAACCTGGAATGTTCCGCAGTGTGGCTTTAAGCATACACTTACTAAACAAAACAACTCAGTGCAGGATGAAGTAGAATCATCCCCAATTAGCTAATAGTTAAAGACGAGCTATGATTGATGGCTTAAAACATTTCACCAATAGGGCAAAGCATTAAGCGAAGTGATCTAAAACGAAAGCGTTGAATTATGCATGTGCTGACTTAACCCTTAAATTCCATTCACAGCAGGAGCACCTCGACAACTACCACACTGTCTTACTATCGATCACAATAACCAGCCCGTTCCCTTGCTGCATCTGTACCTTGTAGGTCATAGAGAGAGTCCGCAGCGGTCGCCTTTACAGACGGGGCGGTGGTGATCGGTTTGAGGTAGGAGCGATAGCCTTTTAAAATGGAGGCCATGAAGCGCAGAAATGTCTCCTGGATCTCCATCTCCAGTGCAGTTTTCCTCTTGTGCCACGTGAAGTCCGCCTCGATGGGCGTCATGTCCAATGCCGAGCCATCCTGTGTGGGCTGATGCATGGATACTGCAAAATAAAGTGAATACACTGATAGTAGCTACGTTGTACAGTTGTTGTATAATGACAAATAAAGCTGCTTCACCTTAAAAAGTGTAATCCACAAGAAGCATTTGAACGAGTCTAGGATTAGTAAAGATTAGAGGTCGACCGATATGGGATTTCTATTGGCCGAATTCGATATGCTCGGCCAATAATTTTGGCAGATATTTTTGGCAGTTTTACAAATGTCTGGTCTATAATCCTGTAAAAAAAAATACTTGACCGATCTAGCAGTGGCTGATTTTATTTTATTACTTTAGGTGATTCAATCATAGATTCTGTCCCAGCCTTGATTAGTTTCCGTTAGCATTAGCATGCTGTTGCTAACCGCGGCATTTTGTGCAGCGATCCAAAATGCAATTGTGGAGGTTAAACTAACTCAGCGATTGAATTCTCTGGGTTCTGGGCTTCAAAACGACAGTCCATGTTGACTGCGGTTTAGTGAAACTTACATTTAATAAACCTGTAGCTAACCAATTTTTATTGTGATGTTTCTTCTCCGTTCGCTTAAAGCGAAACGCACACCGAGACAATTTGAAACAGTTTCACCACATTTCTACTAGCAGTGATGCGCGCACTTCACAGAACCCATTAACCTGCTAACAAGAGCCACGTTTGCCCTCTCTGTTTCAACATGGACTTAGGTGTTATATTTTATTTTTGATAAATGGATCAATAGTGTTTAACATATGTTTAAAGCGCTGCACGTAATGTTGGCATGGCACACGGCGCGCTGCGTTCTGCACCGCCACACAGTTAACCATTTCAGACAGTACTGGACAGTCACATTCGTAACAGTCAGACAGACTTCGTGTCTGAGAGTTCAGCGAGCTCCACAGAGCGCTCCCTCCCTTAAATCAGACAGAAGCTGGTCACTTCCCCGAGCAGGCTGAGCTCAGGGTCTTGCTGAGCTTTGGTGCGTAAAAGCACTGGTGCACTAATGCGCCCAGCCATGTGTGGGCGCAACATCGTGCACCGCGGGCCCAGTTTAATTTTTTCCCCACAAAAACGAATGCTAAGTCATGTCAACTAAACAGGCCCATTTTCATTTTACACCAGTTTGATTTGTTTTAACGCGCTGATGTGTCCGAGTCCAACCCGAGCTCGAAAATAAGTTCTAAATATTTGTCCGAGCAGTTGCAGCACTCTAGTCCACACCACTGTCTGCAATCAATGTCCATGGCCTCACCAGCCTCTCCCCAGCCACTCGCCATTCGCTTTCTTCCTTGCACCACTCGCATTTGGACACAATCCAAATCAACCACATCCAGTCGCAGACCGTACTCTATTGTGACTGTGATTTCTTAAAAGTCTACTTTGTGATCTTTGCGGCTGCTGGCAATTTCAATTTTGGAGCAGACCAAATGTTGCTGATTGTTTTAACTAGGTTCAAAACTTATGTGGTACACAAATAAGCATGAAATATGAGTTGTTTCACAAAGAGCATAAACAAAATGTAGAAGCCTTTGGGTAGTAACTTGGAAAGAGAAGGAGCTCTACTGGTTGGAAGTGGGAGACCCTCAACTGTAAGTGTAGTTCCTACCTGTGGCCAGCTGGTGGTGCAAGTTGCTCAGTGAGTTCACCAGACTCTTGCCAGGCTTCTTGGGGAGGTTTTTCCAGTTGCCGTGTCTCTTCTCATCAGACCTGCACCAAACCATAACAATAATTTAGCAAAAGACAACCAGAAGCACTAGAATTAAAATCTTTGACCTTTGTTTGGTTAATCTGAGGCATAAACAATGCTTTGACTCTCACAGGTAGATGGTGTTGGTGTCTAGGTCCACGCAGACGACATCGGGCGGCGGATCGTAAAGGTCGAAATAGCGGGAATCCACTCCCACGATAAAAGGTAATGGAGCGTTGAGGACACCGGCGAGAGAGAGCGGACAGAGGGGGATGTAGGGACACTGCCACTGAAAGGGGAAGAGAATCTGTAACGAAATTCAAACAAATGAGCAATTAGCAAAACAGCAAAGGGTGCAATTCTTTAGGTAGTATACAAGGTACTTAAAATAGGTCTATTTAGAATATAATCTCAAATGCATGTGCTTTTTCTATAAGTTTAGCAGGTCATATTTCAGTCTCCTATCAAGCGTACACCTTCTGAACTTGTTTAAAATGTGCACCATGTGAACCAATTCTTGACTTGCAAATCTACAGTGCTTCAAAAAAAAAAAAAAAAAACACATCACTGAGTCAAAATCAAAATGCATCTTAAGTTCTACTGGCTGCATTTGATTATGAGACGGTAATGCAGTGAAAGCTTTGGGGGTGATTTGGAGGTATTGTGACATTCTGTGTAAGTACAAAGTAGAACGACGAATCGTTTTTTTAATGGAAGAGTCAACAACTAAATCTCAGCAAAACTAGAGTTCGAATAAGCCAAATATAAACATTGGATAAGTGCCTCTTTTCATTTTGATGCCATTCATTTTGGTCTCACGGTAGTTGTAGACTAAGCTTTATTTCTACTTCCATTTCTATTTGCTTTTTTTTTTTTATTAATACCATGTTTATAGAAAAGTACCATTGCAGTTCATTTTAATTTATTGTTGCAAAGCATGAAGAGACTATTTTTTAAATGTATTAATAGCTATAACTTATAAACAACTGTCCTTACGGCATGTAAACTAATACCATAAAGTGAAGCAAAAATTGATTCTGACAGCACTTTATCAATAAAAATGGTTGAAAGGCAAAAATAAAGTAATTGTAATATGGCTAGTTTTCTGAATGTCTAACATGCTATTAGAAATAGTCCTACGGCAAAGACTTCTGCCAAGGCACAGGCCCAATCTCGCAATCATGCACAGTGCTTAAACCTCAACTAAAAGAATATCAATATCAGTGAACAATCCCCCTTTGACTATTCCACAATGGTACCAAGCCTGAATTCAGAAAGTGTACAATAAAAATAGCTATATCACTTTCTAAGCATCCTTAGTTACTGTAACTTGCCCCTGCTTTGAACAAGAGTCAATCACAATGGCTGTATATTTAGACTGTGCACCTCACATAACACTCGACCCTTTCCATTAATAGGATAATCTGCTCCAAATAGCAATGTAAATGCGCTGGGTGCAGACTACTTACAGCCACCACAGCCTCTGCGACGCCCGTGAGCACGTCGGGCCGCAGCGAGTGCAACAGGATCTTGTTCTCAGTAAGACAAAGTGCAGCAGTGCGGCACAGTTTTCGGCTCCGAGATTCATCAGCAGAGTGCCATAGTCCGCACCACTGGAAGAGAAAGACATGGACATGAAAAGGTGGATATTTGGCTGCATCTTTATTGATCTTTCATAATTTACCATTTAAATGAATGTGTGTGTATGGAAAAGACACTTAACGAGAAAGGACTGCTCCCACTGGCAGAGGGGAACATAACCATGGTAAAAAAAAAATATTGTATGAACCACCATTATTAGCCATATTATCCATTGTATCAGTTAAGTGGGCCGGTACGCGCCGGTACTCAGTACCGCCACTTCCAACAATAGCTCTTGGCGCACCTCTCCGTGCGCCAAGAACGTGCTTTTAGCGTACTGGTAGGCTCATTTACACATCTGTTTTAATCCTTTGGCTGCTCCGCCGCTTTTCAGAGCGCCCTTCACAATGCATGCTTCCTATTTCGTCCCACTGTGAGCAGAGACTACATTACCCATACACCCTTGAGTTTTATTACAGAAAAGTGCCATGTGTCGCTGTAGCCGCTGTAAACAACTCAACGTGATGCTCGTCCACTCAAACAAGTGGATCCCGGAGAGGGTGTGTGAAACGCAACCATCACTGCTTGGTTAAAATACAAACACTTGACTCTGCTCTCCTGGCTTCAGAGTAGTAAAAGAACAAGGTCAGAATGAGAGGACGCGTTGGCTGAGACCCCACCTGTGTCATTGAGGTTCTCACAAGTGGCGACAAGCTTGAGAGTGATGTGCCCCGTTTGGCCTCGTAGATGCGATAAAAACAAAACAAAGAAGTAAATGTGGCTGTAAACAAACTTCTGCGGACTGAGATGAGGCGGACTGCAGACAGAATGGAGCCTGACAAGCTGCAATGACAGCACAAGTTCCAGAACTTAGAGTACCGGCACTTCTTTTTGTCCACTTAAAGCACTGAGTTGTATGGCAATAAAGGGTACAAGACAGGAGCCTCAATCACTAGTGTTTATTGGTTGTTTTCCATGTTTTAGAGTAGGAATTGGGCACTAAATAATAAAATAATAACCTCAAATTACACTTTGTATAAGTTTTGTAATTGCATATTGTGAGGCTAATTTCTATAAAATGCTTGAACGTTTGAGTTTCAATGATTGAACATGGTTTTATCCAATTATAATTATAATATAAGTAAGCCATAACAAGGAATTTCTCACGCTGAGCAAAGGCAGGTCCCGTGTGAGGCATATATTTAAAATGATAAAACTTGCATTTGTACATACCTCAGTGGTAAAGGAGTACACACCGGCTGCGAGAGGATTAAGGTGTCGTGTGCAGATAGCTAACAGAAACATTATGAGACAATAGGTTAGCATGACACAATCTACTGTGTATATTGGATTGTACTTGCAAATGAGTTGAATTACCTGAACCAAAATTCGAGGTCGCTGAGGTGAAGGGAAGTACACATTAAGCATGAAGTGGGAAATGTGCCTTTGAAAGAAGACCAGATTAAAGGTCAAATGAATATTGGACAATTTAGCAATTAGTTATCTTTTGTAGTACAAGAAGCAAGTGTGAAAAATGTACCAAAAATATGACTCACTTCTCTATGGGCAGCGGATGAGGGCCTGAGACGGACAGTTTGTAGAGGAACATGAGGAACTTGCGAAAGGACTTGAAGAAGGGCCATCGGGACAGCACACAGATGCACTTGTTGGTGTTGACCGCTCGGTTTGGGATCATCTTCTTCTCCACTGTGGTGAGGAGGCCCAGCTGGATCTTCTGCTTCTCACTCAGTAAATCCACCGGGTACGGCTCATAAAACTGAATCGCTGCACCATACACCTAGAAATACAAGTTTTCAATCATGTTTATGCATTTTACTGCCATCTAGGGAGTAACACAATTTTTTTAAAGTGCTGTTTTAATGCATTTGACATTTTCATGGCATTTTACTTTTGTTCCATTATCTTTACAAAGATGTAAAACATTGCAACACCTTAACATTATGAAAATATAAAATAAAGCTTAATGTCACTGTATTTGGTTATCAATATACATTTTACACTGTGTTTACCTAGTAGCATGTAGGCTACCTGCCAAACTCACCTTTTCACCAGAGGAATTGGTCAGAACAAATGTGGAGAAGACAGGCAGTGGGTCCCGCGTGTTTGGGGCCCAACACTCGATTTTAGCGCCCATCGGCAAACAGAACAGTGGCACAGACTCTGACAAAGGGAAGATTCATAATCCTCCTCTGGGTAACGGAAGATCAGACCTTAAGACAAGCAGATTAAAGCAGTTAAGGACAGTGGTACTTTTTGTGGAGAATACAGCATTGTGTAAAAGCCTAGAAAGGGTTCAAGAAAGCCTATACTATAGACTCATAAAATAAAACAAAACGTTAAGAAATCAGCTGAAAAACTAAACTATACACTAATTGGATGTTTGACAATTAACAGCCTGTGTTTGCACTGTACTGTACTTCAGGAAAAAATTATCATCACAGTAAAACTTTCGACGGCAATAATATTTAAGGAAATAAAGCCACTTATTCATTTGAATTAGTCATGTCAGACTCTCAGCCAACAAAGTGATGAACTGTGTCTTAATGCTGCACACAAGTCTGTGCAAGCCTGGATAACAAGCTCGGCAGGAAGCGCCCGTAGTCTCGAGTGAATAAACCGCCGCTTTGCAGGAAAAAGGGCAGCCTCGAGATAAACTCAGCAAGAGGCGAGAGGAGGGCGTTTGTGTACACATGTTTATATGAATCTGATTGAGCGCGTGTTACACAATGACAGGTTTCAAAGGCCAAACCGGCAGGAGTGTTGTGCCGGAGCGGACGTCACAAATGCCAGTTTTAATGAGAAATGGCATCTGTTGCGCCATCACAGATAAGGCTTTGGAATACTGACAGCCAAATGGCAAATGGTGTAACATAAAAGCTATATAATTATGAGTCAGTCGGTTGAGGAATCCGCAATGAACATCAATAAATAAAAGTGAGCGTTCGTATCTTCAGGCATAACGACCACACCTAGTAGTAAATGGTGTAAAGGTGTGACTTATAAAGTGGCCAGCGAGATGAACTAAAAAAAGTTCATTTCATAACAGTTTTTCCTCGCCGTGCTGGAGCGTCTAAGGACAGGGGACACCCACGCAGCTCCTCATCACCTGCTGCTGACATTTAATTGGACATATGTTTATGTTTGCCTGGATACTTCGCTTGCCTGGACTTATATTGTCTTATTTACTGTTTTGTTTTATTGCCTTAATGTTTAGTGCAGCCCTGTGAGACAACTTCTGTTGTGATACTGGGCTATATAAAACCATTGGCTGATTGATTTTTTTCTTGTTATAAATTCCCTTGCCAAGTTATGACTTCCTTCTTTGAGGACACAAGCAAATGCACAGTTAAACATACAGTGGGAGGAAAATGTATGTGAACGCTTTGGAATTTCTCACATTTCTGCCTAAATTGTTCATAAATGTGGTCTGGTATTTATTAAAATCATAAGAAAGAGTAAACAGTGTCTGCTTAAACTAATACCACCCAAACATTTACATTTTATCATATTATTATTGGCCATAACATGTAAACATTCACAGGACAGGGAGGAATAAGTAAGTACACCGCCTGAATCTCCTGAAACTGCAGCAGTTTTGTAAAGAGGAACGGTCCAAGATTCAACCTGATCGTTGTGAGCGACCAATTTAGGCAGAAATGTGAGAAATTCCAAACGGTGCACTTACTTTTTCCTCCCGCTGTATGTATGTCATCTAGTGTTAGGAACTCACCTGCTTTGTAGCTGATAGAATTGGATGAAGATACCGATTTCTTGTAACACAGGAACACATTGGATCCCCACTACAAAAACAAAACAAAAAAACGCCATAAGAACAAAACCTTTCCCTCTTGATAAAATGCCACTGCTATTTCACAAACCATGCCACAGTTGAGGTTCTTGTCCACTTTGCAGAAGGTGTGGGGCGGCGTCTCTCCCTTGCTGGTGACGATGATGCAGATGTCAGTCACGGCGAGGGAGTTTTGCGGTTGGACGGGAGGCGCTCGCCGAAACGTGATGAAGATCCGCTGCGACGTGGCCGAGCTGTTGTTGACGTTAGCGCAGCGTCCGTACGGCGTGGCCTGGATCACCTCGCAGCCCTGGATGAGACGCTCTTTGCCTTCGTAGAGGACACTGATGGAGAGAAAACATCGAATAACGTTCCTTGAGATGGGCATGGGGCAGATTGGTTTAGGCTGACACTTGTGAATTGCAATACGTTCCCCTGAAATGTCAAAATCGATTAATGAAAGACCGAGAGTTTGCATTATATTTGTGGCTTTTGCAAAATGGACGCAACGGATAAAAGATAAACCCACTTGCAAAACTACAGCACTAATAAAAGGCAGATCTCAACGCAGACACCCTTTCTTCTTTTCCCTTTCCAAATCGTCTGCCTACCAGAAATGTGCATATTGATTAGAGGAAACAATGAGACAGTGGCGCTCAAAAGTGAAATAATAATAAAGCATTGAGCAGAGAAACTGATGGCATATGCAGTGGAAAAACTCACTCGGTCCTCGGAGGATACTTAAGCTGTCGCTCATAGCTTTCATTCCTTTCTGCTGCCAAAGGACTCACTGTGATGATGCAACACTAACAAACTCATGCTTCAACACATACGTCGTAAATGTAGCAGTTCGATGCTCATGATTAAAGGGAGAATAGAATAAGTATTTGCTGTTAGTACAAAACAGCAATGTACATGTGATTTAGTGAATGGGACTACAGTAAACCTCTGAACCCCCATCCCCATTTTCTCCAGTTCAGCTTATCCCAAATCTAAAAATTTCTTGAAAAAAAGCGTCACAATAATAGAGACAAAAACTCAACACAAAAGAGCAACAAAAATGTGACAAAAACGCAAAATGCAGTGGCAAAAAAGCAATGAAAGTGCAACAAAAAAAACACAAAAGAGCAAGGAAAAAGTAGCAAAAGGGCAACAAAAAAGCCACACAAAAGCAACATAAAAGTGAGAAAATAGTGATGAAAGCACAACAAAAAGGTGACAATAGGAGATGACAAAGAACTTGAAAAACGACGGCATGGCAACAACACAAGGAAAAAGATCCATAGTTTTGTAGGTCTAAGCTTTCAAACCCCGAACTGGAGAAAATGCGTTCGTTTAAGGCGGGTGTAAGAGGTTAAGTATTTGCGTGGAATGCTTAATTACTTTACATTTGGTGCTAAACAAAGGGGAGAAAAACGCATTTAATAAACCCTAATGAAGTCGTGCGGAAAGAATGACATTCCTGGGACATGATAACATCAGGGCACCTTAGGAATGGGAAAAAATGGCTACATAAAGCAGGAAGATCAACTGTAACAGCGTGAAGGGGACCGATTATAGAGTCTGCAACCCCACAGTGACTATCAGTGTGTGGCCACGTTGTATAAACAACCATGGTCTCTATTCAGGGTCATATTCTACCGCTTACATAAACCCATCTTAATGTGACACAGACTTAGCTGAGTCACTCACAGCCCATGGAAAAAAAAAAAAAAATCACAAATGTGTTACATGTGTTTAGACTTGTATAGACTTTATTGTACCCGTTCTCAGCGTGAAATATGGTTTAATTCAGGTGAGCAATCAGTGAAGCCGCTTTTCCCTCGGTGCGCTCAACAAGCTCTGTGATAGCTCTACACGGGAGGGCACAAGTTTTGATTACAACCCACTTAGAGTTATAAATACATTTCGAAAGCAAATTAGAAGAGTTGCAAACAATCGACTTCAAACTTGTCTTGCGTTTCTTTCCTCTGCAATCCCTTGAGTACATTGTATTTAGCAAACAGTCCCCGAGGGCCTGCGCTTCTGGGAAACCTGTCGGGAGCAGCAGATCATTGCAATGCGGCGCCCGGGGACCTAACCCCAGATCTTTACCAACAGGATCTGGGTCTGGATTACATAGATGGAGGTGTAGACCACAGTGCATGCCTAGAGGAAACCCACTCAGGCACGGGGAGAACATGAAAACGCCACACAGAAACAAACACCCGGCTCAGGGGGCAGCCTTAGCTCTAAAATGTCACCTTTTAGCCACTGCAGCAGCACCAAAGAATAATTTACAGGGTCCGAGTTTAAAATTAATTCATTCAAGGGGAACAGGATGGAGCAGGTGGGAAAGAGATTAGCTTAATGGAGAGGAAGGCTCTGTTGTTAAAAAACATAAGGGTACAATGACCTCAGTAAACAGGCAAGCCCATTATAAAACCACTGCTGCATAAAATATCCCATCTACTTTGACATAAGCCGAGCCAGTGGACCCTGTGTGTCTGATGTGTCGAATAAATAAATAAAGTATTAAAAGTAGAATAGGACAATGGTTCTCAGGCTCCACTGCCAGTTCAGACCTTTTCACTTGAATCAGATACAAATTATATAATAATGCTTTTGAGGTTGGGCTTTTGCTCTTAAAAAAAATAAAAATAAGAAAAAAAGAACTTGTAAATAAGAAAATTGAAAAAAATCAAATTTCAAGAAATCTGTCCATCTCATCTCACTCAAAATTAGACAAAAAGGAAGGAAGGAAAACGAAAAGGTTTTAAAACAGGAAAATGGCACTTAGGCTTGTGTTTGTATTACTAAAAGATGCTGCCCATATATAGGTGAAACTCGGAAAATTTGAATATCGTGAAAAAGTTCATTTATTTCTGTAATTCAAGTTAAAATGTGAAACTAATATATGAATAGACTCGTGACATGCAAAGTGGCATAGGTCAAGCCTTTGTTTTAAGCAAACAAATACTTGTAAAAACCCCAAATTCAAAATCTCAGAAGATTAGAATATTACATGAAATCATGCATGTGTACTTTGGTTTGGGCCCTTTTTACTTTAATGACGGCCTTAATGCGGTTGCGTGGCATGGATGCCATCAGCCTGTGGCACTGCTGAGGTGTTATGGAAGAGCAGGATGCTTCAACAAGAGGAATATGACATTTGAAGCCCACGTCCAGGATCTGTCTGCATGTGGTGGCTCTTGATGCACTGACTCCAGCCTCAGTCCACTCCTTGTGAAGGTCCCCCACACTTTTGAATGGCCTTTTCCTGACAATCCTTCAGACTGCGCTCATCCCTGCAGCTTGTGCATCTTTTTCTTCCACACTTTTCCTTCCATTTAACTTTCTGCTTTGATACAGCACTTTGAGAACATCCAACTTCTTTTGCTATTACCGTGTGGGCCTTTCCCTCCTTATGGCGGGTGTAATGATGTTTTTTTCTGCACAGCTGTCAGGTCAGCAGTCTTCTCCATGATGGTGAATTCTACTGAACCACTGAGAGACCATTTAAAGTCTCAGGGACCCTTTGGGTGTTTTGGATTAATTAGCTGATGAAAAGGAGCCACAATATAGTCCATTTACACAATATTCTAATCTTCTGAGATTTAAAATTTGGGGGTTTTACAAGTAAGCCAAAATCATTATGCAAAGTGAGATATATCAAGCCTTTATTTTTATAATTTTGATAATTATGGCTTTCAGCTTGTAAAAACCCCAAATAAAACATCTCAGAAAATAAGAATATTTTGAAAATGGACTGTAAGCCATAATCATACAAATTAAAACAAAGGCTTGACATGTCACTTTGTGTGTCATGAGTCTATATCATAGTAATACAATACAATTCCAGTAGAAATACAAAGTACATTTACAGTCACAAAACATGATATATTAGTTTCACATTTTAATTTGAAGTACAAAAAAATAAATGAACTTTTAATTTTCCGAGTTTCACCTGTACAGAAGTCAAATATATTTTTCTTTTGTGTATCGTAAAAAACACCATGATTACAAATACTGACTTTCCAACATGCTTCTCTTTTCTCCGCCACACATCAGTGATTGGCCCGAAAACCTCTTGAAGGAAACATGATTTGACATTTGATCTTCTCTTTATGCTCAGTGGAGCAGCAGAGAAGAAGTCTATTCAATTTCCTTTGTTTTCTCCCACTCACTAAATATCTGGTGGGATTAAAAGATATTGGTGTCAAGTGCAAGCATGAGGGAAATGGCCTGATGTGTTGCAATTGTAAACATATTCAAATAGTGGATTAGAGTCAAAGAGAGGAGAGGGTGAGTCTATTGTTGAAACTGGAAACTGCAGTCCGAGTCACATATAAACAGACCTCCATAAACACAACAGGTTTGCAGAGTAAGACAGCAACTGATAGGATCAGTGGCAAGTCAACTATTATAGTTGACTTGCCACTGATCCTAATAACTAATTCATTGACCGTTTGGTCTAGACTCTATAGGCTAGTAATATAAAGCCTGTGTGAGAGTCTCACAAATACAGCGCCATAATTAAAAGCAATTTTGCAATTTGATGAAAAACCTCAAGGGCACAAGTAAATTAAGACCAATTTTAATGCAGGAAAAAAAAAAAAAAAAAGTCTATAAAACAAACTAATATTTGTTTGACTAGTGTAATGGCAGTCTTTAGAGTTAATTAAACTAAAGCCAGTCGCAGTAATACATTAATTGTGAAGTACCGTCTGGCCCGCTTAATCAATGCCCAGCCCATCTCCTGTGCCCTATCTCGGCTGAAGCACATGCTGAGTTTCTACCACACCTAAAGACAATAGCCCCAGATGGCCCTCCCTCTAAACATCACAAAGAGGTGATGTCTGCATGATGATCGGGCGCCGTTTGCCCCCACCCCATGTCCATGCTATGTCACACTCTCACACTCTCTCTCTCGTCTATATTAACGTGATCAGAGGCTCTGGGCGGCAGAGCTCACCCATGGAGTTTGTGTATTTCTGTGTGTCGGCTCTCCACACGTGTGTTATATTAAACTTACACCTTTGATAAGACAAATATCTTTCCAGCTTTTTTCCTTTATTATGGTAAGAAATTCCACGACACTAGCCTTCCGCTAAAATAAACAATAGTTTAAAGCCCTACGGCAGAATACATGGCGTTTGCATAATGTACTATACAGAAAACTGATGGAATATGTACATTTTTTATCAGAATAATCAGTAATTTTCAAGTCATTCCACGCACCCTTGATGCATTAAATCAAAACCTTACATTTTGGAGAGTCACTTGTTACATGCTTTTCAAATGACCCTTGCAAGTAATTAGGCGGCTACTGAACAAGTCAACCTTCACAAAGAGGAGGAGTGGCAGCCTTAGGCAAATACCCTGCCCTGCCCGAGTTTCCGATTCATTTGAAAGATAATAAGAGGAAGCAAAGTCATGCTGTCTGATTGGTCACGAGCCAAATTGGGAGGGACAAGTCTACAATGTAAAACAATGAATGAATCCATCAAAATCAACTTCCTATTGCTCCTCAAAAGACAAAAAATATGCAAACACAGTGAAGACAATAGTCACAGTCCTGTACATTGTGCTGACAGACACGTGAGGTACAACATTCTTTTGACAATAGTGTGTCAACATGTTTGACATATCTTTCTCGAGTAGGAAATAACTCAAATGTTTTTGTTTGCACAAGAGCTAGATGCACTGAAAGGACTGCAATGTGTTTTGAAGAATTTATAGCTACAGTGTATAACCAATTGAACAGTAACTTTATGAATGTCTTGATGCGTATAACCATCGATCAATGTAGAACCGTGGAAGGAAAGTAACATTAGATCTAGCTATATGAGGATTAAGCAAAATCCAATCGTTTTGAAATCTGGGGATGTCATCTCCAATATTGTCTGAAATGTTTTCATTAGGGCTACACAATTTTGGAAAAATACCTACATGCAATTGATTTTTTTTTTTTACATACAGCCTGATTAGATTATGTTTTAAATCAAAATGCATTTCAGTGGACATTTTCAACACATAACGTAGCGCTAACATTTGAAGGAAGACACAGAAATATCAACTGCTAATCTGATACAAAGCATTTCAAAACAACGGTTTACATAATGATCCACATAGATTACCAAGATTATTTTATTTAGTATTTACACAAACTACAGGTGTGAACACTCACCCTATGTCGATGAGAGGGGGTTTGCCCCGGCCCCTCCTGTAGCAGAGGAACAGCTCGGGGCTCTTGAGGCTGCCATGGTTCAAGTTGGCCGGCTGACCGCTGTATGTGGTGTCAATGCAGGTGAAACCCTCGGAACAGTCTCACCTAGGACATGGTTCGTTGATTAATATATTAGTAGTCTTTGTCAACCTAGTATTTTTGTTGAGAAAATGTGAAGCAATTAAGTCATTATTGTAGTTATATGGACAAGATCCAAGATTGTAATACAACATTGAATCTACATAATCCACATCATACCACATATAAAATCATTGTACAGGGAGCAAATAACTAAGCATGACATAAAATTACTTTATTAAATGCCAAAGTATATACTGTAACTTTTAGTCAAAACACTATGACTAAAACTAAATGGCTTTGTTTTTGTCTATACCTGCAGAGCGGTTGATCACAGCCAGGTCAGTGATGGCAGCTTTGGGCCCTGAGGACTTGGCCTCGGACAGGTCCTGCTCTAACGGAGTGGACTTGTCCGTGAGCCCGGCCACCACAAAGTAGTCGGTGACGCGGTGGCCTTTGTCCTCAATCATGGCTGGAGGTCCTGAGAAGAGAGAGAGAGTTGGGATCATAATTCAAAGTAGATTGTTAAAATTGTAATATAAGATCGTTGTTAGAGGCGCGTGCCACGTGGAAGTCGTTATATGTGACAATCCTTCAGTTGGAGGAATTAGGTTTAAATAGGTTATGTATGTCAGAGCCAAAATGTAAATTAAGAGAAAATCTAAAGACAAAATGCTGCGGTAATCAAATGTAAATCGAAACAAAGCATCTCAAACCTTTGTATTTTATATGTAGTTACATTTCTTCACTATGTTTTTTTAAAAGAATGTGTTTGTGCTTTTCCCATTACATCTGATCTAGCTGCATGTCAAGAAGACCAAAGCCCCAGCATCCTCTCATGGATAGAGGGATGGACTGTGCACCCTGAATGCTAAATAAAACTGAAGCCTAGCTGTTAAAAGAACCCTTTAATGCTCCACAAAGAGGGAAACCAAAAGGATGAACCTGACATCTTGACATGAACAAACACACTGTGCTGTGAAAACATGTGGAGAGATGAAGCAGAAAGAGAGGGCTCATGGGAATGTTCAGATATGCCACGGTGACTGAGAATAAATCAAGTCGGCACGAGAAGTATGGAGGCTAACGGCCAAATAAGCAATATGCAATAAGAAAATTACAGAACATGACAGAATTAGCTATTCAGCCGATTCATCATAAGTGACATTAGTTTATCCAGTGTATTTGCTGCATCAGTTAGAGAGAGTTGCACCAATATAAACAATCAATATGCAAATTGCTTTACACAAGGAGACAAACCGCGGAGAGAAACAATAGGGTCATCCTAAAAAAAAAAAAAAAAAGAGGGGAATTTACAAACAAAACACAGCTGTACGAGACTACGAGATCCTGTGTGCCTGAAAAAATGGGCAGGATTGTGTCTGGGAGGGCATCAAACATAAAATATTCCAAATTATGCTACAGTATGTGCTATGGTGACACAAAGAGAGAAAGAAGATATCAAGAGTGAATCAAGTTTAGCAGGAAGTTGTTTCATACTTTTTAGTATTTACAAATAAAGGTGCTTCAAAAGCATTAAAAAAAACACTCCAAGTGAAAAATACACAATCTGGAGTTGAACATCTGTGTCCCTCGTATCAAGATGAGGAAAACAATGGCAGGATTGTTTTTGGTATTTTGGAAGACGACAAAATATTGAAGTTCTTGCATCAATGTTACATCCTCTTTGCGAGCGGTTGGGACCTGCACGGGAAGTTCAGTTTTTCCAGTGGTGGATGACTCAGCTGTGGCAAAAGGGGAAACAAAAAGAGAGTCTTTGAACACTGCACTCAGCAGCCTGCGCTGGGATGTATGACGCAGAGAAGTAACTGACCACTGGACTTTTTTTACACAAGTTTTTTGTCCTTTCCTTGTTCAATGTAATGGGAAAATAAGATTATTAATAATCTATCCGAGTTCGAAAGCCAAGGTTCTTTCTCTTACAATACTTCACTAGTCAGACTTGATTCATCTAAAGCAGGGGTTCTCAAACTTTAAATCAAAAGGTTCAAAAGATGTATTCTGTGCTCATTGCACTAAAAGTGTAAACATTTACAAACATGGTAAAAATGTAAAATGCATTCAAATGAAATCAGTCAATGTTAATGTGTCAATGTTAAAATGAGCAAAAAAAATCCTATTAGAATTTATATACAGACAGTTCGCCTGTAGAGAGCGCCTCACTGACGGTTTTAGGCAAAGAGTTGATTATTCAACAAATTTTCACTAAAATGACAAAATTATGACCAGGATATGTAGACAACACTATTGGACACTTGTTTGTACAGTTTATCAGCAAAGATAAAGTAGCCTTGAGGGTGAGTTGCTCTTTAAGGGTGATGAAAGAATGTCAGACTGTATGCCTCTTTATACGCTGCCCCTACAGGCCAAAGCTGCAACTGCACTTATGGGAACGCAACAAGCGCTGCTAACTCTGCTACAGCAATATAATCCACACCGGTGTCCGGACAAAAATCACCTCGAGGTCCGCATCTGCACCTGAGCCCAGAGTTTGAGAAGGCCTGATCTAAAGAGTAAGTTTACAAATTATAATAAGATTTCGCCTCAATCTTTGTCATTCGACACATAATAGAGGAAACTCAAGAGGTTATATACTTATCGTACTTTATGAACTTAGGAATTGAGAATATTCTAAGTATTTATAGATTACATAAACAGGTGGTTAAGTCTGTGTTGTATATAAATCTCAAAATCATCAATGGGGCCTGAGAATGTATCCTGGCGGGCTGGTTTTTAAAGTAATGTTTGTGAGATGCTTTTAGTGGTTTTAAAAAGGCGCTATAACTGAACCCGGGTCGCACAAATCTGCAAGTGAGACACAAGCACCTGGAAGTGGCTGGAAGCTGCACTTGAATGGGGACAGGTGCTGGGATGGTGGAAGAGTCCATATATTCATTTCCGACCTGGTTTTATTTATAGGATTTGGAAACAATAATCTCATTGATTATAAAATTTGATTTCTTGAGATTTAATAGCCTATTCAAGAAATATAATATCCTAAGACAAAATAGTTTTTTTTTATGCATGTCTTGCTATTGGTTGTCGATTAATCAATGGTAAAGATTCATTGTCCACACCTGCGCTCTAACCATGAATCTACTGGTTCAAGGATAAATTCTCTATCCATTCATTGACCCACAAAACCAATGCATCTTAGGCATGTTATTTCATCAAACTGCAATCAAAAAGAACACATTCTTCTCTTTACATAACGTACAAATCAACCAGCAGAATAGTCAGCCCCACAGTCCATAGTTTGAGAATACATTGTCTTTTTGCGCAGCATAATTTTGATCCGATATTTGTTTGTCAGTGTGCTGTTTAGATAATTGGTGCAAACGTTTCCAGATGAAGCTTTGTCTCTGCACAATGAAAAGCCGCTGCGCCACTCCAATAACAGTGTGCAAGCTCTGACAAACTCCAGCTCTATATTTTATGATGATTTTTGAAGCAGCAGCGACGGCAAAGAAATACAGACGCCGTGTTAAAAAGGGTTTACTCTGGTGTATCCATGGCTACGTCTCCCTGGTCAGAAACACCATTGAAGTGCAAAACGCTGCTTTCCGAACACTTCTGCCTTAGAAAAACCTGCGCTGTTAAAAT
Organism: Neogobius melanostomus; assembly: GCA_007210695.1. Classification (NCBI taxonomy): domain Eukaryota; kingdom Metazoa; phylum Chordata; class Actinopteri; order Gobiiformes; family Gobiidae; genus Neogobius; species Neogobius melanostomus. Next base: position 10,112,589 of record VHKM01000042.1, read on the forward strand.
ATGTTCCCATGCACCAAAGAGAGGAAGATTCCAGGGCTGTAAATAGAGGCAGCATTATGCAAGCGGTTCTCAGTGGTGGTTTACAAGTTTCGCCTGGTGGAATCCCGGCCATTAGGAAATATACTGTTGAGCCAGGGGGGGGCTATTATTTACAACAAAATATCCAGTCTCCATGGGATCTATATTCTGAATTACCGTATTTTCCGGACTATAAGTCGCACCAGCCTTGGCAACTACCTGGGCATGGAGGCGTATCAGCACCGTTGACAAGCCTCTCCCGGCAGCACGTTGTTCAAGCACCCATTTGCAAACTCCTTCCTCTAGCTGTGGCCATCTAGCTTTTAGCCCGCGATTATCTTTTTTTTTTCTTCATTGCAGTAAAAGTAACCTTCTCTTTATGCTCTCTTTTCCCTTACAAGTTTCTCACTCACTCCACACTTCTTTCCGCTGCTCAATTACCGTTATTTAAATCTTCAGTGGTACAGGAGTAGCAGATACTGGTCGACAAGCCTAGAGCGCCCTCTAGCAGCTGTCAGTGTGAAAATAACATGTGAAATTATATATTTTGATATATCAGTCGCACTGAGTATAAGTCGCACCCCCAAACTATAAAAAAGTGCGACTCATAGTGTGGAAAAACGGTACTATGATTCTTGTTTAGCATCATCAGTGTTTTTTTTTTTTTTAAATGAAGTTGACTTTCTATAAATAAGAGACACAAGATTCTGGTGTAAAACAACATTTTGAGTCAGATTCTTCTTATTGCAAACGTTTTATTTCAAAAGCTTCATATTTTCTGAGGTAGTTAGTCACTCCTTGCATTATTCAGTCCTAGAAGGGTTTAGAGCGTAAAACTATTTGACGTTTATCCGTGATGTATGTCAGAATCACTGGTCTGCGTAGCAGCTGCACCTGACAGATATTCTCCACGTAATTCAAGTAGCTTGTACGGGGAAATGTGCAGTTCTGCTCTTCGACTCAAAAAAACATTAGCTTTTGCATAACGCACATCTTTCTCACTTTTAACACAGAATAAAACAAACCAAAGAGAATGTTTATTATCTTGTAAACCATAAAGGTATCATTACTCAAACGCTGGTGGGTCGACTCCTCACTTTGCACTGAAGTGGAAAGTAGGCTAAACCTGCATAAACTTTAAGGTCACATATATCTGTAATCTCTGAAGCATAAACGCAACAGCACACAACCACAGACCAAAACAGGTGCCTTTACTCTCTACAGACCTTTTTAAATTACATTAGGTGTAACAACTTTGAATATCACGTTTGCTTTCCAGGAAACATTGGGGCTTCTTAAAAGAAAACTAACCCCTGTACCACAAGATAAACAAAGTTAGCCAACCACACAAAACATTTAATCTTTTAATCTTTAAAATTTACAGGATACTCATGCCACAATCCTGAGCTCTCTTCAAACAAAACCCCAGTATCTACCATAGTCCCTCACAAATTGAAAGGTTTTGACAACAGGCAAACCATGTACCTGTGGGTAATCCCAGAGCCTCTATAAAAACAAAAACAGCCAATTAAAATTGAGCTTAAAAAAAAAAAAGATTACCATAGCAATAGAGTAAGTAACATAGGCTGTAGAGTAACAGTGAGTAGGTTAATCATAGAGTCTGAAATTGAATGATCAAATGTTGTCGATAATCCAAATAAACTGATCAAAAACAGCCATTGTAATCTATTCTGATGACGAAACTGACGGGAATCACTGGACAAGTTACAGACAGTGTGTACTTTGATGATGCAACGATATTTTCACCCAAGGCCAAACGCGTATTGGCGCCAGCCGAGTGCCTATAGTCCGTCCTGACGCTAAAAACCTTTTGTATCCTGCTCTTTTTGCCTCCACACAAATCTATCTTTTTGTGACAGAAACACTTGCGCAGCTATGGCAACGGAGCCCCAACAATGTCATGTGCTGAGCTGGAAGTGAGTAGTGTGCTGTTACTCTAGCCGTGGAAAGCTGATCCGGACCTTTTAAGTTTAGCGACGCAAGCATGCGCTGCGTGACAAAACAAGCGTCCACCCTTTGGTCATGCCTTAAAGGGAGAGTAAAGAATGGTTTATTGGCTATTTTATAGCTGCTAAGGAGGTAAAGCATACAGCTGAAGCACTCAGGAGAGATCAGAATTATGATGTTAGACTGCATCAAATTACCACAGCAAACAGGATACATTTTGGCCAGCACTAAATTATTTTACTAATTTAACGAATAGTTTACTGTCCTATGTTGTTGAATCTGGCATCTCAAGCTCCATTTAAGTAGATAACCTCCATGTGAATGCCGGTTTGTCTTTGGTCTTTATGGAGAGGTGAATCATCCAAGAATGTCTGGGTCTAGATAACTAATCAATACTTTACGCAATAGCTTATGATGCAAACAGACCATGCAACATTTTATTGCTCATGTTGTTGTATGCCTGCTGAGCAAGTAAAGCACGCCCGCTGTGAATGGTGCCGGTGTTGACTGTGTACAGGGCTAAAAGCATGTCAAGAGAAGTGAGGAATAACTCGCGCATGTTTCTGCATGAAAGCGAACTCATAGGGTTAAACTGCGACCCAACAGACAAAGCGTCCCATTAAATTTCCACTGTATAAAAGCCTGGCGTTGTAACTTGAGTCGGGTCACCTCGGAAGGTTGTTCTTTGCCCCTCCCTGTCCATGTGAAAACCTGTTCTACTCCCAAGGGATGACAATAGAGTGTCACTTGTCTACTTTTTCCGAGGTAACAGTATTACTAAATAACAGGTCTAGGCGTGAAGTTAAAAGGATGCTTGATCAACAATTTGGATCTTATTTTAAACGTATTCATGCATAATGTATGATCAAACTGTAGAAGAGTAGACTGGACTAGTTCTCCTGCCTGCTGATTCACACACACTCACAAAATAAAATGTGAAAAAGTACAGGGATAAGAACCCAATACAATAACAAACAGAGCTTAGAAGCGGCCAAAGACTTGGAAGGTGCACCTTGGAAATAGCTGTCAAAAGGCACAATGCCCTTTTGTTTTGCCAACACAATTAAAATAGGAATATATTCACCTATTCGGGAAATGACCTGGAAACCTACACGGGCTGAACGACAGGTGTTTGGAGAAAGATAACACACTTGAAACTTGATCGGCGGTATCGTACTATACTGAAATCTGGACACTGCAATTCCCTGGGGGCCAAGTTTCTCGAAAGTCCAGTTGAGCGTGCGTTGAATGCTGGCCTCCCGTCTTGCACAAATGCAAGACGGGAGGTTTTACTGGTTCACTAGTGCCAAACAGATTGCTTGAACACCCACTTGGTTGGTAATGCCTTTGATAATGCCTTCCCTTTTCTGCCAAATTTAATTTCCACCAAGCAAAGGTGGTTAAGAGGGATGATGTGAGATGGAGATTTATCTATTTAAGTAGTTCAATCCCTGTTCTCCATCCCCCATGGCCTACACACTACAGTGACCTCATCGCTCTCACACAAAGGGCTTGGAGGCTGGTTCCCCACGTCTGAAAGAGCTCCACTATGTGTGTAATACTGGACCGGACAGGGCTACGCTTGTGTATCGAGCCTCAACTAGACAGATGTACTAGCTTGGTCATCTTGGTCATCAAAAAAGGCGTTGAGTGGTACTGTAAAGATGTCACTGCAACATTCGAGATGACTCCATTGTTTCTTCATGAGGGAAATAAAGATGGTTCTTATTTTTCGACAAGCAGCTAAGACTAAGGTCGTACTGTGCACAATAAAGTTGTCGTCTCTGTGAGGCGATTTTTATGGCCAAATTCCTGTTATGGAATTTTCCAATTTAACTTTTTAAGCAGCATGGGAACCGACATTCTTTCTGTTTATCCTGTCACTGGTCACTGTTGTGTAAACAAGGAGCAAATGCTACACCCATAGCCATTATTCTTATTCTTATTCTATCTTCAAGTAAAGTTGCCAAAATGCAAGTTTCTCGAAATGTTCCCCCCCCCCCCCCCGAGATGATACAACGCCGGAGAAGAGGAGCAAAAAAACAGTACAAGAGGTAAACAAAAGACAATGATTGATTTTAAGTGCCACGAAATCAAGGTGATTTTATGATCATATTAGCCTCCTCATCATCATCATCACCCATGTGGGATGTGCTGTAGGTGGGATATAGGTAAATAGGCAATGCAATGCAATGCAAGAAAAAAAAAAAAGATCAATTATACTATATGTATCTGTTATAATGTTAAGCCTGGTGCACACTGCTTCCTTATCCAGGTTGACACTATAGACTCAGCCATGTCAGCTTGAGCAAAAACACAGCTCCCTCAAGTGCCACTTAGTCTCTTGGGCATCCTGTGGCAGGGCAAAGCAAAGCGGCTCTTGCTGCCACCTGTCAGCGCACTGAGCTGTCACACAAAAAGGCCAGTCCCAAAACGAGGTGCCAATGAGCTGACAAAACCTCACTTTCTTACGAGACAAGCACAGTTTGGGGTAATGCGGCAAAACCACAAATGGGATTCAGAACAGACAAACACAAGACATACCATGACTAAATAAGGACACTTTTACTACTTTACGAATAAAGCTCATCTTGTCTCGTGATTAGGGATGTCAAGATTAACCGGTTTTACGTTTACCACGATTATAAAAGGACGCGGTAGGTTATTCGTAAGAATTTTAGAAGCCACGGTTTACCGCGAAAATTTTTCACGCTGACGCACGAGTCGCTACACGCCATAAACAGCGCGTAAACTCACCGGTAGTTGAGCAAGGCAGAAAAACCCTCTCCTCCAGTGTTGTATCCACCCAAAAACGACTGAAGTCAGCAGAGTGGGACCTCTTTAGGATCCACAAGATGACCAAGGCGTTGTTGTTGTCGATGGACATCCGTTATGCAAACCCTGTCGTCAGGAAGTTGCAGCAAAAGGCGCTGATATCGGCTATGTCGAATATAAACAACATCTTGGAGATAATCCGTCGCTGTGAATGTCCAGGTCAAGGTGACGAACTGCATACATACAGGAACAACTACCGGCCCATATCAAACCTACCGTTCTTAGGAAAAGTCCTAGAGAAAGTAATATATCAACAGCTCACTTACTTTCTCCTATCTAACAATGTGTTTGATACTTTCCAGTCAGGATTTAGGCCCCACCACAGCACTGAGACAGCTCTGATCAAGGTGACAAATGATATTCGTATGAACACAAACGCAGGTAAGGTCTCAGTTTTAGTTCTGCTGGACCTGAGCGCTGCCTTTGACACAGTGGACCACAGGATCTTACTTCACAGGTTAGAAAACTGGGTGGGAATCTCTGGTACTGCTCTAAACTGGTTCAAGTCCTATCTCGAGGATAGGACGTACTTTGTCGAAATTGGCAACTGTGTCTCAGACAAAATTTCCATGACCTGTGGAGTCCCCCAGGGGTCAATCTTGGGACCCCTCTTATTCAACTTGTACATGCTTCCATTGGGTCAGCTAATAAACAGCAACAATGTGTCGTACCACAACTACGCAGATGACACTCAGATCTATGTGTCACTGACGGCAGGTGAACATGGGCCTGTAGATACTCTCTGTCACTGCATCGAACAGATCAGTTTGTGGATGCAAAACAACTTTCTCCAACTAAACTCAGACAAAACTGAGATCATTGTCTTTGGCCCACAGACACAAAGACAAAGTGTTATCAGTCACCTTGAGTCTCTCGCTCTGAAACCAAAAAATCAGGTTAGAAATCTAGGAGTAATCATGGACTCAGACCTGAACTTAAACAGCCACATCAAAGCAATAACGTCATCAGCTTTTTACCATCTGAAAAACATTGCTAAGATCAGAGGAATAGTGTCAAAACCAGACTTAGAGAGACTCATCCATGCATTTGTCTCCAGCAGGTTAGACTACTGTAACGGCCTGCTCACTGGCCTTTCTAAACGAGCTGTTAGACAGCTGCAGAACATCCAGAACGCTGCTGCTCGAGTCCTGACAAGAACAAGGAAATACGACCACATTAGTCCAGTGCTCCGGTCTCTGCACTGGCTTCCTGTCACTCAGAGAATAGAATTTAAAACAGCTCTGCTTGTGTACAAGTCTTTTCATGGTTTAGCACCAAAGTACATCTCTGACATGTTAGAGCCGTATGAACCATCTCGGGCCCTGAGAACTTCAGGGAGGGGTCTCCTGGTGGTTCCCAGAGTCAATAATAAACACGGTGAGGCTGCGTTTCAGTTTCATGCAGCTAAAATCTGGAACAGTCTTCATGAGGATGTGAGACAGGCCTCAACTCTGACAATGTTCAAATCCAGGCTGAAAACAGCTCTTTTACCCGTGCATATGAAAACTGAAAGTATTTTATCTGCACTCTTGCCTTTTACTGTCATTGATTAACTTTATGTTGATGTTTTATTGATTGATTTTATCTGTTTTCTTGTAATTTCTCTTTCTGCAACTGTGAAGCACTTTGAATTGCCTTGTGTATGAATTGTGCTCTACAAATAAACTTGCCTTGCCTTGCCTTGCCTAATTCCAAAAAAACGTGTCCAAATGTTGGGAAATAGCCGCCACAACTGGCCCAGGATGTAAACAAAAAGGGGTGCATATACCTATGTTCCCCGGGTCCTATGTTCCCCGGGTGCGATTTTTTTTCCATAGGTGAGTTTGTACTTCAACCAATCACAAGTCATGAGAGTGAAATGTCATACATATATCAATCAGCTTAACCCTGCCCTAGGCACTAACCTTAAGGATAGTGGGCTGGTGCCTAATCTTAATCCATAGAAGTGGGGGAACATAGGTACCGGGGAACATAGGGTTGACTCCAACAAAAAGCTAACGCGCTCCGCTCTGCTTCAGCGTAGCAGAAAGGAAAGTGAAACCGCGCACATGTGGAAATGAGCGGTTTAACAGAGTCTCCTTAGTCATTTTGTAAACACATTTCATTCTCTGTTCATCAAAACATCTGACATATAATTAAGCAGCAGCATTTTTGAGAACATGAAACCTATCCTAGCCTGTGGCCTAATAATATATAGTAAAATAATTATGATAATTATGGTCATTATAAAGAAGTAAAGTTGACATTGTTTTGTATTATTTAATGTAGACCTATTTACTTTAATGCAAAACTATCTTAAAGCAGTTTTCATTTTTAGAAACAGTGAATGTTTACAAGTTCAAGTATTAAAAAGCTTTTTAAAGACAAAAACTAAAATTATCAGTTCTTTCCTTTCATTCGGTCGATAATCGTGAATAATCGTAAAATCGCAATATTTTCTCTCACAATAATCGTGACTCAAAAAATTGAAATCGTGACACCCCTACTCGTGATTGGGCCGCACAGGACTAAAATGCCTTGGCAAAGGTTTCTTCAAGTCCTACAACCTTTATTTTTCCACTCTGCGTTTCTTTGCTCTATTAAACCTTTCTATGACTTTTGCACATGGACTCTGTTTAACACAGTTATTTGCAGCGGCTGAATCGACCCTTGGCTCGAGATAGATTTTGATAGCGTCACATGATCATAACCATATGCTCACAATGTTTCTGTCTCACTGCACGATTCAAACAAAGAAAGAATCAACACTGAACTCTGCCCCTTTGCCATGTTTGTTTAAACCTGGCAGCTGCTTTGATACGAGCTACACAAAATCTAATTTCATTCAAGAGCTGTAATACAAAGCCACAATTTCAACTGAAAGCTTGAGGGGATACTGGCATTCTGAAAACAGAAATAGACTGTTTGATAAAATATACCAGTAATGGCTTGGCATTTTTGAAACCATTTGTTTCCAGCTATCACATGGCGCTCTTATGTCAAACTCAACTGTTTTCCATTATCCTGACAGGCTTGACAGCATTAGGAACAATCCTGAAAAGCTGTAAAATTTGCTTTGTCACTTGTCACCATGTACATGTGGAGTGAGAGGGATTGATGCTGCCCGAGGATCAATGTTGGAGCAGGATGATGCCTGGCCAGCCATACTATTCTGTTTATCCTGAGTTTATTCTAGACAGGAGATTAGTCTGGAAACATTGCAGGAGGTCAAGCCATCTCTCATTCAGCTCACAAAATAATTCTTCAAAATATAGTACAGTAAGTCCAAGTCAAGTCAAAGCCCATACACATAATTAACAATTGTTGGGTATTTGTTTTGCTTTGTTTTGATGAGAGTTTCCAACCTGCGAATTTAAAACTGGTAACGTTTTTTCCTCTCCCGACCAACATACCACGTGACTTGACTTCCATCCAGGTGCTCTCTAGACAAGACTCCTTCTTGGCATACTCCTGTGACTTGGCAGCAATAATTTCCCTCCCCCAGAATCATTCAACAAACCGTCTACCACTACTACTGCTGCTGTATTCTTGTCCTTATGTCAAAAAGGCCTTCATTCAAACCCCTCAATGGGACAAAGAAAAACCCAAATAATATCCCAAACCAATCCACTGTTTTCACTCAACATTAAGACTGCTTTGGTAAAAAATCGGGAGTTTTGAGGCCGTCACAAGACCGGCTCCCTCCCTGAGCGTGACAGCCCAGCGGACAGAGCATTCTTTCCACTGTTCCTGAGGCAGAGGGCAAACTCATTGGCCTCGCTAACTACCCGGGCTGTTACCGGCTCAGATGCAGACTTTACAACTAAACGGCTCATCACTGCAAAGCCAGGTCACAGACAGGAAGGATGCAATGATACTTGGTGTCGCCACGTGCGTACAATCTACTATATTAGAACACACGAAGTGAAAAGCATGAGTCAGATGAGGTACACAGAGCATATTTTCTACTTTCTTCAAGGCCTTTGGTTGTGTTACTGCTTCAACATCTCCCCCGTAGTCCTACTTCAGTTTTCGCCCAAGTTCAATTTACTCAAACCAGTCAGATTACATTCATCTTTCTTGTAATCTTATTTGATAAAGGTGAGCACACATAGAGGGGGTATAGCCGATGGAGAAACTGATTTCGTCATTTGTCAATCTGACTTTTGTCCTAGGTGTCTAGAGTCCACTGGGACACACTCGAGCGCCTTGGCAATCACTTATTTCCTCCCCTCCGCTCCCCTTGATCGCCTGACGAGACCGGCTGCGGTGACAAAGTACAAGTTCAACGTACACAAAGCCACAGCCGCAGCCATGACCTACTTTATACCTGCCGCATGTAACAGAGGGGAGAGGAAGGGAGGTAGTAACTCTCCACTCCCTTCACCAGCGGCTCCGGGGCCAAGGCTGGGTCAAGACAGAGCAGTTGTGGTTGGAGTTGTCTTTTTGAAGTCCATCTGGATGATGCATGATTTTCTGAACAATGTTAGTATGAATTTATTTCCCATGAATGGAATCTTGGGAGAGTTACCAACCCTTTCGCATATATTGTTGCCAATACAGATGAGACAGACTTGCACATCTTTGCATTATCTTATTTACATTTCCTCAATAACTAAAGATGACAATCTTTAAAAAACATATACAGTTTTGCATTGCACTAAGAGGAAACCCTGACTCTTGATTGGACGTGTGCCTGCGCCCTGGAAATCTAAGCCAGTGATGGGAAGCAGGAACAGTGACTGATGCACTCAGGGTTTAGCTCTATACACTGGCAAACACTCAAGTGCTGAGGCGCAGATATGCCAGTACCTTGGCATGGAATCAATGGCATCTCAACTGAGCCCACACATACACACACAAACCAATAGTCATTTTGACAGCTCTGTGCTACATATAGGAAACCGTAGTGACAGATATTCAAGTCACTCATAAAGGGGAAGTCTGGTGGAGGTAGTTCCCGGTTCCTTTTCCATATTAGACTTAATCATATTCAGCAAATCATTGGCTAGGGCGGGATCTTCTGTCAACATCAACTTCATTGAGTTATTATCTTGCAATGTATTGAAAAAAGAGGGAATGCATTTAATATTTTAATAATAACAGAGTCACGAGCAACTGCAATTGGTATATTTTTTCCCGCCACTGCTGTGAATAGCCTAGAATTTATGTTAGTGTGTGCAGGCTATGCAATATCTAGAGTAACATGTTCTTAATCCCCATGTTAATAAGCCAAGTAGTGATCATCTGTATAACCAGGCTGTAAAATAATCCAATGAATGGTGCAGTGGCATATGTTAAAAAAAAACTATAGTTTTTTTTAAGTTTATTATTTATGTTTTAGGCTTATGTTTTATGTTTCATGTTGCACGATTGAACCGGAAAAAAGAAAAACAAATATCCTAGTTCGTGAACCTGTTCACTAACAATGGCAATGCAAACAATTCTGAAAAATCAAGTCTGTTAAAGTTGAAGAAAAAAATAAAGTGATCATTTTACTTAAAGCACCTGCATGACACCTAGGTTACCTCGGAGCGTGCAGGAAGTCTGATAATCCAAGGGCCCAAGAAGAAGAAGAGAGAGCACAAGACTGGGGAGAGGGGTGTTATGTTCCCAACTGTTGCATCCGAGTGACTCCCTAACTAGGTCAACTTTCATGCAGCAAGCGCACAACAACGCTGCGTATTTAACAAAAGAGACGTTCCCCTCTTGGATAATATGGAGCCAGTGCTTTAGATACGTGGCGGCTCCTTGTATCTATTTCCGCGGTCGGATAACGCACGATGAAAGTGTGGCACAAACGCGCAGCAGCTAAAACAATGTCTAAGCCAGTCCCTTGTAGCCTCCACTGGGCTAAAGTAGCATTTGAAAGAGTTTGCCAGCAATGCGTAAAGTGCCTAATGCCGCTAATGCGGGTTATACTTTGTTCAAATAAAACATGACTTACTTACCTACCAGCTGTTCACACGGCGGTCAAAGACAATGTTGACATGAAGGCAACTTAACCCGCTTGTAATATCCCGTGCGTTGTTTGGGCAGTCAGCAATGAATGTGCTAAAACAAAAAACAAAAAAGCACGCAAGGAAAGGCTACAAAAGATAGTCCGGAGGAACTTCTGTTGACCACACTTTCATCTAAAGTTGTCGGCAGAGGCAGGCGCCATGTTTGTGTGTCTGAGTATGATAGTTTTGTTGGTAGAGTGAGAGCTCCTTCCTAAACGTCTCTTTCAGAGACTGGAACCGCCCAGAAACGAACACTCTCCACCACCAGACTGGCGTGCGTCAAGTCAAAGAGGCGAAGCGCGCACCACGAGCGCACAGGACACGACTTCCGGACAGCGCAGAGATTAAAACGGCCAAAAGAATTGATAACTGGTTCCATCTCATTGCTGTTTATTTTCACCTCGTCAACAAAGTGCAATTCTATCAAGATGGACACATCTCTTGTAAATTAGCTACAATTACCACAATGTACTTTTTACATATTTCAAAAGTAAAAATAGATTCTTCAGCTTTATTTTAGAGCTCTTAAGTGCAACTTCCTGTCTTCTCTATATATTTACAGCTGCCTTTACAATCATCAATACAGTGATGTGGTTAATGGCACCCCCTATTGCTCTTTTAGTGCAAATACAATAAGCAACAGGTGACACAGCCACGATAACAAAGTACCCCAGGTGTGATTTTAAGACAAAAGCAAAATCTTTAAACTTTCAGTGGCACACGAGAATGCCTACTCACACTTAGTCACACAGCGTTAACATTCCAGGTAATATGTCGCTTTGTCACAAGAGCAACTAGACGTTTGCAATACTCAAAAACAATAGTGCTATTTTTGTATTAACCACTACAGGCTGGTAATGTCTCGCTCCCAGTCTCAAAAAAGCCCACTCACAAGATGGATAGCTGTTATTTTTACAAATAAAAATACTTGCAAATTAATCATTTTATTCCATTGTGTGAAATGTTACAGCATTACCATTTCTATACAAACCACACCATTCATAAGTTAGTAATTTTATTTATGTACAAATAGTAATTTTCAGAAAATTCATTGTGCTCCAAAAAGGTGAATGGAAGTGCAAGTTATGTTTACAGCTATGTACAATTTCTTCAAAAGAGTTTACATCAAGAATAGTAGCACTTCATGTCATGGTGAGAATGTAATGAGTTTAGGGAGGCTATAGTCCTGACTGGATGTAGCCGGAGTATCCAGTGCATCGAAATCCAAGGAAAACGTTTTATCATCATTTTTTTCTGACTTTATTGGGTCCATCAACCAATCAGTGTCCAAAGTTGGGATATCCGGAGACAGGAGGCGCTCTGGTACACGTATCTGGCCATCAAATAAGAGGTCTGTGCACTCCAGCTGTGCATTTGTAGTCTGTTTCAGGTCTTTCGGTAAACAGGGCGACAGCTCCTCATCCAGGCTCAACAAACTGTCACAACTTGGCATTTCAGGAAGAGTCTCTTGGTCAAGACTAAACTGGACTGCACTGCTGCCTGTCCCACTGAGGCTGTCCATGAGGTCTGTGTTGAAAGTGTCCCATCCCAAATTAGATTTCATCAGTGCCCCCTGCTGGCAGATAGAGGGAGCGTGCTCAGTAGCAGGGGGACTCAGTTTGGGTTTGCTTGGGGCAGTAAAAGAGGGGGTCTGAAAATCAAAAGTAGGATCGTCCAGAGGAGTGAGACGTCCCATGACGCTGTCATTGGAGTGCAGTGTCTCAGCTTTGTCCTCCGCAAGCGCCTTTCGCCAGGAACTCTTCACATCCATAACTAAAAGGGAAGAGATCTTGCTTTTACAAAAAATATTAACTTTGCCTTTTTACAGCATGTTGATACTTTGGGGTAAAATGGACATTTTTTTAAACTCAGAAAATTGTGTTTTGTGAGTATACTACAGAGATATTTAACCAAATAAAACCTGTGCCTTCATCTTAAATAACTTACTCAAGCTCTCAGGCGTCCGGGGCAGCTGCTTCCTGGTAGAAAAGGGATCTCCATGAAGTGTGATGAGGAGGTCCTCCAAGTCCAGACCTTTGGCTTGGCCTGGAGTGGAACCGTTTGTAGTTACTGCATCTGCAAACTGATACAACGCACACCCAATAGGCGAGTCACGTCAGAGACAAAAGTATTAATCCACAATGCATGTCTCACTTACCTGATCTGCCAGATTATCACACTCCTTTGTAAGTATTTCACCTTTGGACCTCAATCGGGTGACCTCTGGGAGTGTAGAATGAGCATCAGGTTTCCCAATCTGCAGAACAAATAAAATGAGTGGATTTGTTTGAATATCACAAAAACTAAATGGCTAGAATGCACCAACTTTAGGTGGAGAAGCAGGTTTAGTCTGGGGAAGTGAAGATGGACCATCAAACAGCCAGTCTAGAGAAGTATTTGCCTGAGACGAGGCTTTCTCTGATATTTGATCATCTTCATCTTTTGTCAGACAAGTGTTGCTTCAAAAACAAGTATTTTCTCATTAACACAATCATCTTCTCATCTACAAAGTCAAACCATGCTTAAATACAGTACATGTTAAATAAAATTGTCTGCCCCGTATCTGTCCGTGACGATTTCTCTTAATTCGCCCCGGTCATCAGAGAGCATGTATACTGTAGGGAGGAGCAGTGACAGACAGACCACTACTTTGGACTGTCCAAGTATCTACCTCCCAGCGCCACACATCATCATGGTCTTAAAATACTTACCTCATACTACGTGACAGGTCCCTCACCGCCTCGTGCTGTGTTGGCCTCTCCAGCGGATTATCTGCAGAAGGTAAATTGTATGAAACATTTCACAAAACAAAAATATACGTTTTCACTCACCAAGGAGTTTCGCAGGGTATTGAGAAAATATGCTTTTGTTATAACTCGCTTCTGGGGCAGGTTCAAAAGACAGTGGCGCCATTGGAGACAGAAAGCCAAGGGCCTCAACAAAACAAAGACATATTTTAAATCACCTATATAGTTTAAAATAAAAAGGTCTTTAAAAGTTTGAAAAGTAACAACACTCACAGGATCTTCATTCAGAAAAGTAGTCAATGGCGTGTTATCAAGAACGTCCTTCCACTTTCTGTCCCACTCAATTCCAACTCCCTAATGGCCACCTTCACTTCCGGAGCCTCTTCTTTCATGATCTTTTGTCTACATGTATCACAAACAGTATTTATATTAAACACATCTAAAGGCGACATTATGGACATTTGTGAAATGATAAAGAGTATTACCTGATGTGGTGAAGGTCTTGCAGGACACGGCTCATCTGCTGGCATTTTTCTTGCAGTTGCTCAGGTACAAGTGGAGTTTGAGGGCAATGGGAAACTCGAGTTTGTTCCTCTTCAACAACTTTAGCGCATGGTTTGTCAGCTCCAGCACACTCAGGAGGTTCAGCTGTCCGCCCTCATACACATTCCCATAGCTTAACTTAAGACAAAACAAAGAACACCACAGTTACAAAATTATGTCACTTTGTCAATTCTTAGTCAATATAGATATACAAAAGAGCCATGTACCTGATGAGAATGTTGCTGAATTCTTTCCAGCAGACAGGGGGCAATTTTGAGAGCCTTTTCAGTGCCATCCAGCATATACTGGTCCACATCTCCCTTTAAGACACACTGCACGGCATGCTGTTCCTCTTGGGTCGAGGACAGAACCTCTTCAATGGTTGACCACAAGGCACGCACCTAAAATATATCAAATACAATAGTTTCATATGAATTTCAAAGTAGAAAGCTTCACTGATTTGGGTACCTTTGTTGCCTTTTCAACAAGAGAAGTTTGGTCTGCACCGAGTCATTACTGTGTCTCCTATTGAAAAAGAAAAAGAAATGAAATTATTAACAATTAAGAAATTACATTTAAACAAATCAATACAAGCAAACCGTCACATACTTGAGCAGCTCATCATACTTGGCAAAATCTGCTCGAAACTCTTTCATGGACTTCACCAGAGCTCTTAAAAGAACAAAACACAGGTGATTTCAATGACACTGATTACAAACGTCAAACAGGTGTGCTCACATAGAAGTAAATAAACAGATTTAGGTCATTTGGTCTTCTCCTACTATTATATAACAGATTTGTATCAGACCAGTTTATGGTTTTATATTCCGAACAGTTTCGGAAGAGTGACAGCAACGCAACTCTGAGGAAGACTTCCTGCAGAGAAGTGAGCAGTTGAAACAGTTGGGAATGAAAAACTACAAACTGGTTAGTTAGAATAGATATCATAAAATATGACCATTTCCCTTGCAACACAATCTGCAGAATTTGTATTTATTTATACAGGTTTGTCCCTTGAGACTCAATGTCTCATTTACAAGAGACCTGAACAGTTCAGAAAGTAAAAATACAAAAAAATGAAAAGAATTGGCACGACTTACTGAGCTCTCTTTTGGTAATTTTGGAGAAAGAAATCCTGGTCTACAGCAGTTTTCAAAAACCTCGTTCGGATCAGGTTTAGTCTCTTCATCGCCATATCCACTGAGGAAGCAGGTAAAGCAGCAGCCTCTGGAACCCAGGTGCCATCTGTAAGACAGGTTTACAATCATTTATCTTCTGGCCTTTAATCAAATGTTCTTTTGTAAGAACAGCAGCAAGACTGTGTTAAACCTGTATTGAACGTCTTCATCTCTTGCAGCATCACATGGTTGGCCAAGTGCAGCATCAGTTTGACAAACTTTGGGCCCCCAGGCGAGAGGAACAAAGAAGCTTGGACCTTCGAGCCTGCATTTCCGGTCTCATCCTGGAGGGGAAAAAAAAAAATCAATAGACATGCATCATCTAACATATACTGGTTCTTCAAACACAACTGTACCATTATTTCTCTCAACCAAGTGCAGGTGACTTTCCTAAACTCTGCGTCGGCTTTGTGGTCCAGGATTGGCCAACAGTGCCTAATGCAAACGACATTGCAAGTAATACATTTTAAAATTAGTTTATTTGTTTGAGCAGTTGACCTGCTCAAAGGGAGTGGGCCGAAGCCAAAGGCTTATAAGCGCCCACCCCAAAAATAAAAATAGATGAACATGTTAAAGCATTTTTCATATTATCTCACCTGTACAAGTCATTAAAGCGCGCTGGGTTAAGTCTTTCCAGTAGAAAGCGTGCGACAATATAAAACGCATCCTTGTTTGGTTTGTCAAACATTGCCCTGGGGAGCACAAATCAAACGGATCAAGGAACACAGCATTATCAAAAAGTAACCAAACGCTTCCCTTATGTTTTCATCAAATACTCACGGCCCCAAGTTTATGTGTTTAGTACTAGTCTTCGCAGGCAGGGAGGCGATCTCTTCCTCCGGGTTAAATCCAAGTCCGAGTATCGCAAACCAAAGGTATTTGCCGTTCTTTTTCTGCATCGCCAGTTTCTCCATTGCAAATTGCTAATGGAGTACTGTTGAGTTAAGTTTCCTGGTCCTTATAAGATCCCAAGTAGCTCAGTTGAGTAAAATCAAGGCAACGCCGCTAGCCCGCTAGCTACAAACTTTGCGGCTAGCTAACTTTTGAAAGAGCCCTGCGCCCCTTGCCGCACATTTGGGGTTATTTTGGTTGAACACAGGAAATCAACCATACGCCAAATTCAACGTGTAAAACATGGACAAGATTTAAAATACTAAAAGTGCAGCGTTAATGCAGTTACACAGGCTCACTCAGGATAAGCAGAGAAAACAGCGCATTCGCGAGTAGACCGCCAATATTCCAAATAAACCCGGATTTTATGACATTGTACTTCCGGTGCGAAGTTTGATACAAAACTGATACATTAGTTTCTTATGTTAATTTACTTATCCTTTTGTCCAAATTTTATATCCACAAATGTGAATATTCCAAGCAGAAACACAACTTTACACATTTTTATAGTGATACTCTCTCTTATGAAGATTCTGGAAAGTTTTGATAACAAAAAGGCTCTGAAAACTATCAGTATTTGTTCAAAATACAATATATTTGTAAATGTATAATTGTACAATTCTGTTATACCCTCTGGCATACTGTTTGTATACCAGTGTTAATTTCATCGACTAAAATATTTAGTCTTAATTTTAGTCAAAGTGATATTTTTGACGACTAAAATTGGACTAAATAAAAATGAAAAGGAGACTAAAATCATCCAAACTTCTATTGACAGTCTGAAAAAGCCTCATATCATGTAAATTCACTGCCAAAGGAACAGCTCTGAGCTTTGTTCATGTGGGAGCAGCTCCATGAAGCAGAGGACCTGATTAAATATGATTATAATGAATATTATAAATGCAAAGTCGACTAAATTTACTTCCAATTTTAGTAGACTAAAACTAGACTAAAATTGAAGATATTTTTTGGACTAAATCTCGACTAAAATTGAATTACATTTTCATCAAAAGACTAAGACTAAAACTGAATTAAAATATGTTGTCAAAATTAACACTAGAGGGGGAAAAAATTATGTCTTGACTTATCTAAAAGAAAAACAACCACAATTCATCCATTCCTTTTATTATTGATAGTGTCACTCAAATCATTCTTACAAATATTAATTAAGAAAGAAGTGCATTTGTTGCCTATTCGTTCCCATCACATCAACTCTTTTAAAACCAGCTGACAACACTCGGCCACCTTTGAGGGGTCAGATACAGAGGAGTACTTCGATATCTGCGAGTTGACACCCAAAGATCGCGCCAAGTCCCGGGCAGTTTGGTCTGAGGACACTGTGGTTCCCAACGCGACCAGCAGCCTGAAGACCGCCTCCTTGTCTTGCACGGTCTCCAGAGCTCGACTGGCCACAGACAGGCACTGGGCTTTAGCCTCCAGGTCGGGTTGGCTATGGAAGCAAGCAGCGTAGTTCAGCACCAATGTAGCCAGAGCGATGTGGATGTTTTTGTTACAGACTGAGGCCAAGTCGGCAGCTTGCAGCAACACCGTTTCGCGTTGGGACATGAGCAAAGCTCTTCCGTGCCTGCCGCTAAAGCAGTTACACAGAGTCCGCAGTGCCAGCATCTGATTGGCAGGACGCCCCTCTGGCCTCATTAGGCTGAGGAGATGGTTGCATAGCTGTACTCCCTCTGCATCACCGCAAAGAGTTTTGTTCACTTGAGGGTGTCTCACTGCCAGTCTCAGTATGTCCAGGACTGGGAATACAATGTCTAAAGAAACAGAAACATTAATGAGATACTCCTGTGATGCCAAATTAGAAAAGGTGGCAATGTTTAAACATATTAAAGACCTTCTGGCCAGTGAGTTGCTTTCCAGAGAAGGTTGATCTGTTGCAATGTAGGAGCAGGCTCAGAGTTGGATGCGCACACAGAAACCAGAAGCTGATCAATACTTTCCAAAAGCTCTTCTGACAATTTATGCTCTTGGGGGGCTCCAGCATTTAACTCCTTTAATTTAGCTAAAATGTAACATATTAGTTATTGCATTGCAGCTTATGCACATTTAAATATAAAGGAAACAGAACTCACCCATGATCAGTGAGATGTTGGCTTGCTCAAAAGTCACTCCATCCGTTTTTGGAAAGTAAATGTTTGTTGTAGTCGGTCTGAGCGCAGCAGAGGAATAGGCACCTCCTCCTACGTAAGATGTAACACGTTATTATATGATTAAATATGTCAAAATTACAATTATGAAATGTAGTGTATGGTTCACCCGTGAAGGGATCTGCTACACCCCCAGGTGCACTTGAGTTTGGAATGGAATCGGAGCCTGGGATGTAGCGACCTGCCCCTGCAGGAAAAGGGACATAACAAAGTTTGCTATAAAACAAACAATTAAATGAAGATATTACTAAATAAGAGGGTTGTAATAAAAATACATACCTGTGAACGGATCAGCTCCAAATCCTGTGTTGTTACCTAAAGATCCAGGGACGTATCGATTACCTCCTAATAGTTATTAAAAGACAAAGTATTTGGTTTAACATTTCCCTTGTACCATTGTGTGGACATAGTAACTAAATACTTTATTTGTATAAATATCTTAAATCACACTACACAGTGTCGTACCAGTGAAAGGATCTCCTCCTTCTTGCTGCGCTGGTCCAACCACATGCCCTTTAGTGTTTTCAATAATAAAATTGGCGACTTGGTCCAGGAACATTGGACTTAAGTCGTTCTTCTGTAAAAAGTTATGTGCTGTGAGCCATGGGTCTTCCGTGACATTGTAAGGCAGCTTCATGGATGGTCCTCCTTCATTGATGTCAATAGTGAAGACATAATCATATTCCTGAAAATAATGAAAGTATTAATACCCCACGAAATGTTAGGTTCGAGTCTGATACCAAAAAAATCTATATACAACTACTACACAACCAATGAGTGAAATTCACCATTGACATACCATGTTAAAAAAACAGTACAACTGCACAATACAAGTGGCACTATGAAACAACATCGCTACTTCTTTTATAATTTACTTTCTTCTTTTTTTAATTTTAGGACAACCTGTTTAGATTTTCTTAAACCAAAAGAAAATACATTTATACAACTTTATTATCAGGCTCCCAAACAGGAAAAATAAATGATTTAGAAGAGGTATGTAATAACCAGCAGTTTAGGATTTACCTTTCCCTCATAAACAACACTCTTGGAAGTTTGTTGGTTTGAGCCTCCGACCACATCTCCAATTTTCATCCAGCGACCGTCGCTAACGCTCCACTGATATGCCTCGACCTTATCCCCATCCTTAATCAAGCGCGTTTGTCCGTCACGATTTCCTAAAGAAAGAACACGCGAAGCCCGAGTTCTTACACAGTAAATATAGAAACATTGATCGCACTATTATAAATATCTGTTCTTCTCACCAGGCTCATCCAGGTGCTCTCTTCCAGGAAGCTCTTCTACTTTTATGTCTCCAAGGTCCCCTGTCTTTGGGTCAATAGTGGTCTTTGAAAGCTCATCTTCAAACGCCTGTATGTCCTCTGCACTTGCAATTCTGTCCTCGGCCTCAGTAAACACACGGATAATGCCGTCACTGTGGAGAGGTGATGTGTAGTTCAAAACCAAAGTAAAAAAAGAAGTGATAAACAAGTGAGTTAGATATAAAATAAAGGCATGGTTGTGTTGTTGGGATATGCAGAGAAAAGAAGATTCACCTGGCTCCAACAGCAATATCACCATTAGGCAAAATACAGCAACACCACACAGACTGGGCTGGCAATCGGATAGTCTGCGCACACTCTCCCTTTCTCCATATCCGTAAAGTTCTGTCCTCACCCGTGCTTACAAAATCTGTACTCGGAAAAGGTGAATGCAGTGAAATACAAAACTCCAACATCATTTGAAGGAAGTGGGTTTATTTTAAAATTATATTTCATGAACCCACCTTCACTATTGGGGAAAACCGCCATGCTGTAGATGTAGTTGGTGTGTTCATAGTAAACATGTACACACTCCCCTGTTACTAACCACCTTCTGATGCTTCCATCGTTGCTACAGGAAAAGAACTCCAAGTTGTTGAGCACTGCTAGTCCTCTTACACAGTCTTCATGGCCTAAAAGAACATATTATGCACGTATTTTAAAAACAAGTGGCCTAGATGAGCATATAATGTTTTGAGAAAAGTTTGTCGTCACACCTGTATACGTATTCTCACATCGGCCGGCCTTCCACAGCTTTATGGTTTTATCTGCGGATCCTGACAGCATAAGGCCCTGCTCAGGTAAAATAACTACAGCCCACACAGCTGCAGAATGGCCCTGTAACAATGAAATAATGCCCTGTTAACATGTCTATGTAAGTTCAATCGTACAGGAGTTGAGCTATCATCTGTACTCTGCAGTTGAAGTTCGCATCTCATCCAAGAAAATTTGTCAGCAACACCAAAGAATTCTGACCACATGCGGACTAAATAAAGACAACTAGGGAGGGTTGGTTTGTCCTTGTGCCACTGCTCGTTTGAAAGAGGGGTCAAAGAAGCAATTTTTGTAAAGAAACGAAATGCAGATTCAATCTATCTCCACCGCGCAACAGCCTCCTCCACTCCACACCTGGAGGACAGTATCATTGTCAGTGCTGCTATTGAGGCTGAAACTCAGCCCAGGGCAGATCAATACAGGTACCGAGCAGTGATCAGGTGAGAGGGACTAGGACAAGCCGACCCCACCCAGCAGTCTTCATTTAGCTCACATGTGGTCAGAATTCTTTAGTGTCGTGGATGAGGCGCGAAATGTCCTACATTTCAACTGCAGAGTACAGATACCAACTCAAGAACCTTCGTCTAGGATGAATACCCTGTTAATTTTTTCAACAAAAGAATATTTTGTTAACAATCAAGTACATAAGGCAGAAATAAGTGTCGACACCAACCAGCAGACAACTTACCTGCAATGTCATCATGCATTTCTCATTTAGCCAGACCTTGGCTGTAGTGTCCCAAGAACCACTTAAAAGGGTCCCAAATTTGCCGGAAGACAATGTACAAACTGTGAGGAGCAGACAGTTCAAAGTGGATTACTACTAAATAGCGTACATGTACGCCTTAAAACTTAATAATCAATATGTGTAACTTACCTGTGTTTTTGTGTCCTTTGAGAGTATACAGAGGCTGTGGATTGTCCAGTGTAAAAACACAAATATTGTTGTCATTTCCACCCGTGGCAATAAGTCCACGAGGATATGTGTCATTGGGAGCGATGAAACAAACACAGGATACGAAGTTAGAGTGTCCGGACATACAGTGCATCTCAGTAAATCCTCTGTCAGGACTGTAATAGAAAAGAAAGTTTCAGTTTCAGGTGAATGAATGACAAGGCTAATTTTTTAGCTGGTCGTTTTATGCAACAATCTTACTGTCAATAAAGTCAATGGTAAAGGTGAGTATCTATATTACATTACCACACTTCAATATTTCCTTGTTAAAGATATACGAGCTTGGGAAGTACAATAAACTGATGTAAAAGTAGTCTCACAGCACTGCTAATGAATGCTACCTTGAGTTTGGGACCCAGATTCTTCCGGTGCGATCTCTTGACACCGAAACAAACGCTCCCTCTGGGAAAGCTGCTGTAGCGAGACCTCTCACATCCATTTCATGACCGGGAATTGAACACCGGAGTTTATAGGAATTCTGTGATGCCATTTTTGTCCTAAAAACCCTTAACAGTCCAATATGCCAAGTAACGTTGACGTACCATCAACAAACACCGGCAGCTAATGCTAACGGAAGCTGACCCCGTGCCCGGAAATGGAAACACCACAGAACTGAATGTCGCCATCTAGCGGCCAACAATAAACATTACCGATGTTTTTGTGTATGAGCTTTTGGTAAATAAATAAAGCCTCGAGCACGGGATTAACACTTTTAACATTAACATTTATGTGGTTTTGCCGATTAAGACAATGATAGCTAATCCTTTGTACGTTCACAAGCTTTTAAACATGCTTTTAAAATCTCGGGGCACGTGTTTTTATCACTGCGTTTTTAGTGCGTAGCTTTCACACCGCTTTTATAATAGCTTGCAAAAACACTCTGCGTTTTTGTATGGTTGTTTGGACTATTGAAGCAAATTGTAATATGTAAATATTTCATTTTCGTGATGAAACCGGAAACGAGGTGTAGATGATTATCACAGCTAACAAAATGCACTTGTCCCGTCCAGCCCACAAGGAAGTATCTCGGGTTCAATGAGCGCAGAAGAGGACAGTGGACAGAAAAATAGGTATTTTTCCTTTTGTTACTTAAATCTGTTTGCGGACAAATGCTTTAATAGTATGAATATATATATTTTAAAAAATCTAGGTTTCTAATATTTGCTAACAGGGTCAGGCTAGTGGCCAAGCCCAAACTGAGCTATCTTTACAATGAATGATGGAGGTATAAATGAGTGAAACCTGCTTTTTTTCAGCTAGATCTACCTAATATGTGCCTGCAGAGAAGTATAGTGACGTGCCAATTTGATAATACTATTTTTCTATAGAGATTGGGGTGTTACTAATGTGATGTACACTGTGTATAATTGTGCACAATATATTTGGTATAAATATGTATAGATGATATATTTATCTTTGTAATAAATGTGTATTTTGTCAATACTTTCACAGTCTCAGGAGCCATGAAGCTACGCCTGCACTGTGTGGTGGATCCTATGGGTTGGCTCTGCATCAGTGTGGTGTTTGGGATCTGGCTCTACAATTCCTTTTTTGTCCCCAAACTAGTTCTGCTTCCTCACTACAATGAAGGACACATACCATGGGCTATAGTTGTCTGTAAGGACACCAGATGATATTCTACATTGTTATGTCTTCTGTAAAATTACAGATGCCTAACATTCTGTTTTCTTCTTTAGGTTATTACATTGCATCTGCGCTGTGCTTTTCAGCCCTGTTTAGAGCTTCCACTGCAGATCCGGGTCGTCTTCCTACAGATCCCCATATACCTCATTCTGGTAAAAAACAAAAGTCACTGTTTTGTGTATGGGGTGAAAACTATGGCTAAATGTGGCCCATGGCGCAGATGAGGAGGAAGAGACACCTCATCCCGGAGAAAGGGCGGCAGGGACGGCAGTGATAAACGCGTAAAAAAGGCACGCAGAAATGACCAGTGTAGCCTACCTCTGTGTGGAAGTGTAGAGGCCAAGCACACCAGAACGCAGCGCGCCGCGTCACGGCACTTCAGAGGCTTTTCTAAAACCGTGCGGGGCTTTACACACGTGATTTATACATTTATCATAAATAAAAGAAGACACGTATGTCCATGTTGTAAGAGAGAGAGCAAACCTAGCTCTTTGTTGCAGGTTAATAGCGAGTTGGCGACAGACACGAGTTTAACATGCTTCCCCTGATGCATGAGCCCTGACGATGCTTTCTCTGTCTCCGCGGCTTCTCTCGTCCCTCCAAACAAAGTTCACGGCGGTCTCCCTGTCTGTCATGGCCAGACCCGCCTCTGTGCCTCTGCAGGATGGTGGACCAGCCCGTCACTGCAACCACGGTGTGCGTTCTCTCATAGAAAATGAAGGAGGCGGCTCTTTTACCGTGCATCAAGGCGTTTCGGTGTGCGTTGGGGCGAGCAAAGCCCTTCGACATTTAGGCTAACGTGAGCCTTGATCATTTTAAAAGTTACTCATCTACTGTTCCTCAGCCAAGAGCAGCGTTGATTAGAAGTCCCGTCTCACTGTTGCGTTTACTGCTAGAGACGCCTCTAGTGCCTGTTGGCGCTCTATATTGGCTTCACCGTCATGTTGGTTGCAGGGTTCAAAGCGTGGGAAAAAATAGCGGCGTATAGGCCGGCAATTACGGTAATCTGAATCAAAATGTGGTGGCATAGAGGTCCCCTGTGCTCAAATCCACCACATTGGGTGATTCACTGACTTCTGAATCAAAGGTAGCCTTCAAATTGGACTAATAATCTAAATGTATTTGTATTATGATCATGACTACACATTGGATTGTAAATGCCTTGATAATAGCAAACACTTTGAAAGAGAGACATTGTTGAAGTAATGGTAAAGATGATAATGCATGTCCTTTTGTTGACTTTTGAATAGAGCGAGAACACTGGGAGTTGTGCAATAAATGTAACCTAATGAGACCAAAGAGGTCCCATCACTGCAGCCGCTGTGGCCACTGTGTCCGCAGAATGGACCACCACTGTCCTTGGTAAGAATAGATATACAGGTTAATAATAAGTTTAGCTATTCATTTAAAACATTATCTCTCCAGGATTAATAACTGTGTGGGGGAAGACAACCATTGGCTCTTCCTGCAGCTCTGCTTCTATGCTCAGGTTCTCAGCTTGTTCACTCTTGTGTTGGACTTCTGCCAGTACTACTACTTCCAGCCACTGACTCAACTGGATCAGGTTCATTTCGCTCCAAAACGTCAGAATAATAGCCAAAAGTGGTTGCGTTTTACATGTCTTTTATCTTTCAGGAGAAATTTACGACACGTCATGAACTGGCTCTAGTGCGAGTTTCAGCCTTCATGGGCGTGGTCATGTTTGGTGGCATGACCAGTTTGTTCTACACTCAACTGACAGGAATCCTTTCAGTGAGTAAAAGATTTAAAAAAATCAGGTTTGACTCACTGTGACTTTGTGTACAAAAAAGAAGCACTCACAAGCAGTACTAATAAAGCGTTGTATTTTACAGGATGTTACAACCATAGAGAAAATGTCACTGTTCTCAAATGACGTGTGAGTATTTTGAATTTACTTGATTTACCCTGGTACCCTGATACCCTGGCTTTTATAAAGGCTGCACTTTCATTATATACGGAATTAATCACATAACTGTTAGGGATTTTTTGCACAGCAGTCTTTAGAAACGCCCCGATTACTTTCTGCTCCAGAAATAACCGGATTTAACACAAGAAGGTCAAGCATTGAGGTTTTATTCTTTTCGATACCGGGCATGATGAGACTGGGCCGTATGGCGCCGCGCCAGCCTCAGCTCTAAAACACACACTCACAATACAAAGATTTACAGACTTATATGAACATATCTAGCCATGCCCCTTTTCCTGCCTTCCAGGGCGCAACCCCTTGTCCCCCAGCCCCCAGTAACGTTCCGCTCCTTCAGTCAAGATGGGGGGGCTATTGCTCAGTCACTGGTTTTTTTCCGCTCGGCTCTTTTGTTTGCTGTAGGAAGCCATAAACCTTTAACCCCCCTCTTCCTGAACGGGCACCTGGCTCTGTGTTGACATTAAGTCAAGGGTCACTGGTCAAAAAGGTCCCTTTTATGTTTTTTTTTATGACCCTTGCACCTTTATCTCACAACACAGCTTCAAGCTTCAGTGGTTTGGAGCATCTCATGGGATCAACTCAAGGTTTTAAGAAGTTAACATTTCAACCAACACATGCTTAGGTTCAACAGTTCAATGCATACACATGGATTTGAGAATATTTTGCAATCACACACAAATTCATTGCAATACATATGATAATATCACAAAATCCATGACAATAACTAAACTAAAACAGCACAACAATAATTTTGTTTGTAACAAGCC
The DNA here is from genome assembly GCA_007210695.1 of Neogobius melanostomus. Classification (NCBI taxonomy): domain Eukaryota; kingdom Metazoa; phylum Chordata; class Actinopteri; order Gobiiformes; family Gobiidae; genus Neogobius; species Neogobius melanostomus. The sequence goes on from VHKM01000042.1 coordinate 10,138,319, forward strand.
TTTTGATTCACAAAAGAAAGGGCCACGGAAAATTCACTATAGATTTTTAGTATCTTTCTAGTATTTCACATATAATTTAAATGTTCTTTTAAATTTCTATTTTTATTGAGGTATTCTTTTTTTATTCATGAGGGATGTTTGTCTATAGAAAAGAAACTTCTACCATTATGGTATCGAACTGCTACAAAATAAAATATAAAGATTTTTATTCAAAGGAAGTCAAAATACAATGAATTCTGTGCAGATTAAACTCAAAGAAGAATTGGCAGCGGGCGTTAGCTGAAGTTTGTGGGACTCGATGGAAACTCCTGTGGCTGCTTCCACTCAGAGCCCGGCAGCCTCTTCAGTCTGGACACCTTTATCACTCTCACGTTTAGGTCTGAGATGCTTTTGTTCCCCTTTATACGTGTACAGATCACAGGAGCTATAAGAACACTATATCAACTGGATGCAATGTTGACACTCGATTTATCAGAGGATACTTCCAAATCATTTTGCGTTTTTCTTTGCTTCTTGACTTGAAGTCTGAGGACTCTTAAGAATCACGAAAACTTCACTGGATAATGTTGTTATTTTTGCTCACTGTGAATCTTGGCATTGTCGGACAAACTATGGAAAGTCATTGCATCTGGATAAAAGTTCACTCAGGTTATATCAAAGACTTTACTACTGACCTTTAATCAGCCACTGAATGAGGACAACTGCTGCGTCTATGGGATTTTACATTTTCTTTATGAAGTCGGTGCCTTGTGTTGTTTGATCATACTTTTATCATACTTTTGTTTTTAAATGTTTTTTACGGGAAGCAAGTATGAAGTTTTTGGAAAATGGGAATGTTACTATTGTTATGCTACGCAAAATCAGTGGGTATATTTTTTATGTTTTTCTTCTTGTATCTGTCTTTTACTCCATACATTGTCAGAATACAGTGTGCTTCCGACAGTAGCTGTTGGAGCTGCGTAGACCCATGCAGTGATAAAAACCTGGTTGTCATAATTCGGGGCTGGCAAGTTTATTGCAAAGGCTACAATTATTATTGCAATATTTTCTCAGCAACAGTAACAAAATATCTCGCCTCTGTGGGGTCTTATTTTGTATAAAAGCTGCTAACCCGAAACGCGATGAAACGAGAAGCGCATGTGATTTTTGTTTTAGTTAGCAGTTGCCAGCAAATTTGGTATTACTGTAGGTGTGTTTTTAAGATGATGCTGTCCTAGTTGTAATATTGCCTGGTTTGCATAACAAATGTTACACACATACGTCCTGTATATGGTCCATTTTTATTATCGGGACAATATGATTAGCACTGATTTTGTTAGTGTTTTTAGGTACTTCAAACTTTAGGATGTGGCTTTAAATATGTGCTACATTATATACAATACTACTTCATATATTTGAGTGTAAGTGATATGTAAACAGCCGCTTGGAGGGTTTATAACAGGTAGTTTTAAGTGCCTGCCCTGTAGGTGTCATGTTATTCCTTTTCCTCTATACAAGCCAAAGACCATGGGAATCTTTGCAATAATCAATCAGCTGACTATCAACGCATGTTTCACCGAATACCTGCAGCTATAGTTATGCACCGTTTGTGTGTGTGTATACTACTGGTTTTGTCGTATCTTTTGAAATCATACGTTTAATTTATATTTATTGTGAGGTTTTAATGTTGTTACATGTGGTACTTAAACACGAGAGGTTTTTGTTTACCGTTCTCAATAAGCCATATTGTTTTGAGAGGTAAGAGGACATTTTGACTTGAATAATACTGTATCCAATATATCTATATTTAATGCTGCTGTTGAGGTTTAAATACTTTAATTTTATGTCGGTGTCAAGCCGCGAGTTGTTTTGTTCTAACTTCTGCAAGTAAGACTTATGAGGGGCATCTGCCACCGCTGCTTTTGCTGATGTGTTCTTGTCCATATCCAAACCTCCAAAATTATGGATTTGGCTTCAGACACAGTTGCAGTTAAGGATATGATTAAGCACCAAGTACTGTACTTGTCATCATTTCATGTTTGTATGCAAACTCTGGTATTGTGTGGTTATCCAGATTACAATAAAATCATGGTTAACATCATCTGGTAGTGATTTTGGCAAAGGTTTAACCACGGCTCAGAGAAACAATCCACATTCTGGCTGTTTATCAAATCTCTTTGCTCCAAGATTTGAACCCACTTTGTTTGAGATGTAGAATACAAAGAAAAATATAGATACAAACATATAAATAAGGTATGATTCAAAACAATAACTGACTTATTTACATGAAGTCCGTGCATATGTGGATTTATTTGTTTTTGTGATATAGCTCTCAACTGTCCTCACGAACAAAGAGCCTGTTGTCTGGTGCCTTAAGTTTCTATATGCCAACCGCCCAGCATGATCTCTACCATATAGCTTCATTGTAACAATCATAGTCTGCGTCTGATCTCTTTAAGCACTTTTCTGTATGGCATAACAATATGGGCCTGTCAGCGGACTTGTTCCCGCGCCTCACGTCTCACTCCAAATGCTCATTGTCCTGAAGTGTTCTTAGGTCCCAGTCAGGCGTGTGTAATGTGTTCATGATCCGTGAACCTAATCTTTCTGTATTGTCCAAAATGGTTACATGTTCCCGGTATACTTTGCACATACACACGGCTCTGTCCTCAGGCGACCCCTGTTTCAGTCGGGATTGCCTTACCCGGAGGCTCATTTGTACTGAGCCACTGATAGGTCATCGGAGACAGGTTCAGGGAATTGAGAGCTGGGTAGCACAGTGTGTACTGTGCGTAGCGTGACCGTAAAGTTTCCAAAATGGATACACTTGTTTACATACTGGTAAAATAGTCAAGTCCTATCCACATTCAAATGAAATACTGCATTATTTCAGCTACCGTATTTTCCGGATTATAAATCACACTTTTTTCCATAGTTTGGCTGGGGGTGCGACTTATATATCAAAATATATAATTTCACATGTTTGTTATTTTCACACTGGCAGCCGCGAGAGGGCGCTCTAGGCTTATGTACCGGTATCTGCCACTCTGAACCCAAAGCCCTCAAAAAGAAAAAAACATATTATGTAGATTACAAGATGCATTCGTGAAATATGCAGCTGAAAACTGTAATCGAGCAGCAGAATGAGAGTTTGAAGTTAGCGAGAAACTTGTGAGGGACTGGCGAAAAGCGGAGGTTACTCTTACTGCAATGAGGAAAACAAAAAAAGCTAATCGCGGGCTTAAAGCTAGAGCCACAGCTACAGGAACGAGTTCGCACATGGGTGCTTGAACAACGTGCTGTCGGTAGAGGCTTGTCAACGGTGCATCAGGGTGGTTGGTGCAACTTGTACTGTGGAGCGACTTATATATGTTTTTTTCTTCTTCATTATGCATTTTTTGACTTGTGCAACTTATACTCTGGAGCGACTTGTATATGTTTTTTTCTTCTTCATTATGCATTTTTTGGCTGGTGAAACTTATACTCCGGAGCGACTTATAGTCCGGAAAATACGGTATTAAAAAGACTGTTTTGGCTCATGCATCTACTAACTACTCTGCATGCGACTACTTCATTTTATGTCTACCCAAATAGCTGCAAAACCCTAATCAAGCAGATTTTTTTTTTCTTTAATACCCTAATATCATAGCAACTGCTCTCTATTCTTAAAAGTTATTTATTAATCTGTGCCTCGTGGCTTTTAAAATGAAGCCATCCGATTCCATGCAAGGTCGGGCAGACAGGGTTAAACAGGCTTATCATCTCAAATGATGCTGGTCAACTGTGCTAATTAAATGAGAGGCCACCTGCCACTGTTACAGTCCGTGGCATCTGGCCGAACAAAAGAAACAATCAACCACGGGGCCTAATAAATATAAATACGCCCATGTTAGAGCGGAAGACCCATGTACCTGTTTGCTTCTGTCTCGCAGAGGAGTTAGGCCACGGCTTGGCGCGTCGTTTGATATTTTGTCCGGCCTAGACGGGGATTAGAAGTTAAGAAGGCAAAGTTTAACATCAGTGATTAATTGCTCTGAATGCGCAGTTTGCCACCACATACGGATCATGCAATCTCTACCGCGTAAGTGATTCATATCTCACAGTGGTTTCCAAACCCCCGACCTCTTACAATAGGCCTGTTCTTTTGGACTTTGTTTTTTTCCTGAGTAAAAATTGCATATACAAATTCTAAATGGTTTTTGTTTGTTTTTTATAATGGTATAATTATTATTTCCAGATAGTGTGTGATGTAAAAAAAGAATTAGAGGATATCTTATGCAGGCTATTGACTGTACACATGCACTAGAATGTTAATGTCTTATAATCGCAATTAAACAGATTGTTAAAAATAAATGGTTGCAAATATAATGATTATCTGGATTTCAACACTTATTTGTGGTTTTATGTTTAGACTTGTTATTTTGTTTAAATACTAACTGATATCTCTTGTCACTATTACAAACCATGTTCATTTCACCCCTCTCTGCCCTCATTACGAGTGACTTTCTTCAGGACACGTCCCGCTGCGTTCCACCATTGGCAGCTCCATTCACTGAACTTTCCAGATACTGAATGTATTGATTGGTCCCTATTGATTTTCAAATAAGCTCTCATTGTAGAAAGTAGAAATCCAATTAAAAGTTGAACTTGAAACGCTTAATCCAATCTAGACGATGATATTTATCGATTTTACGCTCAAAATCAATAAGGACCTCGCTGCGCTGTGTGTGGGAGAGGCGCCTGGCCCCGAATGGTCCCTGCTTTCCCCAAAACACTAAAACAAATTGTATTTTTACATTGGCAACGGACTGTTTACAGGGACAAAATCTTATTCCGACACAATTCACAATATTATGATATAAAGGCAATCACTGTTTCATACTGTAGACATACGATAAAGGTAGATAATTTAAAATGGAAGCATCAGTCGGGCTAATAGCTGTGCAGTGGCATCCCCAACTCATTGTCAACATCCAACTTTGCTTCCTGGTTAACTAATAATGCATTATTAATCCCACAGGAAATATAAAGAGTCCTCATTCTCTACAAGCAATACACTAAGTAGGTAGCTGACATTTCACTCAACGTTATACCCCTGCTGTTGTGTTTATGAATACAGTGATTTATATAGTTCCTTAGGGGTCAGAATGAACTTCACAGTCAAACATACAACTTTTAATTTGCTTTATACGTCGCGATGTTACAAGAGCTTGTAAACTATTGTAAAAGTCCAAACATAAACATGCTTCTGGTGTGATTTTTGCAGTGGGTTGTCCAAAATAAGTCACATTTGGAGGATAAACAGCTGTAAATATAATCTCATGTTTGACTTTTCATGTCAAAACAAAGCAGAAGCGTCCCGGAGACAGATATGTTGGTCCCGTAAAAGTTATGAGTCAGGCCTGGAAAGAGCCTGACTAAAATGCTTGTATTTTTCTAAAGTTTGGGGGGGGAATGTTGTGCACAATGGCTTTAAAGGTGCATTATGCGACTTTTTATGTGGAAAAAAAGTTGATATTTGTGTGTATTTGACCTTGCCTTGACCCAGTGGTTGTATGAGTGGTCAGCATGGCGTCTTTACTTTCAATCGCAGTGGTCTCTACAATGCTCCAGGATCAATCGTTTTGTAGGTATGTCTGGTGAGAGGGTCCGTTAGCAGTTAAAACCTTCCAAACATTTGATCCTAGAGCGTCCTAGAGACCACTGTGATGGAAAGTAAAGACGCCATGCTGACCACTCATACAACCACTGGGTCAATGCAAGGTCAAATATCCACAAATATCTACTTTTTTTTTCCACATAAAAAGTCGCATAATGCAACTTTAACAATAGTTTTAAACAAGACCATGACAAACTGAATATCAACCCTCCTCAAATACTACAACAAATGCTGCTCCGTATTCAACAATCCAGTCCTCCACTCTTTGCCCCTGTGAGGATTTGGCTGTTAACTGATGCTATAGTTACAGTTGCTGGGTCCGCCCACGGTCCCGTCGGGGAAATCCAGCTGGCATCAGGAGGCCTGAGTGTGGAGGAGTGGAATGTAGCCGGGGCAGAAAAGGTCCTTTCAAACGACTATTCAGATAACTTTAGAAGGGACTGACAAACATGTGGATTTTTGTGTTAAACTTCAGCTAATGAATGTTGATGTTTGTATTTTTTTTACCCCCCTGGCCTGATCGGGGCTGATTTACATTAACAGTTAAGTGCAATCCTTTCCAGATACAGTAATCATTTATTAATAGCATTGAATTTTGCAAGTCCATCCATCCATCCATCTTCTTCTGCTTATCCAGGGCCGGGTCGTGTGTCCAGCAACAGTTAGAGCAAAGACTTCCAGACTTTCCTTTCTCCTGACTCTTCCTCCAGCTCCTCTGACGTGACCCGAAGAACAGTGGCTCCGAAAACGTTGAACACCGAATTTTGTGGGCATTTTCAAATATTGTGTCATACACCACAAGCAGCACTCTCATGCGCTTTATTACACAGAAACACTACAATCAAAAGGACAAAATCGTTATCCGTCAGAAACGATACAAGCGGCTAAGTACACGGCATAGCTGGTGGTCCATGTTGATGTTAGATCATAAATGGGAGGTCCAGGGGGCAGAGGAGGGAGGGGGGGGGCCGTCTCTGTGGGTGGGGGGCGGTGATAGTTACAGGTCATGGATGCTGTAATTACAACAATAAGGTCCAAATCACCGGTCAAGCTGTTGTGGGTGCAGTTTGTTATATTTCCCCCGTGGTGCAGCGTGGCCCTTGACTTGGCTTATACTCAGCATGTCTCCACTGATGCTCCCCTGATTCACGAGGTGTAGACCGCGTGGACCCGTCTCCAGCCCTGGGACAGACGAGGAAGATGTCTGGGAAGATGAAGGAGAGGTCGGTCAAATGGCAACTTTGCTACGACATGGCGGCCCGGACTTGGTGGATGGTGAGACAAATCTGTTTCGGTGCATTTTGTTGATTTCATATTACATGATGTGTATGAAAAGCGTTTATTTTCTGGTACGGTTCATTGAAAATATCAAGATCTGTGCACTGTAAAATGTAAAATTTGTTTCAACTCAAAAAACTCATTCCAAGGGCTGCCAAGAAATTTTATGTGTGACCAATAACCATTTTACAATCTAGTCGATTTGAAATTTGAGATTCACCTCTTTCGTTCAATTGTATTCTTAGGTTGACATAACTGTTTCCAGTTGTCTGAAGTGAAAAACTTAGGTGACACAACTGACTTAATTTGTAACTGACGTTTTCACTTCAGACAACTGGAAACAGTTATGTCAACCTAAGAATACAATTGAACGAAAGAGGTGAATCTCAAATTTCAAATCGACTAGATTGTAAAATGGTTATTGGTTACACATAAAATTTCTTGGCAGCCCTTGGAATGAGTTTTTTGAGTTGAAACAAATTTACATTTTACAGTGTGGTGATATTCTGTTCATATTTGTTTCATTTCATTTACAAGGTTCAGTTAATAGCAATTTCCTCTTCATTTATACACTTGTTGACAGTCTATACCACATTGTCCGACTCAAAAAAATATATGTCATAGCAATTGCCACTGGAGTCGCAAGCCTGTGCCAGTCCTAAGCCTGGTTAAATAGATTTTTTTCGTATTTGGAAATATATCTGTTTGCTTTAAACATGTAAATCAAATCACAATAGGAAACAATTAATAATGAACTCTATTTCTTGCCATTTATTCTGCACAGATCAAGTGCTAGACATTTTATTGACTCGAAATGTGTAGTTTTTTTTTTTTTTTTTTTCCCCTAAACCCTCAGTGACAAACCCCCTTGATAGCCACACTTTGGCATTTAAAAGGATGAAGGTAATCATGATACCAACACTAAACTACACCCTTGAGTCCAGATTAAGAGCTAAAAGCAGAAGTATCTCGGCGTTCCTGAAGTGCACCTCTCCTGCACTGTGCTAATTTGATAGTGTTAGTACAAAGGGCCCTTGTGCGGCCCGCGCCTTTCCCATGCTGAAGAGGCAAGCGGCTGACATTTCTATCTGCATATTTATTTACCCGTCCCACTACGGGCTCATTGTGCCCGTGTTTAAGTAGCGGTTTGTCTGGCCGTTTCAATGCAAATGAATGCGACGCGACGCAAGTTCTCAGGCCACGCTGCATCAATGTTTTGTCTTCAGATCACAGAGAAGAGGTCCACTCCCAGTAGCGACACACTGAGTCAAAATAAGAACTGCTTTGCTATAGGTTTGTGGTCATGAATACCTTGCTGAAGGATGAAACCTATTGTGCATGTTTTGGATACACACTCAGCTCTGTGGTTTAGACCTCTTTGAAAGATCTCTCATAGTGGTTTTGCAGTTCATGTTCCCGTTTTCTCACAAAAGGCTACTGATCCTGGGCATGAGTCACATCTCACACTTACTTACTGTCATATGCTGCCCATATGTGTTCCTGGATAGGTTGTCTCATCTAAGTTCCATTATTGCAAGAATGGACACTTGTAAATAATGATAATAATGGCACATTTTTTAAGGATTTTTTTTTTAGAGTAATACTAAGGCTTTAAAAAGTCCCATAGATGATTGGAGGAAATGATCCACCTCTGAGTCACGCAGAAGCAGCTGCTAATTAGACGGGGGTATTAAAGATTGTAAAAGGTCAGACATGCTTCTGTCATGGCAAATATGCAAGGGCTTTGGGAAATGGTGACGTATTTACGCGCGAGAAAAACAGAATAGAACACACTGGTCTGCAATAGAGATATTCTTAACATTTTATTGTTAACAATCTTTAAAGTGACACCGCGTAGAATTTTACCCAATGAATAAAATTGAAATACAAGCATTTATTTATGACAAATATTTTCATCATTGAAAAAATACCTCATGAATGTACAAACAACATGTGCTTGTGCTGTGAGCGGCTCAACTCTCCTAAGACATGACTGTAACTACACAGGGAGTGGGTACGTCTCCAGCTCGTTTCCATGGAGATGATGACTAAAGTCAACAGAGTTTGAGATTTAAATAGTTTAGGTTCTCATCCAAATCCATTCTTTGATTGCCCACTGCATTTCTGTGTTGAGTTGCTGTGTCATTAGCTGCATGTTTTGTACCAATGGCAACAGTATAGTCCAAAATGTTACGCAGTTTGCCTTTAAGTAATTCCATAGCAATGAAATTCGGTGTATGGCGCAATTTAGAGTCGCTTAGTTTCTACATGCATCAGGAAGGGACTTACATAACAGTGCATATTGTCACTTTGGGGTAAACCGGTTTGTCGCTCCACTTCAAATAGCTGTTATCAGAGTGTGGACTTTGTCAAGAGGAGATAAAGACAATATATGCGATTAAATCTTTGTAGATTTCAAGGTTATAGTTTATTACCAACTATTTGCTGGAAAAGCTGAAATGAATCCAGTCTAAAATAAAAAAGCTAAAATAACAATGACAACATGCAGTTTCATATAGTTTCACACATAGAAACTTAAAGGTCGTATACGTGATTTGCTTTTTTATATTAGTTGAACAAAATTGGTCTCTTCAGTGCATAGTTAACTCAGTAATTTGTAGATGAAGTACTGTGCATCTAATTATAAAGCATTTGTATCAATTTTGTGAACTTGCAGGCTATAGTTTGTCAGCCTTTCTCTGACAGTGACCCTGAAAACTACTGTAACCCTGCAAATTGTGAAAAGTGCTTATAAACTCATCCCTGTGAAGACATCGGAATCTAAAAATGTGTTAGGAATGAGTTTGGACCCAACTAACAATTTAATTCACTCGCTCCCGCTTTCATTGTTTGCAAACCCTCAAAAAATACCACGTACGATCACTTTGCATCCAAGAGAGGTTCGCTGTGAAGCCACTAGAGGGCGGTAGGTCCATGTTTAGGAAGCTCAAACTGAGATAGCCGCTGAAGCCATCTGTTTCCCTTGTACTGACATGATATAATGCCAGTCCAATGAGAGGAGAAAGATTATTTTATTGTATTTCAAGGTATTTATCCTAACAGACACATAAAGCAGAAACTCTTGTACGAAATGAGATAGAATTGTTGGTTTAGATCAAACCCTTTTCTTGATGACAGCTGTCCCTTAGAGCATGCATGTATCCAGTAATGCAGACTGTACTTTGAAAGTACCTAGTCAGGTCGCTGCAATAGTCCCTAATAACATAAAGAGGGTGTGGCCCACCTTTGCCCTTGGTTGATAGGATAACCCTCAACAGGAACAAGTCGAGAAAATGAAGTGTTGACTTAGTTGCAAAAGACTTATTCTTTATTTTTCCAGTTTTTCCCACAAGTCATGTCCACCTCCTCTTCTTTTGGGTTTGGTTTATGTTTAATCATATTACCATGGATAAATGGGTGCGTGTCCTCCTTCCATGGAAATACCATAATATTATTACACTTTTAGGTACTATGCTATTTCTATGCCACTATTACTGTCCTGTGTTAGCATATAGTTGAAGATCTGAACATTGATCTTGATTTTTGGCCTCTATAATGACAGTGCTACAACAAGATAAGTGCTGACCTTGTAATACTAGCTGAGTGCATCAATGCCATTCCAATTTCTCAGGAGGAAGTAAAATATTTCTTGCTTGACTGGCGACTAATTCAAGTCATATGAGTCATACTGTATATTCAGTAACAATGATGGTGACATAGGATTGTCAATGGGTGTTTATCTGTACACTTTATAGAGCTACACAAACAATAATACTTTACTGCTATTATTACAACGTAATGCAGCTTCTATGCAGTATGTGACAATAGAAAGTTACTGATCGATAATAAGCAGGCCTGCAGCTATAAGCATACATAAGCTGCAGTAGTAATACTGATATAACACATTATGTGTTGCCAATATGAAGAAATATCCAACTTTTTTATGCAAGTACTCCTACTGGTATATTGTAGTAAATTCATCCCACACTTATTCAGCCTTGTCTGTTGCATGATATTGTACCTAAGTCATAATCAACTATGATTAATGGTTCGCCTATTAATGATTGGAGAGATGTACATAATAAGATATCCAATGTAAATGTGCCTCATATACAGTCATTAATCTAGTTGGCAAATATCAAGGGGTCTACCCCACCCTCCTCCTCCCCAACTCGGATCAGTTCAGGTCGACTGTCCGGTGCGCAGCTGACCAGTGCGTCAAAAGGAGCGGAAGTGAGGGGCCCAGGGTACGGAGTCCCGGGGCCACGGTGCCTGGCCAATGGGAAGCCGGAATGATCCCACTATTGCAAAACGAATGAGCATCAAGTTACAACATAACAGATATGGGCAATTCAGGAAACAGGGCTTTTGGATTTTCAAAATTACAGATCAAAGGCTCCCGAGTAGACTGCCCATAACGACTCAAATAAAATATGAGTAGGAAAAGCATAAAACATTGTTTAATAAGTGTTAATAAGTGTTTTACTAATGAAAGATCTAACAGGCATACAACATCCCCTTTATTTATGAGCACAGGCTGGTCTCAAGCTATTGATTTAATAATTAGCTTTTCCACTATTAGGCCTAATTTATGAAAATGACAGGCTTTATGTCACTTAAGCAGCTAAATATATGACATAAAGCCATATCAGGCTGTGCTGTCTTGGTACATAGGCCTATCCTATATGCTCCAATAGCTACAGTATATTAGTATGAGTTTAGGACTGACCCTTAATATGTTGTAACAGTGTTACAACTTTCACGTTTACAAGTCTATAAACACAAGAGCTATCGGTTTATAAAGCATTAACTGCCTGATTCCAAAGCTGCCTTTATTTAGACAGGGCGCACAGGAAGCAGCGCGTGTCCGTGTGTCAGTCCATGGTTAGTGCGGAGGGCTGGAGGCGGCGCAGCACCAGACAGTGAAAGTGAAGGCGGAGACCAGCCCTGCGCCCAAAACTCAGCCTCTTCTGGATCCCGTTCAACTCCACTGAACAATCCCAAAACCATCCAAAAACTCGGCCTGGAAGAGGAAGGAAGGCAAGAAAAAAAGAGAAAAAAACGTGTGGTGCTCCTAACTTCTTTTCGCCGCTTTCTGCCAAGAATTGTTTTCCGGTGTTGACTTTTTGCGAGCCCTGCAAGAGAAACCCCTCCAAAGCACAAAGTTGAACGTGAGAAATGTGAAGCTACCGGTTTGTGTGTTTCAGCCAGGCTCCGGGATTCCCTAATAATCCATGCAGTACAGTGCAATGGTACGTGAACATGGACTACTGTTGTTTAAATGTTGTTATAATGCTGTTTGTGTCTTAAATGATGTCCCCGTCCTTATGACCGGTGAAAAAGTGCAGTTAACGTAAAGCGGACCACAACACACACGTCGGGCCAAGTCTGTAGAGAACTTGGCTCACGTTCCTCCAGTAGCCTCTGTTAACATTCTCATCCCCCCATAATTTGGCACTGTCCGCGCTGTGCGCGCGTGTAGAGCAGAAATAAAGAAGCACAGGCTGACGAGCAGCTCCACGGCTTTAACCTCAAGTTCAACACTCTGCAGTTAGAAAAGCAGGGGCTTATTTAAAAACAGAAATATTAACGCTAGTCGATGGCGCTCAGATTTATTCATGTGTAAGCCACTTATTGTGCAGTAATATCAAGGAATTGACTTTGGTTGTCTAAAAATATGATGAAGTACTTCCCTACTGTTAAAATGATCTGTGTCCCCAAATGTCAAAGTTTGCATCTAAAATAGTCATAATATGAAAGTCTACATATTTATTATTGACATAATTGATTACAACGACCATGACCTGTGCTAAACTGGACAAAAGAACTTAGTTGACGCTTGTCAAGGTAAAGAGGGCAAACCGTCCAAAATGTGGTGTTATGTTACATTATCATTCAAGTGGGCTTGTCCAAGTCTCTCTAATGGTCGTTAGTCGTGAATGAACAACGTGCCTCTGGAGTGAAGAAGGCACAGGACAGTGCATAGGGCTTATATGTGTGTGCACAGAGCAGCGGCAGGAGGAGGAGTGTGACTGTGTAATTACGTGGGTGAAAAAAGAGAAAAGTTGGGTCTGATTTGCTGGAATCGCGCAGGACCGAAGGTGCACCGGTTGACTTCATATCAACTTAGTCTAAAGCAGAGCTGAACATCGCACACACTCGGCGCCCTCTGAAGCTCTTCACCATGCTTTTATGAACGACGTATCACTCCACGGAGACGCACAACGAGCCCATACGTAACACAGGAGTACGCAGCGCTTGCACCGGCCACCACGAGCAGTGTTACATCTGCGAGCGCTCGCACTGTGTTCTCCGTCCTCTGCTTTATTCCCCCTTCTCTGCGGAGACGACAATCTTTGGATCTCCAGAAACTCACGGATGTTCTTGGATAATCATTTTGCTCCTTCTTGACCTTTCACGCGGATAGCTCCACAGTATTGCGCGCTGCGCTCCGGTCCTGGAATGGCGCGATAAAGTGATCACAGAGGAATCAATTGAAGAAGTACTTTACCGTCCCTGACCGTAGCCGCTTCGTCATGTATTCTCCTATTTGTCTCACTCAGGTATTTATGCATTTGTTGTCTACGGATCTTTTTTGCTTTATTTGTGTTATAACTGATCTTTTTTTAAGTTTCCTCTGGTCAGAATTTTGTCTGCATTTTATAACTTTTATATTTAGCCATTTTAACGAGATGTGTTCATAACAGGATTCGGAGTAGCTTTTATAAATAATTTGACCAAAATGTGTGCGCCTTTTGACCAAATATGGTACTCTCTAAAATCTCCAGCAATTGTTACAAATTATTTCCCAGTTCTCAAACTTTACAACACGTGCGTAAAGTTGCTGCGTAGATATGTTTTTTTTTGCACTAAACGGTGTATAGGTATGCACGTCCACCTCCGCTCTCTCTGCCCACACCGCGGCGTCCCTCCTGTTTGTGGTTTGTGTTTAATAATTTGGATATGGCAAAAACAAACGCCTTATTTAAAGAACTTTCACCATAAACAGATGAAACAGACGACAGGCGGCTCTGAGCGCTTGGTTTTTGGACCGTACTGTCTGTGGCTGCAGTGTGTTGGCTGACTCACTTTTATTGTTTATATTTTACTTGGCATAAGTAAGTCATTGACTGAGTTGTGGTTAGTTTGTACTTAAAAGGATTGTGTTTTACGGCTCCAAATTAAGCACTAATACAGGGGCTGAGACGCCATTTATCTAAACAGTCTGAAGAAATATTAGAACAATTTACCAGCTAATGTTGAGATAAATATTTGCCAAATTAATTCATAAAAATGGTTTGTCATTGGAAAAGTGTTAAAATAGTGAGACACTGATAGGTCTTAATTCTTATCTTAGAATGAAAAGTGTGGTAAATTATTTAGGAATTACAGAGATTATAGGGAAAGAATTACTGCCATGTCAGTGTTGGCAGCTTAATGTAAAGTAACACACTTTCATAAAAATAAGCTGAAAATGTAACGTTTAAAGCTGATTGTGGAGTGAATTTCAGATTATTCTTTTTTTTACATTCTAGAGCAAAGTAAAGTTTGAGGAGCTCCAGTGCAGAAGCAGAGTGTGGCTTGTGTGGAGCGTCAGTCAAAGATAGGGAGTGGATGTGTGTGGTTTCCTGCCTCTGAAAAGTACAATATCTGGTAAAGTTCTGTGAATCCGGATCCAAAGGCGACCGTTTGTGCTGATTAAATGTGACATTTTAATGTGGAAACTGAAAATAAGTTTATGATTTCATTTGGCTACTACTATTTCTATTGCCGTGCACACCACCATTGTAACCTGCTTTTTACAATGGCACGAAGATTACATTTATTTAAAGATAATTATCATATTTTTGGTATTAAAGTTCTTTATGTGAAGACTCAGAGGCCAGTGAATTACTGGGCTGCAGAAAATAAATAAATAAAAGTTCATGAAAAGTTTTGCCTTCCATGTGGAATTAGTTTTACATGGGCCACAATGTACTTTGTGCTAAAATGCAGGATGTTTAATTATAATGAAAAACTCTTTCCCTTTTTTTTTCTTTTTTGTGTGCAAATAAGTGCAAAATGCTTTTTATTGAATACACTGCTTTGAAGAGGCCGTAATATGTAATAGAAAACACCTTTACATTTATGATAAAATTCCCTGGACCATTTATTATTAGCATTGTTTTATTCACAAAGATATAAAGTTAAGTTATACATTAAAGCAGGTGTACAATGGAAAAGTCAAGCTGCTCAGATCTAATGACATTAACGAACCCCAGCTCTTGGAATGAAGAGGAGCCAGTTCTCTCCTGGATTAACCTCAAACCTTTAAATGATTTGACACAATCCTCTAATGAGTCCTAACATAACCTTTGCAAATTCCTTTCTTAATTTTCACCTCATTCGCCTCCACTCGGATTTGTCTTTTTGTGTTTGAATGTGAAAGCCGCTTTGTGCACTTAATGCATGAGCCAGTTAATAGCAATCTACTTCCTATTTTTGTGCCCACTTCCAGATTATCTCGCGTCTCGAATGTGGGATAAGTAGAAGTTGATATGTTGAGTTTGATAAGAGTGTTCGGCGTGAGGAGCGCATATTCTCTGTAGCAGCACAGGCGTCCGGCTCTCAGCAGCACTCTGCTATTGTACGGCTGGCCGCTGATACAAACACTGGAATTTCCTTGTCATAGCTGCAGTACAGTCAGATCTTTTTGAGAATGGTAATTCAATGTGTGATGTGTAAAACATAAGAAAGGAAAAATAACATCCCTCTTATGTGACCTGTTGTAAAAAAAAATATATATATATACGTATATATATATATAGAGAGATGATATTATTTAACAAAATATAATATTACTATTATTATAATAATCTGTGATTTAGATTTCTGTTAATGTGCTCTGCTTTCCCCTCATTTCTGTTCTTTCCTTCAGGATGAATTTCATCCCTTCATTGAGGCACTTCTCCCTCATGTTCGTGCCATTGCCTACACATGGTTCAACCTTCAGGCCAGAAAACGCAAGTACTTTAAGAAGCACGAGAAGCGGATGTCCAAGGATGAAGAGCGCGCGGTGAAGGATGAGCTCCTATGTGAGAAGCCTGAGGTGAAGCAGAAGTGGGCGTCCCGGCTGCTGGCCAAGCTGCGAAAGGACATTCGGCAGGAGTACCGCGAGGACTTTGTCCTCAGTGTGACGGGGAAGAAGGGCCCGTGCTGCGTGCTCTCCAACCCCGACCAGAAGGGCAAGATCCGCCGCATCGACTGCCTGCGCCAGGCTGACAAAGTGTGGCGCCTGGACCTGGTCATGGTCATCCTCTTCAAAGGCATCCCTCTGGAAAGTACAGACGGGGAGCGCCTGGTCAAGTCCCCGCATTGCACCAACCCAGCACTTTGTGTCCAGCCGCACCACATCACAGTGTCCGTCAAAGAGCTGGACTTGTTCCTGGCGTACTATGTGCAGGACCAAGGTAGGTCCAGCCTGTTTGTTTAATCTGAGCGAGTGTGAGTGAAGGCTTGGCCAGGTCAAAGGTCACATGTGTTACTTTTTGGCAGCGCTGCGAACGCTGGCCGAGAACACAAGTGCAGTCGCCAGACAAATAAACAAGAGCCAACAAGTCTCTCAGACACACATGCTTTCCTCTCATGTAAAATACACATAACTAACATTTGAGACGCTCCTTTAATATTGCCCTACCTTCAAAGCATGTAACGTTATGTTCAGACTGCTGTATTCCCATTCAGGCTGCGGAAAGATTTTTAATTGAATGTTATAATAAAACATTTCTCCATTCACCAAGTAGGCTAATTTTAGAACCCCAAAACATATTAATAAGATACATAAAACTTTAAGTCTTTTGTAAAAACTGATATTCATAATTCATCATAATATTGCTATATTGGTAAAGAAAAGAAAAGAAAAACGGGTCTGTTAAATGAAACACATTTCCTCAATACTGTGCTCCAAAATCATCTGCTTCACACAGAGGACACACTATCACACAGATTCACAGTTTCAAATATGGAATTGCAGTATATATTGAAATTCTCATGTGCTGTGATACATTGTAGCACGTGGGAACCACCAATATTTAGGAAAAGGCGGTGTATGGCCAGCTCATTACCATGAAAGCCTGAGCGCCATTTTGTGTGATAAGTGCCAGGGAAAGCAGAAGGCACAGCACACAGACAATAATGGTTGCCACTGGCACCGGGCTTGGCATCAGAGCCTCTTTTGTGTCTTTTGTGGATGCCACCGTTTTCTACTTTACATCCGCTGCATTCTCATCTGTTCAGTACTAACAAGATTTCACTTTTTTATTCCACAAATAAAAAACATAAAAATTATCTTTCAATGGCTTTGCCGCACATTTGTGCTGATTTTGTGCTGGACCTTTAAGAAATTGAAATAATAGTAGAAATAAAGTAATTGATAAATTGAAGAAAAAGTCTATTATTAGGAAAGTGTAAATCTCTCAGCTACATGAATATAATCGTCCTGATCCAGCATTGCATTACGGATTAGTACGATTATTTACCGGCGTTCACAAAATTACTGCCGCATGAAACTTTGGCAAAAAGAAAAGGGGATTCTTTCACCAGATCATAGAAACAGGCGCGCTTTTCTCCGTTTTTGTTTTTGCGTCTTTTCCTTTTCTTAGTTACCAAGCAGTGCCCGTCTCGAGACAATGCAGCCATATTGTGATAGCGTGCGGCGCGCCGCCATTTTGTTTTACACTGTGCCAGGCAGGCAGGCGAATCACCAGTAATGGTTGTTAGAGGTTTGGAGGTTGGCATCAAACCCTCTTTGTCTGCTTGCAGCATGCCTTTGATTCGTTGGTTGGCATCCGCAATGCAGTGGGCACGTTGGAAAGTTTTTTGACTGTGGTAGAATGGAGGCCGATGCCTTTGTTCTGCTGCAACTGCACGAAACAAACAAACATACAATCAAACACAAAGAAAGTAGCAACCGGCTTTGGCCCCGGCCGAATGTGGAGTTGGTGCAAAGCGCTAAAATGGTCCGCTCAGAGCTTTTAATATTGTACTCTCCCAAATCTGTCCTGGCAGCCGAACAATCCCTCAGTGTTAGGTAATTGAGAAATAAAAGTATGCAGCCGCTGCTCCTTACAAGAATGTTTTTTCGTCGTATTTTTGTTCAAATCAATATGTTCGTAGTGTATTTGTATACGATTCTGGTGGGTAGCTGCTGAGAAAGGTTGTGCGGTTGGCAGTGAGAGCCGTGTGAGAAGAGAGGGCACTCGGCTCCTTATTGTGGGCTAGGGCGCGTTGAGCCCGGCAAGAACGGCAGCCCCATGTGCCCAGATGAATGCCCGCCGGGACGGGGCCGGGGGCAGAAGTGGGGGTTGTGGCATTCATTGTGCCAACTGCGGCTTGTGTTCAGTACAGGCCCTGCTCCGGCTCTCTCGCGGCTGTTGTAGTTGCCAACACTTCTAATAATCAAGTGAAATCAAGCGATACAGAATAGGATAAATAGGATATTGAATTTGGGAAACCATCTTCCCTCCACCTGGATTCATGTTTTACATTTCCAGTTTGGCGAGCCGATGGAATAGCTGTAACCAGGCATGTGAATAACCGTCGTGTTTGGGCATGTTGGAGCATCTTAGGTTTTGCATTTGTGAAGCAGCAGTTTTTTTTTTTCCTTCACAAAATCAGGTCTTTGTTCTTGAGAATGTATTAGATCAAGGTTAGGGTCTTTTTGATATCCTATATTTAATACTAAACAGAGCTGTTGAGTCAGTGTTCTCAAATGTACTTAAAATGGGTGGTAACTTTGGGGGGGGGGGGGGGAATCACTTGCCCATTTGTCCCGTGATATTTGCCATTTGGTCAATTGCCGGGGTTATCCACTGTATAGAGTGTAAAAGTCAAGGTCAAATAGCTTTCCCATTACTCTCCAGCCGAAAGTTAACACAGCCATAAAACATGTTATCCTGCCTCCCCCACATCCCCTGACGTAACTCTTTTTTCCCCCTCACCGTCATGATAGTTTGTGGAAATGGATGGATTACCTCCCCCAATACACGCTCCCCTTGTTAACAGACACCTTGTTTTACGAGCGCCAGACTTAGCCTTTGCCCCCGGGGTCGAGACCTTTGCCGAGAGATGTGGCGGGGTGTCCTATGAAGTGTAATTGAGCAAAGCAGATCAGTGGAAACAGGCCCGGGGCGCGCGTGCAGGAGGAGGAGGTTTGTGCCTAAAGGAGAGGAAGGGTTGTGGCGGGATCCGAAGCCCCCCCCCCGGTCAACCCTCGTTGGCCTTGTCAGAGCGGAGGTCAGACCTCGGCAGTCGCGGAGCATCGTCGGTATCCCGGCAACTGTTTGTCTCGGGCTGGTGGTCCCAGGCTCAGTGACCTGACCTCTCATGAACCTAAGCGTCATAAACAAGCCTTAGTCAGTGTAATATGGGATATGTACAATCGCCATTAACAGAAATCATAGTTTTGCTTAGTTTTGAGTATGTTTCGTGAATTTTCCCTTTTGAAATATACAGAACTGTTGACATTCTGGTAAAAGAAATAATAATAAATGAAATCAGAATTAGATTACGACTAAATAGGACAGTTTAAACCAAGTGCAAACCGTGCTGAAACAAGTTTAAACTAGCACTGTTCTACCCAAGTGCAAACCAGATTCAAACCGGTCTAAATCACAACGACTAAACAGCACAATTCATATCGCAATTGCTTTTGTTGCCCCCAGACGAGTGATATTTTTTTTTGGTTCAGTTTTGATGGTTTTAGACTGTCTCATATACGGTCTTATCTACTGCCTTGCTTATGTTGTTGCGTGGGGTCTTGTTTTCCGGCCGGCTGCCTCGAGGGCTGCGGCCTGTGCGGCGGGCTAACCTTTGGGTCACACAGTGTTGGTCTGGTGACTTAGCACAACCTCCCCTCCCTCTCTCTCTCTCTCTCTCTCTGGCCTCCTTATCCTCCTCTGGCATCAGGAGGAGTCACCCTGTGGCACGCTTGCTGGACACTCTCCCTCTGTCCTGCTTATTTTTTCTTGCATTTATTTCCCTCCCCCCCTTCTTGCCTTTAGGAAACTGGAATGGGTACAGCTTCTAACCCTACTGCGCTCGACCTTTGTACGATATTAGAACAGCCTAATAATGAGTGATAATTATATGACTCATGGCTTTTTGGATTTGTCTCATATTGAAAAAGTGGTGCACGGCTGTTTAAATGAGTGAATACTGGCTCTAACCCAAGAATAAACACGCCCTGCACAATATGAAAAGAAATCTGATATATTTACTAGCATTCTTAAATACTGCAATAACAATATTACTGCGATTAATTTAACAATTTCGTGACAGTGCATTTTATTAGATTTAAACATAAATAGTCAGCAGTGTGTTTTTCATCAAATTCTGTCAACACAAGAATTAAAACTATACTATTTCAGGACCAAAACAAGACCAAAATCTAAAAATATTTATGTTTTGCACATTTTGAAGCCACCGTGCAGTTTTGTTTTTGGCTGTTTTAGCAAAAGAGCTCAAGGTTTTTGCGATATATAGCCCGTATGCAGACCTATACAAATCAAGCGCCTAAAAGCCTTATTTGAACCGGGACTGTAAGACTTGCGCACATGCCTGAAGTAGCCTCGGTCAAATTCTCATCTTTGTGTGTGGGATTTTCCGATCTTTTGTCCCGTCCTTCTTTGCCATCAGGGATCACCCTGCACGGCACGCTGCCTGGACTCTCTCTCTCTCTCCATTTTCCTTTCCCTGGCTCTCCCTCAAGTCCGAGCCTCCTTCCATGACAGCTGTCCCGGGTGAAGCACTTGGCCGTAGAAACACCGACTTCTTACTTCTATTTGCTTTCCTTGTTTTTTAAAACGTAATTACATTGCATAACTCCCAATCATTTCTTTATTTATCTACCAATGGCTGTATTTTTCTTTTTTACAAATTTGCTAAAATCAACTCATCGGGAAAGCCCCCTTAAAAACCGGCTTTGGAGTCGTGTTGGAGAAGTCTTCGTAGTGAACTGTGCAACCTCGTGCTTATCTTCTATCCTGACTTCCTTATTAGTATGCAATAGAGCCTGCAGTGTCTGGCTACCTCTCTCCCAAAGCCATAACCTATCGAACACATTCTCTCACTCTAATCCACTTAGAACTCCCTCCCAGCTACACCGCTTTGCCTTATTGATTTCCGCTTCCCACTAACTGTCTTCCCGATCGCTTTTCTCTCTTAACCCGCAAGCTATTTAGGCCTATGTTTGTTTCTTCTTATTCTCTTTGTGTGTTCTTTGCTCTCTCTCTCTCCTCTTTTTTTTTTTTTTTTCCTTTTGCTCACACATTTGTTTCATGTCATGTCTTTTTGGGTAAGCTCTTGACCGCGTTGTGTCTTCATCTGACTTTTTCGGTGGGCTTTTTGTTTTTTTTCTCCTTCCCTTCCAAATGCCTAACCTGAGTGCATTTGCCAGGGCTCTGTGTGGCTCTTGTGTTATTAGCAGCGGGGTTTAGCGCCGGCAAATACCTCAAGGCTTAAACAGGCCGTGTTACCTCCTTAGCCCTCCTTTTGTGCGCCCTGTGTACATAAATCTCTATGGAAACGAGGCTATAGTCCGCGCAGAGGGCATGCAGACGAATGTGGATGCTTTCCTTTTTGTACTAAATTTACAACTCCTGCCTCGCTTTCGAGACTTTCTTAAAAAAAAAAAAGAAAAAACGGGACGGTGCTGAAGCCTCGGATATCGAATTTGAGGGAATTTCGCGGAGAAGGATTTAGATTTAACTGCTCGCGGACACTTAAGGTTGTGTCCACTTGTATGGTCTACAACGAAGGAAAAAACTAACTTGGATAAAGTACCGACTAACAGTGATAAAGGTCTTAGTATCAAAGTCAAAGTAGCTTTATTGTTGATTTAAGTACGTGTTATGTACATAAAACATATAAAACTGGAATTGCGGGGTTAGGGTTAGCAAATGATGTGAAGACAATTGTTAGCCATAGTTTTGCGTTATCGAAGGGTTGAAGATGACCAAATGTTATCAGGATGGGTAAAATAGTTCAAAGTAAATCAGGACTAACTAGGTCTCAACCAAGACTAAATTAGTTCTAAAATTGGACTAACCCAGGACCTAGCCACTAGGAGCGTGACAATATGTTGATCTTGTGATATATCGCGATATTTTGCGGGACGATACGATACTGATACTTTTGATGACGTCATGCATATTCATTACCAACATCATGCATATTAATGAGGTAGCAGTGCTCCACAGTTTTCACAGTCAAAAGAGGCCAATAATGATCAAGAATACAGTCAGAACAGTAGGGGGCAGCACTACAGTTTTAAGCCCTTGTCACACGTGATGAATAATGTGTAGTATGTAAAAAAAAAAAAAAAGGTTAAAAGTCGCATGTTTCTTAAACAATCTCAACAAATCATAGGTTATTTTTGTGCAATATATCGTAGGGCTGGGCGATATATCGGTATTTAAGATATATCGATATATTTTTAATGAGATATGGAATTAGACCATATCGTGTATATCGGGATATTTCAAATTCGGATGAGCTATTAAGTTAACAAGCTGATTTAAAAAAAGTTGCTGAGCTCTTTATTTTGTTATCTCTTTATATATAAATGCTGCCCTTAGAAAAAGAGTGACCTATTTAATTTTATAGGCTATTTTTATTTAAGATATTGTTTTATTCACATGTGCACCTTACAGAGCTTTGTTTATGTTTACATTTCACAAAACTACTCGTATTTGGCTTTGACTATGACTTAACACTTCAATTCACAGCTCTCACTTTGTGGAAAAAATATCGGATATATATCGTATATTGATATTCAACCTAAATATATCGGATATGACTTTGGTTCATATCGCCCAGCCCTAATATATCGATAATCGCAGAATCGGCGTATCGTGAGATTATCGTTATCGTGAGCCATGCATCGCGTAACGTATCGAATCGTGAGGTACCCAGAGGTTCCTACCTCTACGAGCCACCATACAGGGCTGTACTTCGCACACACTATGATGGTAACTTAGTGATAACACGGGTTATGCAGTCCATTTCCCAGTCTCTTACATTGTTTTTACTGGGTTAAGTTTACGGAAACGGTTCGGATTCAACATGTTGCCGTTATAAAATAAGATCTGTGTCCTGTTTCCATGTAATTACCACAGTTATTACACTTTTAGACATCAAGTTATTTCCGTCTTATTCCCGTGCCATTTCTGTGCTGTATAGTAAAGTACTACTGACTTATGTATAGAACACTGAGCTTAAACGTAAACGTGATAAAAAACTTTCTATAAAATCCGCCGAGACTTGAGGAGCCTCTCGAGTACTATCAGAAGACTCGATGACACCTGCGCCACAGTTTGAGAACCTCCAGTCTAGTCCATGGTTAAGACCTCACTGCACTTTCCCAGGCTTTTTTTTTTTTCCTGTGGAGAGAGGACCCCCAAAAAGCATTTCCAAATCCCCTGAGGCCACTTGACTGGAGCACCGGCACCTCCCACTCCTCCCCCACACACACACACACACACCCCTCCGTCGTCTGTCTTCTGGTCATCCCAAATGAAGACAAATGGGTACATTCACCCCCTATCCCAAGCACCACACTGTACCTCACTGTCCGGGGCTCACAAAAGGCAGCCCCATAACCATCTCCTCTTTGCTTATAGATGGAGGATGTTTACTGTAGCAGCCATACAACTTGGCGGTATTCCTTGGCTCGTGCAGGTGGTAGCTCGGAAAAAGGAAGTTAGGCTAATGTAAAGATGTTTTTTGACCTTTTATTTTCCGGAGTCAGCCAGAAAGAAAAGCACCCCTCAAGTACCAGACTAAGACTCTTTTTTTCCCCCTTTCCCCCAAAAAGCCAAAGTCCTCTTAACCCAGGAAGGGGGCCTTGTGAACAACCAATGAAGGAGAGAGAGAGAGAGAGAAAAAAAAAATGAAAAGACGTAGACAGACAATCAGTGCGGTTGCCCAGGAGACACTAACTTCTCTGTACCCACCACCGCCCGCCCCTACACCCCCGCTATCCCACACTGCTTTGCCCCATCAAAGTCTTTTCAGTCTCGACAGGGCCGATCAGTAGCCTAGAGTGATGGTTGTCTCCTCTTTTGTCTGGCCTGTACAGTATGGCCCATCACTATGACAGCTCGACAAGACCTGGGGTGGACAAGTGAATGAAAAAAAAAGTTGTGCGAAATGTTCTTTTGGGTGGGCATGTTGATGTTTGGAAGGGGAGGAGGGGTAGGGGGGGGGGTAAGGGCTGCTGCTGCTGCGGTGGTGGATCCCTTGAGTATTTTTTTCTTTTTAGCGCAAGTACACAGGGTCAAAGAAGGGATATGGTGTCTGGGGCTTGGGAACGGGCCGCTCCGAGACGCGCCCCATTGAGTTGTCAAAGATAGGGGCAAAGCGCATTCACTCCTCCCCTCGCATATGTCAGGTTTTACGCACGGAAATCATGCCAAAATTTGGAAACCGTAGATGCTGTATATTATCAAAAGAACAATAGAGGTGACCGGGGTTGTTTGCGCTGAAGACTGTAGCAACAAAAGCAAGTGGTTTGGTTCGCAAAGCCAAGACAGTACTCCAAGAAGATGGGATATTTTGTTACTGTATACACTGTACTACAGTTTAGAATCTAACAATCTTAGAATTGTCCAAACGAGTAAAAAAAAAGAGTACGCACTACATAGACTAATAACAGAGGGTCTTTGATACATTCCCACCAGAGCAGCATAAACACTAAATGTGAACACGGGGACAGGTGCTTTAAAAGTAAATGAAATGAAGGATGTAAACTGCTTGAGAGGAAATAGTATGATGTTAAAAAGAATGAATAAATATCACTGAATTAATCTTCTCAATTGCGTAGTAAGTAATTTGTCCATTGTCAATTATATCGTCAAATATAGTAGTAGTAGTAGTAGTAGTAGTATAGTAGTAGTAGTATAGTAGTTGATGTTGAAGTAGTGATGTTGAAGTCGATGAAACAGTCATAGTCCCGCATGAGTGTAGCGTAGACATGTGTGCGGACATGCGAAGAGCCCACTGTTGTTTGCATTGATTAAAGCCTGCTGCAGCATTAACAGCATGCTTAATGAAGCCCGTTATTTTTACTGGGCAGGAGCAGGCCCTGTTTCCATGGTGCCCACTGAAAGCCTATATGATCTGGCTCGGATTGCTCGAATTCTTCTTAAATTGGCCCTCTTTCTCCGGGCAGGCAAAAGACTCCAGCTGGCATTTTAGCCGCACATAACTCCGCGGAAGAAAAAAAAAAAAAACGGTTTCTCATCGGCAGAGGTGGGCAGAGAAGCCAGGAATGTGCACGCTGGAAATGTTACTTTAGGATGCCACAACACACGTAGACATATAAAAAAAAGCATTGAGGAACTCTGCTGTATGTTTTTGTGTTGATCGAGACAAACCTTCTCAATGTTTGAAACTTTTATGAACTATACAAAGGTAACTCATTCACACCCGTACCCAACAATGTTTCATAGCAAAAGTATAGAAGTCGAGATGAAAGGCTATAAATGTAACTTCTAATGAAACTCTTGCTCAAACACACGCTTTCCCTTTGCTTACTCACCTGCGCGCCAGCTCTAAAACCCTGCATTTAGATACAGCGAACCGCGGTGGATAACAACAGAGAGCTCCCCGGCCCGCTTCGGCAGGAAAAATTGAAAGTGTTTGTAAAAGCTCGCGTTAGATTTAGTCAAGATTGTAATTACGCCTGCAACATGTGCGCAGACCTACAAGCCACAATTACGTTGCGGTGTTGTACCAAAAAATAACTTGGGCCTATCTCTTTTAAGCCCTACAGCCACTGAAACTGAGAGAAGGAGGGTCATTGGCTGAATGTGTTTGCTGTCATGTAATTCACGTTTGGCCTATAAAATGCGTACTTTGTTTAGTGTCAGCTGTGGCTAATAGGTTTGTTGTAAGAGCCAGACTATTCTTTTTTTTTACCACCTGTATTGTGTGTTTCATATACAACCACAGAATGTTCGATGAGTAATGCTCAAACTCATGTTTTCTTGTGCGATCCCAGCTGAGCCCGCCTGGTCTTTCCCAGGAACGTCTTCATCCACTTACACAGTTCGCAAACTATTACACTTTTTTCTCTCTCTCTGGAGTTTTTTTTTTCTTCTTCTTCTGTAAAACCTCCTCGCTGTAACTTGGGTTGCCATGTGTGTCTTGTTAAGGGCAGTTATGACAAATGGCAGCAGCTGTACAAACTAATCTCTCTGTAGCTTTCACACATGGCGCCCAATTAACAATGGACCACTGTGGGGCCCTAATCCGCGGTGCAGCCATCCTCTGGTCCCGCTCGCCGAGCCAAGCGCCCCAGGAGACTCTTCCCTGCAACGCCATCCCGCTACACAGCCCCTAACTCCATTCAGATGGGAGCAGGGTGCGCACCTCGTATACAGGAGCGACCGTGTTTGTTCCCATGTTGGGTCTTCTCCTGGCGTTTGTTTGTGCGGTGCCGCCTTAACTCCACTACAAGAGTATCGTGACTTGGACGTGGACTTGGCTTTACATTGAGTTGACTTGAGTTAGGAATGGTAGACTTGAGGTGTTATACTCTTTTTGTAACTCTAACGTGGGCTGCTTGATTCGGATTGGACTTGCACCTCAAAAGGTGACTTCATTTTTTGGATTACATCGGAGTCCCGTGAAAGTGCTGAAGCAAATTGACTCACAGTAGACATAATCCAGACTGGAGTCCCTGGAACTTGGACTGGCACCGGCGCAGTTCATGACGTCTTACATTTCCTGTTCGGCCCTGTTTTCATTTGGATTAGAATCTATTAAAGCAAGTAACTCATGCCCCTAGAGGCCATAAGCGCCACTGCAGGTGTTGTGCAGGGTTAGGGTGAGAGTAAATACTATGCTGACAGAAAAGACAAAGGGAGAGAGGGATAGTGTACATTCTGCCACAACCCAATTGCACAATGGAGATTTTTTTTTTTTAACTCAAACTTGGCTGTAAACACTGCTAAAGTGGCGCTAGCCCACAGTAAGCTTTGCCCGTTAGCCTGTTAGCTTCTTCTGATTCCATTAGTGTGCATTGCACCTCCGGGTCGGAGCAGGGAAAGTTGAAAGCATAGTTTTCTGGCCAGAGGCACAAGGGGGAGGTGAAAGACCCCCCAATCATCCCATCAACACTTGTATTACCCCCAGAGGGACTACGAATATGATTTATTAGTTACTTAGTACTGCTTTACACCGCACTTGTTGATGCACCTTGACTAAACATGATTTCAGGTCAGTGTTTCAAGTCTGTGTTCACTAAAAAATGGGTAAATCTCATATAGGTGATCTCAGTGATTTAGATTCTTTTGATATGGTATTGCGTCACCTAATATTGCATTAACGATCATTTGGCGATGTTATGCCACACTATTTTCTTGTATATGAGAAGCAGTGACTTGCGTGACTTGGACCTGAAGACTCGTGACCTCACTCCCAACATTAGATACTGTCGTAAGCCTCGATAAAAGCCGCGCCGTATATGCTCATTGTGTACTGAAGTAGTGGAACTCGCGCACATGCATTCTGCTCGTGGGCATAGGCATTACCATCGCTGCAGCTGCTCTTGATAGATTTAGTAAAGTGGATTGAGGAGCGGTGGGTGGGAGTGTTTGTGTCATATAGCGATCCTGTCAGTGGGCATATTTCCAGTAGTTGATGATAAACTGCTGTTTTCTTGGGGGCCCCAATACGGACGCGCTGTGTAATGCACTTAAAGTGTAGAGGCAGAGTGCACCAGGTTCCCCCCCCCCTTGCTCTTGTATGTTAATGTATGTAAAGGCCGCGAAACCTGAGCCAAGAGTCTTTACTTAAATCTTCATGTATACTTTGAATTTGTTCCAACGTAACTACTAGGCATGCATGGGCAGAGCTTAAAACTTTCCCCAAATGTTTAATGTACATAAACATGCAAAAGGTCTTGGCTTGGAATAAAACAGGTAAATCAGTGCAGGAAAAATTAATAACATGAAAAAAGGGTATTGCTAGAAGTGCGCAGACAGGGCTGACGTCGGCTAAGCTGCTGGTCCTGTCTTGTGAAGATAAAGAAATGCGCACATATCTGGAGTTGACCTTGAAAGTGTTGTATTTTTAGGGATAAATGCTCTCTCTCTCTCTTAAGCCAGGTATTTGCATCAAACAAACAGCTTTGATGTCCTGGTAAAATCCTTATTAAGTCCTGTTGGCACATGCATATTCAGTCCTGGTCCAGTCCTGGTTCAGTTCAGTATTCACAAATTTCCAGGAAAACACCAGTTGCCATTGAAGACCTTTGAGTATAAGGACAATACACAGAAAAACTACACACTACAGCTTAGATGAATGGCCTTCTCAAACGTTTCTTATCTAAAACTATCTTAACTGCGCTTAACTGATCAGTGTATTCATCATAAAATAGGATGCATTGCTGGCGAGTGTGAACTGTTGTTTTGACATTTTCCCTGCTCGAACAAAGCCACAAACAGGAGCTGCGAAAGGGCGGGCGGCGAAAGGGTCGGCGGACATCAGGAAGGCGATACAGTCTCTTGCCAAATCTATGACATGAATGAAACAAATGGAAGCAAAAAAAAAAAAAAAAAAAAAAGAAATGGTTGGGGTGTGATCTCTGGCAGACCGCTGTGAAATCGGTGCCAACTTTTATGAATGGCAAAACCGCTGCTGAGCTCATAAAAAAGGGGGAAAAAAGAGAAGAAAGAACAGACTTTTTTTTTTCTCCTCCTCCTCCTCCTTTTTTTTTTTTTTTTTTTAATCTGCCGTCCAAAAATAATTAAGCAAGCGCGGGCCTTCTGGTGAGTCTGGAGGAAGCCACAAGACACTTGACTAATATCGCGGCGCAGAGGGGGACGGCAACACGCTGGAAAGATGAGAAATAAAGGCGTTTTTTGGCGAGGGGGCACTGGAGTTACAGTCGGGCATTAGAAAGTCAGCTATGTATCAAAATCCCTACAACAAGTAAATACAAAAGGCCGTGTTGTGGCATTGAAATAATAACAGGCTTAATATGATCATTTCAAGAGTGTATGGTATATGGAAGCTTATATGGAGAAACACTTCCGAGTTACAATTCCAGTTCGATCTTGCAGTCCTAATTTGTAACCCTGCACTGCACAATATATTCAACTACTTGTACTGCTTTGGGCACGTGTACGTATTGTAGATCTCGTCTGAGTAAATTGAATCGATAGATCTCTTGTCTTGTACTCCTTCTCTTGAACGGGACGATGGAAAGAAGAGGAATGGGCTCAGGTGTATGTGTTTATATATAGGACCTGACCAGGAACAGTTACAGGACGGGGCTCTACCACCACGCGGCGGGACAGGACCCGGTATCACATGCACCCGATCACGTACACCACCACCACCACCTCCCAGAGTGACAACAAGTGTGCAGTGTGTAAAAACAGTCAAGTGGAGTCCGATACACAGTAGAGATGCACAATGTAGAGGCCTGTACTGTACATGTTTTGTGGTGCAATATTTTGGAGTCCTAAAGTGATGTTTTAAATTCAGTTCACGCCGAACATTTGAAACATGTCCAGGAGCAGTAACACTAGAGAGAACACTGGAATATGTATGTAAACGAATTCAAGAATCACAGGCGTTTAAACTACAGTTTTAGAAGGTTTTGTGCATAGGTCGACGCCATGGAGTCAAGATATTGGTTGGGGGGTATTGCAGTAACCACATAATTGGAGCCCTTGAGATGTTGATAATTGCGGGCATTCAAGTTGCTATTATGACTATAACTATCAAAATATTCATATAAAAATTCCTTCATGCTGTTTTTGGACATCCTGCTTTGTTTTGCCTGTGTTCACCAGATTTTACAATGTTCTTTTGCAATTCGCTGTTACTTGATACTGCGCAACTCCAAATTAGCGGCGCACCGTTGTTTTTGTGACTGCTTTACGGGCCGTTTTGTATGCCATCGACATCACCGGCGTCGCACAATGCTCCGCACTGTTTGGGCGGGCAAAAGGCTTCGCAAACAAAACAAAAAAAAAGTGCGTTCCCTCCATTATGGCAAATCAAAGCAAACGTTATCAGCGATCAACGTATTCTCACCAAGAGACACAGCCGAGAAGAATGCCCCATTGACTGATACGGCGGTCGAGGCCAGTCGCGCCGATCGCTGAAGAAAAGGCTGCAGTGTCACAAGTAAAGGAGCTCCCCCCCCCCCCCCCCCACACACACACACACACACACAAACACCCCGAACACATCCAATAATCTGCATTTCAGACGCAGCTTTGGGGAAGAAACAAGAGGCCACTGCAGATTTGGTAATTCGTTTAAATCGATGAAATGAACTGAAAGCGATCTCTTCTTTTAACTCCAGCAAAATCTCGGCATAATCGCAAACTGTGGCGGTTTCTGTACAGCTCAAATCAGGGAAATCTCTGGATGACTCTTTAATAAAGACCAATCTTTTTTCCTCTTTTGAATTAGCCGGGTTTGCTCCTGGTTTAGTCCTAGTTTAGACCGTATTCAGTCCAAGTCAATATACAAGCAAGAGAGCAATTGCAATTTTGTGTTTGTTTAGCAGTTCTTCTGTCCATTCCTCACTAGTATCCATCTTTCTGATCTTGTATTGGATCTTGGATTCAAACATAAATTCTAGTCTGTTCACAATCGCAATCCTTGTCCGAAAAACCACAGTAAGACATACTACTATTGTCAGATTCAGAGAGATTACCCCGCAGTCATTTTTTCCTCCGAAGTGTACGTCTTAATACTTGTGGGATCTTAAAAGGGGAGGGGTCCCGGCTTGAGGAGGTATTGTTGAGGTGCTGCCGCGCGGCTCTGTCCCATGCTGGCGTTTGGGGAAGGGGGGGGGAGCTGCTGCGAGGGGAGGGGGTTAAGAGAGACCGTCACCTGCCAGACTGCTGGAATGTTAATGCCGCGGCGCTGATAATTGGATTTTGTACACACCGTCTGTGAAGAACATCCAGCAACTTTACCCCTATTATTGTCCCAACTTGGCCCGGGACCCTCAATAGCCCCTAGTCTAATGTTGATACAAGCACTCGCGTCTCAATAAGGACTGTTTACAATGTGTGTGAGTGGAGTGGGGAAGCGGAGAGTGTCAGATTATCGAGATTGGGCAAATAGCAGGAGATTTGTCCGGACTTAAAGTTGGATTTCCAGTCGGATTCTTTTTTTTTTTTTGCACACGATTTTTTTTTTTTTGGCTCCGGAAACCGTGTTGATACGAAGCTCTCTGGTCTCCCTTTTTTTTTTTTTTTTTTTTGTCTCTTTCCAGCGAGGCTTCGGCGCCGCCCACTCAAAGGTCAGCGGTCACGAGGAAGCGCATCGGAGGGGCGTGTGCGAGCCGTACATGATCCCGGGATCATTAGGGAAGTGATGGCTCTTGTTTTTGCGGCGGGGCGGAGATGGGGAGAGGGCCGTGACGCACTCGCCAGCCCCCCCCCCTCGCTTTGGCCTCCCGAGCTATTTCCACTGCAACGGCTTGAGCTGGTTAAAACGTCTTGGGCTGCACTGACCTAAATTCCACATATTCACCTCAGAAGACCCTTAGCCTTATCCAGCCAACTGTTTTCCACATCGCCTATGGTCCACGCTACTCCGCTGCGGACATGCGCTCGCTTTGTTTGTGTTCAAAAAGTTCCCCTTCCTGTACGTAAGGAAGCCATGTATGAAAACAGTTCTTCCCAGCTGCAGCGCTTTCCCCCCTACTCCAAACAATGACAGAGACTTTTTTCTCTTTTGGCACACATGCTCGTTGTGGTTAGATAAACAGCCACTAATTGCATTTAATCTCTGTTAAAGTAAGGCATTTGGAACAATTACTTTGGTATGTTTACCAAACAGCTGTTGTGGGGAATTTTATTCTCGCTTTCGGTCTTAAATTTAATTCATTTGGTTTTGTCTCACTGGTTAAGGGGAAAATAAGAAAGGCTCCAAATTAACTTGTGCACGGCTTGTACTCCGGGTCACTGACAATGTGGAAAGTTTAAAGTTTGACTTTTTTCACTTACCCTTTCCGTTATGTTACTAGACATAGGTTATACTCTGGATCCTGTGGGTTTGAACAATGAATCACAACGTCAAATGGTGCGATTAACAACACACCATGTCCTCGGAAAACAACAAGATAATCTGTCCATTATGTATATATGTTGATATTTCCTTCTTACAATACAATAAGGCTCTGGGGTAGGTTTAAAGTGTGCCCTGTAAACTGAATCTTTAAAAACATAGGTATTCAGGTCGTAGAAGTAACACTGTGATGCTGTGCTTTCGTTTATAACCTGGCAGTATCGTACGTATTGTGTCAGAGTGTTATTGCATCAACAGTAGTCTGGAGTGGACACCACCTTTGGGCGATTGTAGCCGTCCTCGAGGCTGAACTCGGGCCAAGTGGATGTTGTTGCAGAAACGGCCAAATGCACAGCAGCCAAAAATCCAGGCTTCCAAGAGGCGCGAGTATGCACAGTCACTGGATACTTTAGTTGTGCTTCAGATTTTGGGGGAATGTAATGGCTTTCACCCCAACATTTTGCCAAAGACAAAAAACGATTTGGCCGGCTCACTCTGGTCTTAACAGAACAAAATTAAGTACGAAAGTGGAACCCAGGCAAGACTAAATCAGTGCCAAGAACGTTAGACCTAGTTTTGTTCTGTTGTGGGGCAATGAAGTAGGATGAAAAGTAAGTAAAGAAACATCAGAACACTGCACATCCCTCGTAGTACCTGTCCCATATTCTCAGCACCCCTCGACTAAGGCCTACCACAGACTTTGAATTATAAGCAATCGAAGAATGAATTTGGCCTCCGCTTCGAGGAAGATCCCAGAAACTATCATGGTCATGATGAAGTTGCTCTTACGTCTGTGTGACTTGACGTAGCGCATGTGTTTAGTATCCATAACGAGGTGTTGCAAAATGCTCGCGCTCGCTCCGTATCTCTCCAGGCTCACCCGGCACCTGTATAAACAACAGCGCTATTGCGAAACGGCTACAGTGAAAAGACTCTTCCCCCGGCCCGTTGTCAGAATGAGGTCAGCGAACACTACTCTTTCTCTCCCTCCCCCGCCCCCCCCCTTCTTTTGCCTTGGCATACGTCGCTAGTTGTGGCCCGTGTGCCTAACTCGATTTATTTTGTTACATTTACAGGGATAGACTGTTTCCCATGATGGGTTGAGTAGCCATTAGGTGTGTTCAAAAGAAATAGAGTTATAAGAAGAAGGAGTAAGGAACATCTAAAAAGGACAATCCAACCGTGTGAATCTTTGTTATGCCTCATTTTGACCACCAGATCAACAGAAGAAATTGAGGCTTTTGAAATTGTTTACATCATATATATATTTATACCTTAGCTTGACTTCAGTTGACCCCTAATCTCGTAAGCCTATCATTGCCTCACACATAAGGCCCAATCAGTGACGCAACAGCCCCGCGCACAGGTATCGTATGCGTAGTATGAGCAGCTAATCACCGCTGCGCGCCCTGCGAGAGAGAACGTCATGCTCCCAGAGGCACAGCTCCATGTCTGGGACGCGCTGTAACGGGATCTCCCGAGAGGAGCACAAAATGGGCGCTTTGTGTCCCAAGATTTGTCCAGACAAACCCAGATAAGGAAACCCAACAAGGGCGAGCCGAAGGAGCCTGTGCAAATAACCTTTAATCTAGGTCGGGCAGCCAGATAGGGCCAGCGGTGGCGGTGCTAGGCTAATGACCCGCAGGAATGGTGACGTCGGTGATAAAGGCTAAGTGAGGGTGTTTGGAAGTAAGTGGGTATTTGCCTTGTGCCGTATCTTAAGGTTATTGCACCGTAAACATGTTGAGTTAGTTAAATAAACATTAACATTGTAACTATATTTGACTTATATGCCCTCCCTAACACCCAACATGTTAATCATATTTGTAATTGATTTCTCCCTCACTGTGGAATGAATTGAGGTACTGTTTCAGTGGGGCTGCACAATATATTACGAAATTATCATTATCGCAGTTATCACAAAATCTGTGGCATCTACCGTCTAATACCCAAGCAGACAGTATCTTAAAAATGTGCAAAACTTGCTTCCTTCTTAGACACGCTTTACAGTATTTTCCCCGTCAGTGGTAATGATTAGGGCATTCCTGAGTCTCAGGAGGACAGCCGCGACACGCCTCTCCGTCCCCTGCAGCCATGGTCTTGTGTCTTTGCCACATTTCTCTACATGTCCCCAAATAGTTGATGGGGGGACAGGACCAAGATCACTACACGGACCATATGCGCCGGCAGACCGCAAAATGCTGAAGCCATTACTTGGCCCGCTCTCGTCAAATTGGAAGCAGGAGCCAGAAACAGCAGCGGCAATAGCTAGTTTTGGCTGGAGCGTATGCGGGCCTGAGTTTGTATGGGGAAAGCCGGTCAGATGGCAGCGCTCATGCTGACTTGTTGACGGCTAATGTCTTGTTGTCATAGGGCTAGCGCCTCCTTTTTTTTATGACTGCGCAGCGATGTCTTTGAAGTCTGCAAGTGTCTCTTCATAAGTGGGTATTACATGGCTCTATAATAGTTATTGGCTCATAATTCTGCATGATTTGTTTCAGAAGCAGGAGTTACTGTTTTCTAAAGGGCTTCATGCAAATCTACTTTTTGAGTTTTTAACCATGTCATAAGGTTATTTCCTCACAGAAAACATACCTTGAGTGATGTTTCATTTGCGCTCGTTTCAGTAGCGCTGCATATGTAGACCATCACCCTCTTTCGCACTTAAAACGCCAGTTCACACTCCGATAACCGTCACACAGAGATTTCCATGAAGTCTAAGGCAGCTTCATCAGACTTGTGCTGATCCTGTTCGTGGTGAAACTCTCCTCCCCACGCTGATTGGTCGGTTTCAAACAGTGCATTATATAATAACTTTTATAGCATCGTTACTAGGGCTGGGTACCGTAAAAAAAAATTCGATACTGGTACTTTAACGATACTTGGTTTACGATGCTGATACTTTATTCGATACCTATACGAAAATATTTGTCATCTAGAACCAGAAAACAGAACAAGATATTTACAATATCGGGTTCATCTCCAATGTCAAGAAATGGGTGAAACATAGGCGGAAAAATTGTGTTAAAAATAATGGGGAGAAAATGGGGCAATATATTATATATATATATATAATATGGTAGAGGACCTGAGCTTGGAGGAAAAAGAGACCGCCCGCGAAGGGTGAGGAAGAGTTATATATATATATATATATGTATATATATATATGAATACCTATATGAATTGGGAAAAAATGGGGGAAAATTGGGGAAAAAATGGGGAATATTAGGGAAATTATTAGTAATAAAAAATGAGTAAAATTAGGGAAGAAATTGGGAAAACAAGAAAAAATTGGGGCAAAATTAAGAAAAAAATTGGGGGAAAATGGGGCAAACATTGGACAAATTTTGTTTTAAAAATGGGAAATAAAAAATAAAAATTGGGAGAAAACCAATAATTTATTTGAGCTGAAACAACCAAGTCACTTCCTTTAATGCTGTCCTTGGACCCTACCAATATAAAAACTTGGATCTAAAGATATAAGATTTATTTTTTGATACCAGTAGTACCTAAACACTTTTCCGATACCACACCGGTATCGTTTAACGGTACCCATCCTAATCGAGTATTTTGTTGAAACATACTGTATAATATTTTAAGTTATCCAACCAAATAACAAGGCTAATGTTTCCCAAAAAAAATGGAGTGAAAGCCCTGAATAAAGCATAATAATATACTCCTCAAGTTTATTTGTGGTTGCTGGAAGCGCACCAGTCGTAAGATTGCGTTACATGTCTCTCGTGATCATATTATATTAATGATGAAACCTTTGTCCAACACCCTGTTATTGTAAGTTGCAACATAACTCTTCTGCTGTTCGGATAGAAGAACTTCCAGCTTAATATAATGAGGTTACTTCTTTAGCTTGTGGCTGTTGTATTTCTCGAAAATGTATCTAATGCATTAGTTGAGGGGATTGTCTTACATAGAGTGCTATATACATCAAGCACTATAATTACTGGCATTCTTTTTCCTCCACTTCTTTGTTAGTAATTATATATTTTGGTTTCCTTTTTTTTTTTAAACATTTTTTAAGGAATAAAACTTCATTTCGATGCAGCGGTAGAACTTGGGGAGCAATGGTCGCACTGAAAAAGTAGCTTATTCCTTCCAATAGTTGAACAATTCATAATTTCTTACAGTCTCATGTCGTTCAAGCAGTTTTGTGGATGTATAAGGAAGCGTTATAGAGAGTGATGTCACACCACAGTAACAGCTTGGCGTGTCAGACTTCATTCCTATAAATCTTTAGATACTTTTCGCAACAGTAGGCTACATTCAGTACATTTATCTTATACAGTCCAGATATCTTACGCATCATACTCAAGATAAACACACCCACCACTTCCTCAATGCCTATCAACCAAAGTGATATCCATGTCTTTTCTGTCCCCTTGTGTGTCTTGTAATCTTTTTTTTTTTTTCTTTCATTTCATTCTTTCTTTGGCGGGGACGATCGGCGGGCGTTGTTCGTGGGATAGGAGACTTATCTTCAAGCGTGTCTGTCATCTGCTCCCTCAGACAGAGTGCTCTTTCATTCGCCGCACTCAAAAGAGGGTTCACACAGATTTAAGAGCCGCATTGTTTGTGCTCCACGATGCTTAATCACTTTTGATTGGGCACCATATTAAAACGCAGGCCTCCGATGGGACGGCGGCGCGGAGGGGGAAATCTTGAGGAGCGCCGTTGTCCCGTCGGGTGGAAGATGAGTACAAAGACCGCGAGTTAAGCCTCCAGTTCTTAAACTTGATACCAATGAAAATATTTGAATTCCCCCGAGCGCCGTTTTAACTGGGTAAATCGTGGCTGCAGTGAGGCTAAACAGAAGAATGACTCGATCTTATCTGTGGTTATACAGGAAGAACTTAACTTGGAAATCTATTTCACTGATCGTCACAAATAAACCAGGACTAAACCATGATTGTACTTAAACAATATGCAGCCCTGATACAGAGCCTGCATACTGTAGTGCGAGCAACCCCCTAACTGTACTTCGAGAGCCGCCAAGTTAGGCCAAGACAACAGAGGGAAACCCAACACCCGAGTTACATGTGGCTTTACTTTAAAAATTCATCTGCCCTTTGGTTTACAAAGTTGTCCCTCTCCCACACTGTAAAGGCCCAGGCATTTAGGCGGAGGTTTAGCCCATGTGTCTCTCTTCTGACTTATCTTTTGTCAAAGCCGACGGAGGCCAAGACAAACCAAGGCAAAGCCAGAAGTCAAGGACAAAACAAGAAAAAAAAGCCAGGACTAAACCGAGACTTGAAGCAGAGTCTAAACCAGGACTTTCCCTCTCCCACTTCGAGCCCATTTGACTACGGCACTGATTACTCTCACTGTTTACATATTCCATAGAGTGCATGTGGTAGATAAAGCCCTCCTGATTTTTATCCCGCGGCCACAATGTGCAAACCGCTACGTAATAATGTAAACCAAACGGGGCAGCTGCCCTTTCATGTCTCGAGTGCCAGCTCTG
This sequence comes from Neogobius melanostomus, assembly GCA_007210695.1. Classification (NCBI taxonomy): domain Eukaryota; kingdom Metazoa; phylum Chordata; class Actinopteri; order Gobiiformes; family Gobiidae; genus Neogobius; species Neogobius melanostomus. The sequence goes on from VHKM01000042.1 coordinate 10,175,794, forward strand.
CGTGCCGAGCCAGAGTTTGGAGAGCCCCGGTTTAAGTAGCATCGGCTAAATTGGAGTTTAGTCTGACACACGTTTTGGCGGGAAAAAAGTGATCGCCTGGAGATCTTTGAATCAGAGGATAGACACACTATCCAAAAGAAGTCTACAAGTGTTACTAGCAATTGACTTTTGACCTTCCAAGTACCGCCATATCAAGTTCAAATCTGGACTAAACTGAGTCTAAAACATGTGTCTAAACTGCGTGTAACAGCCAAGTAAAATCCTTTACTAAACCCTGATTGACTGTTGAAAGTTAACTGTGTTTTCAGTAGCTCTACTTCACATATGGTGGTGTTTTTTTTTTTTTTGGAAAGACCATTTACGGTAAGGGATGGGCGTTCTGTAATGAAATGTGATTAATGATCTCGGCCTCAGCACAAAAGGGGGAAGTCGTGCTCCCTGTGAAGTAGGCTGTGGGATTACGGCACAGGGCTGGCTGGGAATCTTGGCATTAATTGGCCCGTTTCTCCCGCGGCTCCGGAGGACGGCTGCCACTCTCCTTGGCGCTTTGTGTGTTATCACTCTTGAGGTCCTTTTGCAGTAAATGTGTCACAGGGAAAAACTGTAGCGGACTAAAAATAGCCCCAGCAGTTCGACATGTGCGTTTCCCATCACCTCGCGTTTGGGTTGGAGAGTGTCTCGAGCCACTTTGCAATATTAAAGCCTTGTAATGAAATTAAACTCTTGGTATAATCAAGAGCACTGCAGGTTTTATAGAGTATTCATGTGTAATGTCTAAGTATAGAGACAGGTAATACGATTAGCAAAGACGCAGAGACACAAGGAAAACCGGAGACATTTTGGACTGTGTTCATTTAGACTCAAGCTGGGAGATCTTGTAGTTCGGGGATAATTTCTGTTTTCCTTATCGCCTACAAGAGCAATGATTAACTTAAAAGCTTGTCCTCGTAGTTGCTCCTGACACACTCTAGTGATATTTCTTTTTAGTTTTCATAACAAAGCCTCTATTTATTGGCATCTTCTGAGATCAACCCTTTCGTATACCTACCTTAAACTCTTGCATGTACTGTTTTCTGTTATACCATTCGAACATCTGGAAGTGTCTATAATATGCTGCGCAGTGCACCACACCCCTCGTGCTGACGTGAGTGACTGGCTGCCTCAGGGCCACCACTCTTTACACATAACCTGCTGTCAGGACACACAGCACACACATATGAACTGTCTCAACCCTTTCATCAGAGTTTGCAGAACAACACCGTTCACTTATCAGCCCGCGGCGTCTTTATTAATAACTACAGACCAGTTAAGTCGGGCCGGTTTCAACGGACAACGTCCCGCGAGCGGCTTCGTAACCAACCGCAAGGCCAAGGCATGTTTGCAGTAATTGATAATGATTGATAGAAGCACTCATAATGCACTTAAATCTACACAAGCAGCTCAATCATGCTTTCAGTACTGAACTGGCATATCCGACGGCATTCAGTGTGCAAGTGGGCAATCTTTACGTTATAGATGACTCTTTTCATTCAGGAGTAAAAGTTCCTTACACCTAACTTGCATTTAAATGTTTTCCCTACAGTTTTTACCCTGCCCCCTTGTGACTGGAGGTGGTATTGCTGATCCTATCCCACAATGCCATCCATACGCCAAAAAATAAATAATGTTTCTTCGATACATTACCGACTTTATCTTCAAATTCTCTCCATAATGTAGTCGTGCTGGATTATCTCAACAACACCTAATCGCGTCGTAGTGTTCCAAGTGTTGCTAAATGTAGCCCCAATCGCTTCCGACTTGGTTACGCACTTCTCTCCGGCTTCTCTAAATCTAAGCTTAATCCAGCCAGTACAAGCTCATCCCACTTAATTTGTTTGCTTCATGTAGATTCTCCAGTGACATCTAAGCCATCACGTCAACAACCCCAAGTGGCGTCTAATACTGCGAACTCAATCTCTGCGGCGCAGCTTTGATGCTGCCTTTTATTATATGTCGACCAGGCTATTTTATTTCCAACTCTTCGTCTTGTTTACTAACATTGAATGATAAGGCTTTCAGTGTGCGCACGCCGAAGATGAATTCCACTACTTACTTGGCCACATGGGCAAAGCTAAGGCCCGCTTTAATCAAGACATAAGAGCGGCCCATTTCATAAAAGCTACTTTGTTATTTGATGAGAAATAGTGAAGAAGAAGCACACATTTAGCATAAGCCTATATCAGAGAATGTCTTGATGTATGTAATGCCTCTGTCCCATAGACTTTTATATAGACAGTCCAGCCATTTTTCCTGGTTGCCTGTTCCAATCGGGTCACAATCAGTTGTAAAGCAGTTGAGCCGGACATTTTACATTTTGAGTGTGAAAGATGGACACAAAGTAAGAATAATAATAATAATGCATCAGTTTTATATAGCACTTTTCTGGACACTCAAAGACGCTTTACATTGCATTATTCATTCACTCCATACTTGGTGGTGGTAAGCCACTATTGTAGCCACAGCTGCCCTGGGGTAGACTGACGGAAGCGAGGCAACCAGTCTGCGCCATCGGCCCCTCCGACCACCACCAACCACTCACTCACTCACTACATTCGCTAGGCTTCCTGGTGTTACTAAACGGTCTCAAGTAGAATGCTGGTTTGCGGAAACATGCATGAAAGGAACCCTCCAGATAACAGTGCTTCACCGCGATTGCCCACAGCTCCTGACAGCTAACCTCAGTAGCACTGAAGGACGGGTCAAATACAGAGAACAAGTCTGCCTACAGGCGCAACAAACTCTACCTCATTCATCCGTTTACTGTTAATATTTGCATTGGACTAAAGGCTTGTCAATGACATACAATAAACTAATGGTTGATCAAACAAGTGGTGATTTAGTGTCACAGTGTTCCCTGCTTCCTACCTTTGTGTGTTGGAGAAGTCGGGGGTGCGGCAGCGGATACATGGCAAGCTTTGACGAGGGAAGGAAGGCTTCAGTCAAAGGCGATCGCTTGTGTTATCCGAGCAACTAGTCCTCACAACTGAGGACTTGGGAACTGCTCGGCTCGTAATAAATCGGCTAAATAGGCAGAAAGGTGTATATAAAGTTGAGTTTTTGCAAGCGAAAGCCCTTAACTTCCATGCCTGCTGTTGCATGGTCCGTCTCTCCTTCTTCACTCACTTATATAGGCCTCTCCTGTAACCTTGAGAGAAGCCCGCGCAGGCCCCAAGTTCAACGAGTGCATGAGGCATATTTTCGCTGAGCGTGCTTGGACCGCCCCGCTTAAACCCCTCGACCCCCACCCCCCAGACCCCCTCCTCCTCCTCCTCCTCCTCCTCCTCCTCACACTCCCCCTTCGTCCCACTCCCAGCCATACATACAGTACATACAGCGCCTTTTTCCCCTCTCCTGTGCTCTCCCCCCTTTCTCCTAAAGAGGACTCCCTGTACGCCTCGCCTTTCACTGCACTAGCAAAGGAAATACATTATGTGTAAAAAGAATTCCATATGGTGTCATACGATCTGCGTAATTCTCTCACAATTGATCAAAAAAAAAAAGAAGAAGAAGAAAAGTCACATTGCATGCACAGTTCTGCCTTTGTGGAGGTACTTATGGTCTGGGCACTCGATGTACTGAACCCAGACAACCTTTTACCAATTGTGCAATCTGCCAAAAAAAACCCAAGCGTAAATAAATTATAACTTTACTTTGAATAACTGTAACACACGCCGCTCAACCAGTTTTACACGTAACATGTACTCCTTTTATAAGAATAACAATAATTATGCCTCTTCTCCCGACTGAGCTCACTGTGTCTGTGGCTGTCCTACGGTAGGGCTCTTCCTGGTACAAGCTGTGCCAAGTTCAAGTGGCTTGGACCGAGCGCTTACACCACAAATGGGAAGTGTTTTGAGCGGAGCTGCCAACCGCCCCGCTCCAGCCTGCAGTGAAGAGTTACATCGTGATGTTCCATAGTGTCCATAACATACGGCGCAGGAGCAGGCCCCGGGGACTGGCATATCTGAGAGGAGACGTATGCGTGGAGACTGAAGGCATTACAGTGAAGTGATGGCCTTTTGGATATCTGTAGCACTGTAGTTCCCATGATGCTAACACTGGAGTCTGATCTTTTCAGTCAGTGTCATTTTACAGTAATGGAACCGAAATAACGTATTCATTAGATGGGATTTCCCGGGATCGCAAAAACAAAACCCGGATCCTCAAGCAAACCATGAAACTTTCACAAAGTTTTTTCCGTATTTTAATTGATTTATGTTTTTGTTTCATTGAAGTTTTTACTAGGGGTGGGCCATATCGTATCGCATATCGTTATCGCGATATAACTTTTTGATATCGTTGTAATTTTTTATATCGTCGTGGATACGATATAATTCATGTTACGCTCAGCTCCATCAGCAGCATAAACACTGACTCTAGAACATGGGGACAGGTGCTTATGAAGTTAAATGACATGATGTAAACCGCTTGAGTAGATCATATTCGCGAGGAAAGTAGTATGCCGTTAAAAAAAAAAAAGAATGAAATATCACTGAATTAATCTTCCCAATAGGTGTAAGGCTGGGATTTTGAAGTAATTTGTCCATTGTCAATAATATCGTCAAATACATCGTTATCGTGATATTTCTTTTTTATATCGTGATATAGATTTTAGGCCATATCGCCCTGCCCTAGTTTTTACCTCCTTTTCACCTTTTGGACTGAACAAAACTGCACTGCGTTTGATACTTGCCTTTGCCATCAGTGCGGTCACAAATGTATAATCCACCGATAAAGAATTTGATACTGTAAACCCTCTCCGAAAACCAGTTATACTATAGCCTTATATTCCCTGCATTCGGACATGAGTAGGAAGACTTTTGCAGTAAGCAGTTGACAATGGAACATCTCCCCGAGGCGAAACTAACGATGCACTTGACAGGCGCTCGAATGTTTCTGTTACCGTCCGACGCCTCGCGTAAGTAAACAGTTATGTATAGGCCCGCTTTCATGAGACTACGCGCCGCTCGTTTGGACGTGGATGCAGTTAACTCAAAGCTTTTTCGCAAAAACCAAATGGGAATTGTGCACTGTTGCTGGAAGCTTTCGGCGCCAGCAGCGTTCTACATAAATAAAACAGCTCGGCCCGCTCCTGCCCCCCCCCCCCTGAACCGAAAAAAAACTGCAGCTACCCTGGGCCAATATTTACCCCCGCCTTGTGTGCCCTCTCACCTGCCCCCATGATCTCCGCAAATGATCTTTTGGCACCCACCGGTAGAGAGAAAACAGCGTGCTCGGGTGGGCTTGGAAAGGGTAGTGGGTAGTCTAGTTTGCTAGGAGGGGTGTGTGTGTGTGTGTGTGAGAGCTCTGGCGGTGTGTGTCTTTTTTTTTTGAGTGGACAAATCCTATCAGGGCGAGGAAGTAGAGGAAGCAAGCGAACGAGGAAGCAGCGCTGGGAGGGTCGGTCGAGGCTGGTGGGAGTTCTGAGTGTGGGTGGATTATTAGGAATATAGAGGCATGAACAAGAAAGAAAACAAAATGGGGGAATTCCTGTCTCTCCCGAAAACCAAGCGGTGGAAAAAGTGACTGCTCGAGTCACTTTTAGAATTCATACCCGTTCCATGTCAGAACAGCCCGAGCACTGGCGTCATCTGTGCAAATATTTCGAGAGATTAAGAGTCGGGAAGCCTCGTGGGAAAAGGCTTGAAGCGGCGGCTCTGGGAGGACAAGACGACTTAAACGATTTTTGCCCCTCGGAATTGAGCAAATATGTCATTGCGAGGCCGCGATATTTGGGGGGGGGAGTAGTACAGAAAAGTACAGAAAATCTCAGGTGAGGCTTTGCTCTAAGTGTCGTCCTCCGCGACTGGCGTTTATCCAGTAACGATCGGGAAAAAACAAAAGGCTGGAATAGCGATGGCGAGAGAGGATCGGGCTCGCCGTGCCTGAGGAAAAGCGGCACGCAGCGCAGGAGCACACCTCTGTTGCATTCCTGGCTTTTATATAACCACACTCTGGGATGACTCATCTTAATTGTGAGTGCTCTCCCAGTGTAGAAAGCCGCTTGATATTTATCCCCTCCAAAATCGCGTAAAGAAAAACCACCGGGCAGCATAATAGACAAGCTAACATGCAGGAAATAAGGTCTTAGTCAAGTCCTGCATACATCCAGTGCCATTTTCTACTGCCCTTGTTCAGTTTATTGACCTGATTCAGAGTTGACCTGATTTTTCCTCCAAGCATAACTAAACTTTTACCTGATATCTACACCTGTACATTGCACCATTCACCACAAGCGCTACAAATCTGGAAAAAAGAAAAGAAAAGTCCCATAGTTATAAGAGCATTCAAATAGTGTGCCCAGGCCTTGTTCTGAATGACAAACATAGCCCCTACATTGTTTATGGCGGCTCACACAACACAATCTGAAATTAATTTAGCGCCTGTCGTCTTCCCCACTGTAAACTGGCGCTGCGCAGCCAAACCACATGTTGTTATTGCTGCAGTGGCAGAGGGGGCTGCCCAGCAGGCCTTAGTAGCACAGAACACATTTGCTCCTTGTGTTTTTGCCAGGAATGTGCAGCAGACTTTAGCCGCTCTCTTTGCTCTTTTCTCTTGGTTGTGCATATTCACTTAAGGAGCGCTTAATGAGACTCAAAGCTTGCTTGTAAAATGATGGGGAAAGGTTAACCCAGATAAGTGAGCAGGTACTGGTTTTAGTGTCGGGTTTGGGAATGATTCAGTACTTTAGTCCCACACTATACAATCCTATAGTTTAGTCCTTGAGTAAACCTGGTTCTGCCCACGTCTAGTCCTAATTCTGTCCTAAATTCATGTCCCTTTCTTTCTCTATCTTCGTATACCCTTTACAAACCCTGTAGCTGCGGTAAGGCGATGGGAACGGCACTTAAGCCTGAGATTAGCGTCGCGTTCTGATCCCCTCCAAGAGATATTTCGCTGGCGATTACACGGTGCTTTGTTGTGGCGGGCGACGCACTGTTGACTGTATTAAGCGCTCCTCTGTTTATGTTGGAGCGGCGCATGCGGGACCGCAGCGGAGGAGAAAAGGCGGCGCACCTCAGCTGACGTTAGAGAGCCGGCTATCTCGGGACGCTTTTGGAGGGCCCTTGAGAGAAAGAGGAGCTATATTTGGATCCGTGCCAGCTCTCTGACCTTGCGGTGGGCACAGACGTTGTCACTCCCTCTTGAATTATGTGAGAATCAGTTTTATGATCCTGTTATTTTTTTAATACACTGCTCTGCATGAGAATACGAAAGCCCACCATAGAGTCGCTTCCTTATTTGGGGGGTTTATGCAATTGCCTCGCTGGTTTCCTTTGTTAAAGCTTTCAGCGCTGGACTTAAGCCAAGAGAGGCACCCTGGCCACAGTCACTACTGTACAATATTATGGAAATTCATAGGATCTGGATCTGGATGCCAAGGAATTAGATGTATTGCAATAATGTTATGGGATTGCTGGTTGAGTCCTGTCCACTTGTTCCCCGATCTATCTCTATTTAGTCCAGGTTTAAAGCGAGTTTAGTTCCGTTTTTGGCGCCTTGGTTTAGCCTCCCTGATGAGACTTAAAGTGACACATTAGACACCATTTTTGCTAAAACATAGTTAACACAATTATATTATATTGTATCCAGCTTTCTTTAGTTTGGCCATTTTTGTGATGTTTATAGTTTCACTTCCTTATTGGACACCGACAGGAAGTGACATCGATAGAGGCAAACAATTTTAAACTGTTGCCGTGCCAACCATGTTGAGTCAATGGGAAACTGCGATGGAACCTTCATCTATGTCACTTCCTGTCAGCAAAATTCAAATAAAAATAACTTTTCTGACCAACATTTCTTCATTATAAATGCTGCGTCACTGAACTAAGATTATAATTATTCAATTGAAGAACTTTAAAACCCTTTAAAACCTGCCATATGCACTTTAAGAGTTTTTAGTCTAATGTAATCCATTATCACTCCTGACTGTATAGTATGTTCAGTATTTTCTGTATTATTTTGGGTCCCTAAACTCTCACGCCGACTGCCCCCCCCCCCTCTCACATGCTTTGATGGGCTCCAGCTCTCCGCCGCCTCATTAACAGGAGTAAGGCTTTTACTGGCCACGCGGCAAAGCACTGGGCTTTTAACCACCAACCAGCGCCTCAGCCCACCGCCCCGGGACCAACACACAGCACACAAGTGTCTCACCTGAGTTACTTTATGGTGCTGTTTAGAGGGCAGTGAGGGGATTTGATTAGCACGATTAGGTTCTTTAACATGGCTCGACATCTTGACGGACTGCCCTTGTGACCAGAAGTGGGTAGAAAAGCCACTAAGGAGTTATTCTTTCTAAATACTCACATACCCTATTGTACACATAACAAAGTGATTAATGTAGATATGTAAAATAATGTGTGCAAATCATATTTCCAAAATAATAGAATAAAACCTTTTAAGGCCAATGAAATAGAAGTCAAGTACCGGTACATCTGAGTAAATATTATGGCATTTCCTTGCGGCCGCAGAAAACATCGCTTGCTATTTCCAACTGTGTGAAAAGGCTTTGTTTTTATAACCTAAAAATACACATCGCAATGACCCAAATCGTAGCTAAAACATGATGCAACTGCGCGCAACAGATCGGTCCAAAAATGATGACGCAGCACAGCCTCAAAGATCGGTGAAGAAGAAAAGCCACTCATTTTGCACCTGCCGCTCCGTTCCGTTCCCGACCGAGGTTGTAATGGTAAAAATAAACTGGCTCCACATCTGTTGGCAATGTCAGTAGTCTGTTTTTATGCTTGTAATGACACATTAAACTCTGTGGTTCGCTTCTCCCTCCCTCCTTCCTAAAACCCTATGTCCCATTCCAGTAGCTCTCTCTCCCTGCCAGGGAAATCTTTGGGAATGACTGTGCGCCTTGTTTTCTTTGTCTGTTTTGGGCCAAGATCTGGGTCTTTTGGATGTGGTGGCATTCTATGATCGGATAATTCCCTTTTCCCGCAGTCTTTTCTCTTTTTTTTTTTTTTGTTTGTTAAATTTTAGGTGCAGCGTGTGGGTAGGGTAGACGCGTTTGGCAGGGTAGACCGAAAGAGCGCAGACAGTGGCCTATAGGTGGCCCTTAGCCGAGCTGGAGGGGTGCCATTTCGCCCTGTGGAGGCAGCACCCAGTGGGTCGGCCTCGCTGCGTTGCGTGGTCTGGGCAGAAGCTCTTGCCAGCGGGATCTCCTTTTGGCTGTGGCCCGACGCTGCCGCCACAAGTGCTGACAATCACTGACACATCACTGGCAGAGGACGCACACAGAGCACTGGCTGCAGTCAAAACACTGTGACTTGCAAAAGCAGAGGTGACTAAACGAGTCATTATACAACAGGCGGGGAAACAAAAAAAAAAAAGGCAAACATTTTCTCTCTTTTGTGTTATACTTTCAGACAAGTATACAATCTAGGAATATCAGGAAATGCCATAGGGTTTTATCTCTTCATAGTACTGCACTAGTTCAAATATAAATGCAAAAAAGGGGAAAGTTTTCAAAGCAAATGATTCATTACTAGCCCTTCTCAACATCATACAGTAACTTTTGGAACTTTTTTTTTACTTGATCATGAATGCGTTTTAAATTTCAGTGATTTCCAAATTGATTTTCACGAGTTTGAAGGCAAATACAACTGATTTTATGCGTTTCGCTCCGGGGCGAGGGCTCTTGGGGTGTTCGCGTGCTTGGTGTGAGATAAACATGTAGGTAAAGACCGCGAGTTTGTAAGCCTGCCCTCCTTATCAGCTCCAACCAGAGCCCACGCTCATAATTTAACATTTTCGCGAACTCCTCGAACTATGCAAGCTGCAAGGCGAGAGTTTGTAAGATAATTTTTCCGAAAGGTGTGTTTGATTTCACAACAATGCCACGGCTGAACAGAGAGCGCTTGTGCGACGGGGGGGGGGTTCAAAGGAAGTCGGGAGGCTAAAAGCAGTTGAGCTCCGCGAGTATCGCTACCAAGCTGTCCCTGAACTATGATCTGTGGGCCAACTCTCATCTCTGGGGAAAGAGGGGAATTTCCCAGAGCCCTGAACGCCCCGGCATCTCTCATTCCCCCTCACCCGCCCCCCCCTTGAATCTCTCTCTCTCTGTCCGCGGACCAGTCGAGACTCGCAGGTCTGAGCCCTCCTCTCTGTTACTGGCCTCCCATGCCCATTGCCACTCAAGCAGCAGGGGTCCGCCGCATTTGTCTCATAATTATCCGAGTGGACGGGGGGGTTGTGAAGATGAAAGGGGCGAATCACAGTGCTGCTCTGTCAAAGGTCTGTCTGCCTGGCTGGGGGGTTTTGGATCTTTCTCCTCCGGTCCCCCCCCCCCCCCTTACTCCCCTCTTGTTGCATGCGCGCGTCTCACCGCCACTTCACGCGCACACTCTCCTGACTGTTCCTCAAGAGCATAATCGCCGACGGTGAGCGCTCGTGGACTCGCACACCCCCCCCCACTTCTTATGTACGAGCCCCCCCGCTGGTTCATTCACAAGTACAAAACTGCGAGGGGGGAAAGAAAGAAAAAAAGAAGAAAAAAAAAGTGTACCCCCCACCCTCACATCCTGAAAGACTCAAAACTCTCCGGGCCACTCTGGCAAGCTCCGCCCCGAAAACCCGCCTGGCCCCTCCCCTCGCCCCCTTCCGCAGCCACCTTTCTCCTTCTTCTCCTCTTAACTACTGGCTAGGAGTTAATGGACTGTTTTGGCTAGTCTCCAGACGCTGAGTGTCACCTCATTAGCCTATAGAGGCGCGCTCCCAGACTGCTCCTGGGGTGTGTGTGTGTGTACGTGTGTGTTTGTGTGGGAGGAATACAACAACGGAATGTCATTGCGCCAACCCCCCACCCCCCCAATCCTCACTCCAAAACCCTCCCCACCAAACACCCTTAGCCTCTCTCCCCTTCCCACCACTACAATGAATGGGAAAACACGCATGCATAATTAAGTCTATAGTCTCGTCCTTACCGCAGCCGCTCTTTCCTCCGCTATAAAGGAGGAGGGGAAAAAAAAAATGCTTGGAAGTTTGCCACTGTGTGAAAAAAAAAACGCAGTGTCTTCAAACTAGCGAGATGTGGCCAACCTTCCACCCCTGGTATGAGCCTCCTCTTTCTTCTGCAGGGCCCTCCGAATGGCGGGGTGGCAACAGCGGGCGAATGCGAATGCCACCCGGTCCTGCCAGTCAATTACGCCAAAACAAAGCTAATTGTTTGTTTGGTGCGTTCCCCCGAAAAGATGCCGAGCTCGGGCCATTGATGGGTCGGGGACCATTGTTTCAGCGCAGATGCAAACTCGCTTTTTCTCACAGACGAGACTTGACGCTGATTAAACTCGTGAATGATGAGACCACACTTTGACAAAATCGGCTAATCCGCGCCGCTTTTATATATGTAAACAATGTTGGCGTTTCATCTAGTGAGACGCTTTTCTACCCATTCAAGCGGACTAGGTTTTTATTTGACTCTTTTTTTTTCTTCTTCTTCTGCAGGAATCGTCTATGAAAACTCAGAAACTTGTCTTCCAGTGACGAATCCCCAGCTTTCCAAAAATACATTGATAAAATCTGCAAATCCTCACATGTTAAGAACTTATCAAACTCAAATTAAAAGTCGTTCTGCATAGAATTGGTTATTGACCATTTTAGACATTAATCAATTTTGAAAACACAGGATTTAGCACATCATTTGGTACATGCCAACTTCTTTTTCGCCACAGTAAATTGTATGCTTTCGATTGTGCAGTCATTCAAAACATTTTGATTTGGCTCAGTCTTTTCCATTTAGCTGGATTAAATTGGTTGTTACTGACTCTTTTCTCTCACATCCTAAGTGCATTTTGTCTATGTTTGGGAATTGGGATGGACACGTTAAGGCGAGTTCTAAGCATGCACAATTCTGGAAACCAATGCCTAATTGCGATGAGCACGGAACGAATCGGGAGTACGGTGGTGGGTGTGTGTGTGGGGGGGTGGTATGTGCTGAGTGCTGACTGGGGCCCTCCTGCTCATTTTTCATGGGACAGATGAGGCACCGTGTCGCTCCGTGTCGTGTAGTTTGTCTGCCCGCGCGGCCGACGACTCCGCCGCACATGTACAGCACAGATCAGCACGCCGCGGGGACGCTGGGCCGGTGCCCATGTTTGTCTGCGCTCTGCGTGTCAGCGTGTGCGGATCCCGGGGACTCGCACCCGGAGCTGCTCTTGCGCATGCTGCGGGAAAGTTTTTTTTTTTTTGGAACCGTTACAAAGCGAGCAAGTTGTTTTGGTAAATTGTTGTGACTCGGGATTCCTGCCAACTAAGTCTGAAATAATTTATATTTAAAAATCATACTTTTTTTTTTTTAAATCCTGGACGGCACAGTAGAGTAGTGACGGAAAATCATAGGAAGGAGAAGGGTCACATGCTTTTGCAGTAGAGATTCGTCTCTTTCAATGCTTTGTTAGAAAATAATCAAGTGCGCAATATGTACAATATACATAGAACTTTAGAACTTTTGTCCTCGAATCCTGAGGTGAGATCTGACTGGTGCAGACTGTCGTGGTGTCCTTGGGAAAGACACTTCACCCACCTTGCCTTGATGGGCCAATGATTGGAAACCGCTCTTCCATCAGCCTCCCCCAAGGCAGCTGTAGCTATGTATTAAGCTCACCATTCTGCAACACTTTGCCAGCCTCAGTATCGTGAGTTTGATTCCAAGCTCTTATATTTTGCACAGTGCCACTCTTTACCCTCTTTCACTCGGAACGCCCTTGTCAAATTAAACTTATAGCCCTAAAAAAATAAATAAAAATATATACATTTCAGCCCATTGCGTAAAAGCTGCTCTCTTAGTCTAGTCCTGCTCAGAGTAATGGACCTCATATAACTCACTACTACCCACTTGGGACACAGTGTGTACCAGGATGCCGTCTGGGTCGGAGACTTATGGATGCAGTGGGATCAGAGCCCAGGCCCAGAACAATACCTTACAGTGCGTGAACGTTCCTTCCTCGTCCTGAATACGTCTGTGGTGTCTGTCTTTCACAAAACCAGCCAAAACGCTATTGTTCTCTCAGACGTTTCAACTTTGGCCCCGTCACTTTCTCCTGGCCTTTTGCCTCCTCTTTTTTTTCCTTTTTGTTTTGTTCTAGCTGTGTGTGTGTGTGTCTGTGAGCGCTTTGGTAACCCATCCTGACTATATACCTGCACCCCCCCCCCCCCCGTCACCGGCCCGACATTCGATAGGGAAGGCTATCCGGATTACCAGGTGCTCCTCCAAGCCAATAAGAAATACTCGCCTTGTTCCAATTATGAGATAATCATTACAGTGTCACCCGGGGACTAGACAGCACCGGGGGGACTTAGACGGGGGATTTGAGGTAGAGGTGGGCAGTAACGGGATACTTTTGAACCAGGCCAGTCTGTTAATGAAGTACATTTTACAAGACTGTTTCCTGCCTGATTGCAATGTTATAAGCTTTTAAGTATACTTACGTACAAGTACTTCTTACACATTTGATAAAACCTATTTGGTGAAGAATGACATTGTTTTTTTCTCATATAGCATCCTGGCCTCACGCTCTCATCTTGCCAGTCCAAGATGGCTGCCCCCTGTCTCCCGCTGACCCTTACTATTCATATCAGTGTCATGCGGTCCAAGCCGGGTGCCAACCTCTAGCGGGATACCGCGCATAAGTCGGGCTGGGGGGTTCGATGCCAAAATGCGGTGTCTGTGAGCTCGTCGGGAGGGGCTGCGGCGGGGCTTGCGGCGGGGGGCATCGCCAGTTGGCAGGCTGGCACACAATGGTTGGCACCGAAAGATCCTCCCCTCAGCAGCGGGCACATTTCCTCGCCGATATCTTTTGTTTGGCTTGTTTGGGTTGCGGCTCATCCTGATAAAGGCCACTTTGTTTAGACAACAAAGCGCGAGGGAGGGTGAGATAGAGAGACAAAGAGGTAGGACAGCAGAGAGAGAGCTGGCTAAAAAGGCGGCAAAAAGGAGATCGCAGATGGAGAGGTGCCGCAAAGGAGTGAATGGAGACATATGGGAACAAGGAGGCCTAAAAGATAGTTTTAACTGTATAAGGCGATATTGTCAGAGATACCCAATAACAGGCAACGGGACAAAGATAGACAGATAGTGAGCAGATAAAAGAAAGAGATTTGGAGAATAGAGCGGGTTCTGGCGGCGGTTGGAAGGCAGCCTGAGCGATGTGAGGTCATCTGCAAACTGCCAATGATAGAAACCAGGAGCAGAGGAGGACACACACACACATTGTGCATACAGGCTCATGGCCTCCAAACAAACACTCTTAGATTTGGTTTCTATGAAGCTCCCGCGGCCGACACTGAGAAAAGGAGGAGGACACTGAGCAAAAAGTCGGCATGGCCACATCAAATATTTACTCAGGAGCAGCTGTATTGTCGAAACATTACGCATTGGAGCTGTGTTGTAATGAGGTCGATATTTTCTGCCCCTCTCTGTTCCTACTTCTCCCGGAGTCTCCCTCCCTCCTGCCTCCCCGGGCTGCTGAAATGCGTCTTGGCTCAGGACCCATGCCTCTGGCAGCCAGAGTGCTATACATGTGCACAGAACCCTGCTCGGCATAAAATGGCTGCCAGACAGGCTTCTCCTCCTGAAATGTCGACAGCGGTATGCATCTGCAGGCTGTGCGTGGCGCGCGTGCGCACTCTTATTTTGTGGGGGATATCGGTACATGTCTGCAAGTGTTTGTGGGTAAGAACCGTACACAATCAACATAAAAACTATAGTTTCCCAAACTATGAGGCTAATTTGATCCACACAGCGTTGTGTATGTGTATGTGTATTCCGCTACTTAGTGGACCTGAGCGGGTATCATGCCAAAAATGTGAGGGGTGGGTTAGTGGAGTGAGCGAGTGTTTTAGTGATTATAAAATCCAGGCGGGTAGCACATGGGCGTGGAGAAACCTCACAAGAACTGAGAAACTTTTTTGCGGAGCCAGATTTCTGTTGCCATTACCCCTAATTGCCTTAATGGTTATAGTGGTATGATAAGTATCCCAGCGGACAAGAAGGTGTAAGAACTCATGGACGCATCCAAAAGCCACCAGCCCGCCTGTGCTTTTTTCCCCCTTTCTGCTGAGTAACAGAAGATAATCTGATTCATACGTGCTTCCTTCATGAAACGGTTTGTTTATTTAAACAAGTGGCAGGGACAGAGGGTGCCAAGAAATGTTGTTTTTGGAGCGGACGGTGAGTGTGCGTGTGGCGTGTGTGTGTCAGACTCCTCCAGCCCTGCCAAGCTCCCAGGGCAGAGCCTCCTCCACCACAACTGTTTATTTACAGCTTCCTTCACTGTTTATTTGAACTCTATCGGATTGGCCCGGCTTCTGCACAGAACACCTTTCAGACACAGGCCGCGGTCTCCTGCCCTGTAGGCCCTATTCTCCCCTTAGTTTCCATAGTAAATACCTGTTGATTCACAAAACAGTCCCTGCAATTTACTCTAAAAAGCTATAATGTTACACTGTGTCAGCCTAACCTTAAAACATGCTAAATTTAGCACACACTGTATTTGCCTGGAGGAGGTATAGAAGCGCTGCCCTTCCTGGGTCAAAGGTAAAATGTAATGCAATAGGGGAGGTGTACGGCTCTCGGGCGCAGCCTTGGCAGATGTGCCATATGCTGGATCCACCTTGAGTCGTCCAGGTGGTCTCTCCTGGTGCTACAGCGGGGCCTCATGCTGGAGGATGCTGCCTGGGATCTCTAATTGCCACGACCATCTGCTCTTTTTGTCATGGTTGCCTGTTCAGCCCTTGAAGTCGAGGGAAGAAGAAGAAAAAAACGCAAAACAAAAACACAAACTCTGATCGGACTTAAAGCCACTCTCCCGCCCCCTTCCCCTGTATACTGTAGCCCTCTTCTTCTCGCTACATTCACCTTCCTCTTCCTCTCCCCTCGCTCTCTCTCTCTCCTTTTCTCTGTGTCTTTTGCGGCGGGCGTGGAGTTGGCAGTGGTAACGAGACTGATGGATGACTCTGAAAGTGGCATGGGGGGGGTGGGAGCGGGGGGGGGGGGGGTTGGGGAAGACGAAGAGACAAGGCCGCCCGAGCTCCCCGCAATCACTTTATAGACATGTACTGTGCCAAGTCTACACAAAACTCTGCCCGGCCACAAAAGCCGCTTTACAACACCAGTGTGTGTGTGTGTGCGTAAAAGGAACACGCTCCTTACTGCAAGCAAAGCAGTGGGAACTGTTTTTTGCTGAGACCATACAAATGAATAGACGCACATAAATAATTTTCAATCTTTTTTTTTTTTTTCTTCTTTCCACGGCAGCCTACTAAAACCTGAGCTATGTTTTCATGCTATCCGGAAGCGGGACCCACATACATTGTGTGAGGCTCGCGTATATCTTCGTTTTAGGCCTATACACTTACAAAACAAGGGGAACAAGGGGGATTTTTTTTTTTTTTTTTTTTTGTTGCCTCTTTTCTTAACGTATGGTCCCGCTCCCTCCCTACTTTGTCATCGTTGAGCTGCGGCCAAGAACATTCTGTTTTTGCAGCACTGTTTAATAGTCAAATTTAGGAGCGGGTGGGGGTGGGGGGGGGAAGAAACAGGCAAGAGAGACACAGCAAGGGAACAAGAAAAGGATAAATCTTTCTCTAACTTTTCAAACCCCCTTGTTATTTTTCTCTCTCCATCCAACCGCCGCGACACATCAACGGGGCAGGGGGTGAAAAAAGGGGTTGTTGCGAGTGGAGGGTATCTAAGTTCACTGTCTTTTGCCTCTCGTCTGTGTTTTAAGGCGGAGATGATAATCGGGGCTGCTGGTTCTCATTGGGGGCCCGCTTGTCTGAGGGCATGTGTGTGCGGCTCGGACTGGTTTCAATCACGCCAGAGGTCCACGTTCGAAACGCCTTGTATGGTTTTTCTGAGGGATTTTTCTCCCAAACAGCCATGACTTGATTTACAGTACGGCATAGGTTTTGAGTGAGGCGTGTAGAAAGACAAGGATCGCTTAATAAAAACAGGTGTATGTATTTTTTTTTAGTGTAACAATATTATTCTGATATTTCAACATCTCTACTCCAAAAGCGCTTACAGACAAGTTCATATTTTTTCGTGAGGATCCTTTGGGATGAACCTTTCCTTTGGGGGGAGATGACAGATTTGCGTCCCCAGAGAGGTACAGCCACACGTCAGCTCCGGTTGCCTCATACCAAACCCTCGTGGACCAAAGTCGGCGGAAAGAATTCCACTCATGTTTCCATGTCGCTCCCCGCCCCTCTTGTCCTCTGTCCTCTCTTCACTTTTTTTTTTTTTTTTTTTCTTCCGTCCTGCGCTGCGCTCATACCTTGCGCGGCGCGACCGGACACATTTTCTCCACGGGCCCCCCTCTGTGGCTGCTCAGACTGTTCTACCGCTCATACCATACTGCACTTGTAACCGTTGAGAAAAGGGAGAAGAAAAAAAAACGTTTGTGCCGCCACACCTTTCACAATGTTTGTCCTCCTATTCATGATAATGGTGGGTAAACAGATTAGAAAAACATTAGGAACGTCAGGCGAGAGCTGTTTAATTGAAGATAAAGGGCTGCTATCCAACAACGTGTGAGCAAAGTTGTAGTCCGTGCATAGGATTATTACCTCTCGCAGAAACAGCATTAAATGGAGCAGCAGTAGTTAAAGTAATAGTTTAAGTACATTTTGTAGTAAAAGCAGGAGCAGTAAGGAGCAGAGAAAAGGATCGTTACTTCAAATATATGAGAAGTATTTATGACAAAACGACCATTACACGGACCGTTTATTTCAAAACTGACTGAACTTTGACCTATCCAAGCCTCTCTCCTTGCCCTGTGAGCTCGCTCTGTTACTCTGGCCTACTTTTTTTTTTGCCTCCCATGACAGTCCTCAACCCGGTCTTATCTCTCCTCCTGTGTGTGTGTGTGTTTGCAGACTCGCAGCAGTCAGGAAGTCCCAGTAACAATGAGCCAGGCAAGAACCCTCTTCCAGGTATGCACCGTGTACTCATCATCCCGGCTGTCATCGCCCGATTGTTCACATACAGTCCAAGCTATGCGCCTCTCGCAAACAGACTTGGTAGCACTGTAGCGTTACAATGCCTTTGAACTCGCAAAACCTATAGCCACTGCAGCTAAGGACTTGGATATTAAAAAGAATGGACAGGTCGTTCACTGGAGCAACTTTTTTGGAGTTCGTCGTGTGTCACACCTTTTACTTTCGACTTGATTCATATTTTTGAAGTAACAGTTCTCTTCCTTGAGTAGAGGATTCGGTCACTTGCAAAACTTTAGTTGACTTATCGTAAGAATTGTCTCTGTATATGTCATGATTTTGCAAATATTTGACACTAAAACGTAACTTTGTAACCTTCAAAATAGGGCTGTGCTTTATCATTATTACTTTTCAAACAGCTCTTCTGTGCTCCAGTTGTATTTTCACCCGGTACCTTTCTCCTTTCACTTGAGCAATTGCATGGGGCACTTCTACTTGAGTATATTTTTTGACAGCTCTACGCCTCCCCGGCTCATGTGAAACTGGCTGTCCTGAAATCTGGGGCATAGTTCATGTGTTATGTGAAGACGTGACATAATAACACTGATTTCTATTTACCGTCAATTATTAATCAGCTCCCTGCCCGTATGAACGTACGATAGTAATGCTTCAAAATGTCTAGCTTTGCCGTAATAAAACAAATAAAATAAAAAAAGATCAATCGAAAATGTAAATTTTATTATAACAAAAGCTTTTTCTTTTTTTTTTATCCACCATTTTTTAATGATTTAAATAAAGATAATAATGGATATAGAATTTTGATGTTAATTTATTCATGTACTTGATTATGTAGACACTACTATAGGTATAAGGCATGTCATAAATGCAAAATAATCAACACATACTAAATAATATTCTAAAATAATCTTGAGCGGGCAATGGTGACATGCAGCCAAATTAATGACAAGATTTCCAGATTAAAAATCGCATTTGCACGACACACATTTATTAGAGAATTTACAAAGACATACAATATATTTTTTTTTTCTTTCTTTCTTTTTTATATAATTATGAGTTTTCAACATTCTCCTGGTCAAAACTTTTTCAAAATACCTTCCACGGTTATAACTCGAGCTGAATAAATTGCCTTAGATTTTTGCCTGCAGCCATGACAGATCATTGGGGTGGTGGGTGGGGATCCAGTGAACCATTCATCCTTCCCTCGACGCCCTGTTGTTCCCCCGGACTGACCTGCGCGGTTGTCGTCACAATACAGGAATGCAAATAGCCGGCGGAGGCATGATTACTTCTTTTTTTCTACTCAAGAGCAGGTTACGCCAAAAAATTTCGCATGCCAGAAAACACGCCAGGCGATAGCCAATGACTATAGACATCGGAGTGGACGGTTTCCCCCCCCCCCCCCCCCCCCCCCCCCCCCCCCCTTCCCTCTTTTCGCCGAGGCGCGAGCGCAGCTGGAGGCGGGAGACTGAACTATTTGTAGGTGCCATCGAGCCGCTTGATCTCTTGGCAGGCTTTCTGTGACATTGGCATTGGCATCAAAGAGCAAGAGTCATTTGGGTGTCAGGAACTTGTCTGGGAGTTTTAGCTGACGGACGGCTTTTGATTACCCCGACGCGCTATACATTCTTCGGACGGTGGATTTATATGCGAGAGCCGCGCTTGTTTTGAAATGTCCCAAAATAAACTAAAAGCTTCCTTAATTGACCACACCTATAATTAAAATGGCCACGCTTAGTATTTTAATTCATGACATATTTTGGGACATTTGATCTATTTTCACACAGTACAATGCACATGTGGAAACACCGCAGTGCATCACATGGAATTTCAACCTCTTAACCGAGCGCATTTTCTCCAGTTCAGCTTTACCCAAATTTACAAGCTTCTCGGCTTGAGCTTATTTGAAAGCTAAGACCTACACACTTCTTTCACGTTCTTTTTCATCGCTTTTTTTTGTGTGCCACTTTTTGGATGAGTTTTTGTCACTTCTTTGTGCTGCACTTTCATCGCTTTTTTGTCTCATTTGTTTTTTTTTCCATTATTTTTGTCGATTTATCTGTTGCTCTCTTGTGGCTTTTTTGTCACTATTATTCGTTTTTATCGCTATTTTGATGTTTTTTCCAAGTTTTAGTAGATTTGGGTAATGCCAAACTAGAAAATGTCCTTGGTTCAGGTGGGGGTTAAGAGGGTTAATCAAATTGTTTTCAATATTCGGGTCTTGACTTTTGAATTGACAGGTCTACAGCCAATTCTGATGCAATAACTTCACCTGGTTTTGACTTTGGGAGAATAAAATAGTATTTTTTGTTGTTTGATGGCACTAGAGTGGACGGCATTCATTCTTTGCATAAGCTGAGGCCTATTTATTAGGTCTATCTCATGTGCGGGCTTCAACTATTATAGCTAAAGTTGTTGATGTGTTTTGACGTGAAACATTTAATTGAATAGAAAATCCATGCAGGTAAATCAAAATGAGGAACTTCATGCCAGACAGATGTTTAGACAGATCAGAAATTGTTTTTTGTTTTTTTTACTCCTACTACCAAATACATTCCTCACATATTGTTGCAATGTTGAGTAACACACTTCTGTTCTCTGTGTCTCTGCAGTGTACTTGGAGGACAGCTTCATCAAATCCGGCGTCTTCAGTGTTTCCGAGCTGGTGCGGGTGTCCAGAAGTGAGTCACAGTGGCTACTTTTTAACTTTTGCGCTGATCATTGCCTTAGCCTTCATTGTTTGTGCGATATACATACGGGGTCACGTCCTCGGCTAACCCTAACCCTAACTCATGTACGTACAGTGACAGAGACTATTTACTGTCAACATTTTGTTTCCAAAAAGCTCTCGGCTCAACTGTAACCTTGCCCCCGTCTGATTGCTCTGTAGCAGATCCAGTTTAGCGGGTTTGGAGGTTTGCAATAACATGAAGCGTTTACCTTGTGCAGCACCGAGGCTCCCTGTTTAGACATGTCGCTGTATCTAAGCCGTTTAAGGTTGTTCTCGGAGGGCAGCCCCAGGCACCGTTTACCTGTGATGCCTTGTACATTATTGCATTAGACAAGACTGGCATGCACAATGGGCCCATTCAGGGAGACAGCTGTGGAATGTGAAACAACAATCGGCATTTATCAAGGAGAGTGTCGGAGGTTAATAAAGAATACCGTATTTTCCGGACTAAAAGTTGCACTTTTTTCATAGTTTGGCTGGGGGTGTGACTTATACTCAGGTGCGACTTATATATCAGAATATATAACTTCACATGTTTGTTATTTTCATACGGACAGCCGCTAGAGGGCGCTCTACCAGCATCTGCTACTCCTGTAGTGACAGAAAAAACGTGTGGATTGGGCGAGAAACTTGTGAGGGACTGGCGAAACAAAGAAAAAGTGCTAATTGCAGGCTAAAAGCTAGACGGCCACAGCGAGAGGAACGAGTTTGAACAACGTGCTGCCGGGAGAGGCTTGTCAACGGTGCAGTTACGCCTCCATGCCCAGGTAGTTGCTAAGGCTTGTGTGACTTATACTCCAGAGCAACTTATAGTCCAGAAAATACGGTAATGGAGTTACATTGAGTCTTTGAGATTTTACCTTTACTAGCGGCATGCATGGTGTTTATCCGCATATTAAAACAAGAAAGTTAGTCAAGTCCATGCACATCCCGTGTCTGATATCTGAAGCATTTATGAAATACATTTGACATCCTCTCAACCCTTTGAAATGGTGTTGTTTTTGTTTGGTGTTTAGCTCTGCCCCTAAGCAGATGGCACTGGTGCGAGGGTCTCCCGTGTCCGGGGCCCGTGGCTCGAAACACGACTGAAGTTTTCGGAAGGCTGGAATTTTAAAAAGGTCACGGAAGGCTCTAGAGTTGTCAGTCAGTCGTCTGGTCACTCCCTGGGCAGATATGTGATCGGGCTGGTGCGTCCATCGCCACCCCTCTCTCCGTCTCTCCCCCCCTCCCCTCTTTGACTCGGGTGAGACAGTCTTTGAAGTCCATCAAAGGCGGGCACGCTCAAGGTTCAAGGCTGACCAGCATTCGGAGCAGGCCGCTCATTAATGCAAGAGCAGAGAGCCGGGCTGCGTGGTCAAAAGTATTATGTCAACACTGAGTGGACCTTAGGGGCAAAGGAAAAAGGAGCAGTAGCCGCAGAATTTAGAGCGGACGTGCACTGGCAAGAAACAGGTGACATGGTACAAATCACTTCAGCGTCACAATATGTGCAGTATGTGTATCATGAGGCAACCTGTTACTAGTACAACCTTGCACTGCAACTTTTAAGGTTATCAAGTACAGAAGGGAAATAGTCTAGTGCAGTGGTTCTCAACTGATTGATTGGCTTCGAGACCTTGTTCGACCTTTCAAAACACGTCGTGATCCAAATAAAAAGATTTATTTCAACACCTCCTCAACCGCGAATAAAAAGTAATGATCTTGTCTGGAAGAACGTTTTCTTAACCTAAAAATCCATTTAGGTGGTCGTGGTAAAAAAAAACCATTTTATTCTAATCTCTTGTTAGTCATAAAAACCCGAGCTCGTAACATTAGACAGTCTTTTTTTTGCAGCATCACAGTGTGTACAAGTCAAACTCGGTGCGGTGGCCAAGTGGCATCATAAACATGGTGTCTAGCCAAAAGAGAAAATGCAGTGCGGAGGATATTTGTGGGGCTGCTCGCAGACATGAATGAAAACAATAACAATGGTTTGTATTGAGAAGGGCCCGGCGCGCGTGCATTCCTCCACTCGCGCCGCGCTGTGGTGGGTCGCGGGGTAGGGGGGCGCTGCCAAGGCCCGGAGTTGGGGTTTGCCAGGGTTTCTGGTCGGAGGAGGCTTTTGGTTCGTTGGATCGTGCCAGTGGTGAACCTCAGACCACAACAGACAGAGCCACACACTCGGCGCGCTCATCAAGTCCAAGCAGCGAGAAGAGGGAGAGAGCGAAGGAGAGAGGGAGCCTTTAAGCTTGAAACAATATCCCCGAGCTGGACCGCAATGAGGAAAATAACACCTTAATTTGAGCAGTAAATCATAAAAGAAGACAGGGTGCGATGGCAACTGATGCAGAAGGTGGATGTAACTTGCCTGCAATACGAATATAGATTTACAGCATTCCTTTTGGAAGTAACTTTTAATATTGGGCTAAAACTCCACTCGTTTGCCCCCCACTTTTAGTTGTATAATCAAATCTAATGTGATCAACTACAGTATCTACTAATCACTCGCAGCGATCACTTCTGCCTAAGTTCTTCAGGAAAGCGGGGGAAAACAAGTCAGCAGTTTTGGACCATTACACAGCATTTTTTAGCCTTTGGTAAAACTCTGCACAACAGCCCCGCGCTTGTTTTTAATCTCACTAAAGGAGCCTTCAAGGAGATTCATGGATTTTATCTGTCTGACTTTCCTTGCTTTGCTGCTAACAATATTGATTACGCAGAACTTTAGGGGCGACTCACTTAGACAATTGGATTTGTTGTGCACTTGAGATAATAAAAGACAGTAACTGCACGCTCAGGTAAAAGTTTTGTCGCCCGTGGCTCCCCTATAGCTCTTCGGGCTTCAGTGGCTTGTTAATCAGCGGATATAGTTGGGCGGTCGGGGCAGTTAACCTGTGAATTGGGAGCGCTTGATTCGATACACGGGGCCCTGTAAGCCTCTAAACTCAAAGCGTCAATAACAGTCGCTCAGGCTTTGCCTTACGATTAATTGCGCATCCCATTGCTCCTTGTTCAATCTTATAGTGCTGACTTGTAACTCGCGTCTCTCACGGTGATTAAAGCAGCATCTTTTATGTGTCCTCCGCAGTGCCCATCACCCACGGAGCAGCGGTAAACTTCTCCATGGCGGACATGCCCAGCCAGCCCTACTACCACGATCTGAACTCCAGCGTGGGGCTGCATCGCTCCCTCTCCTCCCCTCCCGGCAGGTCGGTGCAACTTCCAAAACTGCAAATAAGCAAATCCAGCAGAAAATATGGGAAGGTTAAGTCTCTGCAACCTCGCACAGCAGTATCTTGTTGGTTTGCCGAAGTTGGTAATGTGATATCAAGGGCAACCTGGCTTGGAGTTTGGATATTTTTTATTCAGGGGGTTCAATAGTAATGCTATAATACAGTGGATACTGAGATAATCAGGGCAATAGTGGCACCTCAGCCACCTATCCTGTTTATGAATGCGGTGTGTGTGAGTGAGAGTGAGTGAACGCTTCAGTTCACCCCAGCAATGACATTATCAGTATCTTAATAATGAGTAAGCTTTGACTTGTAAACTTGTAAAGCACAATACAAATCCATGTCATACTGAAATGCTGTTCATGAAAAGCTGCATAGCTGTAGACAACCTGCTCAAAGGATGTAAAACTAATCAAAAATAGAACACTGATACAACATAGCCTGAAATGTCTTGCTCACACGCTGTAATTCAGTGACATAGAATAATCTTGATACTCGTTTTTCAGTAAAAGGCCCAAAACGGTGAACATGGATGAGAACATGGACACGAGCCCAACTGGTCCAGACTTCTACTCCTCCCGAGCTCGCCTGCCAGCAGCCGGGCTAACTGGCACGACCGGGACGGAGGTGAGTTAACTGTTTATGTCCTACTTCCTGCTCTCTGCAGCGGGACGTCCGTTCTGCGCGGTTGCATTCGAAAACGTTGTGGTTTGGCAAAGCGAACCTACGTGTTTATTGTGTCGTCCTCTATGCGTGTCCGTGCGAGTGATGTTATCCAATAAGTGGCAGATTGCAGACGTTTTGGTGTGAAATTCGAAATCAGATATTGTGAAGCCATACACACACAAAAACAAAAAAGCTATTATTTTAGTACACGACAACGACACAGCAAGATATAGCCCGTAATGTTCCTCAGTGCAGCTTAAACTAATGAATGCAAGGAACTACTTTATGCAGCTTGCTCAGTCAGCACATACTTGTTACTGCTTGTCTCCTAGTCTAACATTCAAATTCACAAACCTTGGCCCCTATTTAAAGCAAATCTTACGTGTGTTTACCCAATAGACTTAAAGTTTTTTTTACTCACACTTGGTCAGTACCTGTGCGTAATTATCATGCCAGCTGTTAAAACCATCATGCAAGTTAGATTTTAAGTCCAACGCTAATTCCTCAAATCTAAATGTATTGTGGCCAGATTCTGTCTCCCTGCATGTAAAGTGCATCTGGTTTCCACGCTCATGAACCTGCTCAACCCTGTTAAAATACATACCATGACAGAGATAGCCGCTGGCGTCTCTCCACTTGTACGGATGTTTGAGCACTTTTTTTGTTTTGAATGCAAATCGGGAGGTCTCTCTCACACACCTGTCATGTGCGCACAAAGGGAACACCGGACTTTTCATTGAAGAGTTATGTCAAGTACACAGTGTTCTAGCTGCAACACCTGGGGAATTCTCTCTGAAAATCCCATCCTTCCAGTTGTTTTTCATCAACTGTTGCCGTGTTGGTTGAAAAGCGGTGTCACAGTGCGGTTCAGGGAGTTTGCCTTCAGTGATGTTTTGGTCAGATAAGAACAAATTGTTTGATTCCTAATGTACCACATCCACTATTACAGGAAACCAAAACCAAAACCTGTATTTCTGCAGTTTATTGTGTCATAGACTACTCTGCTTTCCTTTGCCTGAATACTAAACTACAAGCTCTTCGGCATGCTATGATGTGAATTAAACCTCTTAAAGCTCACCTTCCTGCCCTGCTTATATAGGCTGTAAATGGTCAAGGGAAAAGGCAAGGTCAGAATAGCTTGCACGTCTCATTATGTTGTCTCCTGGTGCAGAGCGAAGTAGCAGAGTCGCCGGCTTTTAATTAATGCCTCAGTGTCCCGTGTTTCCGGATCATTCTCGCTCTCTATTGACTCCTTTGCACAGTACAGCACCCGGGCCTGTCGCTCAATCCACAGGCGCAGATGAGCACTATTGGCCAGAGGTGTCCAGAGTGCAGCGCACATCACTGCATGGGGTCATTTGGAGTATTTATGCCGGATACATATTAAACAGAGCAGAGAAATGGACAGAGAAATGATGGATTATACCAGGGGCGTGTCACAGTTTTAAACTTTCAAACTAAAGTTCAATTACAGGGATAAAAGTCAATTGATTTTAATTACAATGTCCCCTTTTAACCTCTTAACCCCCAGCTTTTCTCTAATTCGGCATTACCCAAATCTAAAGGTTTCAGCCTATAGGCCAGTGTCACGCCTCATTTGAAAGACCTACAAAACTGATCTAAACCAATCCATTTCCTTGCATTGTGGCCGTGTTATCGTCACATTTTTGTCACTTTTTTGTTGTGTTTTTGTCACATTTGTGCCACTTTTTCATCACATTTTTGTCACTTTTTTTATCAAATTTTTGTCACTTTTTATCAAATTTTTGTCACTTTTTGTGGCGTTTTTGTCACATTTTTGTCACTTTTTTCATCACATTTTTGTCACTTTTTTATCAATTTTTTTTCACTTTTTGTGGCGTTTTTGTCACATTTTTGTCACATTTTAATCAAATTTTTGTCACTTTTTTGTTGCGTTTTCATCAAATTATTGTCACTTTTTCATCAAAATTTAGCCACTTTTTCAACGTTTTCACTTTTTTATCCAAGAAGCTTCTAAATTTGGGTAAAGCCGAACTGGAGGAAATGTGCTCGGTTAAGGTGGGGGTTAAGAGGTTAAAGTTAATATTTGATTCTTTGATGTACAGTAGTCCTATATGATGAAATTCTCTCTCTCACCATCCATAGTTTTATCATGATTGTATAAACTGTTGTAGTGTCAAAGTTGTTATCCTACTTTTGACACATTAATACCTGCTCAGTTGATTATAGATACAAGATTTGGATTCAGTATCCGGGTTTTGATTAGATCTGTACGAAATGCATAACTAGATGGTAGAATGGTATCCAGGTCTGTTTTGTATATTGAAAGAAAACGCTAATGATGCAGATGTGTTGGAGCGCCTCAGTCATAGACCATAAACCACTGGAAATACCACCTTTTCAACAGCAAATTCCCTTCGATATATATGTTTTTAATTTGACCGTAATAAGCCCCTTGACTGAAGGGGGTGAACCAGCAGATGAGCCTCGGCAGCAGCGGGGGAGGATTGTGGATGGGTGGATAACCACAGACCACAGCGGGCGTGCTCTCAAACTCCGGCCCAGTCCCAGTGCACACGCGGCCCGGGCACATTGTTCCGCATAAACCCAGACACTCAGGGCGAGCCGCGGTGGGCAGGAAAACTCTCCAAAGACGGCCATTATTCTGTCAGAGGAGAATAAATGAAAAAGTGGGGTGATATTAAACCCATATGAGGCCGCGTTAAGTGCCAAGTGGTCAATTCTAGCACATGGTTGTCATTCGGCGTAACCTCACGGCGTAAGGGAGAGAAAAGCAATTGTACAGCAGTGGCTTTTTGGCATTGTGTACGGCTAATCTAAAACATGACTCTCAGAACAAGCAATGGTGTGGCAAAACAGTGAGATCATGTGCCTTTTGTTAGTAGGGAACAAACTATGTGTGAACCAGTATTAACTCAACAGTCCCGCCCATCTTCTTCCCCACCCTGACTCCGGAATAAACGATTATCAGAATTAAACCTCACTCTTTATTTTTGTTTAAACTCCTTATAATCATTATCTGAAGCAATGTTTCCCCCTTCACTGAAAATATGTTGACTAATTCCTAATACACTGCACCAACACTAACAGGAGCCAGAATGTTGATGTAATCGTCTGTTCTCTTCATCCATCAATGGTCATAATGTCTTGCTTGACCAAAAAACAAAGCAAAAAAAGGAATAGAAAGAAAGAAAAGGCCATGTGCGTGTTTTAACACTGTGTACGCTGTAATACAAGCTGACTTTTTTGAACAGTGCTTAAATAGTTGTAATTAATTGTCCAGTTTAATTTCCCGAGGCAGTCCGGTCTCTGGAGGACTTAATTAGTGCCAGAAAGAGCTGCTATTCACATGGAAACATTTTACAATAATATCAATAGAGCTACATCATGTCGCCCTCTGATACAAATGTACAAGTGTTTAAGCTTACATCCTCTCGTAACCTAACAACGGAGAAATTCTTAACTTCATATCAACATTGTCACCCTTTTTTTTCACATAAAGAGTACAAGTAAAAAAATAAAAAATAAATAAAAAATCACAAAAAATGCCGTCATGATGTCCATATTTATTTACAGAGACAAGATGAATGAATTTGAACTTTGTGGACCTTAGGGATTCATGGCAGACCAGAAACGCACTTGATGAATGTCGTCTAAGAAAGAAACACAGGCCATTGCATTCCACGTCTATTTGTTATCACGCTGCCTTCAGACACCGCGTCCAACCGGGGAAAATTGAAAAGCACACAGCCATGACAGCGGAACATAGCTCAGGAAAATGTAGCACGCCGATAATGAGCAACTTGTTGGCATAGTTTTTTTTTTTTTTTTTTTTTGAGTTTATAAAGTCGAATTTAGTAAACATATTTCATGTTCGAGCTGAGCCTTCGGGATTATTCATGGGGAATTACAGTTGCTTGTCAGGCCGCGGCGAGCAGATGCCACACTGTAAAATTCAATTTAAGATTACGTGAGGGTCTTCAGATTCCTAAATCCTATTTGGAGGGCCAGCATTAGTTCACTGGGTTTTATTGTGCGGGAAAAAGTTGTGGTTCCCGTAGCCGCCTTACTGGCGATGTTCAGTGATTTGTGGTAATTCCACAGATCATCATTGATTTTGACATCGCAGTTCATTTGTTTGGTAATTTGTGAAGTGCATTTGTCATTGTTTGCAGCTCCTCCTGAAGACACAACTCCCTGGATAACACTAATCCCAGGCAGATAGAATTGTGACTAATGCAATAATTAGCTTTTGGCACCAACTACGCCAGACATTGTATACAAAAGTTTAAGTCAGTGTGAACCTTAAACCAATGCGTTGCTGCTAAGCTCTTTACATTCGTATGTAGCGATTTATGAACTATGTTTGAACTTTGCAGTTTTGTATGAGAAGCTGCTGCAGTTAAGTTAATCTTTAAAATAATGAATTTGTTTTGTTTATGTTTAACTATATATCATTAAAAAATGTTAATAGTTGTGCACTATAGTTACTATCTCTGACCATTCACCTTTGGCTGTGTCGGTATGCAGTACTATGACCATCAGTCTTTTCAAAGCAGTTTATTGTTCATTTTACACTAAGCTAAATTAATAATTAACAAACACATTAAAGCAGTACTAAGGAACTTGTTTACCTTAATAAATCATTTTCGTAGTCCCTCTGGGGTAATACAAGTGTTGATGGGATGATGGGGGGTCTTTCATCTCCCCTGGTGTCTCTGGCCAGAAAACCACAATTGCAACTTGCCTGCCTCCGGGTCGGAGCCACCAATACACACTAATGGAATCACGAAGAAGAAGCTAACAGGCTAACGGCAAAGCTAACTGCAGGCTAGCGCCACTTAAACAGTATTTACAGCCAAGTTTGCGTGAAAACAATTATCTCCATTGTGTAATTGGATGTACAATATCCCTCTCTCTCCTTTTGTCTTGTCTGTCAGCGTAGTATTTACTCTCATGGACAATTAATGAGTAAAACCCGCAACATGCTACGACACCTGCAGTGGCGCTTATGGCCTCTAGGGGAATGAGTTCCTTAGTACTGCTTTAAGCCTGGGTTATATTTGATCAAATGAAGAAAATGTTTCCGCTTCTGTAATACAATGTTGATCTAAATTGCTTTTGCGAGAGCTACTGGCCCCCAAAGTTGAGGGGAAATAACGTCCCTTTGTGATGAGTAACGGTTGACCTAAAAGTTTGCATCAGCCTGGTATTTTTTCCAGATTTTCAGAAATTATCTTCTCAGCAACCCTACATAGAGAACTGTTTAATAATGCCAACCGACTTTCCATACAACAAGCAAAGATGTGTTTTTTGCTTGCACTCATTTGCCTGCGCGCTCCGCCGTCCCCTCCCTGACCTTGCGCTGTGCTCCTCCCCAGCAGACATGTCCTCCCCCACCATGAAGAAGCCGGAGAAGCTGTTCAGCCCCACCTCTCCGCAGGACACTTCGCCACGACTCAGCACTTTCCCTCAGAGCCATCACCCCGGACTAACAGGTGTAGGACACAGTGGTGAGTATCCCGCCGTAGACACACACGCGCCCCCACAAAGGCACGCACGCAGCACACGCAATCTCCATCCGCCCACTTAGAGACACGGACCCACTTCTCCTGAGCTAAGCACTTGAGGAAATCCATCTCAATACTCCATTTAGCCGCATCGATCGATAGTGAGGTCTTTACTTAACGCTGCCTGGTTCTATTGCTCCTCCTTGTCCCGCAGTGCATTGTGTCATGGTTTGGTCCTAATATAGCCCGTGGTTCCATTTTGGGTTCTGGTTCATCCCTTGTATCTGAAGTTTTCAATAGGTAGTCATCTGAAGTAGGTTGTTTTAAATACTTTTGCTACATAATTCTTTTTATATCATTACGACTACTACTCCTACAAACGACAGACCCAGTTTGCACCAATAAATGCCAACAGACTTTTCCTTAGCTAAGCATTTGAAGGAATCTATCTCAATTCCCCGATTCCCCCTCACAGATCAATAGTGACGTCTTTACTTAAACTCTCTCTCTTTCTCTCTCTCTCTGTTGCAGTTATATCGACGAGGAGCCCACCGCCGCACTCGCCGCTGCAGTTCTCGGCCTCCACCATCTTGCCCCCGGCGCCGTCACCGTATTTCTCGCACCCCACGATTCGCTACCCGCCCCACCTCAACCCAGGGGACCCCCTCAAGAGCTATGTCCCGTCGTACGACCCCTCCAGCCCCCAGAGCAGCCAGGTTTGTCCAGTCTCCATCCTTTACAATTACATATATACTGTAGCCTATATTAGAGATGCAGCGCTCCAGCTTTTTTGCTATCGATACCGATACTGGGGTTTGAGTATCTGCCGATATCCGATATTTACAGATACCAAGAGACTTTCTTAAAAGTGGCTTTCTCAAGGGGGGGAATTTAATTGACTCTTTTCGCCATTTTAAGATCAATAAAGTCCTATTTCATTGTCATGATGTTACAGATCAATTGTCATATATCTATTGATAAACTCTTGGATAAACATTTAACAGGATCACTGGACTTTTCTACACTAAATATCCTTGGGTATATGACAGGCTTTAGGTTACATAAATATAAACAACTCAAATAAAGTGATCTGATCATTACAAATATGTTAGATCAGTTATTTCTTAAACTAAAATACATACACTTGGCTTCAGCAGTGGCCGATTTATTTTATTAGGCTTCTTTAAGTATTTCTACGTGTTCTGACCCAGCCTTGATTATGTCTGTGTACAGAAGATTACTCAAGTACCTTAATTGAAGACCAGCCGTGATTAGTTTTTGTTAGCATTAGCATGCTTCTGCTAGCTTTAGCATGCTATTGCTAACCGCAGCATTTTGCGCTGCGATTAAAAATACATTTGCGAATGTTAAAACTAACTAAGCGATTACATTCTCTTGGTTCTTAGCTTTACAGTGATATACAGCATGCCCATATTCACTTAGATTTAGGTGGTAAAAGTTGGTATTGGTTCAGTATCGGATAGTTGTAGCTGATACCTGATATCGTATTTTTCCAGTATCGTCTTCAGTATCCGATACCAATATCAGATCAGTGCATCCCTACTGTGTATCCTTGAAAATCACAGATATTATGTTTTCTTTATGTTTTAAGTTCAAAGTACTAACCCTGACTCTTGCTACTTTCTCTTCAGTTAGTA
Source organism: Neogobius melanostomus (assembly GCA_007210695.1). Taxonomy (NCBI): domain Eukaryota; kingdom Metazoa; phylum Chordata; class Actinopteri; order Gobiiformes; family Gobiidae; genus Neogobius; species Neogobius melanostomus. The sequence continues at coordinate 10,207,577 of VHKM01000042.1, forward strand.
GTATTTTTTATCACCTCTACATCCTCTCCTAAAAGGGATATGACACAATGATTTACAGCAAATGTCTCAAATCACTTAAAAAAAATAAAATAAAATCCCTTTTCACCTGCTGTGTCTTATTAATTACTAAGAAATACCTGATTTACATTAAAAAGCGCTTGAATCAGAGTATCTTTCTTCCACCACTGGTAGAGTATGCATGAGCCAGCCCGCCCCGCAACTTAAGCGGCTGAATTTGGCACGACTTCTATGGCCCGCAGTAAGTTCACTCTTATCTAGTTGGGCTCTGCTCCCATCTGACCTCAAGAGATTCGAGATTAGATAAATTACTGCATGTGTTTTTCATTTATTTGTTGTGTTGCGTTCACAGGCAACCGACAATCCTCTTTTTGCTTTCGGCTCCTGGTCACATTTCTTATTATAGCCCCGACTGCAAATAGCTTTTTATTTAACGCTCTGCCAAATTATATAATGGAGGTATGAAGAGTAGGAAGCTCGGCGTGCAATTTTTAAGTTATAAAAATATATTAACTTGAATGGCTTACAAAACAAAAGCAGGTGTCACGCCTAAGTGGTTTTAAAAAAGGAAATGAGCGTGTTTAATGTACCGGTTGGCTCCCGATGAAGGCACTCTTGGCAAGGAGCATCGCAGTGTCTGTAGCCAAAATAACTCCATAAAAAAAACTTGCAGCGCTTTTCCATCAAACTTTCTCTCAAGACATATGCTTGAATTTTACATTGGGGTCTTTGACTCGTAGTTGATTCATGGTTTGTGAGAAAACTGTTTTTATTGGTAAATTTCAGCAAAAAATAAATGAACAATGTTATGAATGCTGTGAATGACGCTGAATCACATTCCCAAGACACATTTCCCCTTTGTGGGTTAAGGATGTAGCTTTAGCTTACTTTACTGTAATGTTTCAAATAACCTAAACAAAACAGGATGATCTTGGTTTAGCATTCATAGCATTTTCTCATGTGCTCTGTAACTTTTGGCAAACAGTCAAGTGGGGCAAAACTGGCCTGGATTCATAACAAAGAATCAGGTTCAAAATATTCCCCTAAAACATTTTTGGCACAAGAATCTGTGGACTATGATTTTAATATGACATCGTAAGTAATTAATAATAGAAAGGCCAACCTATGATTAGAGCGTCATCATTATTAAGTCGTTGATGGTTGAAGCATTTCACACTGACGTCTCCTTCTGACACCAAATCACTCTACACTGTGCTTAATAAAAGGTTTTCAGCTGAGTCTTTGGTTCCCAAATTCATATAGAAACAGGAAAAGCGAGTGACGTACTTGTGGTTACTGCTGACCTTATATTTGTGAACCACTACTACGGATGAATATGTTGTCGGAAAATGATTATTAGAGTATGAGATGCTTTAACCTAGTTATTTTGGGTGTTTTAAGTCAGCTTAACATGCACCATGCTGTAGTTCTCACCCTTGAATTACCAAGACACACCGATTAGTTGGGAAGAAGCTAGCTAATAACTAAGTACAGTATTTCACTTATTCAGTATGGTACTGGTTTGCATGTTAAAATAATATGTATACATATAATTTGGTATCAGTTTTACATTGAATGCCCAACCTGTCTTCAACCTCTTTATTCATTCGTATACAAGGCTCCATGCGCCTACATTAATAGTCAATAAAAGTCTCTTTCGTTTAAAGTACGGTGCACTTCATTTGACTTTTTAAGCCTCTCCTTGTGACACTGAAGAACTGTATATTTGCTCTTATAAAATGCTCATGGCAAGGGTTATGCTTCATTCCCAGGCTTGCATTTGCAGTCAACAACCCATTGACTCCCCGAAGAAGTATTGCTCTTGCGGTCACACGTGAACGGTCGTACTGTATGGAGACATTGTAGTAAATCATACCGCCGGGAGCTTATTTTAAAACACAATCTGGGCCCGGCGGAGAGGCAGCGCTAGTGCAGCCCGCCGTCTGCATAGATGAGAGCGCGCTGTTATATTTATGTGCGTTTTATATCCCCACTGTTCTCACTGTAAACAAAGGGGCTCGTAGACGGTTTTCTTACCCAGCGCGGGGAGCTCGCGGTGCGGGTAAGAGGACGGGGAGAGGAAGGGGGTGGCTCGGGTTCTCCGCGGGGAATGATAAAAGCTGGGTCTCTGCTCTTGTGCAGAATTAACCGGTTGTGTCCCGGTTTACTGCCTGTAGTCGTGGCTTGGCGGAGTTTTTAGGTCCTGATTCAGGTCCAGGTTTTGCAACTGTTTTTGTTCTGGTTTAGCCCGAGTTAGAAGTGGTATATCGTGGATTCATGTTTAGTCTTTGTTTGGCCTTGTTTAATCCTGATTTAGTCCTGGTGAAGTGCTTGTTTAGTCCTAGTTTAGCCTGTCAAACCGTAGTGGAGCAAAACCAGGAAGATCCTGCACATTTATTGGTCTAAACTCTGCCTCTACAGCTGCATATCTTACAGCAGGCCTTTTTTATGAGCGCAAACCCAACATGGCAACTCACTCCAATAGCCTCTCGTCTCAGCCGTTATTGAGATCTGACCGGCCCTTTTGCTGGGGCTCCTCGCGAAGCTGCGCCTATTCTAACACAGCGAGGAGACCAGCGAGGGAGCAAGAAGAAAAAAAGGGGGGATCGGCGGCAAATAACTCAGTGCTTAATAATCCGGTGGACGAGTGCCAGGATGTTTTTATGCTTGCTTTAACCCAGATTATATTACACTCTAATTAAACATTCTATTCACATCGGCGGGAACCCTGCGGACACAATTCTCCCCCCCCGAAAAAAAGGCCTGTTTGAGTTTTGAACTTGAAAATGGACGCCCCGGCCAGAGCCCAGCCGCCCGAGAGAGTTAGCCCCCACTAGCTTTTCTTTATTTCTCAGTCCATATATAAAGTCCCATTGCCTCCGCCGGATCTGCACTCTCTCACATTCACCCCATTGTACTCGCTCGCACTTTTTCTTTTCACGGCCCGGCTCCTCTTAAATTCCCTTTATGGCCGACATTAAAATCATTGTCTAAAATCATGTAGGAAATCCATTGTTGCCCCCTGCCCCCCCGGGTTTAAGTAATAACTGTGACAGAGTCGGGCCACTAACAATCCTTTATTCACTGTAAGCTGTCCACTCACCTTTTGTTGCTCATTTGAAGAGGGGAAAAGCAAAATAGAAAGGAAAGCGCTGAGCCTTGTTAAACCGCATTTAGTAATAACTCCGCATTATGTAATAACAGTTCATGATGTCCACTTCATTGTGTGATAAGCGCACATTTTGTAGTAAATTATCTCAGTGCTTTTGGCAACTCAATTTGTATTAAGCACTAAAAAGTGGGATTTGTCAGGTTTGCTTCATGTTGAGATTTGCCTGATTCCATTTTTACAAGCTTGTAAACATGAGACTCTGGGACTTTGCTGTTCCTTTGAGACAGTAAGTTTTGGCGGCAGACTAAACCAGACGCATCTATTTTGATTTGTTTTGTTTTTTTAATCTCTAACTTTCAGGTGTCTTAAATCTTAAAATGCAATTCGATCTTGACCGTTTTGGCTCGAAATTGACATCGATGTGGCATTTAACTTAAACCGTACATACCTTTGCTCATGTGAATGTGTTCATTCCCCTCTCACAGCCGAACAGCAGTGGTCAGGTGGTTGGAAAGGTCCCGGGACACTTCACCCCAGTGCTGGCCCCCTCCCCTCACCACGGCGCTGTCCGACCCGTCTCCCTCTCAATGCCCGACACCAAGCCTCCAATCCCACATCCACAGAAGGTAAGGCACTAATTCTTTTAAAATTAGCCTGCAGAAACTTTAAAAAAGGATAACATTTGGTTTGGATTTTATGGCAAATCTTGGCTTTTCCTCCTTTCGAATATATTTGAACACATACAGCATCTCTCCGCAAACTACCAAAGCAGGGAAGAAAGATCTGTTTGGCATTGAAATTGATATCCTCCTTTGCTCCACAGGCTACTCAGCCCCTGGCACCCCGACGGCGAACCGCTTTGTGGGCTTGAGCCCTCGGGACCCTGCCTTCCTCCACCAGCAGCAGGTGAGCCCCCCAGCAAATACTCTGTACCCCCCCCCCCTCCCTCCCTCCCGACTTTCACCTCTCCTCTTTTCATTTCTGTCTTTCCTCCATATCAAACCCCTACACAGCCCCCAGCCCCAAAGCATCAACATGTATAGGTTACAATTAGCACTAAACTTAGGCTATTTCTGCACATTTCCATCTGACAGCAAACCAATGCCAAATCAATACGAAATGCATGTTTGTATGAGGAGTTTTCCCATCACATATTAAGCCTTTTGTTTTCATTTTAGTCACATTTTACACAGTCTCCCAAGTTTTTACACTGCAACTCAGTGTCAAGGTCGAGTCAAAGTAAAGGATCGAGGTGTGAGGAAGCACATTATTGTTATGCGTCCACAGCTAATAAGACAAATGGGACATGTGGGCGTCTTTAACTGCGTAATGTGCTCAAGTCTTTCATCTGAACTGACTCATACTGTAGTTTCACACATACGCACACTTTACATTGAGCTTTGCTGTCGTTTTGAGGGAACAATATTTGGACACGGCATGAAGCAGGTGTTGCAGATTGAGTGTTTTCTTGTTCTACTGGTTGTGTTCATGTGTTGTCATAGCAGTCTAAAGATTGTAGCGATACTGAGTCTTTACTAAGGCTGCACGGTATGAACAAAATCTCAGTCAGCTGGAAGATTTTGAGATAAATTGTGGCTTCTCGAGATATGGATATTGATATTGCGATAATGCAGCCTTTGTTTTTACTGTTAAATTGAATCTACAATAGTAAAAATCCTTGCAACCAGACACATCCTAGAAAACAAACTCTTATGTGAAATCACTTAATTCATTTTTCTCAATGAGTGGTCGCCTTATAGAGTCAATCAGGGGCAAGTGTTGTCGATTAAAAGGACTTCAGGTCACAAGTTTCTAAGGGGAAAATATTTGTGATATATATCGATGTGAAGATTTCTTTCAAATATATCCGGATTTCGACATCTTCAAATCCGTGACGCAGCCTATCGCCGAAGTTTATTGTAGGGATGCCTGTGTGCTCGTGAGGTTAGCAGGGTTGCGGTGTTGTGGGACGGGGGAGAAAGTGCGCCCCTCCCCTCCTTATTGAAAGCGCTGGTCCCAGGCCAAGGCTCCTCCAACCACAGCTAATTGAATGCATCTGCACGCGGCTACATAATTATGGCTGGGTCTCTCCTCAGCGTCTCCTGGCTTTTTTTAATGCTTAGTAAAAAATGACAAAGCTGCCCTCTGTTTCCTCGCTCCTCTTTCTCTCTCAATTTTTCTTGATTTCATTCTGTTTTGGCTTTTCTTTTCCCATTTGTCCTCGGAATGGGAGAGCGAGTGTGACGTGTCGGTGCTTTTAGTGTTTGTTAATAGAATGGCTATTTTCTAAGGGAAGGTGCCACGAGCTAAACAGATCATAATGCGTTTTAAATGAGGGAATTAACGTTAGAATAGAACATATAAAAATCTGTACATTTTTGACAACTTACTACAAACATGTACCTAATATACGAGCTGTTGACAAACAAAGCATACAGTATGTTATAGAGTTAGAAATCGAATGTTATGTATTCATTCATTCATTTTTGACATTTTTGAACAAATGATAGAATGCTGCTTTTGTCGCTAAACTTAACTTAGTATGTCACTGATGGAAGCGCTGATGGAGTGGAGGAGAGTCCGGCTTCTCTTGGCTGCGGCCGCAGTTTGTCTTGCACATTTTATAGCAGCTCTGCAACTTCTTTCAGCGGGGCACAAAGTGACTACACAAGAGCCGCGGCCTGTAGAGATCTCCCTCCAAACACATGCCTCTGGGAGCACAAGGCCTATTTGTTCCACATTCAAAATCTAAATTGTAGAGATATTAATAGCAAACGCTGAATATTTAACGCTCTTTTTTTACTATTCGTTAAGAAACATTTAAAAAGCCCCTTTTTTCTTCGATTCTGGCTCAAAGCACAAACTGAAACGCATGCTCAGGGATCTCTAATCTACAGCGCTAAACTATATCTAACAAAAAAAGTTTGCCAGTGAATTTTATTTGTTACACTACATACAAAATACAGTATCCCACAGTATCCCATTATTGATATTTTCTGTGACAGACAAGGCTGGTCAGAATTTTTGAATTGGCCTGGAGCGCCCTCTGCAGGCCGTAGTGAGAACGACACATTATATAACCATGAAAACAAGCGTTCACTTTCAGTTTAAGGATCAACACTTCAGGGCGTGGGGATTTTCTTGACTTGTTATTGCCCCGTGCTGTGTCTCGGTGAATAGATGCCCTTGTTTGCTCAAGTAAGTCGACCTGTATGCTCGCAGATCCATCACGCCGCTGTCTGTCGCGGTCGTTGTGGTTTCTGGGGTATGATTTAGCCCCGTCAGATCTGGCCCAGCCCCTCGAGACTAAACACTGAGCGCGCCGTCTTTGTCCCCGGCCCCATGGCAGCTGTTTACTGTATGGAATATGAGAAGCTTATTGACTCTGTGCTGGTCTCCAACTGAGATGAATGCTGTACACAATGCAAAAATGTCTAGGTTGAGTGTGGTACGGTTTAACACTGGGAAAGGGAAAAGAATAAAGGCAGAAGTTCTCAAAGCTTGGATTGGTCACTGCTGGAACCATAAAGATCTGTTTTATGATGGTTAGTCCTGGATTAGTTTGTGCATGTTAATAAAGTCCTGGTTATAGACAGATTTTATTAATTGGTTTTGTTCTGTTAGTCCTTCGTGGGTCTTGGTTTTGTCCTGGTTTAGTTAAATCATGGTTTAGTCTTGCCCTAGTACTGATTACTTGTCAAGTCCTTGTTTAGATCTGGTTTAGTCATTTTTAAATGGTTGGATTTTGTAATTTCCCGGGAAAACGGTCAATTTTTCCATCACTCTGTCCTCGTTTAACCACAGCATTCAACTCTATTAAAATAACTAACATCCCGCTAATCACTCGCGTCTTTGAGCACCACTTATTTCAAAATCTCACACCTCTGAAATAGAAAATCGCCTATAGATCGCTCTCTCGCGCAAGTCAGAGTAAGCCAGCTCGACCCACCACCACCACCACCACCGCCACCGCACGCTTCCACACCTGCTCCGCCATTCCCAGGCAGCCCAATGTACCCACCATTCAAACCCTCTCCTTGGTTAACCCCTCCTGGGAATGCCACCATCCAGCATTCCTCAGGGAGAGATCCGTGATCAGATGTCATTTGGTATTATCTAAGGAAGAATCCTAATCCGCAATCTGCCCGCATCTGTTTGCTAACGTTCCCAGCAACGTTCCCTGTATTTTTTTTTCCCTCACCCCCCCTTTTTTTTTTTTTTCCCACTGCCTGTGCCACTCTGATGCCAGCGGACAGATGGCAGGGCCCTCGAGGAGCAGTGGCATGGAGCGTCTGGCCCAGGCCGCGCTTTTGTCAGGCGGCAATAAAAAGACGCAGGATACTACAGAGCGCATTGTTTCCCATACACTTTTATTAGCCAAGTGTAAAGATTGATAAATAGAGGGCTCAGAATCTGAAGGGTGTATTGTGTAAATATACAGTGCTTTGAACAAAAAAAAATGAGTAGAATTTTTGGGAACGTACTTTGGCCGTGGGAAAAAGAATTGCGTAGCTTGAGACCACTGTTTAGATATTGAGGAGTATCAGTAATATTATGTTGAGCATTTTTTACACGAGATACCAACTTGACTCGGAAAAAAATAAATACAAGCAGAGGTCTAAACCTTCAGGTGCTTTCACCAATTTTGTTTATTTTGTATAACAATACATCAATCTTCTATGACAGTAATTCACAAACTTTTTCTTTTTTATACGCAAGTCACAGACTTGGTGCCGTAACCCGAAAAAAGTGGTCCAAACCAAACTCGTCCGGTAGTTTTCGATTTTTCTTTCTTCGAAAAGTATACAGTAGTTTGCCAGGTTGGAGAAGGGTGTTGCTGCCAACCTCTGTCCAAGGCTTTCTACTTTGACACAGTGCTGTAGAAATACCTCAATTCCACCTAAAATAACACTCAAACCCTTCGAATTGAACCTCTTAAAAAGCCTAATAAACCCCACTACAAATGTCCCTTTCCAATCCAGCTTCTAACAACAACATCCCTGAATGTAAGTACAGCTTAAGCAGGCAGCCACCGAACGTTTCCCCGGCGGTGCATCTCCTGCAGGTGCTTGCAGTTAAAAGAATCGCCGTCTTGACCGCCGCAAATGGTGTTGAATATTCAGCTATATCTGATTAAGTCCCTCTTAAGAGCCTCAGCCAAAAAAAAAAAAAAAAAAAAAAAGAGAAATGTCCGCCCGCCCGCCACCGCGCAGAGTGCTAACAGTGCAGTTTCAGCCGAGGCGCATTACTAAATGAATGTGTAGCTCATAGGGCAAGGTTAGGTGAGCCGCTCTCATCTGGATTGGCGACACGTGCGTCCGCATAATGCATGTAAAGGAGGACGCCGTTTTGTATAGCTTTTTGTTGCAGTCATTTGTAATCCCGGAGCTTTTCCTTAAGAGCGTGGTTTTTCTTTAATGTATGAGCGTGTGCGTGCGTGGATGCTTTAACTTCATTGTACTTTGACCCCCCCTAATCAATAAAAAACAGTTAGCTAATGAAAAAAAAGAAGCGGGGTATGCTCCAGGGTATATGTCCTGAATGTAGAAGTGCACTTATAGAGAAGCTGCGGTTTATCGACGGGCTGCATGCATCCAGCGGATTGCATGGCTTCAGTGGCTAACAGAAATGCACTCACACATGTCCTGCCAAAACATACTGTAAAGTAAAAGCACTCACTTCCTCTAACTAACTAACCATGTCTTGCCTTTCCAGGTAACCAGAGGTGGAAAGTAATGCATGTTTAGGAAAGATGATGATCAGTTTTGAAAGAATAAATTCTACTTTCTACTAGTACAGGAGTTATTGCAGACAGATTATTGAAACATTACTTTACATACATAGACATTTTAGTCGTAACAGTAGTTGCAGTAGTGTAAGTAATTGTTGCCCTTGGCTTAGACAGAAGTCAAAATTACACCCAAATAGTTGTAGATGTAGCACTACTAGTCTAGAATAGTTGCAGTTGTAGTAGCTATTGCAGCATAAGATACTGTAATTAAAATAGTTACACTACGTCAAAGTACTAAACATTCAATATATGTACTTCTCCTTAACTTCATAATAGTTCAGAGTAAGAATACTATTTCTCAAAGTTTATCTTCCTCCACCTCTGGCCCCTCCGACTAACCGCATGCCCCTTCTTCCTGTCTGTCATTCCCGTGTTCATGGCCTTTTCCTTTGAAACTATCATCCATGTTCTTAACCCCATTCACTCACTGTGCAGTAGCTCCCCCCTTTGCATGCTCTTGTGTCCACTGTGAAGTTGTAGCGCTGTAATCTGAAGTGGAAGTTGTCTTGGCCCAGTGATCTGACCGCTAGGTTTCAATTGACAGCTGAGGAAGTGTGACTGGAGCGTGACTCAAAACGGCAGGCATTATGGCCCCAGTGCCACAGACGACACTTTGGGGATTACTTGGCAAAGGTAACGATTTCATTCTTTCACGCCCTCTCTGTGTCATATGCAACGTACATCCAAACATCCTGTCTGATTGTCCCTGAACCATCCCATACCTTGTTCATGTCAATGTGTTGTGTGGTGCTAATGTGAGTAGATAGATTTTAGCCTAAAGAGCTGTGTTGGTGCTCATTGGTGGTTTATGTAAAAAAAAAAAAAAAAAATCACCTCTTGCTTAGTAGATTAGTACTGTATGACCTTGAAGAAAAAAAACATTCGAAAAATAAATAAATATCTGAACAAGAAGTGCTTCAAAGATTTTTAATGGGGGTAGATGGTTGCTTTATTTATTGACATTTTACCATTTTGAGATCTACACCAACATTGTTTGCTCTTCCAAAACCAAATCATATAAGTCCAGTGCCTTGGTAGATGTATCTAAAGTGAAATAAACCTGATACATCGAACCAGCTGGATTTTCTTGAGAACGGGTATAGCTTGACTGTCACTCCCACAAGATGTAGAACACGTGACAAGATGTGACAGTGCTGAGGTGTTTGACATTTCCTCAGCCCACAATCTCTGTCACAGCAGCATGTTTGGTGGTCAAGAAAACCCAACTGGTTTGATAGATATATTTACTTTAGAGTTCCTAGTCCTAAGTCCAAAGCACCAGTCCTGTCCCACATTGGTACGAATTTGCTTTTGCCAAAACGTGGGCCCTTGTAAACTCTCTTTCCTCTGAGCAAGGTCACCTTCAGTTATTCTAGTGAATGGAGTCTGTAAATTTGGTCCAGCTCCCAAAATGACGAATAAAGTTTGGGATTGAATTGAACGATCTGGCAATTTGACAACCTATTGATACAAGGCAACAACGTCCGTACCCAAAACAAGTAACAAACGTAAACAAAACAGCACCACTACTAATGAACTTAACTGTAACAATAGAATGTGTACTCTAAATGCAGTATTTTCCCTATTGTTTTAGCATTACACTAACTGGGAATTTGATGTGAACGCACGAGTAATCTCTGTAGTAAATGTTTTATTTTGGCAACATCTTTCCCTCCCAAAGCACGGCGCTGTAATTAACAGACATGAGCTTGAACCAGCGTAGGTAAAAGAAGTCATCCCAGGTCAGTGCTTTCAAGCCACGTGAATGTAGTCTACAATTTAACAAGCTCAGTATTGTCTGAGTGGGAGTCACGCTTTACTCTCCTTAACTTAAACTCACACAAGGCCAACTCCCCCCCCCCCCACCCCCCCAACCCTCCTTTTTCTCCCTTCTCCTTATCCTCTTTCTTTCCTCTCTCATCCCTCTGTGCGAAGGAAAAACCTGAACCGGTTCACCTCCGCGCACACAGCCATGCCGTGAGCTGAGCTAAGCCCTTTTCCTGTTACGTCCCGCTCTTCCTCTTTCCCTGGAAGTGTGTGCGGACGTGTGTGGGAGATTGTGCGAGCGACTTTGCAAAACACACATAGCAAGCCCCTAAACAGGCCTCTTAATAGGCCAGTGGAGGTAGGAAAATGTCCCCCCAAAGCGGCCGAGGCTCCCCCTTCTCCCCAAGTAAACAGTACAGTATACGGTAATAACTCGCTATACGCAGTCTTCATGTTTATGACACATTTATTTATCTTATTTGTCTGATAAACGACTCCTAACATTTACACATTCAGATTAATTCAAGCTTGGAACTGGCACAAGCGTCGATTCAGTTGTGTGGCTAGAGAATAGCGTTTTAACTTGTTACAGCTTCTCAAAAGGAACGCTCTCTTCTGCAATTGTTTAATTTTATCTTCTTCTTTCATGTAAAATGATTGAGCGTGTTCAGCCGATCAGCTGGACCTCGGCCCCTTTATCTGGGCAGCCCTTTACCGGAGCGCTCCTCGGTGCTAGCCCCCTAAAATAAAAACTCAGCCAGACCTGCATGTTGCCATTGTGCAGGAAATGGGTCAGCAATCCATTAAGATGCCATCAGATAATCTAATTTAGGGAGCTAATCCTTAAACCAAGTGCGCTGTACGCTGCGGCCCGCGGTGTGCGCTCACAGAGGGGGCAGAATTAGCCGGGTTGGGCAGGCGGACGGGGACAGCGGAGGCCAAGAGGGGAGAAAGAGAGAGAGAGGTGAGGTGAGGGGCGGCCATCTTGGGAAGGTTACCTAAGGAAATCCCATGATGGAGGTCATGTTGTCAGTCACGTCCTAAAAGTGCCCGGTGGAGAGGGAGGGCGAGGCGTCACGTAAGGACAAAAGGAAACGCAAGTTATCAGTTTAAGCGGAAGGAAAATCGCTATAAAACATTTGTGTGTAAACTGAAGAAAGACTCAGGACTACATTTGAGACCAATTGCAAAGTGCTCCACATGTTCAGATCAAATGCTTATTTTATATTGAAGATTGTCTTTAGAGTCTGGGAGTAAAAGCTTGTAATGAAAAGGCACTTTATGTACGTCATGTATCAAAAAAAAAAAAGCCTTTATTTCAGGTGACAATACATCTTTATTGACATTATTATTATGGTTTAAAAGCATAGCAGCCCTTTTTCATCATGCTCTCCTAATTCAAAATCATTTAGCTTTAAAAAAAAAAAAATTCGTTAAACTGTAAAATTTGAAATATAACAAAATGTATTTTAAATATTCATAAATGTGTATTTTCTATTAAATTACCTCAAAAAGAGTCGGGGCCAAAGTAATTTTAATTTCTGTAAAGCTTGTTCTATAAATTTCTTGTATAAATAGCCAAGTCAATTTAAAGTAGACAACTAATATTAATTCAGGAAATGGACTCGGGCATATTTGCTTTTCATTAAAAACAAAGGGAAAGGGTGAATTAAATTAAACATGAGATTACGTATACACAAAAGTATTCAAAAAAAAAGCTGACGCCCCCGTGTGTGGTCACAGCTTGTTATTTCAACATCCTAATTACCACTGATGGCACCATTTGTGATTCTCGAACCTTCGGGGCAGTGGCTCTTTCTTTGCTCTCGAAAACCCCTGACCACTGCTTTAAGTTACAAGACGTAGATTCGGAGCGACATCCATCGATCTTAACAAGATTAAAAGCGATGGTGCGGGCCGCGGCGGTCACAAAGGCCCCGGCGAGTGCAGCTTTTGTGTCTGTGTGGTCCCCCCCCCCCGCCCCTAAGAAACATAAGCCATTACCTGTATAGGCTTTCATAAAACACAGTGATGTAAAAAAAAAAGGAGGAAGAACAAGCCAAAGGGAAATGTGCTGCCCCTGTCCCGATCTGAGCTCTCTTTGTTCGGGGAAGGTAGGAAAAACTTAATCTCCCGTTTCCTGTCCGATGATTTTTGGCAGGACGAGAGCAGCGAGGGAGAGGCTGGAGGGAGAGGAGTGTGAGGATGGGCCCTGCAGGAAAACGCTCCGGATTAGACCGGAGGTTAACTCCTTATATACTGAAAATCTTAGCAAACTTATACCGTGTGTGTCTTAGGTTATTTTGGGCAATGTATTCTGGCTCACTTCTTTTTCTTTTTTTTTTCTTTTTGGCACAAGACATTGTTATGCCGATTTGCCTGAAGAAAAATATACAGTTTATTTTAGGTGTTTTTTTGCTTGCATTTCAATCGACAGATCTTGCTTTTTGTTCCATTAGTATATAGTAATCACCTTAAGCTAAAAGTATTGATTGCCACAAGGGTCCCAGTTGTGCAGGTGAAACTGATTTTATGCTTAACATTTTTGGGGAAAATTGTACTTTTTAGCTTAACTAGTTTTAAGGGCATAAAATGGACCTGCTTAAGACTCATAGGCAGGTCATCAACACCTTATAGCAGTATTGCAAAATGTTTCAGTTTCAGACTATGCAAGGAAAAATGCTGGTCTGCCATAGCCTTATTGACACTTACTAAGACTGTAAAAAAAAAAATTACAAATCCTTTTCAAAAGAAACTAATAAAATGAATATTTAATTAACATAAAGCCCAATGTTAAACACGCTTCATATTTGTATTCATTTGCTCCTACTAGTGCGACAGGTACTCCCAGCAGCGACTGGCTGTGAAGGGGAAAGGGTGTAGTAGGTGGCATTGCAGGAGCCCTCAGATGAGAGCTCACTGGGGGCCCTTTCGCAGGACCGGGCGGGTATAGGAAAGGGGGGGGTAGTGGGGCTAATTATCTGACATCTACGTAGCTCTGCCCGCACCCCACGGGAACAACATGCCGTTTGTTCGCCACTTGCGTTTTCAGTTAGCACCGTTGCAGCGCCGGAACAATCAGTGTGTTGTTTTGCCATTAGCGTGAGATGAATAGGGATGGGACAGCTTTGTGCGAGGGTGCCCCCCGCCCCCCCACGCTGCACCCCCCACCCCCCTTTGTCAGCGCCACGATCCCACAACCCCTCCCCTGTGTTTTTTTTTTTTTTTTTTTTTTACCCATCGCAACCCCCTACCACCAACATCACCTCATCTACAGTCAACACCACTCTCCATACTTTTCTATGCATAAATCTGTGTCAAATTATCTTTATATCCGAGCGAAAGGAACACCTGTGGCTCAGGAAATTACAATTACATTGGAAAGTCAATAGTCTAATTTTAAGTCCATTTTAAAAGTCAGTTCATACCAAGTGAGCTGTATTTTATTACCATATACTTGACTTGTTTTTCCAACATACCAAAGACCCACAATACCAGGGGCTAAAGAGCAGCATGTGGCTCTCAAACAGATCACTTTATGAGATCCTAATTATTGCATAAAATCATGATGACATAAAGTCTTTGTCTTGTAATTGTACTGACTTTTCTTGTCTGTTTTGTCTCTCTTCTTGTGCCCCTGCAGTCCTGGTACCTGGGCGAGCTTAGTTCCATTCCAAGTGTCGAACGGGACTCCGATTCTGCCAACAAATGTCCACCAGAACTACAGCATAAACATCATTGGTGAGCCACTGGTCCAGGCCGAAACTGGGAACTGAACACACACGAGGCTGGATTAGGAACCCCCCTCCCCTTTCCTCCCCCTCCGCCCCTTCAGAAGGTGGACTGGTCGGCCCGGGATGGTGGAGAGTTTGTGGGGGGGGGGGTGTTTCATTTGGTGGTGCTACGCAAGCACTACAGATGTCTTCAGCCATGGATGAAACCAGCAAGCAGTATATCCACGCTGCACAATCTCCACTCCCCCTCTAGTATTTTCCTTTGGTGAACCCTGACCCCCAGACTCCCCGTGTTATTGGGCCGTGAAGAGCAGAGCTGAAGCAGGTGGAGGAAGAATCAGAAGCTTCAGGTCTGATGTCTCCTGGCCCCAACCATCCACACTTCCACCAGCCACCAGTCAGTCGTTGTGTGCAGGACTTTCAAACCCATTCAAATACTGTGATGTATAGATGCCTTAATGTTTATTGCATGACACTCTAGTCTCTTAGTGGTAATCTTTTCCATGTCGAGGGATGTTCATTGACACAAGTGAAGGGGGCGGTACAACCTCTGGCTGGTGGATGAGACTCAGTGTCTCACTGTGTACCCATAGGAACAAACATGTGAATTCAGAGTGTTCTTCTTCCGTTTGATTTCTGTTTACTGTGATACGACTCTTTGTTCAGACAAATGTGTTGTTTATTCTTTACTTCAAGAATTAATGTAAACACGGAAAGAGTTGAGAACTCTTGATGCGGTTTTCAAAAAACACTAAATGCTAGGCCTGAGATTGGACCCCTCATAAAAGAATTTCTCCTTTAGAAAAGGACTTAAAAGCAAAAATAAGGAATAGAGGCAAGTGCAATTGAATTTTTGAAGAGAAGCTATCAGTCTGTCAGCCCTAAGACTCTAAAGCAGGGGGATACTTATTAAACTGTAAAATGTTTATGAAACATACAAATTAAATTTCAGTCACCTGTCCGTGTGCTCAAAGAGAAAACATCAAGGCCGAAGGCAGGCACTAAGCTACCTGTTCAGCAGCACTTCTTTCTAATGCTTCCCATCAGAATGGGGAGCTCTTATTTATTTTTGAGGAAAATGACTAAACAGTAATGAACTGAAACACAAAGTGTGTAAAAATGACTTCACTTTTGATGCTACGATAAGATCAAGAGCATATGCATTTGGCCATCAGCTTCTAAAGCTTATGTTTACAGAATATAATATGGAATGCAAAGTATTAATCATGGACAATTCATGCAAATGTACAGTAAGCTTATGTGAAAGCTGCGCTATGTGCAAGGTTAGCCACAGTGGAGGAGGTCTGAAACTGAGACGTTATGAACCAGGTGGTGGCAAATCCCTGAAATCCAGAATTGTGCACGGCATGTTCACAGCCATTGCCTCTCGATCCTGACGTATTTATACAGGAAATCTCTCCAATATCTCTTAATTTGCACGATGACATATAGTCCACATTACGTGCCTTGCCTTTGAATATAGAGACATCACTACACTTGTTTTTGCTGCATTTATCATTATAGAAAAATTAACATTTTTATGATAAGAATTGTTTTGTACTCTGAATGAAATTGTTGATTTTTAACTTCATGTACTACTCTATCTCACAGTTACATTGCATATCAAGGCTGTGTATAGTTGCCGTTTGAAAGTTTGTAATCAACCAGCATTTTCAGTATTTTGGTGGTTTTTCTAATAACCTGTCATCTTTTTGTTTTCCTTTTATTTCAATGCTCATTTTGTTCATCTTCCAGTTACTATTGTGGAGGGTGGATTCAGAATTATGAAAATTATGCAATACCAAGTTTTGCCTATGTAGGTAGTGCTTATAGATGCGTCATTATTAGAGGCTAGTTTGGAGATAGACAATATTGTAATGCATTTATTTTGTTGATATTGTTGATTGTCGTTGTTGATGTTGATGATGTTGTTGTTGCCGTGGGTGATTTTTTATTTTTTTTTCCTTTTTATCGACCAAAGTGGGGACTGCTTTCTATGCAGTGCATGACAAGGTCTTTTTTGATTTTCTCTACAACAAATCAGCCCAACGAATGCGGCGAATCCAGAGTATTTGAATTAGGGAGGGATTTTTTTCATTTTACTTTTTATTATTATTATTATTATTAATATTAATATTAATTGATTGTTTAAAACGCACCCTTGGTCTTACTACGGCTGCAAAGTTACTGATTGGTCTACTGTGACACTTCCTCTAACTCTCCACTTGGGGTGCTAGCTCGCAACATTGATTCATTTTTTTTTAATCACAGGAGAGATGGCTTGACTTGAGTTCGACAATCATTTTGAGAATCAACTTTTTCCCCCCTCCTTCTTCTTCTTTCTCTTAAAGTCCCATTGTGTTCCCTATACATACAGATGGAAGACTATCGCCGTTCAATTTCGCGAATGCAATTTTCCCAAGTAGATGCCTTATAAACACTACAGTGTGGCCTGTGATCTGCGCAACAATCACGTACCGACGACTGCTCATGAGCGCTGTCCGAATCAACTACAGACAGCCTCTGGCACGCCTTTAGAAAAGAAGAAAAAAAAAAACGAGAAGTATTTTATAAGTAATAGATTTGTATAAATGTATATACGATATGTACATTATTGTATGTCAAATCCTGTTCCCCAGCAAGAACGCCCGATAGATGCTTAAATAGAACCCAGTAGAATCAAAAGCATAGCACTTAAATATAGCACATAGGCAATCATCATCGTCCCCCGTTATACCCGTGTCTCAACAATAAGTGGCTACACTTTAGAGTAACTCGCATTACTGTGCGTACTATGTGTGATGGTTTTCTGTCAGATGGCTTATAGGTAAGTGTTGGGATTTAGAATAAGCCCCCAGTTAGTGTGAATTATCCATTTTGTGAGCCTATAGCCTATTGCACATGATTGTAGAGGTTATTCTTGAGGTAAATGTGTGTTTATTACGTATTTATAAAGGAAAAGTTAATTATTTTCCCCCCTAAGATCGACAAAATGGATGTTGATGGCAATGTCGGTGCAGTTTTGCCCCTAGAAACCACAATATGCAATAGAACTGGAATTGATATGTCCAACCCTCCTAACCGTTTGCACTACTGTCCCACTAACCCACACATGTACGGTTCATCAGCGCACAATAGCGTCGAGTCATTCTAAAGTGTTGCCAATCTCTCAGGCGTACAGCAGGGCATTATTTCCTATGTATCAATCAAATGTGAAAAAAAATTCTTGACGTCTATTTTGCACTCTTTCCCTACAATCGTGAAAGAACACATCTCCCCCCCCCCCTCCCCTCGGAGAGTTAGCGGCGGCTCTCCCAGTGCTATCAAGAGGGCTACTACTTAACTTATACGAAGCAGGAAGTAAAAGTATTTCCCTCAAGTCAAGCCCAGTCTCTCCGTCTTCACCCTTTGTGCAGAAATACAATAGATTAAGCCACCCCGTCCTATGTGCACTGTTTTTGAAAATTGTCTTTTTATTTTTCATTTTTCTTTTGTGGATAGAATTTTGTGTAAGTGCTTTGCAGCCTTTGGCCATCGGAGACCCCCCCCCACTGAAGTGCATTGTCCCCGAGAGTGTGTGCGTGAGTGAGTGAGTGCGTGCGCGACGCGTGCGTGTGGAAACGTTGTCAGGGTCACTGTGTATTTGAATAGGAGCTTGTACATAAAGGGTAAATATCCTGGTTTGATCGCAGTTGTAGTAGTGGCAGCTTGAGCGAGTGAGTGCCTCTGACATTGAAACGAGTAAAAATGAGGGTCTTTCTATTTGAAATTAAAAAAAAAATAATAATGATATCCTGCCATATCGAAAGACAGGAGTTTGTACACTGTAAAACTTTGTCTCTTATAAGCCCTTATTTGTAAATCTTCCATTTTTGGGGAAAAAATGAGTCAGTTCCATTTTAGGAAATTTTGTGTTATTTTCTTTTTTTTAGAGGCTGGATTTGAGTTAGAACTCTCCAGATTTCCCTTAATATGAATTACTAGAGTCTAAAGTGTTTATGTTGTATTTGTAAAGTTGAAAAAACGAGGGGAAATCTATAGAAATTCGTGGAAAAACAGCAACAATGAAGGCTTTTTTTATTATTATTATTGGTATTATTATTTTTGAATCTAGTGCTTAGATATTTCCATGTGGGAAGCATAAGTATTTGAATCGTTGTTCTTTCATTAGTGTGGCCATAGCGAGTGATCTACTCATTTGTTGATTTTTTCATTTTTTTTTTTTTTCATTTTGGAAATGGGTGTGACGATGAATTCTTGTCCAACAAGACTTTTTTTTTTTTTTGTGGTGTGAGTGTGTTCTTGTAGCAGCTGGGAGGTGACGTCACTTGACCAGTAGAAAGGCCCCAGATTGCACCTTGAGGGGGGAAAAAAATGCGTGAAGCAGGGTAAAAAAAAAAAAAAAAACTGCAGTGACAAACGTCCTTAAAATGTCCTTTTTTTTTCTTTTTAAAATTTTCTATCAAATCTACTGCAACTTGGTGCGGTGCTACGCCTAATTTCCAATGTGACTCGCAAACAATGAGCCCAATTTGATCCTTAAAAAAAAAATGTCGCTCAGAATGATCAGTACATGCTGATTTTGCACTTTCTGTAAATTTGATCACATTTGAGGCAGGTGCTTGGGAAAAGGGTACTGTACCTTCCAGCTGGTAGTAACGTGTCAAGCATGTGCTACGCAGGTGTGAACGTCGGACGAGGCTCTAGAAATGTTAAATCAGTGTTCCACCAATCAGCTTCTTTTCTAGAGCCTCGCGATTCACAATGGCAACCTTATTTTGTTTTAAAATAAAAGTATTATAATGTCTAACAGGACGACTTTATGCAAGGAGGACCTGTGGCACTCATGCAATATGTATGAAAAAATGTCTACATGCAGACTTTAAATTGCTTTTTTTTTTCTCTATTTGTTCCTCATCTTCTTTGTACATCTAGCAATACGCCCACTTTGTTCCATGTACTTCTTTGGCTAGCTGCTAGTCACTTGGCATCAGGTTGTTCCTATAAAAACATGAAAACCAGCATTTTTACAGGATGTAACATTCACCAAAAGAAGACAAAAAAGATAGCAATGCAGTGCCTGTCCACGCTGTCCAAGTGTCTGTTGTAAATACTTGTAAAATGTGATGATTAACTTTCATATGTGACAAGAAAAATGGCATCACGCAGAACCGAATGTGGCATCTGGAAAATTGCTTTTGCTATTGTTAATTTTTGTGTGTGTGTGTGTGTGTGTGATTTTCTTTGGATAAAAAAATCAGTGTCCGCACACAATACCCAACATCAAGCTTGCTTAAAATTGTATTTCTGTTCATGGGGATTGGAGTGGATGCTACATGATAACGCTAACGGCTCAGTGAAAGGTGGAAATAATGTTTTTGTTTTGTTTTAAATAGAAAAAAGTCACCATTATTTTCTGCAGGGCTGACTTACTTTTTGTTTGGGGTCTTGTGGCACTTTTACTTCCCTCTGCGCACACGTGTATTTATGATGCAAAGGTGGATTATGTACAACAACAACAACAGCACCAACGAAAACGATATGTAAACTGTCTCCAGTAGTGATTGTAGTTACACTGCAATGTGTGCAAAGGTCTATGTATGTATCTGAATGTACGTTTTAGATGACTTTTTTGGGTAACGTTTTCTTTTCTTTTGTTTTTCTCTTTATCATTTACAGTTTAGGAGCCGCAGGTGTCCAATGTGAACTGTACTATAGTGAAGGCCTTGATATCCCTTCTTCTTTTATTGATTTTAGATACGCCATGCTAACATGGGCAAGCGCCTCCAAGCTGGTTACATTTGGTGCAGGGGCTAAAATTGCCACAAGATTAAAGTCAATGTAAATAATGGCTCAACTTTTTGTGATTGTTACTGTTATATCCAGCCTATACTGCTAGCAGCTGTTTTTACTGCAGTCAATTACTGGAAGTGGATATATTTCCTATGCAAAACTGTTTAAACAATAAAATGAGCTATGCTACAGAAATGCGTCATGTGGTTGTTTATGTTTTGAAATGTTTGGGTTGAAATGGAGCAATTAGACATTTAAGAATTTCGTAATGCGTAAGTGAATATGCCCATTATAGTAAATTAATATTTTATTTACAATGTTTTTGTGAACTCAGGTCAAGTCAATGCGCTCAGAGTAGTTAGCTGTAGCGTGTTTACTTGACTTAGCTAATACTTCTAATCTTGTTTACGAAATCCAATGAAAGGAATGTGGCTGCTAATTAAAGTGTGGAGAAGGGTAATTTAAAACAAAGTTAGACATCCGTGTGAGCATATGCCATACCCCCGAGAACACAACTTGGTTTGCAGAAGTGTGGGGCGAACACTGAGTCGGGGGGTTCGTACCTATGTTCCCCGGGTGTGCGATTTTTTTTTCCGTAGGTGAGTTGGTACATCAACCAATCACAAGTCATGAGAGTGAAACGTCATAGATATATCAATCAGCTTAACCCTGACCCTGCCCTATATACATGTGTTTCCAATGACATCATGCATAGTTCCGGACACCATTTTGAATACCAAAGTAGCATTATGCAGTACTACAACATGTAACAATATCTCGACTCAGGATGAAAATGAAAGACAACTGATCGACAGTGGAATTTTTGCGTACTCGTAATCATTGCTCAAGAAGATAACAGTAAAAACACGACCCCAGAGACACGTTTATGTGAAGAAACCAGGAAATGTGGCACAGACGTAGCAACGCTGTCTGTCGAGCTACAGCAGGATTTACTAAAGATCTGCTTCACTCCTCAGAATAAATTAACCCAAGAAGAAACAGTAAACCTTTCTCTGTGATTTTTCCAGTTTGTAATGTCAACAGTCTCAGTCACTGTTTAAGCTGCTCAAGACATTAGCATGCTATCGGTTAGCAACTGTCATCAATCAACTGTCAATGGCTTCAATGCGATAAACACATCTGTGGCTCACATCTTGAACACTGCGGAAATACTACAGTAACAGCTCAGCTATGACCTCTGTCACATGTTGTATCCAAAGCTAGGTGTTTGGAGTTGGTTCAGGGCTTTCTCTTGGAGAGGTCAGAGCTGAGCTGTTGAAGCTACATGCTAACTGGTAGCATGCTAACGTCTTAAACACTGATTCACTGGTTTCTTCACATAAACGTGCGTCTCCGGTGCCATGTTTTTACTGTTATCTTCTTGAGCAATGATTACGAGTACATAAAAATGCCACTGTCAATCTGCTGTCTTTCATTTTCATCCTGAGTAGAGATATTATTACATGTTGCAGTACTGCTTAATTCTACTTCGGTATTCAAAATGGCCGCCAAAACAACAAAGGTCACATGACTGAAAGGCATGTATAGCCACTAGTGGGCTGATGCCTAATTTTAAAACACGTCTATTGGCAGGGGAACCCAGTATGAATGAATTTGTATGAATGTATTTCATAAGATTCAAGCCACACCATGAAACATATCACCCAATGCACTGAATAAATACACACTTATTACAGATATGTTTTATTGTTGTGGAATACACACAAAAAACAAACAATATGTCGTTATGAGCGGCTCACCTCTCCTAAGACCTGACTAACTTTGTTGATGTTAACTAAAGGCAGCCACAAATAAGATTTAAATAGTTTAGGTCCTTTTCTAAATCCACTCTTTGATAACTCTGCAAATATAGCCTTTTCTGGGTATTAGGAGCACGTTTTGTATTGCTGGCAAGTGGCAACAGTATAATCCAAAATTACATTAACAACTAGAATACATATCATAAAACCAGTTAAAACATGCTGGCTTCATACATTTTATTCGACAAATCAGCTTTTTCATACTCAGCAGGTAAAGTCAAAGTGGTTAGAATGGTTTTCTTAGCTGTTCTATTGCGCATTTACAAAGCCAATTAAAATGTGGTTCTCCTTAATCCTACGCAAGGAATGCTGTTACTTGTAAAACTGTGGAGTAACTTTCAATGCCTAGGAACATGCCTGATAACACTACATGTAAAAGCCTTTCCATCTCTAAAACATGTTCTCATGCTTACTTTTATTTGACAAATCAGTGTTGTCATTCCCCTACTTTCGGTCTCCAAGACAGTTTTATAGACAATGCTATTAATGTTCACAGTGAGGAGGTAAAGTTGCAGCTTCCTCACTGTACGTGCACTGTTTGAGGGGTCACGTGGCTGAGAGTGCAAAACACGGTTAGTGCCTTTGCTGCTGTGGGGTTGTTTGAGGACATTGTCAGATCAGGGCGCCATTTACCTTTCGTATTAAACTAATTGGATTTCTTTGATTCTCAGCAGTGTGTCTGTGGCAGTCTTCCCCGAAAGCTAACGTCAGGTCCGGGTGTCCCAGAGCGATCCCTTGACCCCACGTACCCACGGGCCTTCTGTGGTAATTCGGCAGCTAATCTACTGTAATACCTCAATCCCGCAGGAATGGGAGACAAGCCTCAAACCCAGACTACAGCGGGTCGGGTGAGGTAAGATTCATATGGGTCACTGTGTCACGTATGAACAGGCTCTCATCTAATAAGCTTTCCTAATGGGATTGAGAACACGGGAGAGGCAAAAGTTAGGGGTAAGCAGACAATTAAGTGTTCTTAGGAGAAAGCCAATGGGTTCAAGGTAACGGTTGGTGGCGCCCACGTATGTCTGTATGCAGTTCACTTGGCCAACTTTAGCAGCAGAGTGGTAAGTGCGGGTCACAGGTTCAACTCCCAGACTGCATGGGTCTTTTCGTGTGGGACTGGCATGTTCTTCCTGTGTCTGGTTGGGTTTTATATCGGCGCTCCAGTTCCCTCTTCCAACAACCAAAAGCGCGTACCATAGGTCAGTCCTCTATAGAATTGAATGAATTAAATGAATTGAATTTATTGTCCCACTAGGGGAAATTAGCTCTGGGCAAAGATATAATAGCTATTCTAAAGGTGCTGGTTTAAGATCTAGAGATTGGTCTGACAAGTTGTCATTGAAAGATGGGACAAAGTTCCCCACAGGCCAATAAACATATCCTTAAATTGCATGCAATAAAGCGTCTTAAGCTTCATTGTACACTTAAAGACTCTATACCTGATTTTTTTTTCTTCTTCTTTCTTTTTTCAAACAATAGAGAAGAAAAAAATTTGCACATCAATTACTTGAGGCAGGTGCGTCGGAAATGAGGGAAAATCCCAGCGTACATTGATAAAAAATGTTACTTCCAGCACACTGCCAACCTTGCAAAAATAGTTTATTAGGATATAGTCAACGTTTCGTAATTTTCAAACAATGGAAGAGGAAGCCACTAAATTAAAATGTTAGTTGTGTGCACCCCTATTCTTCACTGGAACGAGTTCATGGGCACATTTCACAACTTTCAGGGTCACTTTTACAGAAATGCAAGAAAATGCACCTGCACGTTCATGTCACTGATACAAATGCTTCATAATTAGGTGCATAGAGTTTTTTTCCCCCCACAAATGTCTGTATTTACAGTATGCTAAAGGAAAAAAACTATAACATTGTAACAGTGACAGTAAGGTAGGGAGTAAGTAAGAAGAAAAGAGGTCCATTCAAAACTAGTTCAGATAACTGCTTTTTGAAATCATTTGCTAATGTTACATACTGTAAACTATCTCTGTTGGGCCCAAATGATTGCTGTTTTTAAAGCTGTGATGTTATAATAATACATGCAAACTATCTGACATTTGCATAAACATCCACAATACACTATTGCCGTGTAGTTGTAACGCCATCACTTGGGTGCCATTATCGACCCATCTCTCCACCTCGGTGTAAAGGTAGATGGGGGAATTATTTGCTCCACACTTCAGTCTATTGTGGCCCACCTGGCCCGGGGCATACAACCAGACTTCATTTGGCTATCATTAGAACGGCCCAACAATGTGGCACCGCTGATATAAAATTACCCGATCTATAATGGTAATCATTATGCCATTTATCAAAATTGGCCAGTTGAGTCAACATCTGGCTTCAATAGGAGCCGGTGAGGGTCTTGGCAGCGTCTTGTACCCTACATATTTTCCACTCGCTTTTATCAAGGCCTGCTGTCAGTGATTTGACGAAGCTAAATAGACGATGATTTGGTCCTATTATGTTACGCCGGGCTCAAGCATGGGAGATTTGTTGATTGCCTTTGTGTTTGTCCATTTTTTTTGAAGAGGTAACGCGGCGCCTAGTGGTCCTCCGGAAACACAGAGAGAATGGATTTGAAATGACGATGTTCGATAACTGTATTGAATATCGCGACAGTGACGATGACGCTGACTCACTAAACCATTTCAAGACAGCATGTTGCATGAAGTTTAAAGCGAGGATACATTTAGTTGGTTAGAAAATGCAATATTTATCTAAAACAGCTAAAGGAAAATGTCCAGTAGATTCACTTCCTGATCTTCACACAATCTCGCCATAAGCCCCTCCCACGCCCTCCTGCTTGCTCCCCTTCACCGTCCAGCTGTTTCAATAAAGAGAAAAAAGAGGGGGAAATATATGTAAGTAAGTGCTTTATTTGTCATTGTACATTGTGTTACGGTGTTAGTCCTGAGCCGCTGCGACTGAGCGAGGTGCCATTGTGGGCCCAACTTGAGCAGCATCTTTATGGAGGTCGGAGAAACCAGAGTACTGCCTTCAGTGCTCCTCTGATCCTCTGAAGCGCCTCCTGGGTTTGTCCCTGTTTCAGAGCGTGGTGTCCTGCACTGGTCAGCTCCTCCACCTCCTCCTTCCTCTTCCTCCTGCGCGACTGCGAAGAGCTCAGGAGTTTTATTCTCCAGTGAACATGTATTAGCCAGAACACTAGTAGGGATAGGAGGCATGTGTGGCTTAGCTGTCTTGCCCGGATACCTCCTCATTTGTCCCTTTTTTGTTTCCTGTTGCACCTCTTGTGACGCTCCCACTGTGCTGCAGGATGAGTGTTTTTACTTCACGATGAAAGGATTAAGCTTATAGTTTAGAGATTGACAGAAACATTTCCTGGATACGTGGGACCTCAGGTGGTGCTTTTGGGTACAGGAGGAAGTTTTGGGAGCAGCTGCCGCGGTGCAAAGAATAGCCACTTGAGAAGATCCAAAGATTACTCAAAGGTGCTTGAGTGGGTCACAACACAGCTACAGGTATAGTTTCGATGAGAGAACAACATTGTAACATGAAAAAAATCTCTAAAAAGTGAGCAATTAGTTTTTTCCCCAAGCAGTCTAAATCAGCCATGTCCAAAGTGCCAATATTTGCTGCCCCACAGGGTTTTTATTTATTGGCATACATCACCAGAGATGGTACTTTTTACTGCAATTTGAATAATTTCACACCTAAAACATTTATTGTGAGACAAAGCTAGCATTCTGGTTCCAAGCCTAAAAGTAAGTTGTGGGGCATGGTTTAAACTGATCACGAATCTGTGGTCCTCCATGCTGTATACATGTCAATATGTGGCCCTCGGTGAAAAAAAGTTTGGACACTCCAGTCTAAAACAAGGCTAAAATGGAATAAAAAGACAAATCCTGACTAAAACGGAACTTTTGCAATTTTAATGAGTTGCTATGTGTATTTGCTTTAGACTGTGTCAGCAGAACAGGAGTAAGTCTCAGTCGGATGGAGGACCTCAGCGATTTTGCGATGCAATGTGGCTACAGGAAAAGCGCAGCACGCACACTCACACCATCCCGAACGGGCTACAGCGCTGGACCCGAGCCAATGATAGCACAAAGAAGTCTGTCACATCCCCGAGTTTTATGGGACAGATATAATATTCATCTTGTGCTGGACGAATCAAGTAATGAATTAATCTGATCCTCACATGACATCAAAGTCTAATGCACTTAAGCGGGAAGTCATTACGGCCCCGATCCGATTGGTTTATGGCCACGGGAGGAATTTATATGGACAATGCGGGGATCATGACTTTAATAGAGAGAAATATAATCACAAAATAGCAGGTGAGGAGGGCCCACTAATTCCTCTAATGTCAGTCAGGGGCGACGCACCCCAATGTAACTTTTACTAGTCTGAGTACAGAAGAGGACAACAGCGGTATATGGGACAGTGATGCTCTGGAAAGGACAAATGCTTTCCCACTTTGAAAGATTGTGGTGTAAGAATAACAAATGCAAAAGGTTACAAACATCTCGTACTACTATAACACAAGTTACTGAGTGTCTCAAAGGATAGACAACCCCTTAACTTTAAATTTAGAGCAAATGATAAATCTATAAGGACAACAGTGTACTAGTTGTATCAGGAGGGACAAATGAATAAACAAACATACCAGCTACAGGGCACTTAGTTACAGCATATTATAAAAAATGTATATACCGTATCAGTAGCCTCTAATAACAGTTCTCAAATCTGGGAGTATTCAAGTCATGTTTCTTCAAGCTATTTTCACTTTATTTGTCTATGAATCCTTGCCTGTTTTAAGCCCTGAATTTAAAACACGGTCCTTTTTTAAAATCATAGATATAGCCTGGTTTAGGTTTGGTGTACTGGGGACGTTCACCCTATCCCAGTGTTGGCCCTGTCGTCGGTAATTGTCTAGATTTGTCTCTCTCTCTCTAGTCCCTGATTTGTGCCTCTCGTTTACATTTGGGTTAACCAGGACTCGTTTTTGTCCGTTGACGACATGGAGAAGTGAACATTTCCCATGGCCGTACTTCTCCTTAGAGTAGAGTGTGCACAGGTGGGCTCTTTCTGAAGAGGGGGAAAACATAAAAGAGTTGGTGTGGTGGAGGCAGCCAGTATTGTGTTTGTATGTGCCAGGTTTGTTTGTGGCATCTCCGCCTGTCTGCGCCTTATGCAAATGGAGAGGGGGCTGGGAGGGGGACCGTCCATGGGAAACTGCTGGTGCTAATCCAGCATGTTGAACAGGGGAGCACTTCTCAATGACACTTACACCCCCCACCGCTACTCTGTGTACAAGTCATGCAAACATACACACACCACCACCACATATGTCGCTGGGTTTAAAATCGTGGGTCTGGGTAAGACTTTTTTTCATGTTTTTGCGCTATTTAGTTAACTATGGGATCGATGTAGGGGTCGGTAACAAGTTCCATTTAATTAAGAATACTTATTGTGTCTATAGATTGATTATTTCTTTCCTGGTAATCCTGTTTTTTCTTCATTGAAATGAGCTCTTATAGACCCTTTCGCCGCTAATAGAAATAGATAGGAATCTAGCTTCCCACCTCCAGCTAAGCCCGGAATGTTTACAAACAATTAAAGGGTCTATAAGTCATTCTTTTTTTCTTCATTGCAGTACAGTACATGACTCATCCCAAACGCACCAAGACCCTGACCCATAAAGAACACACACACATTCTCTCTCACACAGACATGAAGCTGAACACCTGTTTCTTTGACTCGCATCCTCGCAGACACGCTCTAATATGTATCTGTTATCCCACGGTCTTAGGTCCTACCTCTGTCCGCCGGCAGTAATACCAGGGTGCTTTGAATGAGATAACAACAAGCCCCAGTGTACGAGCAACCTCTACGCAGGCTAATAACACACTACAGCCGCGGTGCATGGGTTAGACTATGAAATTTATGCAAATGCGTGTGGGAATACAGAGGGAGAGCTCAAAGTGCTATTTAAGACTAGTGTGCTTCAGACGGCCCTCCTTTTTTTTTTACTCCCAGGGCCCTCGTCAAGTGCATTTTTGCAAACAGACGTGGGCTTATACAGTGAACAAGGGACATAGTCAAATATTTGTCCACCAGGGCTCTCAGGATTTCAGTGTTTCTAACCATTACTAACCAAGATTAAGTATGCGTAAAAAGGTTTTCTGATTGGTAGAATTAGATCTTTTTTGCAGTCAAGTATGAGAGTAATGCTGCTTATAGGATTCTGTGTGTGTTACCTTAAAAGGCACACTAAAGTGGCTTTTCCACCGGCAGACACTTCACAGCCCAGTGCCTGGTCAGCCTGGTTGGGCGAGCTTTTCAACTGCCGACGCCAAACTGATCTGACCAGGTACCGACCTCTGGCTGTGGCCAAAGCGCGCTGACCTAAGACTAATGTGACGTGAACAGACGCTGGGCTCTAACTGGCAAGTGAGAGAGAGGACAGCCCTCACTATTAACATGCAGGTCATACGGATTTAATATTTCACAACATCATACCGCTGTTCTAAAAGGGGATTTGCCGATATTAGTATTTAGCCGCTGTTAGCGCAACTTTAGCTGGTGTTAGCATAACATTTGCATGTTGCTTACCTTCATAGTTCATCTTTTAGCTGCTTCGCTTCGCTAGTATTTGCCCTGGCACCTCTGAATGATTCCATAACCCCCACTAGAAGGCAGCATTTGTCCACATTTGTTCTCATCGCGGCTTACAACATTTTCTGGCCGTTCTGTTGTTGCTTTAGTACAGCACACATCTGTGAGGGCGCCGGCCACAACATCAGCGTGTACTGATACATGACAACGCGAGTACATAGACCGAGGCGTGCGGGATACAAGCGTGTGATATGGAAACGCGCCTTTAGGGGTCATTTACCAAGCGTTTGCTCATGTGCAAAACGAGTAGTACATGCAAAGTTATTAGCGCATTTTTTACTCAAGCAGCACTCTCTAAATTACATAGGCGATCCGATTTGGGGCCCTGATACAGTAATACACACACTTCCATATGTTAAATCAGGCACAACATGGCCACAAATTACAATATACTATTTTCCAGCTTGCACTCGCTATTTAGCATCTGTCTTGTTTTGAGCACTTGAGAAAGAGACACACTAAATATGCGGGATTACTCAAACTTAAGGCATGAAACAAAAAGTAAGTTCAGAAGAATATTTCACAAACCATTCTAAGTTTCCTGTGCCACAGTTTGAAAACCGCTTAGCTACAGTATATCTGTAAAAAAAAAATCCTCCATCATGCTAAACCCTTTCATTTTTTCAGAGCAAACCCACCTGTGCACACTCCTCACCGCAGATGACCCGTTTCCCGAGTCCAGAATGCATATAAATATAAATGGGAGACAGTGCCAGACGTCTGAGGCCTCGACGATCATAGTGATTCACAAGCGCAGGAATGTGGACGGGCTAAAAGAGGTGTGAAGGCCTCTTTCGTTTTTGTCTGTGTCACTCGGACCCAACTTCCCCTGTTGAATCAAAGTTATGCCCTCCCCCCTGCACTATCGTCTGCCTTTACTAAGATGGTAATGTTCACCTTAAAACATCTTTACTGTACTGTGGCCTCAGCCCCTTTTTTTGCGCCGCTGTTCAGCCGCCAAGTTCCTATCAAGCGGCCTGATTTATGGCGCTTGATGCATTCCTTGGCCCTGGCGCGGAAGGCAGTTTAGCTGAAATATGAGACGCGATGCAGAGAACACGCTTAAGAGTGGGTCCTAGCAGCAGACTTTCCCTGCAAAAGCCTGTGCTGGGGCTGAGGATTCGGTGCAGAAAATGAAACAAATGCGTGGCGATTAGAAATAAGGGAAGCCATGTTCTAAAAGTCAATTATTGTATGTAAAAACAAGTTAAAAACAAGGCTTAAGTCAGGACTAAATGTGCCTTAACCAGGACTACGATTTGAGTTTGAGATTAAAACTGGATTAAAGTTAAACCAAGATGAAAATGAACTAAACCAGGAAGTAAGTAAGTAAGTATGTAAGTAAGTAAGTAATCTTTATTTGTATAGCACCTTTCACAGACAAAAGCCACGTTGTTTGCACCATGTTCCAACTAGAGCCATGCCAGGCCTGAACCAGGAGTAAACCAAGACTAAGCTGATAAACCATCATTAAACCAGGACTTAACTAGGGGTCTAAGACAGGTCTAGCATACTGTAAGTCAGCTGTCCCTCCTCCCACAAAAGCTGCTTTGTTGCGGCTGCACATGGCCACGTACAGGATCAAACTGGTCCCACTCTGTTCCATGTAAATTGCACACAGGTGTACACAGGAAGCGGGAACGACACCTTTATGGTTTGTAAATGGCTTTCTTGCTCGTGTGCTAAGTACTTGTGATCAATCATAAACTGTCTGCTTTTAGTTATGGCCCGACACAATGGTTCTCAAATGTCGCCTTTGTGGATAATATACTGTACTTAAAAAAGACTAAAGCAGGACTTAAGAAGGAATTAATACAGATATAACATATGTTCTGGACTATGAGTCGCTCCGGAGTATAAGTCGCACCAGCCAAAAAAAATGCATAATGAAGAAGAAAAAATCATATATAAGTTGCTCCGGAGTATAAGTCGCACCAGCCAAAAAATAATGCATAATGAAGAAGAAAAAAAACATATATAAGTTGCTCCGGAGTATAAGTCGCACCAGCCAAAAAAATGCATAATGAAGAAGAAAAAAATCATATATAAGTTGCTCCGGAGTATAAGTCGCACCAGCCAAAAAAAAAGCATAATGAAGAAGAAAAAAACATATATAAGTTGCTCCGGAGTATAAGTCGCACCAGCCAAAAAAAATGCATGATGAAGAAGAAAAAAAACATATATAAGTTGCTCCGGAGTATAAGTCGCACCAGCCAAAAAAATGCATAATGAAGAAGAAAAAAATCATATATAAGTTGCTCCGGAGTATAAGTCGCACCAGCCAAAAAAAAAAGCATAATGAAGAAGAAAAAAACATATATAAGTTGCTCCGGAGTATAAGTCGCACCAGCCAAAAAAAAAAGCATAATGAAGAAGAAAAAAAACATATATAAGTTGCTCCGGAGTATAAGTCGCACCAGCCAAAAAAATGCATAATGAAGAAGAAAAAATCATATATAAGTTGCTCCGGAGTATAAGTCGCACCAGCCAAAAAAAAATGCATAATGAAGAAGAAAAAAAACATATATAAGTTGCTCCGGAGTATAAGTCGCACCAGCCAAAAAAAAAATGCATAATGAAGAAGAAAAAATCATATATAAGTTGCTCCGGAGTATAAGTCGCACCAGCCACCCTGGCGCACCATTGACAAGACTCTACCGACAGCACATTGTTAAGCACCCATTTGCAAACTCGTTCCTCTAGTTGTGGCCATCTAGTTTTTAGCCCGCAATTAGCTTTTTTCGTTTTCTTCATTGCCGTAAGAGTAACCTCCGCTTTTTGCCAGTCCCTCACAAGTTTCTCTCTCACTCAAAACTTTATTTCTGCTGCTCGATTACAGTTTTCAGCTGCATATCACTACTTGCAGCTTGTAATCTGCAGGATCTTCAGATACTGGTACACAAGCCTAGAGCGCCCTCTAATGGCTGTCAGTGCATGTGAAATTATATATTTTGATATATAAGTCGCACCTGAGTATAAGTCGCACCCCCAGCCAAACTATGAAAAAAAGTGCGACTTATAGTCCGGAAAATACGGTAATGCAGTCAACTATACCTAAGCTGTGATCAACCAAATTCATTATACACTTTCACATGACACATGACCAGTCTGTTGCTGCTGCCTCAACTCGTTTCTAGCTCTCACAATACCTCCTACTCATGCAGATTTTTCGAATGAGTCAATGCATGTAGCTTTGGCAGACAATGAAGTGAAGCAGGTGGGCCGTCACAGAAATAGACTAGACACTTACATCCGTGTTTGCTGCGTGAACATTACAGGACAACACAGCACAATAAATGTACGAAAAGAAACTAAAATCAGGCACCCCACTTTAAGTCGTAGCTGCTGATTTACCAACATTATAGCCGATAAGCGAAAACAGACCCAGATATTACTTTGCATCTTTCTTGCACACTGCATCGCTTTGTCTGCGTGTGGACGTACAACAGCGTGATTACATGCTTTATTAAGTGCTGAAGTGCTCTTTGCTGAGTAAAAGCAGATGTCACCGCAAGTAACTGTCGCTGCAGCTCCGGATCCGGGTGCCTGTGGTCAGTGTCTCGGCCCGCTCCGATCCCCGTGCGGTTTGCCATCAATTCAGCGCACAAAATCATCACCAGACTGAAGCACAGACCAGCGCTGCTTCATTGGGAAAAATGTTTGGGTGCGTGTGCCATATTAGAGTGCAGAAAGGCGAGCAGGACAAATGGGATTATTGGAGGAAGCCAGCTCGCCGGGGCAAAGAACTTTTTTTTTAAGTTCAGGCTTTCTTCATACTGTGTAAGCCTCAGCAGGTTATTATAATGCATAGGAAATGTGTAGTTGGGGTAGTTAGAGTAGACTGTACACTAAGGGCTGTGTATTGCCAAAAATGTCACAATATGATGCGTTCTGTGATCAGTTTTGAGTGAAGTCCAAGGGCAAATAGACTTTTATGTATTTTAGTTTCTAAGTTTTTCAATCGATCACGATACTAGGCGCAGTACTCGCATGATTCTTGACAGGCTGCAGTACTCTCGGTCTGAATACTATGTGCATCGGTTGGTATACAGTTTTAAACAGATTTCACCACCCATCTCATGCGACGTATAATGGGAATAAGCATACAAAAGAACAAAGGTTGACTGAATTTGACTTCCCTATGTATTGCGGTTTCGTCTTTACGTTGCCCTGAGAAAAATGTTTAAATTAGGTTGAGGCGTCGGTTACCTTGGGAATGACAGTGGAAAAATACCATAACTGCCCGATTCCCATAACGTCTGGTGGCTTTGTGGTCGCCCGGTCACATTACTTGTCTTTGCGCAGGGTCTTTTCCGTGCAGATTTAGCTTGTTTTTCACACAGCGCTGCCTCATTGCGTCGGTTTCCTCTCCGTAATAGCGTGTATATTAGGTTAATTCCCCTGTCTGCGCCCTTGACCAGCTCCGATCCCCGGTTCGGCTCCCCAGGTGACGCACAGTGGCGGCCCGGCGCTCTGTGATACTGCGATGGGTTAAACGCACTCATTCCACTGGGGAAAGAAAAAAATAATTTGGAGCAATTTCCTTTGATTACCCTCTAGACCAGGCTACTTTAGCTTTATTTAAAAAGTTTTACATCCTACTCTGACATAAGGCCTATCCAAACACAGCAGCTGCAGGAGAAGGAAGAAATTCAATATACCGCTGTAATGTCCTTTTGTGGAAATGGTTTAAAAGCAAGTTTATTTTACATTAGAAAGAATAACACACACGTCCACCAAATGTACAAGAAAGATGAACTCATTTTGATTTAGATCTTGACAGATAATAATCAACGGAAAAGAGTGTACATACATTTAGATGTTAGGTGTGATTTCAACAAAACATAGTTAACATCTGAATTAAAATTTTAGCACCCTTGTCCTAGCTGGCACATAACTTCACTTTTGCATCAGCAAGTGCTTTTTAACCACTATCACACCTTGGATGATAAATAATGATTTCAACTGAAAACCACAAAGAATTTCTTGTTTTGTTACCCTATTAATTGTTAACATCCAAAATCCTTCTTTTCCTTTCATCTCACCTCTTCCCATATGTTCCTCTTTGTGTTTTTGCAGCCACAAGGACAGTCGGCGCAATGTTTACAGTTTACCCGTGGTACGTGGCATTAATTAATCATAGCACATCTGTAAGTGTGTGTGCCCATTTCGCTGCCTGTTGTTTGTGTTACAATGGTGCTGTGGCACTTTGGCACCTGCGCTACATTATCAACCTAAAGGCCGGGATAATAAGCTGCAGGTGCAACTCCTGGCAAACGGGGAGGAGACGGAGGGGGCTCTGGAGTGTGTGTATGTGCGTCTGTGGGTTTTTACCTGCTGTCGCCCGTTCTACATGACGCCAAGTCCACTCCGATACTGTCGCACCGCACACCTTTTAGCAGCCGTGACAATGGCTCATTCACAGAGCTGCCGGTCCTACTGCAGCAGATGACATGGGTCGGATCTGATTTACTTCTGGTTTAGACTCGATAGTCTGGTTTTGGCCCTTGAATAGACCCAACTAAATCATTTGTAAGCTTGACATCCACCTCAGCTGGTAAAGTGGTCATCTTGATTGAGAAAATACTCGTTTTTGTTCCTTGTGCATACCCCTGTATGAATGATTAGTGGCGATCTGGCACATATTATTGGCAGCCATGTTTCGGTCAGTCTACCCCAGGCCTGTTGTGGCTATAGATATACAATAGAACCGCCTTTGCTCTGCCCAATCCCATCAGACCTTGGAAACTAAGCAGGGAAGGGCCTGGTCGGTACTTGGATGGGAGACTAGGGAATGTAGTGAGTGAGTGAGTGAGTGGTTGGTGGTGGTCGGAGGGGCCGTTGGCGCAGACTGTTTGCCTCGCTTCTGTCAGTCTACCCCAGGGCAGCTGTGGCTACAATAGTAGCTTACCACCACCAAGTATAGAGTGAATGAATAGTGCAATGTAAAGCGTCTTTGAGTGTCCAGAAAAGCGCTATATAAAACCGATGCATTTTATTATTATAGAAGATTATCACCAAGTGTGGAGAGGGAATGAATAATGGAATTTGAGTATCTTGATACATGCAACATGTTATGATTAAGTTAACTTTGGTTTAGTCTTATTAACCTCACCAAATCTAAAAGCTTCTTGAAATAAACCGTCAAAATAGCAACAAAAGCGAGAGGAAAACGAGGATGGAAACAAAAAAGAGCAACAAAAATGTGACAATAAAGCAATGAAAAGGTGACACAAGGAAAAAGATCAGTTTAGATCAGTTTTGTTGCTTTTATCCTGGTTTAGTCCTGGTTAACCTGTTACCTGCCATTTTAGGGTTAGGGTTAGGTTTAAGGTTAGAGTCAGAAATTATACATATCCATATCTTAAAGCATATTGGCAGCAGAGGTTACAGCCTATATGCCAGTGTGATACCTCATTTAAAAGCCACAGTTTCACTCCGTGTGAGTGAAACACAGCTTAAATCACATTTGCCGTTCCTAACCCTAATCATAACCCTAACCCCTGACCCTGAACCTAACACTAGTAAGGCTGAAACAACTAACCGATTAATCGACAACTAATCGATTATTGAACTAGTCGACAACTATTTTAGTAATCAATTAATCGTTTACTGTTTCCCACAGTCACAAATAGAGCAAAAATGATGATGATAATGTAGTATTTGATGGTAGTGTATGTAGTGTTTTGTACATTGAACATTTTATGAATATCTGTCTGTGTCTCGTCCAATCAGAAAGCAGAATTAGCGCCAAGAGCCTCCAACAAACATTTACTTTAAGTTTACTCCATCAAAATGTCCTCAGGCAGCGCCACTTTAGCTTTATGTGATAAAAAAAATGTAAATACAATTTTCCTACACCATTCATAGCCATTAATCGATTAAAAAATAATCGTTAGTTGACACCTTAAACCCTAGCCCCCTGATCAGGGGTACGGCAAGTAACACGAAAGACGCTTCACCCACTATGTATATAGGAGTGTGAGTGAGAGATTGACGCAGAATGGTTGTTACACTTCTCTTGTGGCTACACACAAAACACAGATAAAACATAATTATGTGTTTCATATCTTTATTCTTAGCTAAGGTGGATTTCTGGTTCAGATTTTGCGTAGCCCATATTTAAGCTAAGTTCTTTCCTGGTTTCTACTGCTCACCTGCTCCTGTACTTTTACATTATTATACACCATTTAACATCTGCAACAAAAGCCTTTTCAGGAAGCCAGCATGATTCGCCCTGATGCTCTTTTGTCTATCACCGCAGCCTCCTCTCGCGCTCCTGTCGATAATTATTGACGTTAATTGCCTTGATGATTACGCTAATTTCTTTATAGCTGTGTTGGCAGGTATGCAAAGTAAAAATGGGCCGCTGGTTTGGGGACGGGAGGAGCATGCTCTATTTGAAGTGACAACCAATGAGAGGAGCCAATCCACTTGATGAAAATCTAATCATGTGATGAATAGGGTAATGTATGGACTGTGGCACCTTCATATTGAACTCCCACCTGTGTAAATAGGCGGTGGAATAATTGTTTATGTTGGGGCAGCAGCGTAGGGTGCGTAATGGGAGCAGAGAGGTCCAAGGCACGGCTGGTGTCTGTAAACTTCATGGTTAACCCCAAGAATTCTGCAATAAACAAACAAGACGTGGAAAGGAACACAAGTGATCTTTTCATTAAGGGTAAATTAGGCTACCATTGTACTACCGTTACTACGCGTACTACCCCTACTACTATTGGTACTTAGTGTGGTACAAGCCTGAGTATCTTTACACTGGTTAACCACAGGAATTCTACATTAACATGTTACATTAGGTCAAAAACACACATTTTACTCAGTAGACCTTGACTTTTTATTCATACTTTTATTTTATTTAAAGTAACACTACAACATTTATAGCCAAGGCTAATTTGCAATGTCAGTCCCTAGAAGTGCTTTTAACCTCTTAACCCCCACCCGAACCAAGCGCATTTTCTCCAGTCCAGCCTTACCCAAATCTAAAAGCTTTTTGGAAAAAAAAAAATCATCATAATAGCGACAAAAACGAGATGTAAATAAGGTGCAACGAAAAAGTCAAAAAAGCAGCAAAAAAGTCACACAAAAAATTACAAAAAAGTGACACAAAGGCAACAAAAATGTTTTAAATAATATGACGAAAAAAGTGACGACAACAAGGAAAAATTATAGTTCCGTTTTTTAGATCTATCTATCTATCTATCTATCTATCTATCTATCTATCTATCTATCTATCTATCTATCTATCTATCTATCTATCTATCTATCTATCTATCCACTATCTATCTATCTATCTATCTAAAGTGCTTTCAAATCAGGCATTACTTTGGCCTGTAGGCTGTAACCTCCTGTCGATACGCTTTTAGATTTGGGTAAAGCCGAACAGGAGAAAATACACTCGGTTCAGGTGGGGGTTACGAGGTTATAGGTAATACATTTACAGTAACATAGATTCTGACATTACCACAAAATATGTCTTCCAAGTCTGGCTATGTATCTTACCGTTTCCACACTCCATGTTCACAAAGTGGGTGAAGTGTCTGGCTCAAGAACACTGTATATACTGTATATAGCCTACATATAAAATTGATAGTGTACCTCACAGTGTCTCGATTATTTTGATTCTCTCCGATTGGTGAATGACATTAAGATGATTACAGTATTTTCAATCCCCCACCTGCTCAACATTTACTGTACTTTCACTGTGTTGAGCCCCCTACTACACTCACGGTAATGGCTTCCAGACTTCATGTTGCCGGCCTGTGATTGAGCGCTCTCCTGCGCAGTTTTGGATCCGCCTCAACTCAACGCATTTCGGTGAGAACTCAAGTGTTTTGTTTGTTGTACCAGTGTTTGAAATCTTCCACACTCAACATTGTTATCTAGGTGTGATTTCTGGTGGTATACATTTGAGTCGACCCTCATCGAGATCTGGTTTACTTGTGGTCTAGTCTTGGTTTAGACAAAAGCTAATTTATTTGGATTGTGGACCAAAGCCAGTCTAGTTTAGTCTGTGTTAAATTATGGGTTTAATTAAGATTGTATCCTGCATAGTCCTGATTTGGACCTGATTTAATTCTAGGAGGTGGACTGTGATTCTGGATTAGGTCCAATATTATTCTTGGTTTGATTCTGATTGTATCCTCTTTTAGTCCTAGTTTACTTATGGCATTGCAGGGTATTAGGGCATGTCCTTGTTTAGTTCTTTGCATCAGACACCAATCTTTTCTAAGGTGAAAAGTTTGGGAATGGCATTATTAGATCAGCGCCTTTTAGCTAAAACACACATTTTGACACCTGGCTCTTGTGTCCGGTTCATCTGTGTTCTATTTGCTCGACCTCCAGGCCACATTCCGCTTTCCTTATTAAAATTTTTGGAGGAAAAAAACCCCCCCAGCATACCTACAACAGCCTGTCTACAGTATTTACGCGGCACATCAAAATGACAAATCCGGAATCCTTGGTTCAGATGTAAGGTAGTGAGCGCAGCATATGGCGCCGCGCGTGTTCAAAAACCTGGCAAGAAGCGGCGGATTAACACAATGAAGATTCGCCTCTAAACGGAACTCAAAAGAAGTCGTCATTAAAAAAGGGGTCCGCAAGTGTAACCTTCACTTTTATGTGCCCAGGGGAGCGCACATAAGACAAGAGACGGGGGATTTTTTTGATACGCGGCGGACGCCACGGGGAGAGAGCTTTAGGATCTTCACATCCACTCGTTGGTTCCCATATGGTCCATGGAGCTGAGGATGAGAAAAGCAAAAAAAAAGAAGTCCCATATGCGCCTCTCTTCATTAGCTCACAGTTAAAGAGCGGTACCTACGGCAGAAGCAGCTTGACTGTAATGTGGATAAATATGTCAGAAATCCAGGCAGGATATTTTTAAAGCAGTCTTGATGTAATATCCAGTTTACAGTTGCACTGATTGAGCGCCGTTTGGATAGGCACTCATGGGGATTTTTCCAAAAAGTCGGTTTGTTGCATCTATTTCTCTGATTGTCTCCCTCAAAATACCATTCATATTTCTCAAACTTTTTCAAGAATTCTTTAAAGGCTTTTATGATACGTCAAAATTCTTTACAAAGTTTATGATCATGATCAAGTATCCATCATACGAACGCACTTTTGGAAATAGATACTTTTTCCAGGTGGGCAGGACTTCTAAGAACTTCAAAGAAACAAGCTCAATGAAACCATAAGAGTATTTTCTTTTTCCTCTTGGTCCACAAGTTTGTAGTCAATTACTGTGTCACGGTTTCACAAGACCCATTAACAGCTGACCAGTGCAGGACACCACGCTCTGAAACAGGGACAAACCCAGGAGGCGCTGCACCGTTTCAGAGGATCAGAGGATCAGAGGAGACCAGGTTTCTTCCTGGTGCTACGGTATCCCCAACATTAGAGCCGTGGGAAGATATTTTAGTTAGGTGGT
Organism: Neogobius melanostomus; assembly: GCA_007210695.1. NCBI lineage: Eukaryota > Metazoa > Chordata > Actinopteri > Gobiiformes > Gobiidae > Neogobius > Neogobius melanostomus. The sequence continues at coordinate 10,246,703 of VHKM01000042.1, forward strand.
GCTGAGGAACAAAACTGACCCCCGCCTCTTCTGTGCATATTTCCAAAGTATTAATATTGCCTGCAGTTCGCTAACTATCCACCAGGGGGTCCTGCAGCACCCTCAGCACCCTGAGTTCCCACGGCCTTGAAAAACATGCTATTCAGGTTGACCCATAGTGGCAGCGCGGCTCAGGACTAACACCTGAACATTATTTTGTGTTCAGGTGTACAATGACAAATCAAGCACTTAGTTACTCACTTACTTCACAGAACATATCAGGAAAGTTTATGGGTTTTATTCAAACTGAGGAATTTTGTAGGTAAGCAGGCAGGCAGGACCTGGATACAGAAGCTGAATACTGTATAAGCAAAAATTGCAAACATCTAAAAACTGGTGGATGTGGATGAGAACCAGGCTTCTTATCCTGGAAGATGGATTAGCAGCCAAATGGGGTAAGGCCACACCCAGGTGGGTGGAGTGACAAACACACACAGTAGAGACCGGGAGAGACATACCAAAAAACACACACAAAAAAGCGGATTCTGACAGTGTCCAACCTCCATCACTCAATATTGATGCGCTATTAGGAGGCTTTGTCATTGAAATAATTTTTCTGACATTTGGACACAGCAATTATCTCAGTGTACAAAGATGTGTTAATGCAATCATATTATATTTAAAGGTACACTATGCAACTTTATATTATATTATTATTAGGGCCGGGACTTTTTTCGATTAATTGCAATTAATTAATTACATGAGGTTTAGTGCGATTAAAAATATTAATCGAAATTAATCACACTTTGCTTTCCACACTTCAGTTTCCTTTTTTCCTGCAGACGCACAATTAATGGCAATATTGCACTGGTCTGTTGGACTTGGTTGAACAAAAATAAACAATATTTTGTTGCTTAAGCTTATGTATTCAGTCATTATTCAATGGTATACTAAAAATCCTTATGAAAAAACTTACTTCTCACTGTTCTCAGGTCAAATATTTATATGCGATTAATTTCGATTAATTAATTACAAAGCCTCTAATTAGATTAATTTTTTTAATCGAGTCCCGGCCCTAATTATTATATTATTATCTACCAGAAATCCTAAAAAAAAAACTGAAATCATAGGAGCCACTGGGATGAAGAGCAAAGCGCCAAGCTTCTCACCCATACAGCCGTGGGGTCACTGAAAGCTCAAAAGTGACATTAAAAGTTGCATAGTGCCCCTTTAAGGCTCTGTGAAAGCATTATGTCATTGCTATTTCCCTCTCACACTGTCATACATCTACTCCATAAACCAACGATTTTTATCCTAAAATGATTCTGAAAATATTTGGCAATTTTGCAAGATGCTTTGGTCAACAGTAAAACATTTCTCTCTTGGTCCAAATTTGCTTTCTCTTACTTGACCTCCGTTTAGTCATACTGTGACCTGTATCCTTCACTGCATAGTTCTCGTTGTTGTTGTAAGTTGCAAACTATTAATTTACAATGATATAACGCCCAAAGCCTTCAGACCTCTTTCCAAACCAACTCCTTAAATTCTATCCCACAATGCCACAGTCCATTCCCAGCGCGGTGCCCCCTCTTTCTGCGAAACCCAGCACAAAGTCTTCATTGTGCCACTGCCCTCATTCAACACTCTTTTAAGAATTTCCCTATCCCCACCCCGGCCGGACAAACCGCCCAAAATTAGTCATATGCACCTCCGTTTTAAATTTAAGAATATATACTTTTGATATATCGGCCGCTGTGACATGCCAAAATACCACTTATTGGAGCCATAAAACTGTGGCTGACCTCATTATCTGAATAAAGCACTCAAAGGCCGTCCGAGGTGTTAATGCATCGCAATTTCCAATCGATGTTCCCAGGCCGGTGACTTCTTTCTCCTTGGACTTTCTGCTGAATAAGTTTCTGGAGTTGACGCTTCATTTAGTTTATGTAGCCCGGTGTCGTATAGTTTTAAAGGGACAGCAGCACATCTTTCAAAGTGAGGGGATAAATGGAGATATTAAAAAGGGTTTATGCGGTAGGTGGTCGTATATTTATGTTTACCTATTTTTTTATTTACGCTTTCTTCATTTTTTTAGTGTGCTCCGGTCATAATTCTTGTATATTAATGTAGAAAATATTTTATAGGGTTTTAAGAAAAAAGGACAGACCGTGTTTGTTCCGAGTCATTGGGCCTTATCTTGCAATGGCAGAGAAAATGTATTTAAATGTGCGTTGTTGGTGGAATTAAAGCTAGACCTGTATATCAGGAAACCGCATTGGTAAATAGATTGGTGCCTACTCCCAAGTGGACAGCTTTGCTAACAGATGTTTCCTTGAATTGGACCCCTGACACCTTTCGAGGTCTCAGGAAATTCCACCATCCTAAACCCATTTGCTCTGACAGCTTTTCTGTGTGTCGAAGCGCACGTGTGTAATATTTCCTATCACCCGACAGCATCAATTTGCACGTGGCCTCTCTCCTTTGACACTTTTTTTTTTTTTTTCTCCCCTCCCCTCCCCTCCGCCCCTGTGTGTGTGTCCGTATAACGGCGCGGTGGGAACAAAATACAAACCCGCCAGTACCTTGAAGGAGAGGTGTTGACACCGGGCCGTGCACCAATGAATTGCACCGTTGCCTCAATTAGCTGCAGGGGATCCAGTGTCAAGAGCCATGAGGACAAGGGGCGGGTCACGCGATACCCTGCTGTCACCTACCTGCGGGACCGTAGTGTAGTCTGACATATCACGCGCCCGGCTTATTTTACATACATTCGGCAGAAACGTAGTCACCCTGCAAGGGGAGGCCCTCGCCCGTCTCGTGGGGCCTTGAACTTCTCCTCGAGTAAAGGCATGCAGTGTATAGCTCGGGACAGGCCTGACAAGGGACATGTATAATGAGCAGACGGGACAGGACAGAGGTGCACACTTGGGGTGACAAGGGCGATACACAGCGTGTCACTCAAGTACGATCAACACTGATTCCTCAAAGCACCGCACCATGCACTTTAGATCGCAATCACTCCATTTTATCAGTGCACAAAGTTTTACATACAGTAGACTATGTGTGCTCTTGCAGCGCGTCCTAGGTCGGCCCTGGGGTCTTTTTTAGGTGGAAAATGCCCAAAACACCCCACACTCTCTCCCTTTCTCTCTCGTTGCCAAGACATCAAGATACATGAACTCCTCTACTTGATGCAAGGACTCCCTACCAACCTGAACTAGGACCTCAAATTTGGGTCCACCTGCGGTATAGTCCAAAGATAGTCTAAGCATTCTATAAACATTCAAAAAAAAAGGTGATGGATCATGGCAAGACCATAGAGGCTGAATGTATTTTGTTTGCTGAAGATATTTATGACCTAAATAACTGCTAATTGCGACCATTAAAACTGATATTTTCAATTATGTAACTATTTCTTTTCCTAAATCTTAACATTAATATTCTCCGAACCATAAAAAAAAAAAGAACAACTCCCCATTTCATGTGTCTGCATCTTCTTCTTACTCTCCCCTGTCAGATCTTTTTGCAGTCTCTGGAAACCTCCACCAGTTGCCCGGAGGAGCCGAGGTTAAGGGGGCATTCTGGCGCAGAGGATGCTCGCTTTGGGGGCTCCTGCAGACGGGAAGCAATGCACCAAGCGGGGGTAGACCTAGAGACTAGCTTCTTCCTCCGTTACCCCTTGAGCCAACCGAAGCAAAGCACCCCGGCTCCCCCCCTCCCGCTCATCCCACCATCACCTTTTCCACCCTGCCTCCCTCTCCTCCGAGCGCCATCTGATGTGAGGTAACATGTGAGGGCGAGGATCCATCTGGCCACGGTATACGCTAGCAGAAGGTACGGCTAATTAGGCTTGATTTGCCGGTGCACCTGCCTCCAATCTGGGGGGTTGAATGGAGATGGTGGTGGTTGGTGGTGGTAGTAGTATGGGTGGAGAGTAGGGTGGATCTGCAGACCGGAGCGCAGTGCAGATTCACAACCACTCATTTAGGACCGTAGATTTAGGACACTCTTTTTTTATTTTTTTTGGAAAGTTTGAGATGGACCCAGATAGTTTAACCAGCTATCACTGCTCAAAGAATAGTATCAGCTGAAAATAATCAAAACACAGGTTACAGAAAAGCGATATTTGTCCTTTTGTGTTAACGATAACTTCTGTATTTTTGTATTTTACATTAAAATCTCCCTTTGTTTTCTTATTATGGAATGCAACTCGAATATTGCTTTTTACTATTATTATCAAAATCAATACAAATAATACAATGAAAAACTTTCCTATATCCTACAGATCTAAGAAGAAAAAAAATGATGAAAATGTTTTCAGTAGGTTTCAGTTAGGGCTGAAAGATATATTGTTATAGTATCGATATCGAGATATGAACATTCAAGATATTAATATCGAACAAGCAACGATAAATCGTTATCGTATTGATATCAAGATATGAACATTCAAAACATGTAAATTGAAAAAAGCAAGATATAAACGATATAGATTTTCATCAATAAAACTGCACTCTTTGTTATTATGTTTTTATTTTTCTGAAAAATGCTTGGTTTTCACCTAACCCATAGTTATATTGTATGGTATCGATATCGAGATATCTGGCATGAATATCGAGATATGAAATTTTGTCTATATCGTTCAGCCCTAGTTTCAGTCCATTTTAGGAATACTTTAATAAGCGTTTTTATCACGGTTGTTTGTTTTTATATGTCTTGGGGGTCAGAAAACAGATAATTGGGGGCCAGATTAAGCCCCCAAGCCTGACGTTACCCCTACTATAGAATACAAGGTACATAAGTTAACCTGAAAGATATAAAGAAGTAAGGAAAATTCCATAAATATAATTATATTTGTGTGTTGTACAGCAGATGGTGTTCCCTTGGGGGGAAAAAAACACAGTTTGTGAAATTGCGGTGGTCCTGAACATAGACTATGATAAAACATCGTAGCATCGCTATTAGCTGCTCAAGCCTAAAAAGAAATGGCGGCAGGGTCCAGTTGAAACATTTTTTTGCCCATCTTTAAATCACGGTTGAACACAGGCTCGTCATTTGTCTTAACAGGCAAAACACTGTCCTATGTTTTTCCTTTCTTCATTTATGTATTTTGTTTTTTGCCCTATTCTACATATAGAAGCTGGCTCCGAAAACCCGGCCAGATTGCTAGCATAAACGAGCTTCAGTTAGCCCGCGCCGAACGCTATGGGAGAAGTCGCTCTCACTTTGTCCATCGCTATAGCTTGATCCTGAATCTGCAGCGTCTCCGGTCTGCGGGATATTGGCCGTGGTCTCATAGTGGTTGTAGGCTGCACTATCTCTCCAGCCTCCCGCCCCCACGCTCGCTCGCTCACTCGCCCCCTCAAGGTGTAATCATTGGGTAGCTTGTATGGGGAGCGCCCGCGGGTTTTGACGACCGGAGGATCCTGGGAATTCATTAGGAAGTAGGTGAGGGCCTTGGGTTGAACAGGACTTTTGACCTGACTGTGTAAAAAAAAAAAGAAAAGGTCTAAAGCAGAGGACGATTCAAAGGGAAAAGGAGGAGGATACTCTTAGTTGAGACATTTTAAGGATTTCCTAGAGCTGGTGTTCTCAAACTGTGGGGCGGGATGGGGAGGGTTGATTTTAATCTCGACCTGAACATTCAGTGTAGCTATGAAATTCTGCTGCTCTTTTTTATTCTGTGGTACCCTAAGACCCATGCATGTATTTGATGGAGAACTATGAAACCAAAGTCAAAATTGTCTAAAATAAAGCGTCACTATTAATTGAATCGTGGCTATAAAAATACTTTGTAGCTTGTGCCATTTATGAAAGACTTAGCAAAGGCCAGTGAGTGAAGAAACCTTGTAGTCGGTCTCTGATGGTACCAGAAGGATTTAGCAGGATTTTTTTTTTTTTTATCACAATCATGTCCCCTGGTTAAGTTCTGAGTTGGCCCTGCTTTGGTCCTGTTTCATGTTTATAGACCAACGTAGGTGAGAGTTTTTGACCTGAGGTTTAGGTTGAATTCAGCACAGACCTGGTTCCTGACTTTGAATTGGGTGAGCTCTCTAGAACCTGTTTCATTAGACCTTAGTTTAAAACAAATTCACTGCTTTTTACAGATTATTTAGTATTGATATAGCTGAGCAATACTCATACTAAGAAAATGTTAAATAATCACTTAGATGCTACTTGTTTACGATGCTTGAGAACCGTAATTTCAACTGGATTCTCACCATTTCCATCTGAATCTAAAGCTCTGAATTGTTCTCGCGTGCTTATTTGGATGCAGATGGCGTGATGCTGGAGATGTTATGTCCACATGTTAAATGCAGCATGTTCATGCGGCTCCTCTGTTCCCTGTCACAGATACCATTTGACACAAGAGCTCTTCAGGGGCCGGTTATTCCAGGCCATTGAATCCACATCAAAACCAGCTTGTGTTTCTGAGGCTCCCCTTCCTCTGCTATTGAGACGGTAGGCCTGTCTGCACCGCGCTGTGCCCGCCACATTAGTAACCGCAAATATGGACAAATCTTTTTAGGAAACCCACCACATTGTCGCCCTGAGTTTGCAGGGTTTTCATTGAAGAAAATTATGCCACAGTATAATTTTCTACAACAAACTTGGAATAGATTTTAAACCTTCTCATTTGTGTTTGGCCCCTTCTCGTAGCGCAATGGCATATGTAGCATTAGTAGTAATGGTAGTAGTGCTGTAATAGGTGTGAATATAGAAATGGTAGCGGTAACAGTTACAACGGGGCTGTAGCAATTATTTTATTCTCATAGAAAAGAGAAATGTGTTTACCACTTTGCAGTTATTTTCAAGAAGCATTGTATGGTAGATTTTAGTTTTAGCATTAATGTACCAGTAAAGAAAGTCAGGCCAAACTCTTTATCCCATTCCCAACTTTTCCAATACGTCTCTTTTTACAGGGATGAGTTTCTAACTTTCAGCGAGATATAACGTCACAGTAAACTAATAGTCTGTTAGTTCACAATCCATAAAAAGACCTATAATAAATAAAGGTCTGTAATTTAAAAAAAACTTCTTCTTGCATGACATTTTACTGATAATTTTCAACTACCCGTGCTTTTTCTCAGCACCTCTGACACCCTAACTGCCAGGATACAATGCAGCGACCGTTACATCAGTAAATAAAACGCTCTTTATCCAACCGGGATTTGGGGGAATAAAGAAAACAAAGCGTTCCTATTTGTTTCCCTGAGGCCATACTCATAACTCCATCCTATGGGCGCTGGGAACCTTGTTTTTTTCGGGGGAACCAAGCAAGTAATCCACAGAATGATCTCATCGCGTACAAAAGCTGTGTGCCACTCTAGATTATTTTCAAATTAGCTGCTCCTTTCACTCTGGACGTCCATGTGCAGAGGCCCAAATTAAGGCATGCATTTTAACGAATGGCCTGAGTGGATTACTAATATACCGAGGCATATTCACATTGGCTAATGCGAGAACAAAAGTCAGGATAACATATTAAAATTTGTAGTAAATGTGGTCAAATGAAGAGTTACGCGATATCCTACTACGGTCAAAAGTGTTTTATTTTATTTTATTGCAATGGCGATTTTGATTGTCTGCAGCCGTATATCAAATGGCTATTGTGAATTCAGTTTCACAATAGCCAGAGCTTTAGCTATTGTGAAACTTGAGTAAATTATGCTTTGACGAAGATGATTTTCTGTTTTATGGGAAGAAAAGGGGTTTAAAAGCAGGCTTTCCAGGTTCCAGTTGGGATATAAACTTGCACATGTATATATTGATATTACTTTATCTTTGAAATTTTGCCACAACATGAAGTTTGCTGCTTAAAACACATATATATTTATGATTGAACACATTCATTACCATTATGGCTTTGTGTTTTAAAATTTAATCAATGCTTTTATAAGAAATTAATATTTATCCCTTCAGTTGTTCTACACCATCTAACCTGAGACATATCATGCATCCATAAATAATGTGTGTAACTTTGGCCCCTGGCGAGACACTTCTCGAGACCGTTTTCATCTCATCCTTTTGGCTTTGGGCATCAGGTTCTTAAAAGACTGTGGTAAATCAAAGCCCTACTTTCTGTCGGATTGGAAAAACACAAATCTTTGAAAGTAGTTGATCCGTTCTGAACTTGTGTTTACTTTGAACCCGTCCTTTTTTTTTTTGGCTTTGGGAAGTGGAGAAGCCTGAGCAGCACTTGAGTTGTGATTAAGAAAATGGATACTGCCCTCTTCTGGCGGAAGCAATCATCGCCTCAATGTCAGTCTTCTCGACAATTACACAGTTTACAAGTACAGTAATCAGTGGTGGGACAAAGGAGCAGGGCCACAGCTGAACGCATCGCATGTAAGGTGTAATTACCGCCATTTTTCCCAGATTATGTATGCGATATATAGGAGGTAAGGAGTCATCCATACATCCTGCCACATAAATTAGAGTTTAATCAGGCATATACACGTTTATGCTACTTCAAACAGGGCAAGTCTGAATGTTACTAATTAGGACACACTGTATATATATATATGTTAGAAATTGCTGTTTGTTCAACAGATTAGACATGGCTGTAGTAATTCTACGCAGTGTCTCAATTTGTCATTTAATAGTAAGAACGTTATGTTGAGATTTTGTGCAGGGGGGAAAAAATACATGTTTTGTTTAATTATGAGACAGGCCTCAACACCATGTTCAAATCTAAGCTGAAAACGATTCTGCCCGGCTGTACAAATGTCCTATTCAAAGTATTTTATTCGCAGTCTTTGCTTTAAACGACTATTATTCTATTGCTTATGCATTCATGGTTCTATTTGTCTATAATGTAGCCCACTTATACTACTACAACTTTTTTTTTTTTTTTTTTTTTTAACCAAAACATCCTTCCTGCTCTGTAAAACACTTGTGAACACATCAACTTGCCATGTCTATTATAGGGATGGGACGATAATAATATTGTTAATTGTTATTGTTAATAATAAATGCGGCAATTAATCGATAGCCACATTTTTTGTGATTATCGTGATTATTGTGCTAGGAGATAATTGCTAAATCCATCAGACAACCAGTGTCGGTAACTTTACCGGGAGTGGGTACGTCTCCATGGAGATGTCAGATGTATTTAAGATTTCAGTCGGTTAGTTCCTCATCCAAATCCATGCTTTGATTACCCACTGCAGAAATAGCCTTTTCTGAATCGAGCTGCTCATTAGCTGCATGTTTTGTATAGTCCAAAAATGTTACACAGTGTGCCTTTAAATACCTACTTTACTGTATGTCTCACTCAATATGACATTTACAGCAGAAAATGAAGAGGAACAATTGCCCAATCTTTGCCCAAAATTCTGCAGTTTCAGTGATTTTTTTTTTTAAACCATAGGCAAATATCGTGATAGTATTGTTAATCGCAATTATTTTGGTCAAGATAATCATGACCCCAAATTTCATTATCATCCCATCCCTAGTCTATTATAATATATCTCAGCCTATATACGTAAAATTCGAAGCTCTACATTTCGGACGCAGCAGAAGCAGCAGTAGTTGATGTGATTTTGCCTACCACTTGTAGAAGCAGTAGCCTATTTGTGGTATGTTGTGGCTTTAAGTACTTTCAAAAGTACTGTCTTCCTGATTTAACCTAGAGGTAGTGAAAGCATCGATGCAGTTGATTTGAAGATACGAGCAGGAGAGCTAATTCCAGGTGATTCTCAAACTGTGGCACCTTAAACTTGATCAATTTAAAGAGGTTATGCCATCGATTCTTTAGTCATGCATTTAGGTTTGGTGTTTCCCCTGGTTTAGACATGGCTTGTCACCCAACAATTTAGTCACATTTTCAGACCTGGTTTAGTCCTGATTTGAATTGAATCTGGGCACGGTGGTGTTTGGAAGGTCAAGTATTCTATGTTTGAGAATCCCTGTTCCACACTTCAAGTCTTATTGGTAAACTAAACTACTCATTTAGTGTACAGCGCTGTATAGGTAATAGAGTCACGGGAATCTTACATCTGTGTTTTTCCCATGCTTGTCCATAAATCCCCTTTCACATTCACTCCGGCGTGGTCCTGTTTTTCCCTCTGCGCAACAACACTAAATAGAGTTAATTAAGCCGTAGATGCAGCTGAAATTACCATCCGTTAACCAGTTTACCAGTCGGCCCATTGTGCGGTATAACCCGGCAATTCTCTTGTTTTACGACCAAAGCACGCCATTCATTATAACAAATCCCATATGCTTCCGGTCCTGCGTAATTCATGGTGGCATTTGACGTGGGTCAGATCTTCAGGCAGGTGGCCCGGGAGGTCGGGGAGCGTCGTCACCTTCCGAAATCCGCACTTTTTTTTTTTTTAAACCGCCGTGCACCCTTGAGTTATTACCACTACTACTACTACTACCGGGGCCCCCCATTCACAATTAGTCCATAGAGGGGGGACCAAAGCCCAGGGTAATGATCTCTTTGTCGCGGCTGATCAACAAGAGAGGCGACGTATGACTGGGAATAGGCCGAGCGGAGTCCCCGTATTGAGCGATATCGTGCCTTTAGGGTACTCTCTCTCTCTCCCTCTAAAACAATCAGGCGCTCCCCTCGTTAGAGATGAGTGTTCACATGGGGCGTGAGAGTGAGAAGTGCGGGGGGCCAAAGATATGCGCGTTCCCACAGGCCATATATACACGTACATACAGGCAGCTATTTGATTTCATAAGTCTTTGAAACGCCATTGTGTGTCAAAATATGTCTCAATCTTTCAAACAATATTCAGTGCCTTTAATCTGCGTTTAATTTCGCCTTCATGGAGCACTTCAGCTGCCACGTTTATCCATCTTGGATTAAAATGGTTTTAATTAATATTAATCTGACTGCTTAGTTCTGGTTTACGTCAGAAATGTTGATCTGAAGTTGATTTTGCTCTTAATTTCTTAAGAAATACTCGCCAATGTCTTTGTGATGCACTTGTAAAGAACTGGTACTTAATTCATTAAACATTTACAAAGCTTTTATTGATCTTAGTCATTTTGTTAGTAACACTCCACTGTGTCATCAATTTTATGATTAAAATGATTAACAAATGATGAGAAACGCTAGGGCTGTCACGATAATTACCATATCGACTTATTGTTCAATAAATAAGAGATAAACGATACATTTTGGGCTCAATATTTATCGTCTGTACATTTATTAGCATCCCCCCCCTATTTTTCTGTCATTGTTATGCCTGAGAGTTTAAGGTATCTGGTATCGTTAGAATCAATAATATCGTTTAACGCGATACTTTCCTCCCTCAATATATCAAACTTCAAATTTGTTATCATGACAGGCCTAAGAGTCGCTTTGTAAAGAGTCAAATCATTTACAAATGCTTTACAAATGCTTAATAGTATAATGATGATAAATATATGTATGCTTTCAGATTATTGGACGGTAGCCAAAAATATAGAAATGATATGTCAATTTTCTCAATTGATTAGGAACCAATATTTCAGGCTTCATATAATTTTGTTTCGCATTTTTACAGCACATATTCTTTTGAAACATGCTTTATATAGGTTGATAAATAAAGCATTTTCTTTAGGATTTGAATGCTGGTTTGCTGTTGTGTTTCGTGAATACAGATTTTCTAATTGGCCGCACGTCTGCTCTCCCTGTGTCTTGGCAACGTCCGGGAATCATCACCGACCAAATATCAAACCCGGCGTAAAACATTCTCTACATGCCGCATCATATAATATTTTGGATTGGTATTCTTAGGTTACTTCACAGAAGTGTAATGCCTATCATTTTTCCAAACACCTTTCACACGCGCGCGCCTCCATTTCTTTCGGCTCACTCGTGTCATGCCAAAAACAACACGCTCCCGGGTTCCAAGCCAAACAGACCACTGAGAGGACATTCTTACTCCAGCTCACCTTATACCTCAAAGAAGAAGGTTACGGGCTCGTTTGATGGCCGCGCCAAATGGTTTGAAGTATTTTAATATTTTGAATTTCTCCTTAAGTGCGCGCTCTTGAATGTAAGCTTGAGACTGGATTTACTTCTTTTCTTTTTTTTGGCAGCGCTGACCATCTTCCTTGGCATTGGGGAGAGCTGGCAACATGGTGGCACCGGCATCTGTTTTTGGCTCGCGGTGCCAAGGAGGAGCCAGAGGAGGGATGGAGTTTATTTTACACATTTGGAATATCAAAACACATTTTCTTTGACGTTTTTGAATGGATTCCGGGTGTACAGTTCCGGAAAACATCAGAAAATTAAATCTGCAAATTGCTATTAATGTGGAATATTTTTTTCTCCCACGATTGTATTAAAAAAAATATATATTATTATCATTGCGAAATATGACAACGTGCCTTGACAGAGCTCTTATAACAATGTTCTCTTTGAGTTTGCATCTTTCATAGACCTTTCTTTGTTCGTAGCCTGCGTCATACTTCAGTTCAGTCCTCTATGTTCATAAAGGCTTCGATAGGTCGAATATAGCATGTTTTCTGACGCTTAAAAACGTGGCCGGTTTTCATATTAAATCGCATGTGAGCATTTATTAGCACGTGCACCCACCGGTTAAGCCCGTCTTTGAAGTGGAATGCAGAATCCCCCGCCAACATGCCAAGGAACGGAGTCAGAAACACACTTTGAATGATTGGTTTCAATTTGAGTTTTTCCTCTGTAGTTAAATTCAAGACTTGAGGGATGTTGGCCTTTATAGGGAACCCACCGCTAATTAGCTGAGCACATCGAGCCTTCGATACCGAAATAGTCCACGTTACGTATATATATCTGCAGGGATCTCGCACACAAACACGCTATATTGACCATAACTTGGCAATTGCGAACGCGCTTTTTTCCTCAAACCAAACAATATAATTTGGCTTATTGATGACTGGTGTGCGCTAATGTCAGCCTGGCGCCCTTCCAAAGATCTTCGATACTTCAGCTTTTTTGGCACCGCAGACGTTCTTTCCTCTCCTTGTGATTGTTGAGATGATGTTACAGTTGCGTGAACCCTGCGATATTAACAATGTGCGATCGGCAAAGGCTCGGTGATTACAAAGACACAAAGATGTCAGTTGTGAAAGAGCCCTTTACGCCTTTTCGTTCCATTTTTTCCCCTTCCCGGCGTCTTACAAAGAGCGTTCACCGCCGATTGTTCAGAAAGTGTTGCTTGGTACATGTGAGGGTGTGCGCTTGATGCAGTGAACTTTCGAAGGAGGGGGATCAGTCACTGCATGTGTGAAGCTCGATAAAGTTTGCATTGCTATTTTTTGTTTTCTCCTTGGAGATGTGTAAGATTAAGCGATTATAGTTTGTATTGGGATATTTTAGCCTAGAATCCTTATTAGTTGAAGCAGCAGTAGTAGTATATTAGTAGCATTTTGCCATTGATGTGTAATAATGCTTAATTTCAAAAAGAAATACGCCATAAAAACCACAAATTTGAAGTACCTGCCAGCATATGGTACCGTCTTTCCTTTTTCCGAGGCGTGAATGCGCAATGAGCTCTTCTCTTATTTCCGGACATACTTTTTAAGACAAGTGCTGGGCAGGCTGCCACCCCTGTACCTTGTAGATTAGACTTCTCCACTTCTTCTTCCTGTTTGAATCCATCCAGGTGCACTCTGGGAACGCTGCCATGTCTATCCCTCGGTGCGCCGCGCAGCTGTGGGCGCCACCTAAATTTGATTCCTCTCCCCGTAGCTATGGCAACGGTTGGGGTATTAGCCGGATGGGTGCAGTGGTTGGTGCCAGCGGCGGGATGGGCTCCTGGTCGCAGCTCATTGGCAGATGACATTGAGTGAAAGCTGGCATTGGGAGATTAGGGGATCAGATGCGCACACAGAACTGGTATGAAATGTAAAATCAATGCCATGAGGTTTTGACACGTCCTTACACCCGATGTCGACTGATAAAGTGGGCTCAGAATGTTTTTTAGATCTTTTTCTTTATTTATTATGTAGTAGTGAAATCATCTAAATGGATTTCCTGTTGGTAAACATTATACATTACTTCTCTCACATTTTGACGGAATCTCATTATTCTCATAGTCACAACTAGCCTCTGAGTCTGTTATCAGAGGCACAATCATAAGTTTAAGTCAGTAGTTTGCTCAATTGTTTGGTAGAGTTCACTTTATTGAATCATGTATTTCTAATTCTGCCTATCTCTACCATTCTCTACAAAGTGTGTATTACTCAAAATATCAAGTTTAGATGGACTAGTTTGGACTGGTTTATGCCGGTTTGGACTGGTTTATATCTGGTGTGGACTAGTTTAGACCTGGTTTGGACTAGTTTATACCTGGTTTGGACTGGTTTAGACCTGGTTTGGACTGGTTTATACTGGTTTGGACTGGTTTAGAACTGGTGTGGACTGGTTTAGACTTGTTTTGGACTGGTTTAGACCTGGTTTGGACTGGTTTAGACCTGGTTTGGACTGGTTTAGACCTGGTTTGGACTGGTTTAGACTAGGTTCGGACTGGTTTAGACCTGGTTTTGACTGGTTTAGACTAGGTTCGGACTGGTTTAGACCTGGTTTTGACTGGTTTAGACCTGGTTTTGACTGGTTTAGACCTGGTTTTGACTGGTTTAGACCTGGTTTTAGACCTGGTTTGGACCTGGTTTAGACTGGTCTAGACTAGGTTTGGACTGGTATAGACCTGGTTTGGACTGGTTTAGACTAGGTTTGGACTGGTTTAGACCTGGTTTGGACTGGTTTAGACCTGGTTTGGACTGGTTTAGACTAGGTTCGGACTGGTTTAGACCTGGTTTTGACTGGTTTAGACCTGGTTTGGACCTGGTTTAGACTGGTCTAGACTAGGTTTGGACTGGTTTAGACCTGGTTTGGACTGGTTTAGACTAGGTTTGGACTGGTTTAGACCTGGTTTGGACTGGTTTAGACCTGGTTTGGACTGGTTTAGACTAGGTTCGGACTGGTTTAGACCTGGTTTTGACTGGTTTAGACTAGGTTCGGACTGGTTTAGACCTGGTTTTGACTGGTTTAGACCTGGTTTTGACTGGTTTAGACCTGGTTTTGACTGGTTTAGACCTGGTTTGGACCTGGTTTAGACTGGTCTAGACTAGGTTTGGACTGGTATAGACCTGGTTTGGACTGATTTAGACTAGGTTCGGACCTGGTTTAGACTGGTCTAGACTAGGTTTGGACTGGTATAGACCTGGTTTGGACTGGTTTATACTGGTTTATACTGGTTTAGACCTGGTTTGGACTAGTTTAGACCTGGTTCGGACTGGTTTAGATCAGGTTTGGACTGGTTTAAAAAAATAAATAAAAACATTGATGTTTGTCCCCCAAATGGTTAGAAAATACTTTTTTTTATGGTTATGGGGCATTAACATTAAAGGGTTAAAGTGTTTTCAGTTTTTTTTTAAGATTCTAATATGCTAATGGTTAGCCTAGATGCATAGCTCCACTGCTCACTTAGGCCACCATTATAAAAACAATCATACCTGACAAACTCAACTGTTAAATAGATTTTTCGATTGTTAAATTATTTCTATGACAAACATTTAAGACAATAAAGTGCGAAGAATTAACAGTGTGCATGTGCTGTTGTGGTTTTGCCGATGATTGTGCAGCCACCGGTGAAAGGTCAGTAACTGCATGGTTATATTGTGAACCCAGGTATGGTCCATTAGGAAATGACTAAGAACTTGACTTACTTGAGTTGACCGGTAAATAAGTATTTCCATACTGATTTTACCAATAACAACTGTTGTCTTATTTACAGCACAAAAGACAGTTTATACGATGTGAACATTGTTTACATTTACATTTTTTGTTTTAGTTCTTCAATTATCCAATCAGAAAGCAGAATGAGCCCCACACTTCGATTTGCCAGATCCTTTGGCCAAAATCAGTTTTCAATAGACTTGAAAAGCCTTCCAAAATCCCAGCACCTGTCCTCAATCAACTCCTATTTATTCCTAAATAGGAGTTGGCCTCCAGTAAATAAAGCTCAGAGTCTGAATTCTGAGATTGAGGTATGTCCACGAACGTAAGGCGACCCGGTTAAGTTGTGATTATAGTACTGTTTATAAACCACTTACACTCTAAGTCTTAGAGCACATTATACTTATATGCTTTAAGCTATTATATAGCTTAAAGCATACTTCCTGGTTCCTGTACGCCTTTTATAAGTTACTCCATCACTTCTAGTCTCTCCTTTTACATCTACTATTTAATTTGCTTGTTGTGCGATAACGCTAAATGAAAATGCAATATTTACTGGTGTAAATCAAAGCATAGGAGCATTTTAAAAGGGGGTTATCAGATCTTGGCTTCCTACACAGATAAGGAGAGTGCTCCAAGATTTAAACGGATGCACTGGCACGTTTCCAGGAGGCAGAAATTCTTGATGTGACCTTAACTATTGATTTACGACTTTGAATAAATAAGGCGATGTTTAGCTAAAAGTACATGGGGGCATTGCTAAAAAGGCAAGGCTGGGAATATAGTCAAGACTTTGCATAATTATCCCTGTCATATATTCTTCCTAATTGCCAGTGAAGCTCTATTTAGTCAAAGTATTCTGTTATGTTACAGTAAGTTCAAAAGATGCCTCTTTATAGTATGAACCTATCAAACTTTGTAAAAACTCAAAAGTTGTTTAAACTAGGGTCAATACAAGGGTAATTTCAAAAGATCATGACCACGGCATATGCTAGGAAAAGATGGAAAAACGGCTCCATCTCAGTCACGACCCATTTATGCACACATTTACAGTCTTCTTTTGAAAATATTGGATTTTAGACGAGAGCAATACATAAAAACGGCTATGATTTTACTTTACGACACAGTTCAAACATTGTAGATTGAAAATAGCATGGTAACTAATAGCGTAATAACATAATGGTAATTATGTTAGTAAGGCTGAAAATTACCAGGAAATATGGTTAGAATTTTCTCGGTAGCAATGAGGAATCAGCTGCCAAATGCATTGTCCCCATTACCGTGCTATTTCCACCCTATTACCGTGTTATTACCGTGCTGTAATGACCCAATAATTTACCAATATATATATATTGCGCAGCCCTGCAGTGCAACACGAGAACCAGGGGCCGGTTTGCGCAGCCACAAAAGCGCACCTCTCGTGGCTTCAAACCATCAGCCGGATTCCCAGTGGCCCGAGCTGCTGCGGCTGGTGCTGAGTGGGGGAGGACTGAAAAGCATTGGCAGCTCTGTTAGCTTCTGTTTGTCAGAATACCAGATGCCTCACGCCACATGCTTCAACCACTTTGATTTCATCTCCGTGCAGTTGTTGATCAGATCTGTCTGCGTTTGACGCAACCCGCCAGCCTCTCCCCTGCTCACTTTTTATCTTTGCCACACGGTAGAAAATATCAAATTGACACAAACGGCTAAAGGTATTGCCGATTGTTTTCAAAAAATAATTATAATTTCTCTTTTTACCTAAACGCCTTACACTCATTTTCATGTTATAGTAGTGGAATACATCTTGTTTTGTCATTCAGTATAAAACCTATAATCTGTGAAAATACACTTCCTGTTTGCAATTGTAAAGCCAGCTTGTTCATGATGATACTGTGCCCTTTGAAAGTTAAATTATAAACTAGTTATCATGTTAAACGTCTAAAACAACACAAAGGATCTTAATTTGAGTAAATGTAAGTCAAGCATGTTTTTTCTTATTAACAGTCAGCCGCCTGTCTGGAGATGTCACCCACTGTCCAGCTGGTATATGGTTGCTGTGGGGCCCTTGCCCACTGTCCGCTGCTCCTTTCTGGGGCTCAGCGGTGGTGCTGTCCAACTTTGATTCGTCACTTATTAGGGAATCGAGTCCCCACTGTGCCGTGTCCAGTGATGAGGAGGAGGAGAGAGGGGAGCACAAAGGGAGTGTGAAATCAGCGACAGTTGTGCCTTTTACGTTCTGCAAAGGCCACCACTGTTCCCTGCCTCCTTCATCTGTCCGTAAACATATTTATAAGACAACAAGATGAAAACGTGGGAATTAGACCACAGCAGAAGCAATCAGTTTGACACCCACATAGTTCAAGTCCAAGGCGTTATTATTGTCAATATTATTTTCAACTTCCAGTAAGCATAATACAATACAATAACCCCTCTCCTAAAAGTAATGGTTGAGTGAACACAGGATGAGACCCTTGACTTCAGTTCAGTTCAAATTGCTCATGTTAAACCCAGCTCTCTTTGCCCACTCCAGGTGAATGCCTCTCCTCCTTCATCCTAACACTATTGACCGCTCCCCTTCCGCTTTAAAAGGCTCAGGCTGCATCCATCACAAGGGGATTAGAGTGGAAAAGGCCAACTGGGATCACCGGGAGCGCAGACCTCTTCCACCCGAGCCAACACTCAAGCAGGGATGAAGCAGGGACGGCCCGGAGGGAGCCGGAGTGGGCCGGGAGGTGGCATAGTTTGGATTCCCAACGTGAGTCCGGGGAATCCGAAGCGAGGCCAGATGGCACGGGCCCCGGCGCTGTTTGGGAACGGCAGCATACGGCGTGGCGGCAGGCATGGCAGAAGGTAGCAGGGGAAGCAGCGCCCGGGTCAGCTCTTGATGTTTGGACGTTCCCCGGAGCGGTTCCTTTCCATGGCTTTGAACAAGAGAGCATCTCCCGCACAACGCCGCGCCACGTCCCGGGCTTAATGCAGGCGGTTTGACTTCAAACGCAGCCCTATTCCCTCCTGCCCAGAGCCTCCTGAGTTCCCAACATATGTTATCAAGACTAACATGGCACTGAGCACTGTGCGTGGACATGTGTGTTGCCTTTTTTTCCTTTTTTTCTAATCTTGCCTCAACTTTCATCTCGTACAATGCCGTTTGACTCGCTCGTGTCGCCGAATCGCAGCCAGCCGTGCCAATGCCTGTAGATGTCCTGTCACGCCAATGTGCCTTTCCTTGCCATAGAACTCAAGTACGGAGCGGTGGCAGCCAATTATATCAGCTGAGGGTTTGCGAGACAGATGTCCAATATGAGCAGGTTAGCACTAATAGGCAGGTTTTGGAAACCACAGTAATTATTCATCGTTCGCGGAGCAGTAAAAAAGAGAAGGCACGCTAATATCTGACGGTGAACGTGCTTGACAGGTGTCTCCTGTGGCAGAGGCCGGTATGAAAACATCTTAAAAACACATCCGTGTGACGCTGATTTTTTTTACACCTACTCCCTGACTTTACAAAAGGTGCTCCTCTGCGTATGCGAGCTGATCATCTGTCTATTTTGAGTCGCAATAACAGTTTTCGGGAGCCAAGTGTGGTGTTATGCTTGTTGTTGCATCTCCGTATCCGTGTATAGACTAAGATCCCCTCGTTATTCTCATTATTGGTCCATCTGTCTTGTTGGCAGAAGCCCACTAGTATGGAGTTAGCTATGATTAACATTTAATCTATATGATTTTCTAATGAAAGCAGGAGAGTCGCACTCGGTAATGATTGATTTGTCTGTGTTTTAAATAATGGATCAAATTGGC
This sequence comes from Neogobius melanostomus, assembly GCA_007210695.1. Taxonomy (NCBI): domain Eukaryota; kingdom Metazoa; phylum Chordata; class Actinopteri; order Gobiiformes; family Gobiidae; genus Neogobius; species Neogobius melanostomus. Next base: position 10,266,129 of record VHKM01000042.1, read on the forward strand.
AATGGGCTGCAGTGCTTATTATGGCACCATTGTTCTCTTTAGACACAATATAATTAGTCAACTATGTTTTATGGCTTCTTTTGCTATCAAGGTGAAAGGAAGTATTAATCGATTGAGTGTGCTGTCGGTTCTAGCGCTGGGATGTGTGACTCCTTTTATACAGTATATATATATATACAGTAAACAAGAAGGAAACCAGAGCGCTAATCACTGAGAGGGACTCGCTGAAATAAAAATCTCTCACAACAGGGCGGGGTTTTACCTTTTGAAGTACATGAAAACAAAACATTAGAGTGATAAGCTTTCACTCATCCAGCCCGCTCTGCTGTTATGCTCTCGCTTGTGTTCATTCAGTATCCAACCGTGTAAAGTTACCTAAACAATTTATCCGAGCAAAAAATCTGATCAACAGTTTGGATTCATTGCTATCAAAGTGAATGAAGGTATTAATAGAGCCTGTATGTTGGTTTTTTTTTCTCCGTGTCGCAGCAGAAGTTTCCCAGTGTGTGTCCGCCTGCGTTTCCTGTTCCATATTACACCAAGTGACCACTGCTGCGCTGAAGGACTGTGCGCTTTTACCGCCTCTGCTATAGTGTTTTCTCAGTGCACGCTGTGATACATTATGCCCCTATATTAAGGAAACTGGCATGGATGTAGCAATGCAATATTTAACACCATAATCGTGTTTCAGGCCATATGTTGACATTAAAAGAAGATAATAATAATAAATGCACCAAGGTCCTGAGCTATCAATAGACAAACCCAATGACGTCAGAGCACCCCATGCTCACCAATACACACACGCATTGGGCCCGTGACGTCTCCGTTAGTCATTGAGCACATTTATGCAACCGTTTTTTCCAAAAGCGTCCATGCGTCTTGCTGCCAACACTCGGCGCCTCTCCTCTGCTCCTTGTATGTGCAGATGGCTCCAACTCTTGTAACATACGTGCATGTATACCCTCTATAGGCTAACGCAGACATCTGCCGTACATGGCGACATGAATAGAGGTGTTGGCTGGGTTTCAAGCCTGGGAGAGCTCAGCCTTTTGTGGGTGAGGAGCTCTTTGTGGAGGTGCAGAGGATGGAGGGCGGTGTTTACCATGAGCACCGTGTACCTCTGTGGCTCCCAACAACATGGATAACAAGATATAGTTATTAGTGACAGGAGAGGATCGCAAGGACATGCCTGCATCAGCCATACTGCAAATGAGATGACAGTGCTGCTGACTACAACATTTTCAAATTGTTTTTATATTTGATGGCTTCATATAGATCCAATTGGGAGAGGTTAAAGCTTGGTGCCAAGGGTATATTCTACACACAGCAACAGAAGCATATCATTCAGTGATACAATAAAACGTAATTTCCATTTGCTAACTTGACTGATAGATAATATCAATGAAGCTATTGTAACATTTCTCTCGTTGAGTGTAAAAATTAATGTGTTTTAGTTTTTTGTTTCCCATAGCTTATATAATGTTATCTATCCAGGCTCTAACATTGCACAAATGCAGTCCTTGGGTTGTCTGCTGCAAAAGCAATCTTGCAGAATATTAAGTAACTAATGCCAACATTCCCATAGAAAATGTGTTATGATTTTATGGCTAACACTGTATAGAAATAGTCTAATATCAAAGAGTTCTTTATTGATCAAAAATGATTGGAGGACATGAGTCATTTGCATAATTATTTGATCTTAATGCCAGATGCCCGTCCTTCTTTACCTTCCTTGCTTGGGACGGGCTCATGCAGCACCCAGACTCATGGATCGCAGTTTGACCTTGCGTCCTCTTTCCCAACACACCTCTTTTATAAACTTTTCTAATCTTTACTTTCTCTTCTTGGAACAGATGCCACTCACTCTTATCTCCGCACTCAGACCAAAACATTAAAGCAAATCAGCTGTGGCACACTTTATCCTCCCTCTATCCATGTGGCACAACATCTTAATTGATTTGTTCCAAAACCAGCTGAACTGACTCATAAAAAAAGGAAAAAGGCAAATCTGCGCTATATGCCCCTTAGATAAGTGCAAAAGAAACACCATGTTTGCTTTGAAGAGCGTCCAGCAATTATGCTGGGTATTTTGTGGACAAACACTATTGTTCATGGAATTTTTAGGGTCGAAAGAGCGGCCCTGCAGATGATTTATGTATTCAGCTGGGGGATGGAGGCGGTAGTGGTGGCGGTGGTGGTTTCGAATGGGCAAATTTCATCTGGCTGCAGCGGGGCCTAGGGCTTTAACATAGGCAGGACGGGTGCCAGCTCCTCTCCGCGGCCATTGTGCTTTAATTAACCTACATAGGAGCTGACTGCTTAAATGTGCAGTGATAGATAAGGCCCCCTTGGATGATTGATTTATTTACCGCACAAGCTGGCGATTTCCATAACATTACGGCCCCAATTACTACAGCCATAGGAGGGACAAAAGTCATTATCAACTATAGTGTCGCTGTATCTGCGTAGGGTGACAAGTGACATGTGGCAATTTTTAAACAAATTACGCCCATTTTTCTTTATTATGACGCAAAATAATATAATAATTCAAAAAACAAAGTGCAGAGTAATAGGTCACAGTCAGGTAGAGCCATTATCTACAGTATATACTGTTCGCTGTGTTGTTATACTGTAGTGTACATAAACAAATACAATTGTGCTTTAAAACATTTTAATGTATCCTTAAATGTTTTAAAGCATTAAAACATTTAAGGATACATTAAAATATAATAATAATAGAAACAAAAAAGGGCAATTTCACAGAATCTAACTGCTTACAGGGTAATAGGTCACCGTCAGGGAGATCCATTATCTACTATACTGTTTGCTTTGTTGTTATACTCTTGTGTACATAAATAAATACAACTATGTTTTTAATAATTTAAAATATAATAATTTTTAAAAAGACAAAGCACAATTCAGAATCTAACTGCTTGCGGGGTAAAAGGTCACCGTCAGGGAGATCCATTATCTACTATACTGTTTTCTTGTGTTGTTGTACTGTTTTGTACATAAAGAAATACAATTTTAGTTAAAACATTAAAACATAAAACATTTAGGGTGAAATTGTCACTGGATAATATCTTTCTTACAAGCGATTTGTCTTACTCACTAATGTATTGCTGTAGTATTTTTTTATTTTTTATTGGGTATACTTGTCAGTCAATTTTCCTATAGTTTATTAGCCTCCACTACACCCTTAAACTAACCTTTTAATGAACGGGCATGACTTTAAGCTTCATGTAGCTCTTATACCAACCACTCCCTGATAATAAACGTTGCATTTCTTTATAGTCATCAACTTTCTCCGGGGAACATTAAGAGGAAGCCATCTTTGGAAGGTGAGTAGTGTCTCGGTGAAGGACGCGTAAAGTGACACTGGTCGTGTATATAATGAAGAGCCGGTGAATCACAGACACTGTTTTATATCAAGCAGGAGCGGATCGGCGCTTTGTCAAGTGAAGCCTGGCACTGTCCCAGCACCAGTCTGATGCGCACGACGTCTCCATCAGAGAGCACTAGAAGGTAACGCTGGGATTAAAATGGGCACTGCTGGCACAGGCAGGCGGGCAGCAACGTGGGTTTTTTTTTTTTCTCTCTAATTTTTTTCCCCCTCTTTTTTCTCGCTAGGCCATTGTTCCATATGTGCTCCACCTGCGCCTCTCGGAGACTCGCGCCAAACACACGGCCGACGGATCGAGCATCTGAGCTGATTGGAGGTTGCCGTGGAGACGCTGGAAGCCTTTGCAAAAAGAGAGAGAGTGAGAGAGGGAGAGAGACGGGTGCGCGCGCTGTAAATCTCAACATGGTATTTTTTTAATTTAGGAAATTGGCAAAGGAAGTGTGGTAAATGAATCGTCGTTAATAATAATTCACATATGGGACAAAACACAATTAGGCTGTTTTTGGCTACAGGCAAAGAGCACCGCCGCTCCCCTCCGAAAACGTGAGCTCATCTCATCAAAGGCACTTGAGCTCTCCGTCGTCCCAAGTGTAGGAATACTGTGCCTCTATGGCATAATGATGTTTATGGAAATAATAACAGTAAAGATTGTAATCGGACACAGACAGTGGCGACATAAAGACATCAGTCATGCTAGGCGACAATAGGCGAGTCATGATTAGCTTCAAAACAGTAAGTGATAATTACATTTTCACCTTTGCGTTAAGTTGTTTCCTTGACGTACATAAACTTTATGCGGGATTCTAACTCAAATATGTAAAATGTAAAATCCATTGTGAAAATAGAAATATGTAATTGAAAAATAAATAGAAAAAACGAAGCAAAAGAGGCAGATTTCATAAGATTCTTTTTTTTTTTCTTTCTCATAAAGTGTTGGGGGCGCAGGAGAGGCAACCAGCAAAGCTCACCCGTAGCTTTTAATAACGCCGTGGCCAGCTTCCAGCTTGAGCCGGGCGCTGTGATTGGCTGATCCCTTCACACCCTGGCACCTGCACTGGCTCAGGCTCCAGCATTCGTGTGTACGGGGCTAAGAATCGTGTGTGTTGCACTATTGGAAGCATGACACGACGAGAATCAAAGGCCTTCACCTGCATCCATGTGAGAAGCAAAAATCATTAAAATGGTTTCAGGCCACGAGCTGTTGCATAAATTCCCAAAACTGATTTTTTTTTTTTTTTTTTCTTTTGCCGAGGAAGTTCAAAGTACATCGTTGTGTAGGGGTGGGTAATACTCAGTTACATTTACTTGAGTATCTTTTTTGAAGAAACCATATTTAATCTTCACAGTTGAATTTTCTGTGATTACGTCAACTTTCTGTCATTTAAACACTTACTGGGGATATCAAATACTTTAACTGTCTCTGAAGTCATTATTTGGATGACAACTTTTTATTTCTTCTGGGATGAAAGTGTTTTAAAGCATGTTACTCTTAATTACTTGGGTAAACATTTCGGCGACTCTACCCCTCTCTGTCGGTGCGAGGGATTCTTGGCTTGCCTTTGGTATAGCAGGTGTGTGAGAGAATAAGGTGCCTCCTCTCTAGTTTGCCGACAAAGCCGCGGCGCTGCTCGCTGCTTGCTGTGCTGACCCACGTATTTGAGCATGATTAGCGCCCCCCCCTGCAGAAAGCGGCTGGGTAAATATGATATGTGCGTTAGCGTGTTTGCCGTCATTCATTTGAGCATTAATCCATAATCCAAACTAAACTGCGGTAAACAGCCGTGTGTGGACGCCGCTGTGATTGTTCAGCTGTGATCGGAGCGGGTTAATGTCTGCAAAAAGGAGATTTGGGTTCAGATACAGGCGCGTGGATTTGGGACATTTTCCCTACACTTTGTAAGTTCTGCGAAAAGTGGGGATTCTTTTGTACTGAGATCTCAAGATTTACGCCTCGATAATGTAAGATTGGTATTGGTAGCTCCATATGGAATCAGAATCAGAATAGTTTTTATTGCCAATATTTCTCGGTACAATCGTGCAACATAGAACATACAGTATAACACAGAATTTAGATAAATACACTCTATTATATAACTTTTGTCGACGTTACTATCTAGTTTTTATTCAAAGCTGTATAAATGAAGTGAAATACGCACACTCCAGGTATGTTTTTAAAGAGGGAATGCTTCAACATGGCTAAAATTTCTAAAGTTGTGGCCAGTGTATTGCCTACCCCATTTTATTGTATTTTGTTTGTGTGTTTGGGACAGTGCATGTTAATGAACACAATATGGGACTCATGTAAACACTCATGTAAACACGCTGCACCGGTTGTAGCTGATTTCCATCCGTCCCACACTCTCAAACACACTCTCATTTACCCTGCCCTATTGTACATGTTTTTAATGGCTGGGGAAACCGGAGTACCCTGAGGAAACCTACGCAGACACAGGGAGACCATGCAAACTCCACACAGAAAGGCCCCGTCCGGCTTTGGATCGAACCCAGGACCTTCTAGCTGTGAAGCACACGGGCGCTAACCACAGTGCCACCGTGTTTAAATCAAAGGAATACATTGCAGTACTCAATTATTATATTTCAGTTTCATATTCATAACAATAAGAAAGGAAAGAATAAACAATGCTTCATGTCATTGTGGGCTCTGGGCATTCGCAAAGTGCTTTGTTGCATTCCTATTTAGTGGTAAAGCTACATGTTTTTAATCATACGCCGCTTACATGCATGAATATAATGTAAATCAACATGACAATAATCAAAGTATTCAGAATACTCTTACTGGACAAAGTAACGGAATACAGTATGTTACATTCAGTATTCTGTAACTAAATACAGTTCCCATGTATTCTCCTCAACACTGTTAATAACCTACTTTCATACTATCCATAAAATTGCCTTTACTTCTTGTGCTAAATGTACAATGGCAAATTACTTTCTTCTACCTATTATAACTGCTATTGTTATTTAACTCTGAACTATTTACATAAAATGTATTTTAATTCAAATACATACCCTTACATTCAGACCTAAAGGATTGTTTTTGGGACCAAATTCAGCCTGGAGATCGATTTGTGAAAGGCAGCTACAGACAGACTGACCTGTGCAGGAATTAGCCACTGCTGCTATGCTCCCCTGCTAACCCAACAGCTTGAACAGACCTGGGCATTACCACAGGCACAAAGGCCCTGCACTGAGGAAGTGCTATTAATCTTCTCAAAAGCGTAGGAGTCACTGTCGGCTCTCGTGCGCTGCTCCCGGGGTCCGCGGACAGGGGGCGCTCTGCGGGGTGTAGTTCTTGGCTCCCGATCAGACAGGTGGGAGCAGGGAGAGGGCGAAGGGTGAGAGTTTACCTGTGGTCCGGACCAGATGCAGGGACTGAGGGGGGTGCTCCGCGGAGGGCACAGTGGATCTCCAGCTTTAAAGGGTTATAAATGAGACCAGACCGGGGGGGTGACGCAGCAACTGTCTCCACTTCAGTATAGCTGTCATTTTTCCTATAATAAACACTTATTCATGACATGTTTGATTGGAAACAAAAAAATAGGCTTCAAAATTAGTTGTTTAAATGTTGAGGAAAATTGCCTCTCACATCAAGAGGTGTCAACAGCGGCTTGTAGCCTTTTTGCAGCAGGCTGAGGAGATTTTTAGATGGTGGATCATAAAACAAGGCAAACCCATCCCAAGTAGATCAATATGAACCCTCTTGAAGTAAAAGGAGAAAAAGGTCCTCAACATTTAAACAACCCAGTGCAGATACCAGCTCCATAAAGTAGTTTTTTTCCCCATGTGGTTTAAAAAGTAATATACATTTAGCTTTATAAATATTAATATTCTGAAAACAAAATACAGTATGTCATGTCACTCCAAGGATTCAAATGATTATACAATTTAAACATACAGTATGCATATTCATGTGTCTTTGCATACGTTCATGGGAGTTCATAAAATCTAACCTCAACAATACATATAGGGAATACTAACCTCTCTCCATCCCACTCATGTGAATGCAATCTGTTCCATTTGCTTTGTCATAAGCTTTTATAGTTTCCTTCAGACGTAAATGTTGGCAATGTTTTTCTTGGTGCTTGGAAGTTAGGGCTAAATGACTACCAAAAACCTGTTTACACAACATACATGGAAATATTTTTAAAGTAATGTGGTGCGTAGTCAGAATGCGCTTAGTGAAAAGGCTTTGGAGCACCTACTGAACTTGAACAGGCCATTCCTTGCTTTGAAAGCGAAGGCACTGGCACTGATTAAGACTTGAGATTGTGAAAGCAGGAGAGAGTCCCTTTATATTCAATTCATAATTGGTTTGAGCCTTAGAAGTTGGCAACTCTTTGGGACTCATACTGCTTTCTATTTGTTTAATGGTTTTGTGAATTTGAACGGGTTTCCCTCCTGACAGTGAACCAATTAGGTCATGTTTATGAAAATGTTACACATGTCTTACATACCTTTACATTTCCCTAATAAAGCATGGGATATTCGAATGATATCTTGCTGCTGCCTGTAGACTGAGCAGTCGTCTTCAATATTATTATGTAAAGATACTCCGCTGCACTTATACTCTGTCAACAGCCCATAAATTAATTAGGCGTCATGTAGTCGCACACTTCTGTCTGATTCCCATGGGCGTGCGCAAACCCCACTCCCGCACCTCTGACCTCTCTTTTTAGGGGGCTTCGGGAAAAACACGATTGGACTTTGCAGATCAAACCAAGACTAACTTTGTTCCAATTATCTGCCGCTCATCCATTAAGCTTTTCAAAGAGGAGCAGATAAAACAACGCAGTGCCGCACTGTCAGGGAAGTGCTTAACCACGACGTAAATCAGAATTAAAGGAGGGGGGAGGAGACTGGGGCTCTCTGAAGTTTGCATTCATCAACATAATGGTGTCTTTCCCATGGCTTCTGTCACCTCCAACGTATAGTTTAGTCTATGTACAAATGTGTATTCTGGACACACTTTAAATATGATAAAAGTAGGCCTGCTGGTACTCCATGAAGAATCAATCAATCAATCAATGGTTTTGACCAATATCACAACAGGAGTTACCTCATAGGCTGCACCGAACATTAAAGGGATACTTCGGGATTTTTGACATAGGGCCTCATTTCCTAGTTATCCAGAGTGTTGTTGATGTCTGGAGATATTTTTTTCTTAAATTCATGCAGTTCTTATATTTGAAGAGTCTAGTTGCGCTAGCCTAGAGCAAGGCTAAAGCATTTCTATGGTAAACGCTAGCCCGCATTAAAAAACAGTCTGGCGCACTCCACAGTGTACCTGAGGTAAATCACTTATAATGCCAGACTAACAATATAAATGTCTGTGTCGATAGAATAATTTTAACCATTTTGCGTTTAAAATAACTTATATTTGAGCAGCATCAGCTTCGTGGCTGTAAGCTAACGCAGCGGCGGAGTGATCTGCGAGACAATAGTCCCTCAAAATGCGGTAATTCATGTGATACAAGGTCAGTTATATTACAAAAATTATTCTATTAACACAGACATTTATATGGATAGTCTGGTGTTATAAGTGATTTACCTCAGGTGCACTGTGGAGTGCGCCAGACTGTTTTTAATGCTGGCTAGACTTTACCATAGAAATGCTTTAGCCTTGCTCTAGGCTAGCGCAACTAGACTCTTCAAATATAAGAACTGCATGAATTTAAGAAAAAATATCAACAACACTCTGGATAACTAGGAAATGAGGCCCTATGTCAAAAATCCCGAAGTATCCCTTTAAGGCAATAAAACAGCAGTAAATAAGACCAGTTCAGGCGAATCAAGTATCCAGGCAAACATAATGTCCAAATAAGCGTCAGCAGTGGGTGGCGACAACAGAAGGAGAGATCCACTCCCACGGACGGACAGGTTATAGAGACCCAGGGCCGATGGAGAAGAAGCATGTTAAAATGGGGACGATTTTTAAATAGTTTTGACCCATTCTCAATTTCAACAAACCCCCTGAACACATGCTGAATTCATATACACTAGTTATATCTTTCCAGCTGCAAGTTTACCATCTACAAAACCAGCAAATTTGTCAACAATAAAATGAATCCCTAAAATCAATGCAGACTGCACACAACAGGGCCTATAATTAGTGAAGCTGTAAAATTATATGTAGGGAGGAACTGTACTTTTGAGAGTAGTGTGTCGTAACAGCAAGACAAAAGTTATACTTCCACTTATGCTACTATTGGTACAATTACAGCAAAAGATGTACGTCAAGAGCAGTATGGTACCCTAGTGTGTTACGGTATACATAACATAAGGTATAATAACTCCAATGTATACCTCTTTATAATGTTCTTGGATAGTTTCCAAATCTGATATCGCAAAGAAAGGTATAAATTCCGAGCGATACAAATCTCCCTAATGGGACACACTTGAATAATGCTCGTCTAAAAGTTACACCATAAATTGCTGGTTGTAGCATCCTCAAACCTAACTTGTATTGGCTCTTAAATAAACACAGCTTGCTCAGTGTAGAAGTGTATGCCTGTACAGTAAATGTGCGTGCATGTGTGTGTGTGTGTGTGTGTGTGTGTGTGTGTGTGTGTGTATGGACTTGTCAGAATAGATGTATCCTGCCGAGGAGCTGCTCTTTTCACCTCGGGGCCCGCCAACGCCGAACAGAGCGCGCATTCAGCCTCCCAAACGTTTGTACAGCGAATTCCATCTCCTCCATCGCCTTTTGATCTTGATTCATTCTCTCTCCCTCACGCACGCACTCTCTCTCTCTCAAATCCTATTTTCTTCTTCTTTTTTTTCTTGCTGTGAAGTACCTTGTTGTCCCCCGTTTGAACTTGGCTGAAGAATGGCGGCTCAAGCGGAGGTCGGGGTGAGAGGGCGAGTGATGGGCAAAGTGAATCACGGCATTAGGAAAACAAATATGAAGAATTAGAGAGTGTGGCGAAGGGGCGCCTACGTTAAATGAAGCTTGATAAAAGACGTCGGGAGTGTTTTGAGGAATTAGACGTTTCAGTAAAAACTAGAATTACCCCACAGTTTTCAGAGCCACTCCTGAGTGGTTGGGCAGTTTTGTTTATTATTCTGAGGTAATTGTTCAGTATTACTTCTATTACATAGGTGAGCAATGGTAGTACTCAGGTTCTCCTCTTGGTCCTTGGCAACTGGTTGATTTGCTTATCTGGAATTTGATCAAATCTCTTGTGTTTGTAGAATTAATTTCCCTGTAGGGACATTTATCCTCTGCATTTGAACATTGCTTCAACCAGCGCCTCAGAGCAACTTGTCTGGAGCAGTAAGGTTGAAACAAAAGATCTCTGCACAGCTTGAGAGCTCCCAAAAATGTTTAATGCTTGCACCACGGAAGTAATGTTTCAGGCGTGTGAGCCCTTTATCAGTCAACTAACACGCCTGACACATTACTTCTGTGGTGCAAGCATTAAAAACAAATTGGGAGCTCTCAAGCTGTGCAGAGCTGGTATCATTTTGGCCACACCGCCTTTGCTCTGCCTGATCCCGTCAGGCCTTGGAAGCTAAGCAGGGAAGGGCCTGCTACAATAGGAGCTTTCTTTTACATGCAATGTAAAGTGTCTTTAAGTGTCCAGAAAAGCGCTATATAAAACCTATATATATATATATTTTTTCCCCCACTTGTTACTTCTCGCTCTTGCACGCAGCTCAGTTGCTGTTGGATGTGCGTGTCTTCTTGGCTTCTGGAGCAGTTAGGTTCCCATCTTCAAATCTCAAGGCTTGGTCTTGGTTAAAATGACCTAACAAGAGATTCTTTTAGCATATTGTATATGTTTTGAGCGGCTGGGGCTAACCAGGAGATGAACAGGGTTAGACAGACACGCACATCCCGGGTCAGTTGAGTAGCGTGCAAGAGTTCAATAGTACATGAGAGTAAAGAATAAAAACTCTGCACAGCTGTTGCGCTCCCAAAGCATTTAATTACGGCACCGCAAAGATAACGTTTTGGGCGCTTAGCCCTTCGTCAGAGGGCTAAGCTAACCAGGAGATGTCCGGAGGAAAACCCACTCTCACACAGAGCGGACATGCAAACCAAACACAGAAAGAACCCTTGAGGGATCTTTTGCTGTGACACGAGAGTGCTATCCACTCAGCTACCATGGGCTGTTTAAATGACTTAGGACTGGTTTGACATAAGTAATGCCTACAGGAATTACTTCAGTGCTATCACTTTGGTAATAGTTAAACACAGCTTTTTTTTTACTAAACTTGCATGCAGAACACTCATCATCAAACTCACTTAAATAACCTGTTTCTTGTTTTAACCAACCCGATCTTACCAGTGCAAGTGCGTAAAGCCCCCACAGAGCAGAGCGCAGTGCAGTGTCGCAGTAGTGTCTGCAGAGTTGGTGGTAGGTGTTCACATTTGACTGGAAGGGGTCAGCTCAGAACAGGCTGTTCCCATCGCGCCCCGGTCCATCCATACTGTATGTTAGCGCTGGATTAGAGGATGAAAGAATGCCACTGACTGTGAAATTGCCTGATTTTTATCACGGATGTTGGGGAGCAGCTGTGCACAATCCTCTGCCCTAATCCCGCGACGGGCTGAGGAGAGGCCTGGGTGAGGAGGGGACCACTGTGGCGGTGTCTGTGTGTGCCCTTAGTGTGTGCGTGCATTTGATGAGGAAGTTATGAATGGTTGTGCTTAAAGGCCTCTCGAGCGCACTAGCTAGCTCAAAGTTACACCCATGTTGGACTCCCAAGAGTTTTTCCTCAGCAGCTCGGACAGATGCCAAAGACTTTTTTTTTTGTTAGGTTATCAATTGGATGTAGATATGGTAAGTTTACAGCAGTATTATTGATGCGTTTAACTGTATAATCGTTTGGTTATCTGACCACACCACAGCATAGAGAGAGCAGAAAGTTGTTACGAAAGGATTAGGTTTATTTTTGTATATGTACTCTACCTGAAAATACTTTGGTAGTGTTAGCGTATTCTTTACTATATGGAGAGAAGACAGAGACTCGTTCTATTAAAATCAAAATCATTGTTTTATTCCCTAACATTACAAACTAAAACAAAAGTTATGCAGAGCGCTACTTCTTGGCATGGTGGTCGGCCAGCGAGGAGAGGGCGAAGAGAGGCCGCACCTTTTGTGCGCGAGTAATTTATAGGAACAGGAAGTAGGCGTCTCCTTGTCGAACCAATTAGTGCTCTTAAAATGTTCTTGCCGGGACTTCTTCTGCGCAGTCTGACTCCTCCTTCTAACACACTGCCCCCCAGTGGATCCAAGAGTAAAGACAACACCAATAAAATGGAAACCCCAGTTTCAAATGAACCTTAAAGCACAGATTACATCAACACAGTTTCATATATAATCATTAAAGCCTAATATGACAAAAACATGTATAGAAATATTTCCACAGTAGCCAGTCTAATGGACTTATTTACTTAATTTAAACTATATTATTGATGACTTGAATTTATTACACAAATTGATCTTTTTCCATATTTGACTAAGATTCAAAGCTCCTGTACCCATTTTTGGAGTAGTGGAATTGAGTTCTGTAATTTCTGGAAATTATACAGTGCATTGAATTATAAATAATCTGTATCAATTTCATAAACTCGCAGGCAAGTTTTGTACCATTTCTGTGACACTGACCCTGAAAAGTGACCCTGCAAGTTGTGAAACGTGCTTATAAAGTCATCCCTGTCAAGAATTGGGATGCTACAAATATGTTATGAAAGTTAGGAATGACTTTCTATCGCAACTAACATTTTAATTTAGTGGCTTCCTTGTTAATTGTTTGCAAGGAAAATAGGGCCTTTAAAGGATGTGTGTGTCTGTGTTTCTGCTAAATAGAGCTTTTAACCAATGTTGTTCTCTCATCAAAAACAATCCTGGAGCTGCATTTTGCCCCACTCGCGCATCTTGGAGTAGGGAAATATTTGAATCTGAAATTTTTTTAGCACCGAGGCGGCTGCTCCCGAAAAGCTCCTCGTTTTCCCCCAAACAGCTCCTCCTGAAGTCCTAATCACCTCTCGACCTCTTGCTTAACTTCATCATCACAGATTCAAAACACGCGCCATAGCTTCACTGCAGCCACACGAGACACACAGACCCCCCCCTCCCCCCTCTCTTTATTGAAACAGCTGTGCAGCAAAGGGGAGCAACTGGAGGGGGCGAGGCAAGGGGCTTACGGAGAGATCGCGTGAAAACCAAGAAGTTTGGAATTTTACACGCTCTATCATCGTTTGTAAGCAATAAAATAAAAAATCTGGTACAGGTCCTTTAAAATACGTCTTGCAGTTTATCATCAACATGTTTGAGAATCTACCCTTAAAAAACAATAATACGTGGAATAATTGTATTTTTCATTTCGTCTATCCGCCTACAAAACCCTGTACATGTTTAGGATATCGCTGAACATTGTTGGTGATCGATATCGCAAGAGAGGTTTTGATTTCTCCTCATTTAGTTCCATTTTAGCCTCGATTTGCTCCTGATTTTATGTTGTTGTTTTTTTATCTTGTTTTGACACCATTTGTTTTTGCAATATTAAAGAAAATTACCAAGTGTTGCAGTATATGTGCAACCCAATCTCTTAAATATGGAAAGCCAACACAATCAGTTGAATATGTTTCTTCTTTTTTTTACTTTCATTAAATGCACGTTTGAACACAGATAACACTCAAAAAGCAACACACACACACGCGCGCACACAAATGATCAAAAATGGCGCCTCATGATTTCAACTTCAATCACCCACGTGTGAATAATGCATCGTCATAACAAAGTAAGTTGCATTTGAAAAGCTGGGCTGTGTTTTCTGATCTTTGTTCTTTGATGCCCCCTCGTCTCGCGCGCGTGTGTGTTTGTGCGTGCGTGCGTGTGTGTGCGTGGGAGTCAGCGACGCTTTTCCCTGTGTGACGGTGCCGCGCTCTGATTCCTCGTGGCGGCAGTGGCGTTATTTGCATAGAAGATGAATCGCGGCCTATCGCTGCGGCCATGACAGAAATATACACAGCAGGTGACAGGCAAGCATATGCCTCCGAATGCCATGGGGTCCCGAAGCCGGATAAACCTCCAAAGGCTAACTGGCAGGTCTAAGTAGCGCCGCGGCATTATTGCATATTATTCACAAAGAGCATGATTGAGGACAGAAATGTGCCCGCCGTGTACCCAGCTGCTGCGTTGGCACACAACTCTAGCCTTTGCCCGCTTCTTTTTTTTCCCCCCTTCCCTTTCTTTCTTGGACTCAGCCACGCATTCACAGAATTCCCCATGCTCCTCTTATTCATTCATTCAGCCACACTAGGCCGCGCTGTACCAACAAACTGGTGTCTACCGCTGCCAATCCGCCGAATACTTCAGTGCATCGCAGCAAATTCAGATTTTTGACAAGTATATTCCACTCTTCATGAGGTGGAATTATAAAAGGGCATTTTGTTCTTTCTAAAATTGTGCGTCGTTTTCACATGGGAGGCGGTTTCTTTTGCTAGAATGTGCATGTGCTTATATATATAAATATATCTATTTGCCCTGACATCTCCCGGCTTATGCAAACTGGAATCAAAAGTGTGCGTCCTGAAGAGAAGACTGGAGTGCTGGCCTCTGACCTCTAACATAAAGTGCGCTTGCTAACCTCTGCTTTCCATAAACATTCATAAACATATAAGGCTTTTTTTTTTTTTTTTTTTAGTTTTCCATAGCGTGTCTTCCCGGACCGTGAGGAGGTCAGCAGGTGCCTCTGTGCTTGCCAGATGTCTCCTTCTCTCACACAGGCACAGATGGATGGAGGAGTGGAGATATTTGGAGGTGACGCGCCCTCTAGTGGACAACAGTGATTAGATATACAGTATCCTTGGAGTATTCCACAATGTGTGTGTGGAAAGCAGAGTTTCTCAATTCCTCTGCGTTTTAGGTCCAACTTTATCCCTGATTATGTTCTTTTACATAATTATTTCATTTGTTCAACCCCGCACTCTCCACACGACCAACATTTGGGACACAACTTGAGGAACTCTGCTTTAAAATATGAAAGGCCCATGCCTGATTTTATTTGTTAACAAACTTAACATCCCAACAAAACTAATTTTATTCCACTATAAAACATCAGGGCCTTTCATTTATTATAAACCAAGCTTCTTAATAAACTCATGAACTGCTTGTAATATTAGTAGTTGTAAAAGGTCTGGAAAATGTGTCAATGGGAAATTGCAGTTGTTTTAAAATGATAGTCTGTAAGTTTGCAAAGTGAGGAGAGATAGAGTGAAATTTCAAAGTAAACAATCAAATTCCTCCCCTCTTAGTTTGCAAAATAAGGAGAGCAGGAACACAATTTTCAAAAGGAAACAATCAAGCTTCTCCGCATCCCTCCCTATTGGACCTGACCGGCTGGTTTACAGGAAAAGCTTGTCTCATTGGTCAAAGTGGTATCCCGGTGATTCTCATCAGTTGCTAAAATCAGCAAAGGAAGGGACTTTTATTTTACCTCAAATTTCAGACCCAGGCGGTCAATTATACACGATCTATAAAATGTGTAAATCATCACTTTCACTAGATTTTTTTTTAGCCATGTTAAGATGTATTTGTAAAACCTTTGTATTTATACTTTTTGTGCTGTTTATAATTGATATGAATTGAAATGGAAACAATTTAAACAAGTCTCTCTTGAAAATGAGACATTGAGTCTCAAGGGATAAACCTGTATAAATAAAGGATGAAAAGAAAAAGAAAATAGAATACTAATTGTGTGATTATCACCCTTCTTTATTTTAGGGACAATTTGTAACTTTAAACATAACAACAAATCGTCAAAAAGAAAGAGGAAAAAAAAACGTATTACTAGCAAATATAGAGCAGTAACAATGTTGGTTATTTTGTGCTTAGTCTGTAACCAAGATGTATTAGTACTTTATCCTTTATTTAATTAAGTCATTTCATAAATTTACTTCTGGCCTATTCAAGCAACTATTTTGAGATTAACTGAAAGAAAGACGTGAACATTGATTTCTTTTTTCCCCTCCTCCTTTTCCAGCGGATGAATTCACAGCATTTTGGCAGAACATAGTCTTCAGCATGATCTATCATTATGCCTGTAAATGCAGAAAATCCAGTGTAAGAATGTATTTTAACAGTCGTCGGGGAAGAAAAAGAGTGTTTGGGCCATACCTTCACCGTTTGTCAGCCTTCCAAAAGGAATTAGCCTGCGAGACATGTGCTGTATTACCCTAATGATTCCAACATACAGCCATAACATGTGGAATAGCAGTTTATTATATAGCATGAATAAAGCAAACCTACGTGATGTCTTTTTAAGGGGCTTGTTGTAAAAATCCGCCTTCTCCGATTGGCTCTTCCTGGGGCTTTCATTCGCCACGGCACCTAAGGGGGAAATTATACAAAATGTACAGCTGAGCGCAGAGAGTATAAAGAAACAAAAGACTCCCGTTTAGTGCTTCTGAAACTTCGCTACATAAAACATGGCACGGGGGATTTGAGCGCATAACACGTCCCCGAGGATTAATTCCCCACCGTTGCAGCCGGGACTGACTGGGGGACTACAAAGGCACGCAAGCGCACATTTTCCTCTCAGATAAGTTGTAAAGACTCACTTGGCGTGTGATGAACGATGCTGATACTATCTGCGGAGAGAGGGAGAAAAGTTATTAAGCTGTTTGCAGTATACAGTAAATGAACTCATATATATAAAGGGCACATACTGTATAACAACATCAGGCAGGAAGATTACTGTATGCAGCTCCTTACGCAACTGACTGTGATGCACTGGCGCCGGAGGCTCAAAGCTGCTGTTTTAGAGATGCTTTGACCCCAGAGAAACTCGTCCGCAATATTTGTACTTATTTTTCTACTTTTAGTAGGTCCTAAACTTTTACAATTCACCTTGATACTGACTAGTTTTTATTACTTCATCTATAAAGAGATCATAATGAGATGAATCAGATTAATCTGTAACTGCACTATGGGTTTTTCAGGCCAAAGTTACTTATACTATAGTCATTGCCAAATGTAGCTACAAACGTTTCACCTCGTTACTCTTTAGTTTGGGGATCTTATTTTGGGTTGCCAGTTTGCAGTAGTTAGTATCAATAGTAGTGAAACGGCATACCAGAGAAAGAATTGTCTTGTATCTTTTGCCATGGTCTGGGCGGGTTCATCTGGGTGCTCCGGTTTACCAAAATCATGCACAATAGACTAAATCGTTCAACAATGCACTGCCTGACCAAAAAACTATTTAACTAACTGTTCTGATCTGGTGTTGCTGTAGTTGGTCAGGTCTAGGTTCAGCAACACTATGTGCCCAAAGAATGAGATCAGCTGACGACCTGAATGACCAGGTTATTCCATCAATGGATTTCTTCTTCCCTGAGGGCACGGGCATATTCCAAGATGCCACTGCCAGGATTCATCGTGCTCCCAGTGTGAAAGAGTGGTTCAGGGAGCATGAGACATCATTTTCACACATGGATTGGCCGCCACAGAGTTCAGATCTGAACCCCATTGAGAATCTTTGGGATGTGCTGGAGAAGGCTTTGCGCACTGGTCACATTCTCCCATCATCAATGCAAGATCTTAGTGAAACATTAATGCAACACTGGATCTTTTGAAATTGCTGAAACTTACTGAAACAATGCTACAGTGGTCCAACCAACTATTAAAGTGTGACCTCTTTTTTGTGTCCAATTGTGGGGCTTTAATTCCAGCCCCAACCAGAGTACAGGCTGTTGGTGTAAAGACTCTGCACCCATCATTAAGTCTTTCTGGGTTGCTTGGTAGTGGTTGGATAGGCCATTGGTGCAGACTGGCAGACACATCTTTGTTAGTCAGCAGCACCAGAGCGGTTGTGACACTGAAGTGACAATAGCTACTTTGAGCGTTCAAAATTGTGCTTATATAAGGGTGATACACAATGGTATGCGGCCCAGTCATATAGACAAATGATAAGCGCAGAATATATGGGACTGCATGAACAGTGAAGAATAGCAGGTGCTCATAATGTTTTGTCTGGTTCTTCTATATAACTAATAGGAGCGTTCTCCCAGGAAAGGTGAGCCCACACCTCCACACAAAAGAGTATTTACCATAGACACTGTCATCGCCTTTATTGTTGAGGACGGCCGCCCTCAGTTGACTCAACTTATCCTGCAAAAGATCGTACAGTTAATAGGATGCCAGCATCTACCCACTACTAAGAACTCACTTGTTTTCATCTTCGGAGATTTCCATAAATTGTCTTGCGTGATTATGCGCTCTCTGTGCTGACAAATGAAACAAATTGAGCCCTTGGAGTTGCGTCATAAATCTTTCATACCTTCATGGTGGCTCAGTGGAAAAAATGTGCAAACGTGGACCACAAAAGACTATAAGAGGGGAGACATTAACATCACTGCAGAAGACTAATGTTATGGCACTTTTTCCTTCACGTCTTGTGTCTGTATTTTACGAGTTTCTTTTTATGGGGTGACATAAATTCACTCTTTGTAAAATAAAAGGTTCGGGAGAGTAAGGTTGTTTAATGTGGTTGTAGTGCCTGAACTAGACCACAAGAGGGCAAGCACAGGCAACCATCAGTGCCAAACCGGTGTTCATGGTTTTCTAATTACCATTCAACATCATGGGATAACATTTGTGGTGTTTTAAGATAAAGTAGAAAAGTGTATGGTTCACCTAAAACCTTAAGTTATCGGCACATTTAAGCAAAACCATAACTATAGTTGGGCTAATAATGTTCTAATATAGTGAAAATTTGGCCTGTTCATTCATTATATCTTGGTATTTCCCCTGAATAATAAAGGGTATTAAGTTTAGCTAAAAAGTTTGCCTATTGATGAAAATAATAGTTTCTGTCTTTTTTACTTAGATTCAAACACATTTTATAAATTATATATAACAAAATCAGTTTGCAACAGCAATTTTTGCATCAACCCAACTACTAAGTATATTATGCCTATATAATATTTTTAAACCAATAAAAATTTGCAAAACAACATTATTATCTTCAAATGTTGTGTATACTGTAATCATTACATACTGAAATGATGAAAAATTGTACAAAACTGGTATGTGTCAAGTGGCCAAATCTGAATACAGATTATTTGTACACGTGTTAAAAATGAATACTCAACTGAAGGTTAATGGGGTAAAAATTGAAGCATAGACATCAGGGGAGTATCTTTGCACTATCCCCCCGTGACTGTTCATTTGATAAAATGCGCTACACTAAATAACTTTCACAATTATGAACCTTCCTGGCAACCTGAGTGCGCCATATTCCTGATTTACAGACATCTGCCTCCATAGCTCTTCTCTCTGCCAAAATTGCAAACAGCCATCACATAGAATTCCACAAAATGCCACTTTCTTCAATATGTTTACTTATGTCAACTTGTTCTTTTCATGAATGTATGTTTTTTTTCTGCAGGCTGTGGAGCAGATGGCGGTGAAGTGCCTTTGGGTTGGCATCTCCAGTTTATGGACTCCAGAGTATTGATTCGGCCTGGTGTTTGAGAGGATGCCTTGCCTGTTGCGTAGCCTCCTTCTGGACACGTTGACCGTGGTTGATGTGCCCCTTGGCCCCTTCAAAGAAAGGGAGCGAGCCGGTCCGCGCCCTCTGATGGAGTTCTGGTGTTGGGAGGGCCACAAAGGTATCGTAGGTGGGAGAGAGTGTGTCCTCACGACCTTGAGCTGATAGGAAAGGGATAGCGTCAGTTAACTAAAGAGAAAATCGTTCACTTACATAAACATTATAGGCCTAGTTATCAGACAGTGGTAAGTGCACCTCTAAAGGTTGCCGTGCTCCTTTTCAGTTTTAGTTTGTGTTTAAATTAGCAACGGTGTCTCAGACAATGACCTGTGGAGTCCCCCAGGGGTCAATCCTGGGACCCCTCTTATTCAGCCTACATGCTTCCAATGGGTCAGCTAATACACAGTAATAATATGTCCTATACCACAACTACGCAGATGACACTCAGATCTATGTGTCAATGACGGCAGGTGAACATGGGCCTGAAGATGCACTCTGTCACTCCATCCAACAGATCAGTTTGTGGATGTCAAACAACTTTCTCCAACTAAACTCTGAAATAAACTGAACTGAAACTGAAATAATAGTTTTTTTGTGTTAGTAAATAACACTTTTTATTGAATGTGTTATCAGTCACCTAGAGTCCCTCTCTCTAAAACCAAACAATCAGATTAGAAATCTAAGTAAGTAAGTAAGTGCTTTATTGTCATTGTACAAGCGTACAACGAAATAGTGTTCAGGTGTTTGTCCTGAGCTGCTGCGGCTGAGCCGCGCTGTCACTGTGTGTCAACCTGACCCGCATGACCTTGGAGGTCGGGGGAACTGTAGCACTTGGAGGAAACCTGGCTGGATGCCCTCCCTCGCTGCCTCTGAAATGGTGCAGCGTCTCCTGGGTTTGCACTGGTCAGCTCCTCCTTCCTCTTCCTCCTGCAGCTCCCTCCACTCCACAACAGTCTTTCACCATCTCTCGTTTGTCCCTTACTTGTTTGCTGTAGCACCTCTTGTGATGCCTCCACTGTGCTGCAGCTGTGGGTGCTCTTGGTGCCTCTTCAGACAGTGTCTCAGAAGAAGAAATGTGTAGGTCTCAAATGGGTTTAGCTGAAAAGCTAGCATTTTGTTTATATTTAAAAAGCTGCTTTCTTCAGGACCATTTTGGACTCTCAAAGTAAACAAATCCACCAAACCTCCACAAAAACTCGGCAAAGACGTATAAAAGTATCCAGAAAAACCATGTGGAAAACAGAAACCACAAATGCAGGTCGCAGAAAAAGGTGAAAAATTAAGTTGTACCAGGAGAGAGGGACGATCTAGGAGTAATCATGAACTCAGACCTGAACTTAAACAGCCACATCGAATATCATCAGCAATAACATCAGCAGCTTCTTACCATCTGAAAAAAACATTGCCAAGATCAGAGGTATAGTGTAGAAACTTAAGAGAGACTTCTCCATGCATTTGCCTCCAGCAGGTTAGACTACTGTAACGGCCTGCTCACGGGCCTCTCTAAATGAGCTGTTAGACATTTAAAACAGCTCTTTTCATGGTTTAGCACCAAAGTACATCTTTTCTTTTGCGGGCCACACAGTGAGACCAGACCCGGATCTACGGGGGTGCAAGAGGGTGCATTGCAACCTCATTTTGAAATGTTTGCCCCCTCAGTTTTAATGGCATCACAATGTATTTTAATGGCAAGAAACTCTATTTGCACCCTTTTGAAACTCGAATGCACCCTCAGTCAGTTTGTTCTGGAGCCAGCGCTGAGTGAGACTGTGTGTCAGTTTCATGCAGCTAAAATCTGGAACAGTCATGTTCCAGATTCTGTGAAACACATTGAATTGCCTTGTGTATGAATTGCAACCTGGAAAGAGCCAGATTGATATTACAGTGCCAATAACATTTGCACTGACATCAATCTGAATCGTTCGGAGAGAAGTCACACGTTTGGAGCAGCATTTGCTGCTCATTTGACCATGAACACCGCAAATCCATTCATGTTTAGTTTGGAAAAAAGTTATGTGTTATGTGTTTGTGTTATGTGTTGCAGCATACTTTGTGTTTTTTGTGATCGCCACGTTGTTAATTAGTGTCTTTTTTGCCAGAACCAAGTTTGCTTCAAGATGGATTTTCGTGTGCTGGTAAACTCACAAATGACGCAATAATTCGGCTTGCTGTCAAGGTAATATGAATTGTGCTCCAGAAATATACTTGCCTTGCCTTTAATATAGTCATGTTTTAGTCCCAAGGAACATTTCCTATTACATTTCTAGCTACAGAAAGGTCTGTTAAAATGACGGATGTTAAGTTCTTGTGACAATCATTTTTGTTTGATAGGTCCATCCATCCATCCATCCATCCATTTTCTTCCACTTTTCTGTTGCCAGGTCGTGGGGGCAGCTGCTGGAGCTGCCCAAATCACATTGCACCAGCCCCTATGGCTCCTCCTGCAGGTGGTGGGTCCACAGAAGGACGGCCTCATGATTCTAACCGGGCCGCTCTTTGTCTGAACCGTCACCTAGGACCTGTTTGCCATGGGAGACCCTACCAGGGACACCAAGCCCCGGCAACAGAGCTCCAGGATCATTCAGGTGCTCAAACCCCTCCACCACGTTAAGGTGGAGGTTCCAGGAGGGATGATAGGTTTATATAATCCTTAAATCAACAATGATCTCTCAAACTGCAAATTGTTTCATGGGTCGGAAAAAATATTCATTTGGGTCATGGCATGTCATCCGAGGGTGAGGGTGCGTCCCAAGGCCATACCAGTCGAGAACCACTGGTAAATAGCACACCAGGCAGCGTACCATTGTCCTCCTGTAGTGCCTTCTCTCCTCCCCTCTCTTCATAGACTCGATTGCATGAAGTGTTGTTATGCGTCTCGTCTTTAATGTCGCAGAGCGCAGAGGATGTGCGGGCTCATTGTCTCCTGACGCGGGTGATCGATGCAGCTGTCATTCAGGGCCTCAGACACTTTCACTACAGCAGACAAATGCCCCTGTGTGTTTGCATGCCACTGCTCCTATTACTCCGCTAATTCACTTTGCTAATCTTAGACGCGGCCATCTGGGCACAAACATGCTACCTGTTACGCATAATTGCTCATTAGTATTAATGTGTTGTTCCCACTTCAAAAGTTTGTGTAAAAAAAAAAATGAATGGAGTAGATTAAAGCCACAAAACAGCCACCCAATAAACAGAATAAAATACAATCTCTTCATTAATCATGATCATTTGTGTTTGTATTTTGTTTAATGTTTTATATAGTAGCTGTCTTTCTTTCTACCACATCTGTCCTGGCTTGCAACAGGCATTTTGGGGTTTGTTTGTTTAGGATTAGGATCCCAGTTGGCTCTATGACAGCCATAACTTCCCTGCTTGTGTTGCCCAGCTCTTGTAGCCGATGTATTTTGGGGCAATTAAGAATTAAGGAACCTAACCTGTTAACTTTTATTTTAGGGTTAGGGTTAGAGTTATCTTATCCAATTATGTGTGCACAAATCTTAAAGCATATGGACAGGAGAGTTTATAGCCTATATGCCAGTGTGATACCTAATTTGAAAGCCAAGACCTTCTAATCTAAAAAAATATTTTTAACATCCATGCGAGTGAAACACAACTTGCATGACATTTGCCGTTCCTAACCCTAACTCCCTGAACCTAACCCTAACCCCCGATCAGGGGGGCAGCAAGGAACAGGTTTAGCAAATGTACAGAACATTACTGAAAATGATATTCTTATTTTCATAATTGGTAGTTTCTGTTGTTTACAGCACACAACACTTACTTTGTTTAGCAGGGCGACAGTAGAGCTCGGTTTTGCCCATGTTCTTCTGCAACACTGTAAAAGCAAATTAAAATGTAATTATAATGTTCACTCTAAAAGATCACCCAGATTTATTCCTCAAACATGTCTCTAATAGTTTAATCTACTAAAGAATAAATAAATGAACAGTTTATTATAATGGCATGACAATGTATGTAAATTAGCATTCAGTACAACCTCAAAAGTCAGTTGTGCATTGTGTTTCTTTCACCAGAAGGTGGCAGCGGCCCCATGTATACTTAATACAACGACAACAAAAAAGATAAATAAGGCCCATGCCATTTGCAGTAACTTGAATTGTAATAATGTTCTCTATAATTTCACTATAAGACCTTTAAAGATGCTGATTTTCTACTGCTAACGCTTGGTTTGCTGAATGAATGCTCTCTCTGTCAACCTGCTGTTGTGGAAATGCTTTTCTTGGACCGAAACAAGATTATAATTCAGTCTCCACACCCTGCCACAAATTCCCACCTCTGACTACTTAGTATTTTCTCCATGGCACCACAACATCTCTGCATCTCACCTCAGTCTTACAGCACAGTCTCCTCTGTTGCTCACTGCAGCGGTACATTGTGAGTGTTGAGTAGAGAGCTATTACTGCAGCTATAGCAGCGCTTGGCCTCAAATACCCCTGTTGCCCATATTACTAGGTACGCCTTTGCTTCTCAGAGATTTAAGATACTTTACATAAGGTATTTCAAGGTTCTTCAATCCATTTTTGTATTTATTTTCTGTGTATTAAAGCTACTGTGATAGTAGCCAATGTACACATTCATGTTAATCTAGGCATTCAATAATCCTAAATAAGCAGGAATCAAGATCAAACATCTTGACACCAATCTTTTTCACAGAGTCAGGTCATTTTTAAACTTGTTCAGTATATGTATTGTAAGAAGATCACTTACATCACCTTCTCTAAAATGCCATAGTCAAATCAACAAAACACGTAGTTTGTCTAAACTGAAATGTGCTAATTCAGTCTTCATGTAGGACATTTTCTCCCTATAGGATTAAACCATTTTCATATTTGAGCGTTTCACATTAATGTTTTCCACTCGTGTGGCATTCACTACAGACTGGCTCCACAGCTAATCCTTCACCATCACTGCAGAGGCAACATGTGATCCTTGTGTGGTTCTGTGCGCTGTCTCAATAGATGGAAACCTCAAAATCGTTCTCTTTTTTTTTCTTCCTTTTTGTGCTCTGGGGACAGGGACGATGGAAAACATGTGTAATGACTTATTCTGGCTGACTTGCTATGGCCAAGATTGGTTGCAGATGGCTGTCCCGCTGAGAAAGGGAGTGGATTTGGGGGAGTCCACTGGTGCGCTCCCTGTAGGAAACTCACCAGGGAGGCCCTTTACTCAATAAACATTGCATTGTTTACATGCGGGTAATTAGCGATTGTGTCGTATTGTCTTAAGGGATTCTTTAACCGCAAGTGTACGCTGTAGGTTCATGTTAGACTTTTAATAATTTATCACTTTATTAACACAAACCATTTTAAACATTTCAATCGCATAAAATATGAATGTTGTTCAAACAGAACGGCACTGCAGCAAAATTTACTGTGAGCACTAGAAAACTTGGTGACCAGGCCTATATCAGTATAGATGTAACCGTAGTAGTAGTTATAGGAGCATAGGAGCAGGAGTGATAGCTGTAGTGTCATTGCAAAAAGGAAAATCAAGGTATAGTAGAAAGATTAAATGATTCAAAAGGTTAAATTAGCCTGAAAACCAAATTGTGTCGCTGAACATACTGTAAAATATGGCAAAGGAGGATTTCAGTACAAATACAGTACAAATGTGTAAAAATGTACTTATTCTTTGCCTATATTTATTACCCATATAGATGATGCCTTACCTCGCTTCTTGTATTACCATTTGACTTGATAAACCCTTCATTACATATGGTCTTTAGAGATGACATGATTGCAAATGAACTCCTGATGTTTACATTTGCCAGATGAAAGATGGGGGCTTTAAATGATTCATATCCCTTAATAACGGCCCGTCATTTTGGGATGTTTTCCAATCTCATGAAATATTCATCGTGCTTAAATTGAACAGAACCGCAGCCTCTCGATGAGTCTCTCCGACTTCCTCTGCGGTGTTTGTTTTGCAGGGGCACAGTACGAGCCGTGTTCTTATGGCTAATGGGATCAAAACAAACTTCACTTTCCTCCCCTGTCTGTTCGGCACTTCACAAATGGTGCTTTCCAAGGCCCGCCTCCCTCCCACGCTCGCCTCCTCGTACAAGCAAAGTACTGTTTTGACTTTTTCAAATCAGAATTATGTACAATAACTGAAAGTATTTTAACCGCACTTGGCACTCTTAATTTTACATCAACCAACTTGAACTCTAAGTAAGTGAAAGTTTTGCACTAATCACTCTAACTGGCAGTATTTTATTCCCGCTTGTCACTCCTAAGTATATTCTATAATTAGTTTTTTTTCTTGTTCTGTGAAATGCTTTGAATTACTTTGTGGAAGAATTGCGCTTTATTAATTAACTTCCCAATAATAAAACACCTGTGTATTGCAAACTATACAGCAAGTTTCCCCCAACTAAATCTGCTTGAGGTATAGGCTAACATGGAATAAAGCTTTAAAAAGCCTATTTTGCATAATTACTCTTGTTAAAACAGCAGTCAGAGGCACTTCCTTGACATGTTTTAGATGAATGCCCTCAGGTCGGCGTTATTACCTGCCTGTGACCAGAACTAATCGTTATTCAAATTCATTTATCCATTCTGCGGTAAGTTTTTTACCGGTAAATACAAACTGGACTACAAGCGTATACGGTATTTTCCGGAGTATAAGTCGCACCAGCCAATAAATGCATAATGAAGAAGAAAAATAACATATATAAGTTGCTCCTGAGTATAAGTCACACCAGCCTCGGAAACTTCCCGGTCATGGAGGCGTAACTGCACCGTTGACAAGCCTCTCCCGGCAGCACGTTGTTCAAGCTCTCATTTGCGAACTCGTTCCTCTATCTGTGGCCATCTAGCTTTTAGCCCGCGATTAGCTTTTTTGTTTTCTTCATTGCAGTAAGAGAAACCTCCGCTTTTTGCCTGTCCCTCACTAGTTTCTCGCTCACTCCAAACTTTACCGTATAGGAGTAGCAGATACTGGTACACAAGCCTAGAGCGCCCTCTAGCGGCTGTCAGTGTGATAATAACAAACATGTGAAATTATATATTTTGATTTATAAGTCGGACCTGATTATAAGTCGCACCCTCTGCCAAACTATGGAAAAAAGTGTGACTTATAGTCCAGAAAATACTGTTCTGTACCTGTCTGTTTTGCTATGCATGTTTGGCCGGGTAGCTGTAAAGAAGTGCCCTAAAATTTTCCAATTCTGATTGTGATGGGTTAGGCTTTAAAGCAGTACTAAGTAACTCTTGACCCTAGAGGCCATATGCGCAACTGCAGGTGTCTTAGCAAGTTACGATTTTTTAACTTATTAAATGTCTTGGAGAGTAAATACTACGCTGACAGAAAAGGTGAAGGGAGAGAGGGATATTGTACATCCAGTTATACAATGGGAATATTTTTTTTCACTCAAACTTGGCTGTAAATACTGTTTAAAGTGGCGCTATCCCGCAGTTAGCTTTGCCCGTTAGCCTGTTAGCTTCTTCTCCGTGATTCTATTAGTGTGTATTGCTTGCTCCGCCCCGGTGGCAGTCAAGTTGCAAGCATGGTTTTCTGGCCAGAGACACCAGGGGGAGATGAAAGACCCCCCAATCATCCCATTAACACTTGCATTACCCCCAGAGGGACTACGGAAAGGATTTATTAAGGTAAACACGTTACTTAGTACTGCTTTAACAAATTCACATGCCTGTCCTATCTCTCTATGTTTTCACCCTATTTTTAAGGACTGTTTACGTTAAGTTTGTAAAGTAAAATATATTCTGGAGACACAATGATGTTGCCACCTTTCGACAAACTATAATGTAATCCGTAAAGCACCCACAGCAGGTCATGTGAGTCTACCTTTAGCATTGTAGTTGATCCTGGTGTCACTCATTTCGGGTCGTGGGGTGGGGGCTGGCGGGCGGTTAGCGATCACAACAGTCGGATTGGGATTTCCTAAAGTGTCATATGCATCTCCGAGCCCGAACGCTGTGTACAGCTCCTCTTCACCCTCCTCCTCTCCTCTGTCACTCACTGGCTGCTCTTTCTGACTGTTGGAAGCGCTCCCTGTGAACAAATTGTTTACCACTCTCCCGCTTTTGGAGAAGTTCACGCTGTCAGCTCAAGCGCCACTACACATTTTGCCATCAGCGTGAGAGGATCTGTTCGAATGAGCTGCGTGGATCAAAAACGCATTTTCACTATGGAGTTTTTACATTTTGTCATACCTGTGGCGTGCATCGTTTCATTCATGCTGGAGTCTCCGTGGTCCTTTCTGGTGCTGATCGTTTTCTGCAAGAACAGAGCAGAAACCGACTGCTTTTTATTTTAGTTAAAAATATTATCCAGAAGACCCACTGCAAAAATGCAAAAAATGGCCCCTTTCAAATGATTGGTTGGTGGATAAGCTCAAATAAATAAATAAATAAATAACTCACCTTTGACTAAATCAGTGAATTCTTGCTTATGCTGCTGCAGACTGTCTTTGTGTCTTTGGGCAAGACACTTTACCCACCTTGCTTGTATGAATGTAGTATGTGAGTGAGTGGTTGGTGGTGGTCGGAGCGGCCATTGGCACAGAAGCCTGGCTACTCCCCGCAAAAATGCCATCTTAACTTAGACAAGTGCTTGAATGATCTGAATTATCTATCATTTTAAGTGTAGGCTACAAGTAAATTTATCCTATTTTAAGCAAGTTAATGCTTGGCAATCTTATTTCAAGACAGTCCAAACCTGCTCAAAATAAGTATTAATTGTCTTCATCCAAGCACATCTCAAGCCATTTATCTAAGATACTATGGCATTTTTCCAGTGTACCCCAAGGCAGCTGTGGCTAAGTAGTAGCTTTCCACCACTGAGTGAATGAATAATGTAGCACTTTAAGAAGAAACTAGTATAAGCCACTATTTTAATATACATCAAGTAAAGGCAGTCTGGTCAACACAGCACATTTTTATTCATAAATAAGTAGGAACCATTCATCGATTCATACACTCATTCATGTGCCAGTATACACATGCACTGGGGCAAGGTGGGCTGCCCAAGGACACAATGGCAGTGTTTTGACCTCTTGACAAAGAGATGGGCTGAATATGCAGGATGCAATATGCATGAATGAAACAAAGGTGAGTCATAGTGTATGCTTTTGATGACAACATTCTAGCCTTGAAAAAAGTTTAGAGTGATACAAGTCATATCATTGTTCTCGACAGTGAGCTGAAACCACTGGAATAAGTCATTTTGCGTGTTAGTCTTTTTTTTTTTTTTGGCATACATTTCACAGTCCAGAAAATAACCCCTGGAAGTACTATGCATGCTTATATCATGCCTACATGCCATCACCATACATAACCCAGCTCAATTCCCATCTCAGTGCATTGAACATTCTCACAACACTGACATTTCTCACCACAACTGCCACGGCTCAGCTCATCTAAGAAACAATTTGAAGGAATGATAGGAATTACAGTGCTATTCTATCACCCAGGCTGCCAGCTCCATCTCGCGAGTCTCCTCTGCAGCGTCAAGGCAGCCGAGCATGTTTGCTAATAACATGCTGAGGGACGTACAGTACAGGGCATGATCAGGGTAATTATGAAATCAGCCATCTTCCCCTCTCTGTCCAAACATATCATTTGGGGAGCAACTCCGTGACTTCTACGCCGCATCAGTGATTCAGCGCAGATAGCATTGTTCGTTTAGCACACATTTATGGATAATATGTTATGGTTACAAAATGAAGCTGAATGCATAAATTCTGTTATTTCTTAACACCTTTCACACCTGCCTGTAGCTGTTAGCCAATCAAAGTCCGCCTACGCTTTTTCCTCTTTGCTTTTTAAACCATCTCTCAAGCCATACATACAGAGCCTTTGCCCACTCGTATCTGCACCACAGCAACAAAACCATCAACCAGCTACATTACATCACCAACTTTGACTTAATGAATTAACAGAGTGAATTTGAAGTATAAGAACCAAAAGAAAATGCACCAATAAGTGTGTGTAGAAAGTCTACAGAGGGGCTGGAGAGCTACTGGCACAATATCCCTGCCCTCAACAAACTTTCTAAATAAGAAGCAATTCCCGGAGACTGCAACCTTTTCGATCCAAATAGCCAATTTTGCTGGAAAACACCAACCAATTTTGATTACATTTCCGTCGGATGTGAGGATTGGACCAGGGCTAAACCAGTTCTTAATCAAGAGTGCAGGACTTAATCAGGTCCTAAATGAGGACAAAATGAGGGCTTTATTAGAACACCTGTCACTGGAAATCTAAAGAGAGGCGAGAGAACTTTACGTGGCTCCTGTTTGATTGCCAACATTTGCTGAGTGGTCCTTTCGCTTTACTTAAAGGAACAGGCCACCGTTTTTCCATATTGAGATATTTTCTTACCTGAGCTTAGACGAGTTGATGCGTACCTGTCTGGTCTTTTGTGCACCCAGTCATGCAAACAGACCAAAGATGTTGTTAGCATTACAGAAGTAGTTACACGATCCACGTTGAAGTGCTCCTAAGGTGTTATTACGCCTCACAATATAGTACCCCTTTTAATCTGCTTAGAAAATCGACATGTTTAATTTTGTGTGACTATACTTGGATCGTGTAACTACTCACGTAAACGTATTTAAATAGGGGAAACGTGGAAGAGCTTGGTCGCTTCTAACTTCACCCCCGTTTGGCCCATGTGGTTCTGAGCAACAGTTCTGCATTGGACCCTCTCTATAACTGCCTTCACATCATCAAACAATGGCTCTCCCAGAACTTCCTTCACCTGAATGAAGGAAAGACTGAGTACATCCTGTTCACCCCGGACTCACCTAACAGCTCCCCCAGTTTTGGTCATCCTACACCTCAGTTTGCTCCCGCCATCCGTAACCTGGGTGTTATTTTTGACAGCAGTATGATTTTTGACAAACAGATAAGTGCAGTTGTGAAAGCGAGCTTAAGGCTACTCAGTAAGATCAAACCATTCTTGTCCCGAGCTGACCTTGAAAAAGCCACTCATGCCTTCATCAGCTCGAGGATAGACCACTGTAACGCCCTCTACACTGGACTTAACCACTCACTCCTCAATCGGCTTCAACTGGTACAAAACGCAGCAGCCCGTCTCCTCTCAAACACCTCCAGACGCTCACACATCACCCCTGTCCTCCTCTCTCTCCACTGGCTCCCAGTTCGGTTTAGGGTGGAGTTTAAGGTCCTGATGTTTGTGCCAGCCAGAACTCTGCGCTCTCCTGAACACACCTCCCTGGTCACTCCCCAAGTTCAAATACAAAAAGTTTGGAAGCCGGTCATTTGCATTACTGAGTTGAGTGTTTTTAAATCACAGTTGAAGACACATCTTTTCAGACAAGCTTTCGATACATAGCCACTGACTCGACTGCTGTTTTATGTACATTTGTGCTTTTATTGACGTCTATTGTATTTTTATTTCTATACTGGAAAGCGCCCTGGGCACCTTCTGGCTGTTGTAAGGCGCTATACAAATAAAATGTGATTGATTGATAGAGGAGAGGAGGAGACTCATCTTTGGTCTTTTTGCGTGACTGAGCGCACGACCAGACTTGTACGCATCAACTCGTCTAAGCAGGTAAGAACATTATTCTCAGTATGGAAAGACAGTGGCCTAACCTATCCAACATTCATCATCAGTTTAAAACAACATATTGTCCTCTCCCGGCCCCGCTTGTCCATCATATTAATTAGCCTATGTCAGTGCACAGTGAGAATATGCCATGCAGCTCGCTTTGATTAAGACATCTTCCACACAACAGCAGGCCTTGGCTCCGCGTGCAGTTCCTAAGCAACACAAGCATCTCCGCCTCTATTACAACATTACTCTCTCCCTCGTGCTGCAAATGACTTATCGGCTGCATTACGTAACAGTGGAGGTCCAACACATGGGCCAACAGGTAGACGGGGATGTGGTAATTACCAAGCCAGCGTGCGCGTTCAATGATAAAAGCGGGACGCTGCGCTGCCTGCCTAGTGCTTTCACCAGTGCAGCCCCGTTGCTCGCCGATTGGCATGCTACGGGGCTTTATTTACGAACCACGCGGATGCTAAATGATGTTACAGATGTATGAGTCGGCAGGAGCTCCGGGCGTTTCCACACGAATTCACTTCACCGAGTGCAGCGGGCGTAATGGAGTAATCTCAATTGAATCTGGCCCCAGCGCGCAGGACGACGAGCGTAAATCTGTTCCCGGCTTGAAATAATAGTCACCGTACGAGCACGCTGAGGCTTTCTCTGTCGCCTGTGAGCTTCACGTTTGCTCTGAATTTACTGCTGCTTCAGGTACTACTTATCACTTTAGGATGTGAAACTACTGTTGATGCTTAGTAACACCACTTAACATGCTCGTTTTCTTGTTCGACTTCTCCTACAAATTATCCTTCTTCATTTCAGACACAACATGGTCCATATTAATTGCTGCCTCACTACTATTACTGCTACACTTTGCCAATAGACCAAACACAACTTACTACACTGCATTCTTTATCTAACACAAAAGGTCTCTAAACTGTCACTTTTATGCTACAATGAGTGAAAGGTCACCGGAGGGAAAACTAAACTTTTCACACTTATTTCATATTGGATTTGCTGAAGGGGAGTAGAGAAGAATGTCTTTTTAAAATTGAAAACAAACTATAAAAAACTATAAAAGAGGTTCAGAGTGTGTGCAGAAACCTGCAGTTCTTTTTCATCTTGTGTGACTAAACAGCAGAACTCTCTTTTTGGATTTGGGGAATGGTGTTAAAAGAGAGCGTGTTAGTGAGGGTCAGCCTGAATACAAACTGTTCTGGGGACTCGGTGAATTGACAGTACGATTCAAGCTCCCATTTCAAAGTATTCAAATAGAAAGCAAATCCTTGGACTTTGCTTATATAAAGCCCCATGCAAAAGAAGCTGTGTGAAACCAATGAAACCAACAGATACTTAAGTAAAAACTCTATTTGCCTAGAGTTCACCTACTGCTTATATCACCTTCGAATCTAACACTACAATTATTATCAACAAGTAGTACCACAGCAAATCCTACTATTTTTCATTTCATCTTATTTATTTATTTCATTCAAAAAGTGACATCATGCAATCACCACAAGACCGCCAAGCCAACACAGCATAAATGAAACGGAGCAGAGGAGAAGAACAAGTCTTATAATATCTGCCCCTTCTGTTACTTCACACTTTACATGCTGTCTTTTAAAAAGATATGTATATATATATATATATATATATATATATATAGAGAGAGAGAGAGAGAGAGAGAGAGAGAGAGAGACTGCAGAACCCGACACACTAACCTGAGCACTGCCTGGATTGATTACAAGAAAGCCTACGACTCAATGCCACATACTTGGATCATTGAATGCTTGGCACTATACAACATCAACAGGACTCTAAGAGCCTTCATTGCAAACTGCATGAGGTTGTGGAAAACCACCCTTGAAGCCAATGGCAAGCCACTTGCACAAGTCTCCATCAAATGTGGCATATACCAAGGAGACGCCCTGTCCCCACTGCTGTTCTGCATAGGTCTGAACCCCCTCAGCCAAATTTTCAACAAGACTGGCTATGGATACCGACTCAGGAACGGGGCCACCATCAGTCACCTCCTCTACATGGATGACATCAAGCTGTACGCTAAGAATGAGTGAGACATCGACTCACTGATCCATACCACCCGGATATACAGTGCAGACATTGGGATGTCATTCGGACTAGAGAAGTGTGGTCGGATGGTGACTAAGAGAGGGAAGGTAGTCCACGGCAAACCAACCGGACATTGTGGTGGTGGACAAAGAGCAGAGGAAAGCCGTGGTGGTTGACATAGCAATACCAAGCGACTTCAACATCAGGAAAAAGGAACACGAGAAACTAGAGAAATACCAGGGGCTCAGAGAAGAGCTAGAGAAGGCCTGGAGAGTGAAGGCATCAGTGGTGCCCGTGGTCGTTGGGGCACTCGGGGCAGTGACCCCCAAACTGGAGGAGTGGCTCCAGCAGATCAGTAGTATCAGTAGTACATAGCACTAACTATATTGAATACAAGCACTGCTACTACAACCTCTATGTATTACTCAGAAAATAAAATTTCTTCAAATCTTCTTTGCAATAGGGAGGATCGCTGTTATTGTTTACTTCCGCGATTTTCACCGGATGTTTTGGTGACTGGTGGGCAAACAGCAGATTTTTCAGAGCTTCAAGAGCTGTTTATTTAAATCATAGATCTTTTACAACGCCGATCTTTTCACAGAAGCAATGCTCTGTTTGTGAACGATGTTTTGACCCACCATAGAAGTATTATTATCTATTTAATACATTTGCGTTGCCCACCAGTGCCTCGGACGTGACGCGATCCCCCTAATTGATGTTGAAACACATCTACCAGGGAATTCCTAAAAATGTATCTCTACTTTTCCTGTTTCTAAACGTTTATTTCCCATTTTGGTATTTCTGCCTTGGGATCAGACTAAAGTGTACTATTGCACATCATCCAAAACCTCCATTTGTTTCCAAAGCCTCCATACTTTTAGCATCAAACACATTTACCAAACAGTAGCGCCTCAGTCCGCAAGCCAAATTTACGGCCCACCATTAAAGTATGAAATAAGAACAATATGTGTGCGGAGGGTAATTACTGCGAGGATGCTGGGTATTACGGGCGGAGGACATAAACAGTGCGAACGAGAGCGTGGCCATTTCTATATTTGTATTCCAGTTATGCTCTTCGTGAATTATTCAGCTTTACCCCGCCGGAGCAGTTCACAGCTAATTAACAAAGGCAGGAGTGGTTGCTGGGTTGGACCGCTGGATCTGATGCGAAGCGATCCGGAGTGAAAGTGAAAGAGAGAGAGAGAGAGAGAGAGAGAGAGCGGAGCTGGGGACCCATCCATCCACCGCTTATTGACAACGTGCCGCTCCAATCACCCATGCACCCGGCCTGATTAATAGGAGGTGGGGTGGTGCAAATGAGTTAATGGAAGAGCTGAAGAATGGGAGCCACAGACATTAACCTTAGCATTATTACTTAAAGCTACATTGCGGCGCATTCCAGAATAGATTCCACAACAGCCACGTACTGACGTAAAATTCAACACATAAACAAACAAAACCAAACAGCTTTTAATTGGCTCGACCGCAGCAATGCCATTTTTTGCAGTTGGTTATAAAAAACAAGCGTTCGGGAGAGGACCAATGACCCAGCACAATTACAGAACAGGTCTAAGGCGAGGAGAGCCTGGCGTCCACAGTCAATGTACAGTATGTAATGCATGTAAACCCATACATTACTTATCAGGTAAATGGTCTCAGCTTACAGTATAGGCCCAAAGTGCTTTACGGCAAGGAACCACTCACCCATTCACACTCTCATTCGTGCACCGATGGAGGCAGTCATTGGAGGCAAGGTGGGTGAAGTGTCTTGCCCGAGGACACAAGTTTCAACCTTTTTTTTTAACCAGGTAGGGCCGACTGATAGCTGCGACTTGGCCAAAACACAGAGACACAGCGACCAGAGCCTAAGGTACAGTGCGCAGTGTACGCATAAAGGATCATATACATAGTCTTTTTCACAAAGGTTTTCCTATTTATTGTACAATACAATTTAGATATATCAAAAACATTTGCAGTCATTTGTAACCACAGCTCTTATAGCTTACAGCAGTGTTCTGAATTCCAGGCTTGGGACTGGTACAATGGAGACACTGACGGTAATGTATGTAGCTGGATTACTACTACTGTGCCATGCTGCCTCCTTGCCATTACTTTGACTTTACCCATTATCTTAACAATGTGCCCCTGGAAAGTAAAAAGGTTATATTTGTGTTTGATGATTAACCAAAGAATCGGTGTAACAATGAGGTTAATGCTTAAAGTAATTGAAAATGTGTTTTGATTTAACTACCGAAGTCACTACTCGTACTTTCTTTTCCCATGCATGTCCTTATTCACTAATGCGTGACTGTAAACGCTGCTGCCGAGTCGTTTTTAGCCGTCAACATGGATTCAATTAGGCTTTCGTGAAATATACACAGAAATGGGCCTCTCGTTCGCCTCGGCTTCAGTTTTTGTGCTTGTTTTCTGCGCTTTTTGACCTGTTTTTTGTTTATTTTGGTGTGTTTTTGCGGAGTCCGGTTGAGAGGGAGCATAATGCCTAAACCGACAAAAACAGAGGCGAAGCAACAGGCAGATTTGGCGGTGGAAGAGGACTATGTAAGCCTCAGTCGAGTCACGGAACTCATGGAGCAGCAGAGGGTCATGTTCAGGGAATTAATTCAACAACAACAGGAGAACTTCAAAGGATTCATTCAACTCATCATGGAATCAACAAACACCCGGTTGGATTTACAGTTAAAGGACATACAAGAACTAAAAACAAGCCTGCAGTATACGCAAGGTGAGGTGGACACTTTAAAAGAAGAGAAAAGAAAACTCACTGAGCGAACGGACACAATACATAACGATTTCTATAAAGTATGCGAAAATCTGCACATCATCACGGACAAACTGGAGTATCTGGAGGGACAGAGCCGCAGAAATAACCTGGTCTTTGAGGGAGTGTTGGAGTCGCCTGGGGAGACCTGGGCTGACGCAGAGGAAAAAATCAAACATCTACTAAAGGAGAAGCTACATCTACAACATCCGGTGGAGGTCGAAAGAGCCCACCGCGTAGGCAAACCAGACAGCGCGAGAGATTGGCCGAGACCCATCATCGCCAAACTACTACGCTGGAAGGATCGGGAAGAAATACTGCAGCGAGCCAAACATCTTAAAGGGACCAAAATCTACATAAACCAGGACTACACGGACACCATCAAAAGGAAACGAAAAGAGCTCATGCCGGAGCTGAGAGCTGCCAGAGAACGAGGGGACATAGCCTTTTTGCGACATGACAAACTCATTGTACGTCCGCGCACCAGCACACCAAAGAAAGCTTAAACACCGGGAAAAACATATGGATTTTGGTATGTAAAACCACATAATTTCACATGTCCTGTAATACATATACTCATACAATGACGTCCAATCATACTTCATATGTTGCTGACGGCAGTGACCTGGGATTATTACAACATAGGATTTTGGACTGCGAGCTCTTGGAGCTGAAAGCTTCAGAGTACACCGAACATAATGCACTGGACTTGGAAGATCAGTTAGACCCAGATAACCTGTTCTTAACATCTAACGCAAGTAATTGCAAATATTACACTGAGAATGAATTTAACATCTCTGTTAAAACAGAAGGGAAATTCTCAATTATCCATTTCAATAGTAGAAGCATGTACGCAAATTTTGACGCAATCAAAGAATACCTAAAACAGTTTGAGAATCCATTTAGTATCATTGCAATATCAGAAACATGGTTTAATGAGGATAAAGGCATTGTTTTCGAGTTAAACAATTATACGTTAAACTATGTAAACAGAACCAATAAAGGGGGAGGAGGAGTTGCTATATACGTCCTCAAGAAATTTAAATTCAAAATATTAGAAAAAATGACCGCATCAATAAATAATTTGCTTGAATGCTTATCAATAGAAATTATCAATGAAAAAAAGAAAAACATAATAGTTAGTTGTTTATACAGGTCACCAGGCTCATGCGTGGAAATATTTTCAAATTGGGCGGAAAAAACATTCTTAGAATTGAGTAACAAGGTATTATTTATCTGTGGGGATTACAACATCGATTTGATAAATCCAAATAAACATAAGACAACTGATGAGTATATTAATCGCATGTACAGTATGAGTTTATACCCAACTATCACAAGACCTAGCAGAATAACAAAGAGCAGTGCTACCCTCATTGATAACATCTTTACTAATAATATGCAGTTCACAAATACCAGCGGTCTAATGATCTGTGATATAACGGATCATCTGCCCGTATTCACGGTGTATGATGATAATGAGTTAGATCAAAAATCACCTCAAAAATATTCTTATAAACGTGTAAAAACTGAGGATTCAATTTACTCACTTTATAGTGACTTAACAAAACAAGATTGGAATGAGGTATATAACAAGAACGATGTAGATAGTGCTTATGATACTTTCATGGAATTCTTTAGTGTAGCATACAATAAACACTGTCCAATTCGGCAATTCAGTAAAAACAGCAAAATGACAAAATGTCCGTGGCTAACCAAGGGTTTACAAAATGCGTGTAAGAAGAAAAACACTTTATATAAACAGTTCATTAGAATAAGAACAGTTGAATCTGAAAGTAGATATAAAACATATAAAAATAAACTGACCAATATATTAAGGAAGGCTAAGAAACTATATTATACCAATCTATTATATAAAAACAAGAACAACATGAAAGGGGTATGGGAAATACTAAACACTATAATCAAGGGTAATGCAAAAAATAATTCATATCCAAACTATTTCACTGATGGGACCAATGACAATCATAGAATGAATGAAATTGTGGAAAATTTTAATACTTTTTTTGTAAATGTTGGACCGGATCTGGCAGCAGAGATTCCGGAGTGTAGTAACAACGAAATGGAGTCATTGATAGACATTAACTCAAAAACAATGTTTTTGTCTGGAGTAACTGAAGCAGAAATAATAGATGTCGTTAACGGGTGTAAGAACAAATCGTCTACAGACTGTTTTGATATAGATATGACACTGGTTAAACAAATTATATACAGTATCGTGAAACCATTAACCTACATATGCAACTTATCGTTTCAAACAGGAACATTTCCAAATAAAATGAAAATTGCAAAAGTTATACCTATACATAAAAATGGGAACAAACACATCTTCACTAACTACAGACCTGTCTCTCTGCTCCCCCAGTTTTCCAAAATCTTAGAGAAACTTTATAACAGTAGAATGGATAATTTCATAGATAAGCATAAACTAATCAATGAAGGTCAATACGGGTTTCGAGCAGCAAGGTCAACTTCAATGGCCATCATTGATGCAATAGAAGAGATTACTAATAGCTTAGAGGGAAAGAAACATGCAGCTGGAATATTCATTGACTTGAAAAAAGCATTTGATACACTTAATCACTCTATATTATTAAAAAATTAGACAGATATGGCATAAGGGGAGTGGCTTTGAGCTGGATTCAAAGCTATTTAACTGGGAGACAACAGTATGTGAAGATGGGGGAGTTTACATCTGGATATTTGGACATTGGTTGTGGGGTCCCACAGGGATCTGTCTTAGGACCAAAGTTGTTCAATTTATATATTAATGACATTTTTAACGTGTCTATACTATTAAAATTAGTGATTTTCGCAGATGACACAAACGTCTTCTATTCCAATGACAATTATAGTACTTTAGTAACTAACGTAAACTGTGAATTAAGGAAATTAAAAACATGGATGGACATTAACAAATTGTCTCTCAACCTAAATAAAACAAAAGTAATGTTTTTCGGTAATTATAATGGAAAACCAGACCCAGTAATTATAGACGGTGTAGTTTTAGATACAGTCTCAGAAATTAAATTCTTAGGAGTCACCATTGACAGTAAATTAAGCTGGAAACCACACATAAGACACATACAAGGTAAAGTCTCCAAAAGTATCTCAATCATTAATAAAGCAAAGTTTTTCTTAAATTACAATGCATTATTTTTGTTATATAGTTCATTAGTTTTGCCATATCTAAACTACTGTGTAGAAGTTTGGGGCAATAACTATAAAAGCTCATTACACCCCCTTGTTATACTCCAAAAACGTGCGGTAAGAATTATTCACAAAGTAGGATATTATGATCACACTAATATATTATTTCTGCAATCTAAACTGTTAAAAATGCATGATTTAGTTGATTTATCTACTGCCCAACTTCTGTTTAAAGCCAACAAAAATGCGCTACCTGCAAGGATACAAATGCTTTTTGCACGCACAGAAGGGAGATATAACCTGAGGGGGTGTGACAACTTTAAGGTTCAAGCAGTGTCTTCCACTAGGAAAAGTATGTGTGTGTCTGTATGTGGAGTTAAACTCTGGAACAAATTGGGGGCAGAATTTAAACAATGTCCTAATATTCATCATTTCAAATCAAGATATAAAAAAATGGTATGGTCAAAGTACCAGAAGGAGGAAATGGGTACTTGATTTACTAATGGGTGTCACAAAGTGCTGTGTACTTTAAAGGTCAGATCTAACTAATAATGAAGTATATTGTGGTTGTTACTAATATACTATTGCAGTTGTTATTGCCATTGTTATTGTTGTTGCTGTTGTGTTGTTATCATCACTATTTTAACTTTAAACTTTAAATGTAACAGTCTAGGATTATTACCTAATAATCTGTAGATTATTCTTAGAATCAAACTTAATCGATTCAGACAGCGGGACTGCTATTGATGCTGATGGTAATATAAAGGAATTAAATTCTTAGAAGTAAATCATGCACATATCTATGTACTCCGCATTCAACATAACCCGTAGTACAGGGCAGACATGTGGGGGTCGGCAGCTCGAGGAAACCCTCTTCTGGCAGCAGACTCCTAAACATTTGTCTCTTTTAATGCATAGTATAGGACACTCAACAAAGGATGGTCCGGTTACTCGGGGGCTGCTCCCCTCTGGCAGCTGGTCCAGTCACAGAGAAAAAACAAACAAACAAAAAAAACAAAAAAAAACAAACAAAAAAAAACGAATCCCTTGTAACACACATCATTAAGATCATTCTTGTTATTATGAGCATCAATCGGTCTGCGATTAATGTACCTTTCATGAATAAATGTGGAGTATGTTATGTATCAAACATTTTGATACAGAGTAATGTTATATGGGTTGTAATGGTGATGATGAATAACGATAATGCCAACACGGTAATGAATTCGGTATGGGAAACAGAAATAATACAATGGTTGTAGAGTGTGAGATACTGTGAGTGTTGACCTGGTATAATGCAGTATGGCATCTGTTGAAATGTAACCAACTCGGTTGACAGTTGTCTTGTAAGATGGTAAGAAATATGCAGTGTTGTTAGTTATTGTTATTTAAGTTTATGAACAGGGGTGGGAGTCAATAAGCTTGTCTTCTTCCCACTCCTTTTCGAGTTAGAATGTATATTATTATTTTTTCTTTTTTTCTTTTTCTTTTATTGTGTATATATATTTTTCTGTTTTTTTTCTTGGATTTTGTGCCTTAGCTCGAAATAAAAACTCAAACAAACAAATGTCAGTGGCTTGCGTTGAACCTGCACAGCCATAGGTCCGGTCCCAGTGGGTAGACCTGCGTTTGACTGTGCTCTGCTGTCAGCGCCCCCATCACTCTGCATTAGCGATTTTGCTATTGGAAAATACATTTGCAACAGCTGTGCAATGAGTGAATTTCCCATGAGGGACAATTCTCCAAAGGTGGACAATCAGAGAAAGTTTTAAGTCGCTCTACACGGGCGGAGGAACAGCTGAGATGATTGGACTGCACAGAGCAATAGCACGCTGCCTACTGCAAACTGATTTAATTTAACACTTCATAAAGGCTTAAAAGGACCAGCTCTTGCGGATTATTATGGACTATACTGCTATATGCGCTAACGCTGCTCAGCTGTGTAGCTCCATAATATAGGGATGCCATATACTGTAGTAACCCATTAAATATGGTTTTCGTTTTGTTAAGTAAAACACCACTACACTCCTGCTTTCTCCATGGAGTGTATGACGATATAGATGTTAATAATGTCCACTGTTTATGGATATTGCTATGGAAATCATATTCATCCCTGCTTTCTTTAGATTGTAGTCTTTTTCAAGGTAATAGTCATGGCAACATGAAAAATGTGTTTTATTAGACAGTAATAAACACAGTAGTCATTGTGAAAGTGAGGCCTTCAGACACATTCATCTGTTTTCTGAATGAATGAATGGATTTACATTATGGGCTCTGCAGCACACAACCAACAACTGCATTCATAATGTCCTTAGCATAAAATGAAATTAGCATTGGAAAGAAACATTATAATGCTAGTGTCCTCCAGCTTTATTAAATAAACGGATGTGTGTGCATGCACTGGATCTCTTAACGTTAGATTGCTTCTCATTAGTGGTAAGAGGCTGCTCTTGTGTTCCTCTAAGTAAAGCGGGAAAGGGCTGGGGTGGGGACGACCTCTCTAGATTAGCATGAGAAAATGCTAACCATTATGCTGGAAAATCTTAACATTAGCAGCTGCATTAATTCACTGAGTGCATGCAGACCAAGTGCTTGCCTGGCCTCTGTGTACGCATGAGCAAACAGGCCAATGCTCCGTGGGGTGTTCCATTAGAAACCACAGTGATAAGGGGAACAGGCAGAGTCTGCCCACTGCTCAGCGTAAGTCAGTTCTGACGGCAGGGGTGAAGGTGAGGGCTGAGGCCTGATCCAGGTCAGCCTCCCACCTCCCTGCTCCACTGCCTTCATTATTGATGAAGCACCACTTACTCTCACACACTATAGCTGTTAGGCATTGCCGGCTACAACTGCATCTCCCAGAATCTCAGTCTTAAGGTGCTTTATGTTGTTTTCTCCATATCGACTAGATGTGTCAGGCACTACAAATTTCCAACATCTTCCTATTCTGTCAACACTAACTTATGCCCTTAAATTAGCTCACAAATCACTGACATGAAACTTCATACCTCACACCTCAT
Source organism: Neogobius melanostomus (assembly GCA_007210695.1). Taxonomy (NCBI): domain Eukaryota; kingdom Metazoa; phylum Chordata; class Actinopteri; order Gobiiformes; family Gobiidae; genus Neogobius; species Neogobius melanostomus. Next base: position 10,308,649 of record VHKM01000042.1, read on the forward strand.
ATTGGCATTTTGAGGGATGTCTCCATTGTAAATCGGGTCAATAAAAGATAATACTACACACACATTTCCTATCATTTCTCACATAAAGGTGATGGCTATTGCGATAAGACATTAAGGGTAGATGCTGTAGTTGAGATGTTACCAGCGTTTCCTTCAGCAGCACATGAAGCTCAGTGTGACCATGTTTCTCCGCGATCTCTGTAGGGGTGTCTCCATGCCGATTGGCCGCTTGGACTGCCTTCGCTGCTCCGGGACATTGCAGCAGGACACTGGATAGACCCTTCAACCCATGCAGGGCCGCAAAGTGGAGCAGTGTGGGTACTTCCAAGTCACAACTTTCTGAAAAATAAATAAGTCAATATAACTAAAAGTAACCATGTCATTACTTAATAAACTGAGAGGGTATGCACAGGATGTCACCACATTGCAACAGAAGGCAAATGAGTGTCAGAGTATGAGTTATGAAATTTGCTCTTATTTGTTTTGACACTTTCTGTTTAGAATAAAAATGATCTAAGTGCATACTATTCTTACATTACATACCATTACTCAAATATTAGTGACAATGTTCCACTGTAATTGAATGAGAGAACGCAAAGATGAGTACTACTACTACTTCTACAAGAGTTCTACAACTACTGCTACCACAACTACTCGTATTAATTACTCCTTACTATGTTCTAGGTTTGAAGCTACAGCTTGAACTTCTTATGAAGTAATAAAAGCATTAGACATCCACAATTGTGTTTTTGGTATCTACAGTTTTTTAGAGTTTATGTAAGTCCATGGGACTTAGACGATTCTGAGTTAGTCTAGGATGTAGACTCATAAAGAGTCTTTCTGTTTGATTTTGGCTACATTTAGTTTACATGATATTTAGTTAAGCTTTTTAATAAACACAACTTTCTGCTTCTGTCCCAAATTCGACATGTCTGTCTTCATTCGATGAGTGTTTCTGTCAGCGTTAGCGTGTCCATTGTTCTCTCTGGGAGCTGCTCGAAAGCCTAGTTAACGTGTTGACATTCCAGCGCAAGCAAACATTTTGGTGATGTTACATCAGGTTGTTCATGGTTTTCAAAAACCCAGTTTCCCATGGTAAGCCTTGACCCCACACGGTCAGGCCTAGTGCGTTCGATTTTCTGGGCTGGAGCTGATGTGGCTCAGTGTGGCTTTGGTCTCCCAGCTCCTCAACATGTCTGGACCTGGCACAGTCTGGACCTGAGGCAGAGCTGGTGCCAGGCTCGGTAAGGCCTTTCCTGAGACCTTAACAGATATACTCACGAATGTGAATCCTTGCTGCTGCTTTACCACTATAACCTAAACTCACACTAATAAGAACTACCCTACAGTATGTAAAACTAATAACACTAACCACCAAGTTGCAAAGGTCTGGCATCGCAGCAAAGTGATGCATTGTGGGTACTTGTCGTGAATGATGTCTCTCTGGAAAGTAAATCAGTTAATATAATTTGAATGGACGTTGCTAACAAAGTGCCATTAGACGTCGGGCAGTTGCATGATGGTACATTACGCCACACTTCCTTCCTCCCAGGTGATCGCTTGAAGTTGCGCTAATGCGATGTGAGAGGGGAAACAAAGAGGCTCGGAGGCTCGTATTGACCCGTTTGTCGTGGAAACATTTCCCCGTGCCCTTTTAAGCAGAATTAAGGATCAATCTCCGAGCTGATGAAGCCATCAATCTGCCACATAATGAGCCAAGGAGTAATGGAGGACTCTCATTGCGGATAATGTTCACAGGAGGAACACTCTGTAGTGTTCTCGGGGCATATGGGTGCTTACATACCGCATTGAGCTTCGATCTGAATTTTTGACATTTTGTAGATGCATTTGCCACAGCCATTATTCAACAAAATGTGTTGTGCTGGTTTGTACTTAAAGATTCATTTATCAGAGTACACAGTAGGGCTGCAAGATAAGAAATGCAATATTCGATAAATGTCTTAAATATTACTATACTGATGTTTATGCTATGTTTGATAGTAGTTTGTTCTGACATATTTTATAGAGGGAGTATTATGTTTTTTGCTCTACTTCGCAGTGCAGTTGTTTCAATAAAGAGGGGAAAAAGCACTTAGAACCTCCGGAGGAGCTTTAGCCACTGGAGAAGATTCAATGATTACTCAAAGAAGCATGAGTGGGTTGAAAGACAAATCCAGGTATGTTTTTGATGAGAGAAGAACATGGTAACAAGTTCTAAAAAGTACCCCCCCCCTTTAAGTCAAGCGTATAGGTTCAGTAAAATGTTGGCTTGCAAGGCTTTAGCTGAATTTTACAACCTCAGGCCTATTCCTTTACCATTTTAAAACCCAGTAAATCAATGGTAGTCTCACACTGCAGAGCTCCCCTTTATCCCAGTGCATGATTATGTGCCGATATTTTCATGTGTAGTTGAAAGTAACTTCCCCGCTGAGCCGTACCTCTTTCAGGTGTGCCTTCCCCCTGCAGTCCCTGAAACCGTCCGCTGGGCATTCCCTTCAGCAGCATGGAGGAGAGCGTCTCATCCAGCTTCTCCACAGAGGGAACATGAAGAGCCTAACATCCACATAGCCAGCATATCATTACACTTAAAGATATTTCCATGGTCCTTGTGCTAATGTCGACTTTGGACCAGGCAGCCTTTAAAAACGCTCGGCAAATACTGATTGCTAAAGCCTGTTCAGCAAAAAAAAAAAAAAACGAAAAAAACAAATTAAAGGAAAAGGAGATAAATAAATAAATTCAAGTGGCTTTTTATTTCCCCCCTCTCTAAACACAAAAAAACACATCAGCAGAGGTCGATTCATTCACTCTGCCTGTTCCTTTTATTTCTTCCTAATGGCTAAGTGAGTCCATTATAAGCCATAATTTGAGGGCGCCAATGGACTAATTTCTATAACAGTGTATTACATAATCATGAGTCACTTAGAAACGTAACATTCGGTGTGCGGGAGAACAGACCAGCACATTAAAATGTGCCTCTGTCTCTTCGAGGCATCACAATGATTTGAATAGTAAGGTTCAACGCTCTTGGTGAGATAAGATCCTGCCTGGCTCTTTGTATTCAATATGCAAATTCATCATTCGAATGCAATACCTTGTAACTTGTTTGAATGGACACGAGACAAAGGTAAAGTGCAGTAGCAAGTAAATTCTTCTGGTTTAGATTTAAACAATACCTAGTAAGCCTGGGTACTGTAAAAAAAAATATATATATACCGGTATATTAACCATAGTTGGTTTTTGATACCGATACCGATACCTATATAAAATATTTGTTATCTAGAACAACTAAACAGAACAATAATCTTTGGAAGAAGAAGGGCTCTTCTCCGATGTCAGGAATTTGGGAAAATTGGGAGAAATTGTGGCAAAAATTCTGGGGGGAAAAATGGGAGAAATAGAGAAAATATTAGTAATAAAAAACTGGGAAAGATAAGGAAAAAATATGTTTAAAAATGGGGGGAAAAATGCAAACAAAATCATTTATTTGAGCTGAAACAACTATGTCACTTCCTGCTGTCCCTGGACCAACAGAATCAAAACCTTTTTTTCCCCCGATACCATACTTGTATCGTTTAACAGTACACAGCCCTAGTACCTAGAATGTTAAACCTGTGTTAGTGTGGAAGCTATGTGCAAATGCTATATTTGTTCTGAGTTTTAATCTTGCCTTTACCTGGCACATGAATTGGACAGGATCAGTCGCTTTAGACAGAAGACGGCTCATCTCCTCCAGGCTGCTGTAGTACAACAACTCTGTCTCGTTCGGCGCAACACCATTACTTAACACGGTTACTTTGACAATGCCTGCCGGGAAATCTGAAACAAAGACACACCAATTCTACACCACAAAGGCTTTCTACCACACGCATGTCCTTATACTGTATATATATACTGTATGCAGTCTTACCTGGGGCATTGACACGTAAAACACTGTCGCTCCATCGGTTAGGCTTGACTTTAACGATCTGATCATCTTTGGAGAAAACCGCCGCTGTGACCTTGGCTGCACTTTGATTCTTTAAAAGCAGAAACACCTCCACGGGGCTCTACAAAGGAGACAGATTGGCAAATTGCTGAGCAGACTTGGTACAATTGATAGTATGAAATTGCTACAATAGATGAGATCAGTGCCTCACCCCACAGGGAACTCTGGAGGGAACTAGAAGAACTGTAGATAAAACATTGTGTCCTGTCATTGGTGCCTTTTTGTGCATCTTTTGCTTTTCTCTGGGTGTTTTTTTCGACACAGGGTTGGCGTTTGACGCTGGAGATAATACACCTATGAAAATGGCACAATTAAGTTGTTTAGTTTAAAAAGTACAGATAAATTCTGTGTTTAAGATGGGATTATGAATACACAGCCTGTACATAATGTCATTAAAAGAAAGAAATACAAGTGGCCCTATACAAATACCCTGAGGTACACCACAACTAATTACTCCGACCTCAGCGATGCCACCATTCAAATACATTCAACCTCTCTTAACTCATGTAAAGAGCGCACAGCCCTCGCTTGTTTGCAGCTGGGAGAGCCATGAAGTAGAGCGATATCTAAATACGCCTGCCGCACGCACTAAACAAAAGAATCTCCATGTTTGAATAGCAAGGAGCACTTGTGGGTTAAAATGTAACTGTTTTAGTGCGTCCCTGGCATGAAGCACTCCGCGGTACGGCAGCGGTGTGACACGCGGAGTGCACTTGAATTTGCATGGCACACGACAAAGTAATCAGTCGCCACAAACAAAAAAGGGCTAGCGATTTGCATCTGATGTTCCTCCTGCGCGCACCTGTATGATACAAGCCCCCTCAGCGTCGCCATGGTTTTATATAGATAGAGCAATTAGAAAACGGAACAGTCGGCAGAGAATAACGGGTGGGGTAGATGAGGACGTGTGGAGATGGGGATAAAAGATGTTAGATGTCAATCTTTCTCGTGCGCTAATTGGTTGAAAGCAATTTGTTTTGGAGCCTCTGTTACACTCATTAGAAAGGAGCAACCGCAAACAAGCTCAACAGCCTAAAACAAACCCCGCTTTTAGGTTGGAGTAGTTGAATCTAAACCACCACCCTCATTATCTGGAGAAGGGTTCTTGGTCACTGCATTCCCCATATCCCAACAGGTTACCTTTCCTTTCACCTTTTTGATTTGTATTGCAGACAAATGATGAACTACATACTTACACTGTTACCAAAACTGAAGTCCCGGTGTGCTGTCATTTGGCATTAAATAAAATTATGTTATGCTACACCACATGCTTGTCAACTGGTGCAACATTCATAAAAAGATATCTCAATAAATGTATGATCATCGAACCAGTGGAATTCACAAAAGCATGCATTATAACTTTATTTTGACCTATAGCATTGATGAAATATTCTTTATATCCTTAATTTGCTATTTTCCCCCCAAAAAGGAGTATCCCTCCATTTATTCCTATGTTATTATTTGAAAAGAAGCTTATTTGTTTATTCTTAAGAAATCTACTTATATACTAAGCTATACTTTTCTTTAAAACACAACATTTTTACTTTTTGAATATCTATTTTAAATGTATTATTGCTGGTTAGTTTCACGGCAAAGTCCAAATGACTTCCTACCTTTTCTTACGACATCCATCACAGCAGTCAGGTGCTCTTCCCGATCCTGTTCACTTGATATTTGCAGACACTGATCTCCGTTTAGAGGCACCAGGTCCAGGAAAGGCTTCAGGCTGTTCACCCCACAGAGCAGCACCACCACACGAGACGCAGGACTCAAAACCCGGGCCAGAAAGAACCTCTTCATCTGGCAAAGCCCCTTTAACATGCCCTTAGACAGGACGAGGACCTTACACATGTACTGGCTTAGCCGCAGAAGGTCGTCCCGTTTGGATGATGCTGTCCTGATGTCATAGCGGCAGACTGCCTCAGGTGGGATAGCTTCACTGACGACAGACTGCAGGTATGTGGCCCATTGCTCGGCTGATGTGTCAAAGATGATCAGAAGTTCTTGCGCTGAAAAGTATACGGGATGGTTATGGCAGAAAGAAGAACCTGATGAACCTGATGAAAAAAACTAATTATTGATTACTAAATTTGAACTAATCATAACTTGTTGACCAGACCAAAACAGGGTAAAAACAAATGGCTAAACTGAGGCAATACAAAAAAAATGAAAGAATAAAAATAAACTTGGACTAAGTCAGTGGAGATAGGGTATTAATGTGTTTAATATTAAAATTGTGTTATACCACACCTTAATTTTTAACATAATATTACCTACATTTTAAGCAATTATTGTCACAGTTAGAGCCATACGTGCTGTGAGCTGCTGCATACAAAGAAAGTATCAAAGCAAGTCAAATTGCCAGGGGTCATGAGTCTAATAATAAAGTAGCAATTAGTGAGTAAGAGAAGCAAAAGAAAGCCTCTTACCTGTGTGGTTCATGGCTCCGGTGCAGTTATCTGACAGGGCCACTGATAGAGACGAGAGGACAACGCTGCTATTGTCAGGTGGATCCCAGATAAGAGCCAGCTTCCTGTAGGTAGTAAAAACGACATGGGATTATATATAGCACCAAATAGCAATGGGCTTAACCTTGGCGTGATGTTTGTAAGTAACCTGTACAGTAAAGCAAATTATACTATACATCTCGGTACAGCATCTATTTTTCAACGAATGCAAACTCCATCTTAACAACTGTTATTAAAGGGATATTTCAGGAGTTTTAGGGCCACATTTCCTAGTTATCCAGAGTGTTGTTGATTTCTGGAGATTTTTTTTTTTTTTTTTAATTCATGCAGTCCTTATATTTGAAGAGTTTTGGTGCTAGGCTAGTGCATGTCAATGGTAACTAGTAGCCTGCATTAAAAACAGTATGACCCAAGCACAGTGCACCTGAGGCAAATCACTTCTAACACCAGGCTACCGATATAAATGTCTGAGTTAACTGAATCATTTTTGAAATATAACCATTTTGCATTTAAAATAACTTATAACTTCCTGGTTGTAAACTACGCAGCTGCGGAGTGATCTGTTAGGTTACCGGATCTACAGTAGTTTGTTTACCTGCGGCCGGCATTACTACACATGGAATTCAGATATGGCAACGTTTGGAGGATTACCCCATGATTTTGAAGAGGTTTTTAATGCAGGCTACTAGTTACAGCAGGGGTCACCAACCTTTTTTCAGCCGAGGGCTACTTCAAGAGCATTAAGTTGTTCGAGAGCTACCAGTTAAAAACAAATCCTAAAGACTTGAACGTACACTGTTTACTTATAGGTTATTGACCCCATATTATATCAATAGCTTTATTTTAAAGTCGTACTGAGTCACAAGAACAGAAATAATTGTATTTTTAAGAATCAGATTCAAGAAAATGAAGTTTTTTACACCTTAGAAAAAGTCTCAAGGGCTACTGGGCATGCCCCAAAGGGCCCCTGGGTGCCCGCGGGCACCACGTTGGTGACCCCTGAGTTACAGTACCATAGCCATGCACTAGCCTAGCAGTAGCCTAGCACCATTAAACTCTTCAAATACAAGGACTGGATGAATTAAAAGAAAATATATGTCTCCAGAAATCAACAACACTCTGGATAACTAGGAAATGAGGCCCTATGTCAAAAATCCTGAAATATCCCTTTAAGTAGTGTTGATGTCAAAACCACCTGTGCCACTATCACAACTATTTAAAAGACTATCAAGCCTGTCCGTACTTATAAATGTGAATTTATTTTAACTCTACATAAGTCAAATAAAGAGACGTATGCAGTGGATTTTACAAGATTCATTGGAGCATTTTCACTTGATTAAAGAAAGATTTTTTTTTAATTATTCAAACGTTTATTTGTACAGACTTGACTTGTAACTTTGCTGAAGATGCTACTGCTTTGCTATGAGTACAGGTGGTAACCGATATTCTCGTATAAAGGCGTCTACATGAGCATTTGATGAACATTTGGGTATTGGTGTCTGTTTATGGATTTGCGTTTCAAGACAGTTGAGTTGCGACGTATCTTATGGAATGTTCTGCAGTGTGGCTTTAGTTGAGTAAACATATCTATTGCGGTTGATACTTCCCACTTAGATGTCAGAGAAGAGCATTGCAGCAGGAAGTGATAAAGTTTCGTCACGGACCAAACTGACCCGGGTTTAATTAAGTCTGGTGCGGCGCTTCGGGGGTGCCGGAGCCGGACTAGACCCCGGGCATGTTGGAGCTAATGATCTGCTGTAATGTCTCCACTACAGGCGCAGATATAAAAAAAAAAAAAAAAAAAAAGGATGTGAAATGCTCCTGACTTGCGCAGTCCCTCGCTCACTGCACAAATGTAAAAATCACTGCTTCATTAACTGTCTCCACCTGACAAACAACTGTCTCTCGATAGCCGGTTGGCATCATTTAATTCCATCCAGCCACAGACGGGGGGAAAGCAGGTGAACGTGAAAGTTTAGTTTGTATCCTGCTTCTTGTGCATGCAAAGTGTCGAATTCCAATGACTTAGCAAAGATCATTGTGTTCCCTTAGTAAACCACACGTTTCAGCCAGTTAGGATTTCTGCCTGCATACCAAGATGGGTACAATTATGTGGATAATGTCTAATTGCAACTTTTCTAGTATTGCAAACTGGTAAAAAAAAAAATGAAGAATCACGTCACACATTTGTACGCAGTTAGGGGTGTCACGATTTCAATTTTTTGAGTCACGATTATTGTGAGAGAAAATATTGCGATTTTACGATTATTCACGATTATCGACCGAATGAAAGGAAAGAACTGATCATTTTAGTTTTTGTCTTTAAAAAGCTTTTTAATACTTGAACTTGTAAACATTCACTGTTTCTAAAAATGAAAAATGCTTTAAGATAGTTTTGCATTTAAGTAAATAGGTCTACATTGAATAATACAACACAATGTCAACTTTACTTCTTTATAATGACCATAATTATCATAATTATTTTACTATATATTATTAGGCCACAGGCTAGGATAGGTTTCATGTTCTCAAAAGTTCTGCTGTTGCTTAATTATATGTCAGATGTTTTGATGAACAGAGAATAAAACGTGTTTACAAAATGACTAAGGAGACACTTTTAAACCGCTCATTTCCACATGTGCGCGGTTTCACTTTCCTTTCTGCTACGCTGAAGCAGAGCGGAGCGCGTTAGCTTTTTGTTTACATCCTGGGCCAAATGTGGCGGCTATTTCCCAACATTTGGACAAGTTTTTTTTTGGAATTACTGTATGCAGTTCGTTACCTTGACCTGGACATTCACAGCGACGGATTATCTCCAAGATGTTGTTTATATTCGACATAGCCGATATCAGCGCCTTTTGCTACAACTTTCTGACGACAGGGTTTGCATAACGGATGTCCATCGACAACAACAACGCCTTGGTCATCTTTTGGATCCTAAAGAGGTTCAAGAGGACTGCTGACTTCAGTCGTTTTTGGGTGGATACAACACTGGAGGAGAGCGTTTTTCTGCCTTGCTCAACTACCGGTGAGTTTACGCGCTGTTTATGGCGTGCAGCGACTCGTGCGTCAGCGTGAAACATTTCCGCGGTAAACCGTGGCTTCTAAAATTCTTACGAATAACCTACCGCGTCCTATTATAATCGTGGCAAACGTTAAACCGGTTAATCTTGACATCCCTAGTACGCACTGACATTTCAGAGGAGATTGACATATGGACTGCTAAATGATCACAGGCTCTTCAGAACCTGTTTATGTAGTAAGTTGGCACATGCAAGTATTAGGCCTGTGCTTAATATTTGCCTCACAAAGACAGGATATTTTCATGTTTGCAAAGGGTGTTTGAGTTACTAGTAAGTTGCTCCTATTTCTCCTCACTTCTGTTGGGAAAATAAGGTAAGGTAAGGTGCTTTATTTGTCATTATACAACAACTACCCGGAGGAAACCTACGCAGACACGGGAGAACAAGCAAACTCAACACAGAAAGGCCCTGTCCAGGTGGGAATCGAACCCGGGACCTTATAGCTGTGAAGCACGAGCGCTAACTTAAGATTTAACTAGCACATGATATGTAATATGTCAGAAGGTACAGTAGGCATCAGTGTTTCTCCCTTTAATCTGAAGGGAGCGCTAGAGAAAGGTTTTCGTTAATGAATTGCTATGGGTTGATCGGGTTCATTGCAAACACAATGCCCTAATTAAAGATCTTTTATTGTGTGTGGGCGCATGATGATTATTACATTTATCCATTAATATTCACAGCATAATTTGACATATGAATAAGAATCATAAGTGAAATCAACTTTATTAACTGAAAAATGTACTGAATGACATTACTATGGTGTATTCTTTCTTATTTATTTTGTTATTTTCAGTTTTTTCTGTCCTTTACTTGAACACTACATGCAGTTAGTTACTCAGGCCTACTCAAGAAGTATTTTCACCTTACTGTATACTTTTATTTCTTTGTCTTGAGTGATTTAGGCCAGTACTTCAGTGCAAGACGGAGCGCTACCGCAGGGCTGTCAGACTGTACAACAAGACTGTAAAGTAACATGTGCAATAACCCCCCTTTACAAAACTATGTGCAATAATCTCTGTATCAGCGCCACCTATTGACAACCTGCACTAGGACTGTAAACTTTGCACCACAATATTCTACTTTTATAGTCTGTTCTCATTTTTATTCTATTTTTATTTATGCTTATTTTCTTATTGTTATAATTCCGCCCTTAAGATTTCTGCTTTACTATTGTACATAAGATATCTCTATCTCTTTCTTATTTTTTACTATTTAACTGTTTGCACATTTCCTGTCTATTTTGCACGCCCTTATTGAATGCCAAATGTAACCAATGAATTTCTCCGTTGTGAGATCAATAAAGGATTATCTTATCTTATCTTACTTTATACTTTTGTAAATAATTTGAAAGCCACACTGTGAAATGTTTTAAGTAAATATGGATCATGTGTCCTCACTTGTGTCCTTAATAAAGATTGAATGGATTGAATGAATATGTTGTTACGTCACTGGAGACACAAATCTGTTGGGGAAAAAAAAACCGAAACAACTCCTCCTACTGCTCTGCAATGTAGTATACCTACAGTAATATTTCTGTGGCAGGTTATCAAATTAAAGCATTTGGAAGAAGCTATAATGTATTTAGCGCTTTGAGAAACTTTGTAATACGGGCTTGTAAAGCGCAATACTAGTGTAAGCCATTATTATTATCATTATTATTATTTAAACCTCATGATTGGCAGCCTGTGTTCAAGCAAGACTATAATTTTGAAAAATACTTGCTTTGTGAAAATTCAAAATACCGGCAAGCCATCTGTAATTTCCGAACAAATAATTCAAGGATTCCTACTGTAAGGTCATTGGTAGATACAAAGGGCTGGAAAGAAATATGAGAACATGTAATTTATGTGTCAATAATTGTGTTGGAGATGAATTACATGTCATATTAGAGTGTACACACAATGAGATATCGGTTTTCAGAGAGACATATCTGCCTAAGTATTATTGTAATTATCCATCTATGTTCAAGTTGGTGCTGCTGTTTCAGTCAAAAAGCACAAAGAGCATCTGTAACCTTGGCGCCTTCTTAAAGAGGGTTCTCCCACTGTATCAGTGAAGTGTGTTGTTTTGTTTTGTATATTACCTTGTCTGTCAGTAAGACATGTTTAAGCTTGTCCTCCATACCCAGGGTCGGATTTAAGTCAAATGGGCCCCGGGGCTAACGGTTTTTTCAGGGGCCGCCATATACTGTATGTCTGTCTGTCGGAGTTCTCTCTCTCTCTACAATGGAAAGATAAATGAAATTTTTTTTTAAATTTGAACATGCAGAAGTAACTTCTCTAACAGTACTAGTTTTAAAAAATGACATTTGTGGGGGGGGAAAAAACATAATGACCCCAATTTGAGCTCTATGGCCCTCGTGGAAGAACGTTTGTTACTGCCAGACTGGTGGGGGGACATTTTTAAAAGGGGGGTCTGGAGGTCCTCTCACAGAGATTTTATTTTATTTTAATGGTGCAATTTGGTGCATTCTCATGCATTTTAACAGACCAATAGGTACATATTTTTTTCCACTGTCAACTCAATGAAAATGGCTCAGACCTGGTTTAGACCTGGTTTAGTCCTGGTTTAGACCTGGTTTAGTCTTGGGTACAAAGTCATCTGATTAAGCCTTACATGTGAGGGAGTCTGCAAAGAGAGAGCTAGGGAACTCTCTCCTTTTCTCCTTATGCCCATGGGCCCTTCAACCTGCTGGGCCCCTGGGCTTAGCCCCTGTAAGCCCCATAAATCCGGCCTTGTCCATACCATGTATATGGTGAAGAGCAAAATAATAAATAATAAAATAATAATTAAAAAAAAAGCAAAAGTGGCAACATCTCCATGGAGACGGACTGGCGATGTCCCGTTCCCAGTAAAGCACCAGTCAGATCTGAGAAGAGGCGAGCTCACTCACAGTAAACACTGTAGAAAACCCCCCAAAAACAAAAACAAAACAAAACCTCATAACACCCGTAATAAAATAAAAGCTTGTATCCCGTCATATCAATTGAGTGAAATATTACACAGTATGGCTTTAAAATAACATTACTCTTACTTGAGTAATTATTTCAGCACCTCTGCCCACCCTAAAGTAAATCACCCCGTCTTTCCACGCAGACACAGAAGGTAGACAGCCCGCGTAGGGTCTTATTCATACAGTTTTCTCATCCCCAGCCCTTTGATAAAACTGTACACACTCGCCTCGCCACTGCCAGTGGAACCAATCGGAGCGCGCCCTCCCCCCTGCGCGGGCGGGACATCATCAGCACGTTCGGCTGCACACTGCGCTCCGACAACTTGATACAGAGTAACAGTAAATCAGACCGAGCAGCTCCTCCAGCAACAGCAGCAGCCGCCACAGCAGCAGCAGCAGTGAAATTGTAACCCTGTTGCGAGTGTATTTTTGGCCGCTGCTCGACCCGAGTGAGATCACCACCAGTGCGGTCCCCTTTACTGGGTTACACCCCGAAGAGAGAGTTGTCCAGCCCGGGGGAGAGAGAGCAACCGCAGGGTCCTCCGCTCTTCTTCTTCTTTCTTCTTCTTCTTTTCTTCCCCAATCCATTTTTCTCCCCTTCAGTATTTTTTTAATTTTTTATAGCGCACTGGAAATGTCCGAAAACAAGCCGAATGATGACGAGCCGAAGTTATCCACGACAGACAGGGTGGTCAAATGTAAGTGCGGTCATTCTCTGTGATTATTATTTTGTCTGCGCTTGATCCACATCCACACACACACGTCTCCCATCGGACCTTCTCTGGCTGGCTGGCAGACTTGGAGAATCCCACCCCCCACCACCACCATACCACACTCCCCCACCACCACCCCGGGCTGTGAGCCTTTATACCAGGCGACAGCAGCAGAAAGACCCCCAAATGTAGTCAGGAGTTGTCGCTCGCCGCTGCCATAGAGGAGGAAGAAGGGTGTTAGCCGAGCTTTTGACAGCGGCACACTGAACTAGGAAGTGCGGCTAACTCGCAGTGTGTGTGTGGACCAACAAAACAGGCACACACACAAAAACAAGGCGCAATCTGACGCGTTGTGTGTCTTCTAAAGCCTGTTGTCTTGCTGTTACCTTTAAGATCGTAGACAGAATAGCTACGAGCAGAAGTGTGCGTGATACCCCGCCCCCCTCCCTGCCCCACGATCATCTCTTGGTCCACGCTTGTACACTAAGCTATATGCATGCAGATATTGCACAATCGTTGCATTCAAGCCAAGGGCGATTTCCCCTCATTTTGCATGCATCACCAAGCATTTTTTCCCTTCCTTTTCTTTTGGTTTTCTTCCAAATCTAGACGAGTCTTTTTTACGCACTCATTGCATAATACTATTCCGTGTTTTCTGCGCACGCATTCTTGGAGTATTCCTGCCATATGGGGTTGTGTGTGTTAGCCTATGTTTACTAGTCTGGCATTCCACCTTTGCAGTCTACCATAAGACACATAGAGAGAGAGAGCCATAAAGATCAGAATCAACCTTTCCCTCGCAATATAAGTAATGTGGCTGGCCCAGCAGTATGTGGCAACCTATGGCAGCTGAGGATTTCAAAACACCCATTCAGTTTTGCTTTGTTGTGAAGCCTTTACATGCGATTTTTTTTTTGTGCCTAATATGACATAGTGTTCTTGTGCCCCACTTGGTTCAAAGCCAGTAATAGTTGCGGGCACTATTCTGCAGGCAGTGCAGATGACAGCATGCCTGCTCACACGGGGAATTGTTGAGTAAGGCTGCTTTTTGACTTCACTTAAATGATCATTGCAAAAAAAAAACAAAAAAAAAAAAAGCCCTATTGAGATCTGCTATGTTTAAAGGCTTGGTTTCTGCTCTTGGTCTATACTTGACAGCTTATCTTGTCACTGTGGCAGGGCTGTTGTTAACCCTTAAGTGCTTTTGTATATATCAAATGGCTGCACTTGAAAGCAGTGATATGTATACAACAGAATGAGTCGCACTGTTCCTTTTTTTGTGATAAAACATTTCAAGCATGCAAGCGCTGTGTTTGGTATGTGCTTGGAACAGATTTTGCTGCTGCTGTACCACCTGGCCTCGCGTTTTACGCTTTTCTTTTCAAAGAGCTCTCTTTTGTCTTGTCAAATGGCTAAGGAAACGTCACTATCACGAGTTTTCCTTTCTCAGCGTTAGTGAGGTCTGCTTCGCGCTTCAGGTTAAAATGTATTGATCGGCTGATAGACGCTGTCAGGGAATCTTTAGGATCGCGCTGGACAGTTGAATTACATCTTAAAGTTTGGAACACCACAGAACACAACCTGTTTATACCGTCAGGCTGCACAATTGTCTATTTGAAACTGCAAATTGGATGACTGCATTTTCAAATCGCAATGGCTGCAGTTATTTGTACATAATGTTGGCAAACCGCAGAATATGTTGACTTCATGGGGTGTTCATATGTAAAACGACATAAACATCCTCTAAAATGCATGCGACTCTTTAATTGCAAAAAATGTGGCCTGTGAAAAAAATCTGAATTTTAAAACAAAAAATCACAAGCCTAATCACAATACAATGCACCCTTAACTCTTGATATTCTGTACAGATTTGTGATGAAGACTTTTATTCAAATATGTTGCTGAGTGCATAAAGTGCAAACACAGTGCAGTGCCCTATGCATAATTCAAGATATGTATTATTACTATGTATTTGAATTTGGGACCATTCTTCCAGAAGCACATCCGTTATATCTCGTCCAACTCCTTGATGTAGGAAGCCTGGCTCTCAGTCTCTGCTCTAATTCATCCCAAAGCTGCTCTTTAAGGTTGAGGTCAGGACTCAGGCCAATCAAGTTACGCTCAGCACAAAGCAGTCAGATGAGTGCCGTTCTCCTGCCAACAGTCAAACCCAGTCTGGTCCATCAGATTTCCAGATGGAGAGGCGTGATTCCAGAGAACATATCTCCACTGCACGAGAGGTCAGTGGTCCAGTGTGCTTTACACCACTGTATCCAACATGTTGCATTGTACTTGGTGATGCAGATGGCTTGGATGCAACTTCTTGGCTGTGGAAAGTAAACCCATTAAATTAAGCTCCCTATGTAGCGCTGTTCTTGAGCAAAGCTGAATCACATGAGTCACATGAAGTTTAAAGGTTTGTTGTAACTGACTCTGCAGAAAGTAGGCAACCTCTGTGCACAAGCAAAAACTGGCAATATAGTCTATATTATGCCCTAAAAGAAACTTTACTTTTCTTATCAACACTTACATCATGCTTGCTGAAATAGGCTCAGAGAAGAACAATAAAAACGACTAAATTCTTCTACTAAATCACAATCAGATTTTTTACAACCCAACTCCAAGAGTCTTACTCTCTCTGAAACCTCTTGGGACCAATTTGCCTTTTCCATACATCAGTTTTAGAGAAGCCCCTGTTTTGGTAATGCATCAGTATTATGACAACAAAAGCGTCAGCTGTGTACAAAGCACAAATCTAAAATAACTGCAGGCCAAATGTGTGAAGTAATTTGTTTTCAGCCGCTGCCTTGTTTGCCCTGCGACAAGGTGTCAGTCCAACTTATCATAAGTGCTTTGCATCCACCTGTTTCCCAATGCATTACCGTAATGCTCCGGAAAGCAACTGCTGCATAGTAATTACTCATAAGAGTTTAATCAGCCAAGGCAGGGACAGCCACATAATTCTGATCATGTTTGCACTCCTGGATAAATAAATCACAATATAGAGGCAATTTACAATATAGCGACAGGCCGGCTTTGCTATTGTGATAAGCTTCAGTCAATTTTCACAGAACTTATCATTTGAGGTGTTCTACCTTTATGGGCTGTGTTGAGCCTTTGCATGGTGTTGTGTCTGGAATGGCATTCTTTTTAGTGAGAGACTGTCAGAGACTGGGAGTGCAAAAAACTAAGAACCAGGAAATATACCCAGACTCTCCCCAGTATCTTTATTATTCACTTATACAAGATATACAAGCCTTACCTAATTATATCGCCCACTAACTGGATGGTTGGTGGTTCAATTCCTGTCCTGACCCAGGGTGGAATTTTGAGAGAGAATTTACCCATATAACATATCACGTAGATTGTGCCATGGGCTGGTCACCCGTTGTGAAAACTTGGCACTTGCAATGGCTCTCTTGCTAATAGGTTTCCACAGTTGAATCTTAAAGTTGCTCTATGACGGGTTGTATTAACTATGATGTTTGCCTGAGTTGAAATGAAATGCAAAGTCGGGTATAATACAGTCATTATTGTCCTTTCACCAAGCTACAGAGGCATGCTGGGATATGTTGTTTTTGTGTCCCCCAGGAGCCTCGGTCCATTCTCCCCCGGTGGAGCGGGGTCTGCCTCTGCATGTCGGGATGGATAACATGTGACATTTGACTTTTGAGTCAGAGCCCCACACACTGAGACGTGCGTAGGTTAGAGACTCACTGGTGGTGACAGCGGCACGATGCCAGCCCCGAGCCCAGCCCCGAGCCCAGCCCCGAGCCCAGCCCCGAGCCCAGCCCTGAGCCTAGCCCCGAGCCAAGCCCCGAGCCTAGCTGGAGAGATCGCGGTCATTTATAGACTGGAACATTAAGTAATAACATAGATGCACACTGTCTACATATGGCTTATGTCATATCACTCGAGTCCTATTTGAATAGTATAGAGCTTAGGATTGCGCAACATGGGAAAATGTTTTGTTATTTTATGATTGAAGTGAAAAACTGTACACATCGACATATAGAAATCAAGGATCAAATCTCCACAATGATTTGTTTGACTGCTCCTTGTCCATAACGGATGCTTCAAAATAGCTGTACTCTGCATTGACATTAATTGAGTTAATATATGAATGCATAATGTTTATCATATTGGCTAGGAAAATTATACATATGGGCACTAAAATGTGGTCAGTGCTTATTGGCTATTTGCTGCTCTGGATTTTAAAACTCCACACAGGGCATAACAAATGCTCTAGCTTTAAGTTTAAAGTTATACATTTAATTCACAAAACGAACAAATGATTATGTGTGGTTCGTCTCCACACTCCCATACACAATTTCTCCCTTTTTGTATCTTTGTACATAGACATTTATCACGTTTTGTGTTTCAGTACAAGTCGATCAGTACACTTGATCAGTACCTAACAAGACTTAATGAGCTGTTGCTCATTCCAGCTCATCTCAAATGTCCAGCAGATTAGCAACACGCTGCCTTTTTATTTGCTGCCCCTTTGACAGCCATATTCTCTAACCAGTCGACATGGAAAACACCCAACACGACTAACAGGGTTTGACAGAACAATGTACCCGTTAATCTCTGACATCTATACATTGTTATACCTACTCCACAGCTGTTGCCCTGAACACACTGCATCGTGGAGCGCGCCGTCCACCTGTACAATCTGCTTCTCGAAGTGCACCTTCACCGCTCATTAGATTAGGGGGAATTAGGCTCTGTTGTGGATTTGGGGCAAAGCAAAGTGCTGGATTGGGCCAGATTAAGCCCCGTATAGGGGGATAAAGGCAGCTCTGCACTTGTGTTTGTAATCTGACTCCGTGCATTAGCCGCTGCTCTTGCTAATTCATGGGAACAAATGGATGCGAGGTCTCAATACAGAAACAGGGCCCGGCAAATCTGTTTAGCCAGGTTAGGTTTGGGATTGTTGCCGGGACTAAGGACGCAAAGAAGGGGATTTAGGAGTGTTTGAAATGCACTGTTGGTACATAAAGGGATTTTCAGTTGTATTAGTTTATGTTGTGTTTAAAATCACCGCTGCTGCTCTTTAAGTAACCCTTTTGGATTTATTCAGGCTTGGCTTTCCGATACAGTCGAAGGATTCTATAGCTTTTCCAAATAGTGTTTTCATTTCTCATTTGTGGCAGCTCAAAATAGTAACGCTGAGTAATAGTTTGAAAGTCTGAGAAGAGAACTGTGATTTCAAGAACCTGCACTTAGCATGTCCTTAATATCTTCTTTATTGCACAATATATTGCCAAATTATTGTTATCGCAATATTAGGTGCGCATTATTGAAGCTACATCACAAAAACGCTGGAGTCTTCCATCCGACAGCTGGACGAAAAATGCAAGGAAACTTTAAAAATATGGAACAGTTCAGTTGTTGTCATGTCAATCCTCATTTAGTTCAATGTTGGCCCTGATTTGCTGAAAATACAAATTGCTTTGGAAGGACTGTGTTGAAATGGTTATTGGATATTGCAGTTTTTTCCTCATTGACACAAAAATGATTTACTATTTGGAGCATAATTCTTTGGTTAGTGTGCTGAACCACAAGGAACTACACTGAACGAGCTCGTAAGCTAGTCCCAATGAGCAATAAACAAACATAATTGAAAATGCTGAAATTGTTCCAAAATGTTGGTTTGAAATGTATATTTAGTTGGCCATTTCCTGTAGTGTTGCATGCTCAGTGATATGTGTTGGCCATCGACCATCTCTACTCGCTGTTCTGTTTTCTCTGGTGAAATCAGCCTCCGAGTGCCAACAAAGCCCGAGTATTTTCTTTCCGGCGCGCTCCGGCACACGGCCCTTTTTCATGAGGCTACATGGCACACGCACAAAAGCCAAAAAATGAGAGGCTTACGGTGAGCGCGGGAGTAGTGCCGCGTGTGCCATTAGATATTATAGTTACTTTCGTAACTGCAGTTCTTCGAGTGTGGGCGTGCCCACCTACGGGCTTCGCTATGGGTAATCTCTCCTGGCGCAGCCAGGGCACTGAGACAGATAAAAGACTAGCCGCGCCAATCCAGCCTAAGGCATGGCACATGCCCGCGAAACCTTTGGCCTATAAAAGGCCCATGGCCCCAACATACTCCCTTCTTCGAACCAGCTCACAGAGGGAGGCGGTCCAGCTGGGCCTGCCGGTAGGTGGGCACGCCCACACTCGAAGAACTGCAGTTACGAAAGTAACTATAATTTCTTCTTCGTGTGGGCTAAGCCCACCTACGGGCTTCGCTATGGGTGAAAACCGAGGCGAAGGCCGTAGGGAAAAATGTACTCCCAGCTGGACAGGCTCACAAGATTGGCGCGGGAAGAAAAGAGCAAAGCAGCGCGTACTCCAGGTACAGGCCACAAGCCCCCACTCATGCTCAAAGCAGATCCACACCCTGACCCAAAAGAGATTGGGTCAACCGGTGTGAAAAGAAGGACTAAAAAGTCCCATTGTCCCCTGGTTTAGGCGACGGGACCCCTGTCCCTGCCTAACACCGAGACGGCCACTGAGTCAGTGCACATATCCATAAGATATGAGCGCACGAAAGTGGATGCTGAGGACCAAGAGGCGGCCTGACAGATGTCACTCACAGTGACTCCTCGACACAAAGCCACCGATGTGGAGACCCCACGCGTAGAGTGGGCCCGAACCACAGCAGGTGGAGGGCGGCCACGGGCCTCATACGCCGCAACAATGCCACCCCGAACCCAGTGGGCGAGCCGTTGGGACGACAATGGGTCCCCGTGCCCTCTGGCCCCAAAACCGACAAACAGCTGGTCCGTTTTGCGAAAACCTGCCGTGCGGTCAATGTAGCAGCGCAAGGCCCTGACGGGGCACAGTAGTGGAAGCCGCACGTCCTCCTCGGACGTGTCGGCCGAGGTAACAAGTGCCCTAATCCGAATCACTCTGGAACGAAAGTCCGAGGTGATCACCTTAGGGCGAAAAGCCGGATTGGGCCAAAGGTGAACCAGTCCCCCGTCCTGGCTGAATGACATGCAGGAGGGGTGAACCGATAAGGCGCAGAGGTCTCCTACCCTCTTGGTGGAGGACAACGCCAAGAGGAGGGCAGTCTTAAACGACAAAAGGCGGATCTCTGTTTGTTCCAAAGGCTCAAATGGAGGTCCCACCAGGCCATCCAGCACCGTCTGGAGATCCCATGGAGGAACCCCCTGCCTAGGGGGTGGCCTCACCCTGTACGCGCCCCGAAGGAAGCGCTTAATCAGTGGGTGACTGCGCGCTGAGTAACGCCCAAAGCCCTGGTGGCCTGTCGTAATGGCTGAAGCAAACACCCCCAGGGTGGACGCAGCCCGGCCACTGTCCAAGAGCCCCTGCAGGAACTCGAGGACCCCACCAACCGAACAGGAGCTGGGGTCCCGTTCCCTCTCTTGGCACCATGCGGTGAAGAGCCGCCAGCGGGACCTGTAGGCCTTTACCGTCGAAGGAGCCCTGGCCTGCTGGATAGTGGAAACCACTGCCGGGGGAGGCCTAACTCGGTCAGTTTCCCCCTCTCAGCATCCAGACCATGAGCCTCCTGCCCAGAATCGGGCGGGAGCACAGGGCGCCCCCCGCCTGAGACAGTGCATCGGGGGCGTCGGGGAGGGGCCAAGGATCCCTGACCGCCATCTGCACCAAGTCCGGATACCACCTGGCACTGGGGCAGTCTGGGGCCACCACTAAAATGTGAAGGCCCTGCAACTTCACCCTGCGGAGGAGAGGGGAGAGGAGACGGAGCGGTGGGAAGGCATACAGGAGGCCTGTCGGCCACCGCCTGTGAGCCATGGCGTCTACCCGAGAGGCGGCTCGTCTGACGACCTGAGCGAGAACCAGAGTGGGCACTGTGCGTTCTCTGCACTGGCGAAAAGGTCGGCCACGGGTTGACCGAACCGGTGCCAGACCTGGGATACGATCTCGGGTGACAGGCTCCACTCGTCGCGCAGTGGGCCTCCTCGAGACATCCTGTCTGCCCCGACATTGAGAACCCCGGGCACATGGCGTGCTCTCAGGGAGGCTAGGCGGGTGTCCGCCCATAGCAGAATCTCCGCCGCCCTCCGGTGTAGGGGAGGAGATCTGGACCCCCCCTGCCTGTTCAGGTAGGCCACGACCGTAGTGTTGTCCGACCTGACCAGAACATGTTGTCCCTGTAGATCCGGAAGGAAGTGAAGCAATACATACTGCACTGCTATCATCTCCATGAGGTTGATGTGAGCTGGCGGTGACTGCCAGGCCCCGCCCACAGCGGATTGGCCGAGAGTCCCGCCCCAACCGGCGAGTGATGCGTCCGTGAACACCTCCACGTGGTGCACGACGCAGCCCATGCTCACTCCCTGTAGGAGTCGGCCGGGGGCCAGCCAGAACTGGAGGTCTTCCCGAGCCGCTGGGGAGAGCGAGACCACTGCCCGCCTGTCCCGCCTCGGGTGAAGGCGGAGGCGGCAGAACCACCTCTGAAGTTTCCGCATATGCAAGAGCCCAGGCGCACCACCGGGTGGGCTGCGGCCATCATGCCCAAGACGGACCTCACTCTGTGGGACTGGACCCATGGAGTGGCCATCAGGTTCCGAGCTAGGTCCAGGAGCGTGCTCCGCCTCTCCCTGGAGAGCCGAGCAATCATGCTTTGTGTGTCCAGTTCCAGCCCCAGGTACATGACCTGTTGGGCCGGGTGGAGAACACTCTTCTCCTGATTGACCACAAAGCCTAGCTTCGAAATGTGCTGCAGGACCATAGCCGTGTGCTCCTTGGCCTCCTGCTGAGAGGACGCGAGCACTAACCAGTCGTCGATGTAGGTCAGAATACGGAGACCTAGGCGACGGAGAGGCTCCAGAGCCGCCTCCACGCATTTGGAAAAGGTGCGTGGGGCGAGGGAGTAACCGAACGGGAGACGGTTGTATTGGAAACACCGGTCCCCGATGGCAAATCTGAGGAACCGCCAGTGCCTCTGTAGAATGGGGATGTGGAAATAGGCGTCTCTGAGGTCGATGGACGTCATCCAATCCCCAGGGCGGAGACTTTCCAAGAGGTGCTTGACCGTCAACATGCGGAACCCCCTGGTGGCCATGTGACTGTTGAGGACCCGCAGATCCAGAATGGGTCTTACTCCTCCCTTCTTCTTGGGAACTAAGAAGTAAGGGGAGTAAAATCCCGCCATCGCTTCCTCCGGGCGCAGCTCCGAAATGGCGCCGCGGCGCAGGAGCGAGGAAACCTCCTCCAGCAAGGTGTCGGTCCCAGAGGGACACACCAGCCGAGTGCGAAGGACCCCATTGAATGGGGAGGACGGCGAGCGAACTGCAGAGCGTAGCCGCTCCTCAACGTCCTGGTCAGCCAGGGTGAGAGCGGACCCAAAACGCTTACCCACATGTGAAAGTAGAGCGTTAGAGGCTGTACCACATTTGGATCCCGAAGAGCTGGCCCGCCCGCTGCTTCGAGGCCCCGTAGTGGGCTGAAGCGCGGGGGCCCCCCCCGAAAGGGCTGCGTATCACTGGTACGAGCAGCGAGAAATCAGACCGTTCACACCCGCTGCCCCGCGGCAGAACCGGGAGCGGCGGGGAAGCGTGGACGGAAGCGGCGCGTTAGTCCTGGTCACGGACTGACGCTGCATAGAGCCAACGACTAGGGCACGGGGCCCGGTCAGCGAAGAGCCAAAGCGGCGTGGAGCTGCAGTGCGTCCATGACGCGCAGGAGAGGCAGTGAAAACTGCATCCCACTGCTGAGAGCCCGCTGGAGGTTGAGCGCTTGCCGTCACCGTAGCGGCGAGTCTGGGGCGCTTCACAGCGGCTGCCCCGCTGTCAGATCCGCGTCTCTTAGACGCCACTGAAGCGGTAATATCCCGCGCTGCGACTGGGGAAGCTGAAAAGCCGCCGCCGTCGAGCTGAATGCGCCTCCGCGGTGTGAGCGCGGGGCGTATGTGTAGTGTGGAGTGCGAAGGAGCATGCTCTTTTGGGAAGACGTAACGGGCCTTATGGCCTTTATTGACATATTTTACATTAGGAGCAGAAGCGGCAGAGGGGCGGCTAGGAGCAGCTCTCCTCTGCTGACGCTGATCATCCCGTCTCACGAAGCCAGAGCCCTGGGAAGTAGACGGGGCTTGACGATCCGCAGAGCCGTGAGTCGACTCCGCCTCTCTGGATCCCCAGGGGGCGGGCCGTCTTCGCTCCGAGCGCCAGCGGCGAGAACTACGCTGTTCACGGCGAGGCTGGAGATGAGGAGCGAGCTGCTGTGAGCCCCTGGACGCAGCCTCCAAGCGATTGATGATGACCTGGATATCAGGGCCGAAGAGGGAAGACGTGGACAAGGGAAGCCCCAGCACGCCTTTCTGGTCCCGCTCCGCGAGGGAAGAAAGACCGAGCCACAGGTGTCTCATTCCCAGCTGTGCGTTGCACATCGTGCGGCCGCCATTAATGGCAACAGCCTGACACATTTTCATCAGGACTTCTGCAGAGTCCTGGACCTCAGCAATATCCTCCGGGGAAAGCTCAGATCGTTCGTGGCAGAGCTTGTCAATGGAGCCAAGCAGGAGAGCCATGTTGTTAGCTAACGCAAACACCTGGTTCGCGTTGGCATAACAGCGGTCCAGAAAAGCCGCCATCCTCCTGTCTCTGTCAGACGGGAGAGCCGGCCTACCTCCGGGCCAGGGGGTGGAGGTTGGGAGCAAGCAGAGCCTCAGGGAGTCCTCGATGGTCGGGACACCGGAGACGGCGGGCCAGCCATCCACGCTGGAATACTCCAGATATCCTCTAGCCGGACCTTTCGCGGTAAGAGGCGTATCCCAATCACGCTGGACAAGCCTGACGAGGGAAGGGACAGGTGGGCAGAGTGTCGCTGCACGGGCTCGAGACCGGGACTGCGACGCTAGACCCAGGATGAAATCCCGTGGAGCCGGAGCAGGCTGCGGAGGGAGCGGCAGCTCAGTCCGGACCGCCGCGACAGCGAAGAGGTGAGGGAGAAGATCCACCGGTTCGCGGCGGGAGCTTCTACGTCCAGATACTGTAGACACGGAGTCTCCATCACGAGTCTCCCTCTCCGCGGAGCTCCAAGAGTCACTACGGCTACTGGTGTCCTCCACCGCTTCAGCCCAGTCCAGATGGGCCTGAGCGGGGGGAAGATTATCCTCCGTAGGTCCCGCATCGGTGTCCGCACGGACGGGAGACACCGGACCCATGAAGGCGGCACGGCGCTCGGACTCCTCTCTGGGGAGAGCGGCGCAGGCCGGGCAAGAGGCACGCTGGACCTGATGCTGCCAGCCCAGGCAGATAAAGCAGCGATCGTGCTTATCCTCCGGGAGCAGCGGAGTCCGGCAGGAACGGCAAGGGTAGAGCCCGACGCCGGAGGGCGACAGTTCTCGGGCTGGATCCATCTTTAATGTTGATCCGAAGATTCTTCAAAGCGGTGAGTAGAAACTATCTCAGTGCTGAGAGAGAAGAAGGGGTATGTTGGGGCCATGGGCCTTTTATAGGCCAAAGGTTTCGCGGGCATGTGCCATGCCTTAGGCTGGATTGGCGCGGCTAGTCTTTTTATCTGTCTCAGTGCCCTGGCTGCGCCAGGAGAGATTACCCATAGCGAAGCCCGTAGGTGGGCTTAGCCCACACGAAGAAGAACCCCCGTGCGCTGTCACCAATCAATCAATATGGTGTCTGCAGCACATGTAACTACTACACGCTGAGCGCCCGGAGCCGAGCGAGCGGGGGAGGTGAGGATAAGCGGACTGAACGCACAGGCAGGGAGGAGAGAGGGGGAGCGAGCGAGAGAAAGAGAATGTATGTGGGGGGAAAATGTGCTTCCTCACCTCTGATCTGGCTTCGAGGCCACAGGAACTGGAGCTGTGGGGAGTTCTGTGGGGGCAGGAGCGACGAGGCATGTAAACAAACAGCGCTGCGAATGTCAATGGGAAATGCAGAACGATACAGAGAAACTGAGCTGTGTCGCCGTCTCATAGTCCCTTTATGAATGGCTGCAGTGTTTATTAAGTGTAAAGCATCGTCTGTTTTTTTGAATTAGTTTAGTTGTTATTATTTGAGTCATCTCCTTAAATGTTCCTGGATGTGTTTAAAACAAGATCAGACTTTTGTTATCCTGTGAGCTTCTTTTATGCAACAATCATGGCAGAGTTTCAAAGATACTTGTATAACCGCGAGTTAAGAGGAGTTCTCTCTGCACAGTTGGTAGCCAAAACAATATTTCAACACACAATGACTTGAGTTTTACACTTTGCTATATATATATATGCTGAAGTGCAGGTTGTGTTCAACAGGTTCGGACTCATCAAGCGCAGGCTGAAATGCAGAAAGTCTTTGGGGAGCAACTTGGAGAGGGCTGGTTGGACATCCCTTGTTTAAAATGTGCTCTGTGAACTGATATTAAAGAGGGGGTATTATGCTTTTTTCAATCACATAGCACCAGTCTATAGCATACTACAATGATGACGTAACCTTCTGTTGGTCTGTATATGCAGTAAATTAAAATAACTGCCTTGAATAAAATTGCTCTCTCAAAATGGCTGTACTGAACGTCTTGAAATAGGCCTCTGTCTCTTTAAGAAGATTTCTGACACGCCCCCTTCAGCACACTGCTGTGGCATTTAAATAAACAACATCACTGTGCGGGGAGGGGGCTCTGCTGAGCTGAGGAGCAGTGGTTGGTGGCTTGGCTGGTGACAAAAGTTCCAAAGGCGTCTCCAGGAGATGGGGACGTTCCTAGGAGGACTGAGGCATAGCTACACCTAAAATGGCTGCCATCTAAGTTTTTACTGATTACTCAAAAATATGTGAATGAGTCAAGGCAACACTCCAGGCATGTGTTTAATGAGGGAATGACATAATAACATGATATAAAGCTTGAAAAAGGTCGATTTTACATAATATCCCCCTTTAACCCTAAAAGAGGCATCATACGGTGGGCCTAGATTGTATTTAGTGGATTTATTTTGTCACCACCACATTGATGATTATGTAATATGTCCAAATAAGTGGAAACAAGACGAGCTTTAGATCTGTTGGAAATGGTTGTGTTTTCGTCCAATTTGCTCCAACTCTGTATCTGCAGTAGTGCTCCAATATCAAAGCACATTAGGACAAGTTTGTTTCCATTCTTTGGAATCGCCCCAAGCTACAGGTCGCCCATCCAATGACGTGCATGTGTAATGTGAATGAACATGAATGAGTCGTCTACCTCTTGTCTCTGTGTCAGCGCGGCGACAGTCTGGCCGCTGTCCAAGTTGTAAAGTCTGATTGCGAATCCCCTCTATCACATTGGTCACTGTTGGTTCATTTACATTTCACTTGTGATAATTATATTTAAAAAAAAAAAAAGCAAATGGCTGCCTCATCTGTTGAAGTGTTGTCGCCAAATACATTTTAGCAAAAAATAGACTGCAACTAATGTCAGGGCGTGTGAATCATTAGCCCAACACTGACTCAATTCAATTAGCAGACGCTAAATGAGAATGTGGTTTAGGGCCAATAAGTGTTTTTGACTGTTTCAGCAAGCAGTGTACACACAAGCCTCAGCGCTCAACTAAATACTCGAAAAAAGGCTGGATTCTTGTGAAATATTCTGTACGTGGGTCACCGTAATTATCTCGGTAATGACTTTGGCTATCCGCATGAACTGAAAACCAGGGTAATTTCTTCACTGTCGGTACAATTGAAGTAGCATACAAAACTGGTGACAATATTTAGTGGCAGACAGGTCACAGGATTGTAGTAGAGTGCCATTTCTATTGTTTTCGTCTAGTTATTCTTTAAAAG
Source organism: Neogobius melanostomus (assembly GCA_007210695.1). Lineage (NCBI taxonomy): Eukaryota > Metazoa > Chordata > Actinopteri > Gobiiformes > Gobiidae > Neogobius > Neogobius melanostomus. Next base: position 10,335,596 of record VHKM01000042.1, read on the forward strand.
AGGCATGTAAATGAACCCTGGCTGCCTTTATGAAAGGAAAAAAAAGCTACAGGTTCAGCACAAAAGATGGAGCTGACATTTTACACGACGCTGAAGACTTTCTCTTAAAATGGGAAGCATAATGCCGCAGTAATGGTGGTGACAGTAGCAATTTGAGCTGGCTGGCGCTGGTGAGTGGAGTGTGTAGGAGGAGTATAGGCAGCATGCGAAAGGGAAAGCCAATCAAAGTGCGCGAGTGGCTGTAATGCAGTCCTGAAACAGAGACCGCTATTTCAGATTTCTGATTATTCCCTCGGCCTTTTGTGAACCGCCGGGCGTTATCTGCGCTGTGGAAGTCTGTGATGGGTTTGCCGCAATGTCCCCATGTGATTAGTTTTCAGGAGCAATGTGCGCTAGCTTTGAATAGGTTGCCTTTTGAAGTTTGCCGCATCTATAATTTGGTTGTAATTCATGACCACTGATGAGCAAAATCTTGAGGTCAGCCGATTTGTGGGCGATGCTGATTCACGTTCACTGGGCTGGCTTGTTTTGGCCCGTTACTTGTATATATTTGATACTAAATCATATGGCTGCCAATAATTCTGTTCCCCACTACATCGTAAAAGCACATATTAGACTGTTAGGCATCCATTATTACAGTTTTCAGCCTTTGATATCAGTGTAACCACGTTTAGATCATATAGAAAGTGCCAATATCGACCTGATTTCGATTTAACTCTTGTGCACCTGTTACGCCTGGGGTTCCTTTCGCCAGAGGATTTTTCCCTCAAAGTATACATGTTAGAAGCAGGGGGGGGGGGGAAATTGTTGAATCATTTCTGCATATTTGGCACAGTGCCGCGACCCGGCCCCCGGATAAAGCGGAAGAAAATGGATGGATGGCACAGTGCTTAAGTGACTACCCACAACAATAGGCAGGTGGTCCTAATGTTACGGCTGATCTGCGTGTTCCTGTTTGCCTTTCCCTTGAGCAAACAATTGAGCTTAACAGATTAGGAAAATATCCCGTTAATACATGTGCACCGCATTTGTGTCGCTTTCTCTGTGTGTTCAATAGATTCAACCCACAGCCCACAGATGTCACGAGCAAACAAACCACTTCAAGAGGCTGTGTTGTAAGACTTGACTTCACTGTATGATGACATTGCACATGCGGATAGAAGACATACTTGTACTAAAAAGTGGGCTTATTTCTGTGGATGGGGGCAGGTCATGGCAAGTATAGCGGCGACAGATGCGAGGGGAGATGCCCAGGCGGCTGTTCACATTTAAATAGTAGTAAAGCCATCTGTGCCATAGGCTGCAAAGTGGATTAGTGTGTACTTTTTGCTCACTGACCAGTGTGGCTAGTCCGCTTTAAAACTCGTACTCGTTTTCACTTGCCTGGTTTTGATTGTGCTTTTTGAAATGCCTTGTAGTGATCCTCCTAATGCAATAAGTCTTTATTTTGCACTCTATGAAAATGATTAAATGAGCTACACATTAAATCACAATCAAATCGAAATGCCAACTTGGTTAGAATGATCACAATGGCTGCAAATATTTAGATACAACAATTATCAAACAGCAGACCGTTACGGTCTTCATTATGTTGTTTTTAAAACCTTCAAACCCTGTAAAACATGGGGCTGGTTGATTTTGTCCAAACATTCTTAAGTGGCTTATGGATTTACGTAAGAATTAAATAGTAACAATGAAATATAGGCGCTAGAGTCGGTGAAGACTTTGACTGGTGCTCCTCCTGCTGGCACCTATAGCAATAACTTATGAAAAAGTAACTTTCAGAGTCAGTTAACAGCCTCGGCACGGCCTGATCAACACACTTTGAGCATAAAGGCACAGAACCGATATGAAGTTGGATTATGGGCTTTAAAATGTGGCCTTTTTTGGGTTTAACAATGATAGAATTGTATCAAGAATACAGAACAAAGCACTGACACTGTAGAAGAAGAAACCGCTAAATTAAACAGGATTAACCGAGGATTACTCAAAACTGCATCAATGTAGTGAAATACTACTCATAGTATGTCTTTGACAAGAGAATAACGCAACATGGTTTAAAGCTCAACAGACTGAGCTGGTAATGTTTGCAATATTAGTCTCTACCAAGCTAATTGTTTTTAGCATCAGTGCTACTTCGGTGCTACACTCCGCAGACGCCACACAACATTTTTCTTCTTTTTTTTTTCTTTTTACCACAAATGTCTGCAAACACAATATACTGCAAGGGAGAACATAGAAACGTCACTGTGTTGTAACTTGTGTGGCACGCTAGAGAATAAGCACATGCACTTTGACGGGACAGGGATGTACAGTATATCACAGTATGAGCCCAGAGTCGAGATTGCCTTGTATCACGCAAGCATCTGTACTTGTTGAAAGCGCCCACTCGCACACGTTAAGATGCAAATGCTGTGAGCTAGTCCCATAAAAGAGTGATGAATATGCAGATTTTTTTCATTTCTAATACGTGGGCATCTGCGGAGGATAACGCTTGAAACGGCTGTAATATACAAGCTGTGCACTTTCTGCTCGGCTACAGCAAACATTGTTTTTTGAGAATATGATGCATTGATACTGAGTACAATGCAAATGCCTTCAAAGCAGGTGTTCAGGCCAGGAGGGGAAAAAACGTGCTAATGTATTAAAGAAGTACAGAATGGAAATAGGACAAAGATGGCAGTCAATGCACTTGAGTAGAATCATCTTGCAATGTTTGACAGTTACAGTGGGGAAAAAAGTATTTAGTCAGCCAACAATTGTGCAAGTTCTCCTACTTAAAAAGATGAGAGAGGCCTGTAATTTTCATCATAGGTATAACCTCAACTATGAGAGACAAAATGAAAAAGAAAATCACATTGTCTGATTTTTAATGAATTCATTTGCAAATTATGGTGGAAAATACGTATTTGGTCAATAACAAAAGTTAATCTCAATACTTTGTTAAATACCCTTTGTTGGCAATGACAGAGCTCAAATGTTTTCTGTAAGTCTTCACAAGGTTTTCACACACTGTTGCTGGTATTTTGGCCCATTCCTCCATGCAGATCTCCTCTAGAGCAGTGATGTTTCGGGGCAGGCGCTGGGCAACACAGACTTTCAACTCCCTCCAAAGATTTTCTATGGGGTTGAGATCTGGAGACTGGCTAGGCCACTCCAGGACCTTGAAATGCTTCTTACGAAAGATAGATAGATAGATAAATACTTTATTAATCCCAGCAAGGGGAAATTCAGTTGTCATTCAGTAGCAGTACAGTGGATAAAAAGACAATACAAATAAATATAATAAAAAGTACTGAAGTTAAACCTCCACACCAAGCCACTCCTTCGTTGCCCGGGCGGTGTGTTTGGGATCATTGTCCTGCTGAAAGACCCAGCCACGTTTAATGTTCAATGTCCTTGCTGATGGAAGGAGGTTTTCACTCAAAATCTCACGATACATGGCCCCATTCATTCTTTCCTTTACACGGATCAGTCGTCCTGGTCCCTTTGCAGAAAAACAGCCCCAAAGCCTGATGTTTCCACCCCCATGCTTCACAGTAGGTATGGTGTTCTTTGGATGTAACTCAGCATTATTTCTCCTCCAAACACGACGAGTTGAGTTTTTACCAAAAAAGTTCAATTTTGGTTTGATCTGACCATATGACATTCTCCCAGTCCTCTTCTGGATCATCCAGATGCTCTCTAGCAAACTTCAGACGGGCCCGGACATGTACTGGCTTAAGCAGGGGGACACGTCTGGCACTGCAGGAATTGAGTCCCTGGCGGCGTAGTGTGTTACTGACGGTAGCCTTTGTTACTTTGGTCCCAGTCCCCGCAGGTCATTCACTAGGTCCCCCGTGTGGTTCTGGGATTTTTGCTCACCGTTCTTGTGATCATTTTGAGCCCACGGGGTGAGATTTTGCGTGGAGCCCCAGATCGAGGGAGATTATCAGTGGTCTTGTATGTCTTCCATTTTCTAATAATTGCTTCCACAGTTGATTTCTTCACACCAAGCTGCTTACCAATTGCAGATTCAGTCCTCCCAGCCTGGTGCAGGTCTACAATTTTGTTTCTGGTGTCTCTGGACAGCTCTTTGGTCTTGACCATAGTGGAGTTTGGAGTGTGACTGTTTGAGGTTGTGGACAGGTGTCTTTTATACTGATAACAAGTTCAAACAGGGGCCATTAATACAGGTAACGAGTGGAGGACAGAGGAGCCTCTTAAAGAAGAAGTTACAGGTCTGTGAGAGCCAAAAATCTTGCTTGTTTGTTATTGACCAAATACTTATTTTCTACCATAATTTGCAAATGAATTCATTAAAAATCAGACAATGTGATTTTCTGGAATTTTTTTCTCATTTTGTCTCTCATAGTTGAGGTTCACCTATGATGAAAATTACAGGTAAAGTTGTAAAGCTCAGGCTGCACAATTTAAAAAATTACTGCAACATTTATGTGATAGTATTGCAATTGCGATTAGATTCAGTTCACTGTGGGCATTTTTAACAAGTGTAGAAACATTAACGTTTGTACTATTGTGAAATTAAAAAAAAAAAGTGTTTTATTGCATCGAGTTTGGGGGATAAGCTTCTTGCTTCAACCCACTCCTTTTAAGCTGAATGTTTACTGCTCAAATAAACAAATAAACTAAACTAAACCAAACTAAACTAAACTAGAGGCAGTTGAAATATAAACTGAATTAGTACAAGAAACACATGTTTGTAGAGGTCTGGATCTGATACTTTTTAGGGTTCACAGTAGGGCTGCACAATATATTGCAAAAAATATTGTATAGTAGCTGATGCAATGTCCATATCGCAAGAAGCCACAATATATCACAACATCACTAAAGTTTTCTGTTGTGCAAACTCAGCCAAAATTAAACAATGCATTGAACTTAAACATGTCCTAATTTAGTTCAATTTTAGTCTTGTTGTGGCCCTGATGTAGTGTTGTCTTGTTTTAACACAATTTGCTGGAAAAACTAGTTACAGGTATGTACAATTTGTGTTTAATTAGAATGGAACATGTCGTGTTGAAATGGTTTGGTGAAATATTGCAATAATATCGTTATTGCGATATTGCACAGCCGTATTGCATATCGCAAGCTACTTCAAAATCGTCCAGCCCTAGTTCACAGTCACCTATAGTTTGACCATATTGATCTAATTATCATATATCTGAAGCCACAATGAACTCATACTCTATTACTTTGCAGTCCTTTGGCTTTGGTTTAAGTACTTTTAATTTCGGAGTCCTTCGGAGTCCTGCCAAAGATTTGAGAGTTCAACTTTGAGAGGACAGCTTGACATTTTCCAGGGCATTTCTGCAATTGGAGCTCTCCACCACAAAACCACACAACCAACTTTTAACGTAATATAGAGCAGTTGATATTGGGCGCCGTGTGTATTGGCCTGGCAGTTGTTTGCACTGCTATAGTTTTGACCTCGCTTCCTAACCTTTTTATTTACTGCTTGTTCATTTCTGAGTGGAGCAAAGGGATCATCGTGTACACACAGTTCCTTATTATTGGCAGACAAATCAATGGTTTTAATCAAGTGTCATTTCAAGAGCCAGCGGAGTGCACAAACAGTTTTCATCTTTCTAAATTGTGTTTTCATAGCTGGGCTGAATTATTTTTTTTTAATATCTTATTTGATAACAATTTTGATTGGATTTGTGCTTTATGTTGAAAAGACTCATTTTATAGCAATGTATTAAAGTACCAAACTCGGGCTTGGGACTCGTTTTCCAAATAATTTCTGGGACCTGTGACTAGAACATCAAACTGAGGACTTGGGATTCAGATTTGGACTCGGACTGTGAAGTCCCTGGTACAATGAATATACGCTTTTATCACTGCGTGGCCAATAATAAGAAATCTCGACTTCTTGAAAACTTGACTTCGATTCTGCCTCTGCTTTTATTTTGCACATTGAAAACTTTGAATTGACTTGGTGGACTTACTTAGACCTTGACTCAAACAATGGGCACTTGAGGGTGAGTTGGACTCGCCTCCATCTCTGTTTATAGGGAATATTAATGTTTGAGAGATCAAAATATGAGCTGCTCAACAAATTTCAGAAAAGAGAAATCAGTCAGTCAGTGAGTAAATGCTTCATTTATCATAGTATAAGAGTACAATGAAACAATAGTACAACGAAATTGCTAAGATAAGAGGTAAGATAAGATAAGTGTTTATTGATCTCACAATGGAGAAATTCACTTCACAAATTCACAAATAGTAAATATAGTTATATACTTGTATACAATGACTACCAAAAAGGGGAGTCATTGGGGAAAAAGTATGAACAGTAAAAAAATAAAAATAAACGGACTATAATAAAAATGTCAGTGTTAGCAGTGCAGGTTTACAGTCATAGTGCAAGTGGTTGATAAAGTGAGCTAGAGCTTATAACGTGTAGTTTTGCAAAGGGGTTATTGCACATGTTACTTTAAAGTAGTGTTGTACAGTCTGACAGCCGTGGGGATGAAAGACTTGCAGTAGCGCTCCTTCTTGCACTGAGGGTGCCTCAGTCTTCCACTGAAAGAGCTGCTTAGCTCCTCTACAGTCCCGTGCAGTGGGTGGGAGGTGTTGTCCATGATGGAGGTGAGCTTGGCTAATACCCTCCTGTCCCTCATCTCCTCCACAGAGTCCAGAGGGCAGCCCAGGACGGAGCTGGCCCTCCTGACCAGCTTGTTCAGTCTGTTCTTGTCCTGCTCTGTGCTGCCCAAGGTTCAGCACCCGCCAGATGTTAGGGTTAGTCTAATAGAACTACTTGCAATAATTCATCTTGCTTTGTAGCTACTACAAAAAAGAGCTTAATTCCAGTTGGGTTCCAGTGTATAGCAACAACGACTTAATTCCCTAGGTCCGTTAAGCAAATGAACAAAAATTAGCCTAATTAGCGAAACTTCCAATTACACTACAGAAGGGTAAATAAACATTATTTGCTACGTGGTTTGTAGAGCTCAGCCGGAAACCCTGGGAGGACTCCGCTTTCTTTCAGGTGTCACTGGCTGCCAAGCTCACAAGTGCCTGGTACAGGAAAGAGAGAGAGAAACTCCAGCTATTCAAATACAGCTGGAGGCGCGTTTATTTACTCTTTTTCACATGCGTTAATTATAGACCACCTGGTTGAAAATTAGCCCGCCGCCACACGTGCCAGTGGCTGCAATTGGCATCAAGGATAACAGTCTGTCAACTTGTTCCAAAATTGACCTTACAAAGTATAGTGCGGTAAAATTAGCATGTGTGACAAGACTGGGCTGACATGTTATTCTGTTCGTTTTTCCACTGCGAGGGAAGCACAGGCTGAGGTTATTATTGTGTGTATAGAGTGCAGTATGGGGGTCTACTGTGTTAAACTAGATATCCCACCCTCCCAATTTAATATCGTGCCAAGGTATTATGATTGACCCCGTGGCAATTCCTCTCTAAGCCTTTTTTATGACTTGCTGCGATCTACCAATATGGGCTTGGAGTTTGTTAGATTGATCTGAAGAAGTTTGGGGATGATGGCTTCTTTCGAAAATTAAGCTAGTGACAATATTTAAGGGAGCTATAAATTGAAGTCAACTTACTTGAAGTTTTAACCATGTTATAACATTGTTCAGTCATATACTTGGGGTAGCATGTTTCCTCATTTATGCAGGCTTGAGTAGTCCTGTTTAGTTTTGTAATTACCTTCTCCCATTGCTAAAGTGATTTGATTTGTATTTCCTGGATTTTGTTACACAATAGAGCAATTAAAAAGCGTATTCCACATTCCTAAACCATCACCTGACCCAATCGGACCGCATTATATACAACGTGATTGATTTGTTAGCCTGCCGTCAGCTCAAAATGAAAGCTTGGATTGTCCATTTCAAACAGCTGCAACAAAATATCCTGTAGTTTCACTTCCTGGTCCTATGAGCGAGCTAAAATAAGCGACAAAAGGAATAAGTTTACCCTGGATACGTAGGACCTCCGGCAGAGTTTTTGGGATGCTAAGCAATGCTAAGTACGGCTACTGTAGAAGACTCAAAGATTACTGAAAGATGCCCTGGTAAAAAGCTCTAAAACATTTAAAGTGTCCTTTCTATACACAAGTTATTTTATAATCCAAAACGTAAAATATCAAGGGTGAGATGCCCAAAAATTGGTTTCCAAGCCTCGATTAACCCAACTAACGCAACACTTACATGGCACTATACATTATCCAATAAGGATATATTTTCAGGCCATAAAAGGTATAAAGGTTTAAAATAGATCCCCATCTTATTGCTACTATATGTTTCCGCTCCTTATTTGGCCAATCTTGGAGATGTAGCCAAATATATAATGTTTTGTTGGCACTAGTCGGCACCTCTAGTTGTCCGTCTAATGAGAAAGTGGTGGTTATAATGACATGATTCTTGTGGTGGTGTACGACAAACTTTGGTTATGCATGCAGCAATGGGTTAAGTTTTCCTCTGAAGCTGATGGTGGCTCTCCACTCTCCACTAAGTCTTTCCTGCCCACGTGAAGGAAGAGAGAGAGGAGAGCGAGGGGGAGGCCTGACCCACTCACTCAAAAACACACTGTACAGAGGCTGACCAGAGTCGTGACTAAGCTGTGTGAGTGAAGAGGTGTGCGGTGGACACAAAGGAGAAAGTCTTTTGTACTAGGGCTGTGCAAAATTATGGAAATCTCTAAAAATGCTTGCAGTTTTTAATATTGCCCCGTAACTGGCAACATCAGAATGGCCCATTTATTGAGGAACTTGTAATGTTTCTGATTTTACAGAATCAATAATGTGACACTTTTTATAGCCCCGCATTCCTTCTGTTCCTTTATTCTGTTGCCATGTTGTGACATCATCTGCATGTTGTGTATTGTGAAGGTGTAATTTACTTCTCTCTTATCTTATCTATAGGCTTGTTTCTCAAAGTAGAGCAAGATCTACCGCAATCAGTTTTATTCCTTTCTGGATTTGTTTCATACAGTTTTGATAATGTTGTTGAGGTGGACAAACTTAAACTTAAGAATAAACCTAAGTTAAGAGAAGTTTGAACTTATAACAAGGACTTGTCTGTGATCCGGATATTGCCAACTTGTAATCATTTCAAATGAATTGCAGTCGTAAATTATCTACCGTCGGCGGCTCTCATCCAAAAGTCAGTGAGGTATCCTTTTGTAACTCAGTTTGCCTCGCAGCATTTCTCTGTGTGAAACATTCAAACTGATATTTACCAGGTCAATCCTTCTTGTTTAAACTTAGACGGCCACGCCCCCTTCTCCCTGACAGTGGCCCGATAACAGTTGCTAGGCTGAAGCAGCTATCTGCAAACCGATATCCCATCAGTCTCGGCTCCCAGCGCGTTAGCCGCTTTAGCCGGATTGCTAGGGAAGGCTAGTGTGTGTCCCTCGTTGCTCCCATTGATTTTCTGTCTGTCCAAACAGCACCGGGGATCCATGCATTACTATGACCAATCATTTGATCTTTAACGTCCTCCTGCTGCCTATTATATCAAGGAGGAGGCGCCATCTTCTTCTCCTGTGGATTGTGCTTTATGAACACTTGCCGTATTGATTGCACACACAAATATCTAGTCTTCTCCGTGTGGTGGTGATTGGCTTAATGCCGAGTTAGCTGTCATTGTTGCGAAAGCGTGTCGGTGCATGCGCCAGTGTGTAGTTTCTTTCTCTTTCATATTTGTGCGCTGATGGTTCCCCAGGAATGTCAAATCAGCCTTTGGGAAGAAAATTCCCTCCCTCCCTCCCTTACTCCATGGGATTTACTCTTAATGAAAACCAAAGTGTCAAAGATGTGGTTACAGCAAGCTTGTGGTTTCATTACTACTCTGAGTAAGGTTAGATTTTAGATTAAAGTTTTCAAGTCAAGTGTGCTATGGGAAAGGAAATAAAAAGTTCATGTTGTACTGTGTTTTAAGAAAAGAATAACATGCACTGTGGTTCAAAAAAGAAAAATGATCTGAAGAAGGCTTTGCCAGAATGTTATCTTTAACAGTCGGCTACTTCAGCGTGCGAAGCTGCTTCTTTTAACTTTACAGGATTTAAAGAAGAACTAAGTAACTTGTTTACCTTAATAAATCCTTTCCTAGTCCCTCTGGGGGTAATACAGGTGTTAATGGGATGATTGGGGGTCTTTCATCTCCCCCTGGTGTCTCTGGCCAGAAAACCACCCTTGCAACTTCCCTGCCTCAGAGTCGGAGCCAATACACACTAATAGAATCACGAAGAAGAAGCTAACAGGCTAACGTGCAAAGCTAACAGGCAGGCAAGTGCCTCTTTAGCCGTGTGTACAGCCAAGTTTGATTGAAAAAAATGATCTCCATTGTGTCATTGAGTTGTGGCACAATGTACAATATCCCTCTCTCCCTTTGTCTTTTCTGTGAAGTGAAGTATTTACTCTCACAACAATTAATGAGTAAAAAAAAACACTACGACACCTGCAGTGGCGCGTATGGCCTCTAGGGGCATGAGTTAGTTCTGCTTTACGGCGAAGAGTTTATGGAACGATACCTACTACATCAATTTCTATCATATGAGATCAGTGAAGAAAGAAACCATACTTCCGTATTTGTAGATATTTTTTTGATTACATGTGAAACACTATGCTGTGGATGTATATCACTGTTTATTGAATGAACTTGGTTTTCTAGATTGTTTATCATGATGAAATGTAAGGCGATTGAGAGTAGTAGGTCTGCACCATTGCAATTTGAATGATTACAATCTCTGTGCAAACATTTATCTTATGATAAAACCTGCTAACCATGTAGTTTAGCTCTGAAATTCTTGTATCACTGTCTATTCTCTTATGTTAGATGTCGTCCATGTTATAACTTTTAGTATCTGAATATTTATTTTAAAGGATCTGTATCATGCTATTTTAGCCATTCCAAAGTAAAGTATAGGCATATATATGATATATTGTACCTCTATCACTATGGAGTACTCATTTTTGAGAGAAATATAAGTATTTTTGGGGGGTATTTTCCCTACCCGGAAGACAAAACGCTTCAATTCAGTTAACTCCGCCCCTCTCTCCGCTCATTCCACATTTACAGTATTATAAATATAAATATTGCTGCAAAAAGTGAAGTTACTTCACATAATGCAGTTATAAGGAGTTGACATGTGCAAAGCAGTTTCATAAATGGCTAACACACACGCTAACACACACGCTAACACACATGCTAACATACGTTTTGATTGACTCACCGCTCAGTCTGGACTCCCCATGAGATCGCGTTGGTTATAAAAGTTAATCCACTTTGATTCTGGCCAAGGTTCACCAAGCATCCATCAGGTTGGTTGATATAGTAGCTAGCTTAATCCCGGAAAGAAATTCCAACTTCTGGCGAGTGCACTCTTCTTTAGGAAGGTTGAATAGTCCTGTTCCTCTCGTAGCCAAACGCGCATCCGTGGCATTATCGGTAAGAAAAAAGAACAGGCGGTGTCCAGAGTAGGTTAGAAAGAGCTCAGTCTTCAAAAACAACACTTATGCTCGGATCCATGGCTCCTCCAGCCGTGGGCGCGCTTGATTAGTGCCGTGGGACAGCACAGATGCGTCGGAGAGTTGCTGTTTTTTGTTTTGTTTTTTTTTCAAAAAAAAAAAAAAAAGCTGTTTTATAAATAAAAATCAGGCTGTAAGGCATTACATTACAGACGTAGAGCACTTCCGTTCCGCTGTGACGACACAACTGAACAGCTCAGTCGTTTACCAGGAGAGGGTGGAGCAGCTGCTCAGAGAGCAGGATTCAGGAGGATTACTTAGAACTGCGTGAATGAAGCCAAAAACCGCTCTGGGGGTGTTTTTGATAAGGAAATAGCATAACAACATGGCTAAAAACTCAAAAAAGTCGATTTTGCATGATATAGGACCTTTAAAACACAATCTAATCTAGTGAATAGAGCGTTTACTGTGGAACTACACAATCGCTGCTGTTTGACTCCAGAAACTATAAAATGCAAAAACCGTGGATTTAGTTTTAATGAAAAACCAGCACTTCTCCAATGTGTCAAAGACGTGGTCACATCAAGCTAATATCCTGTTGCAATGTGCTTTCATTTCTTCTGCCAGCGAGGTTTGTTTGTGCGATTGTTGGCAAGAAATGGTTGGATTTTTATTAAATTTTCCAGAAAGTCTGTTGCAGGGCTCGATGAGTTTGTGTCATTGCAAATCTACAGTGGGATGAAAATGTATGTGAACGCTTTGGAATTTCTCGCATTTCTGCCTAAATCGGTCATAAAATGTGTACAATTCAACTTTGGGTTAATCAGTCCACAGTATGTTTTTCCAGTAGTGCTGTGGCGCATCCAAGTGCTCTTTCGCAAACCAAAGCTGAATTGTCTGGTTCACATACATTTTCATCCCACTGTAGCTACAAGGAGTCACCAGGCAGTTTTGCCCTAGTTTCTGGATAGAGGAGCAATGCATCACAAAGAAATCTTCAAGAAATTCAAGTCACAAATCGGTACCATTGGGAGATAACTTTCTTCTCAGTATTCAAGACCAGCTGTCAAATACTGCCATTTTATTCTTTGATCGTACAGCCCTATTACAAGCCCTGATTTACAGTGTCCCACCCCCACATGAACCAGTGCCCCGACTGTTGAGTGACACGGAGCGTCGGGTTACTGCTGAGAAGATGTTTGGGTAGGTCCCGGGCCGTGACTCATCCGATATATGAAGAAGATAAAAGTCCTGACAGCTCTGCTCCTCGTCCCTCACTCAGCAGCGACCTGTATGTAAGACACGTTGTACCACACAAGTCGGATTCTTTATCTGTCATGTACTCCTGCAGGCCTTTTGTCAATACAACTGAAGTATTCCTAGCTACCATTCCCACCCTCATTCCTTTTCAAATCGACTTTTTCACTTTGTTCTTTTTCACTCTCAGTGACCCATGGCGGACTCGTGTTTTGTAAGACCAAAACACTCATAAGGCTCAATCCCTGTATAGAACGTAACGTGATCCCCGCGGCGGTATGTGGCAAGCCTTGAGCGTGGTCTTATCGGGGTACGAATCACACAGTCGGCCGGTCAGAAAGTGTGTCTTAAAGTGATCTTGACACATGATAAAAGGAAGGGCTGCAGGGTTTAAAAAAAAAAGAAAGTTTTGTTTGTACTTTAGCAATGCATTTAGGTATTTTTCAAATTTAGATATGGAAGAAGGTCAAATGTTTTATGGGGCGGGACTTGGTGTGAAAAGATTAGAACCACGGCTTTAGTCTCTATGCTTGGCTTGATATTCATAGTCAAATTGCTAAGAGCAGATCGCCATGTTCACACGATTTTACACTCTATTTTAATCTCAGAAGATAAACAAAACCAAACTCTAGACATATATTAGGTCGTGCATCTCACGGTGTTTGAATTGGAAAGGAAGTTTGCATAAATATAGTAAACAGCTATACCCTTTAAAGCCGACACATGGGCACAAAGAATATATTATCTTGGATAGATTATAGGCAGGGGATTTTAGACTTTCCAAATGTAAAGAAGTAGAGTCTAGGCACTGATATTAAAAGATTTACAGTACACAGTGCAAAGAGCAGAGCATCTGGGACTGTGAGTTCCCTGGGGCGGTCCACATGTCAGGAGTCTCTGACCTGTAGTTGGGGACACATCATCCCTCTGCCCTGTAGTGGACGTGTGCTGGACCTGTGTGGACGACTGTTGTTGGACCTTTGTTGTACTGGGGCAATGAGGAGCATGAGCGGGGCAGGCCACTGCAGCAGGTTTATAAACGCTCTCTCTGTGATGGTGTGTGCTTGATTGGGAGCTGACTGTGGAGATGGCTTTCAAATGCAATGCTGTAACTGGCTTTAATCTTTGCTGCTAAAGTCTGCACAGATGGGGGCTTCAGCGTAATACTCTGCTTGTGAATTTTAGAAGTGCTTTCTCTGCACTTTAGAGGTCAGCCCGATGACACCGAGGGATGATTTACTTACAGTCACTTTTAGCCCACAAGGGTTGCATAATAGCGGCTACTTCAGGGACTCCGTCCTGGCATTTCCCTGATATATGGCGCTCCCGTGGAGGGGCAGTAAAGGCGGACAGGGCGGGTTTGTGTGCGCGTGTGGCTGCGACAGAATTATGGACTGTGCTGAGTCAGAATTCCTATTCTCATTCTTTATTGACCTGCGCTCCACCAGCAGCAAGCCATTTTGTTCAGAGCTGGCAGAGAGGCGTCCTGTTGGCACAGGAACCAGCCACACCCACTCAGGCTTGGACACAGGGAAAGAGAGAGGGGGGAATGGTTATGGCCATGCCGGCAGCTCGGAGCCTGTTGTCCTGGCAGAGGTGAGAAGAGTCCGGCTGTGCCATCCCACTGTCTCACCACCTGCCTCCCTCCAAACACCGACATTCTGCCGGAAATGACCCCACTCTCATGTGGTTCAGTGTTAAAGCATGTGTTTTCTGTGCAGCCCTGTATGACTCTCACTATTGTATATATATTTTTTCAGGTATAAAGAGCACATGAAATCAATTTCAAGCTTGTTTGCTTTCTCCAGCCTCCCTTGCCCTTTAACACCCCAGAGAGGAATGCCATTTCACATATGTGATGGGGCTATTCTTGTATGTTTGGTGGGGTTTGCCCTGGTTTACAGGGCACTGCGATAATAGCACTCCCTTTTAAATTGAGTGAGTAACCCTTCTGTCTGAGGTGATTGAGGTGAGCCTTAATAATGCTGAGGGACATTGTCTTGTTGAGCTGCGTTGTATTTGGGTCAGCCTTGGTCGGGTCTACGTCTGGTAAATATAGAGCGGCCTCATCTCCTCCATATGCATCAAGTGAGTGCATTCTAGAAATGCCAATATCTCTGCTGCCAACAAGCCCTCCTTGGGAGGTGCGATCACGCCTGTTGAGGCATATTATCTTCGAGGCAAGCTGTGAATGAGTACAGAAACAGAAGTCAGATGGAGTTACTCTATCGGGACAATTTTGGGTGGCTTATTCCAATGTCATAATCTAAAAATATGACAGACTTGCACATCATCTGCTTTTAACCTGTGCATTCTAATGTTTCTGATATGAGCCCTATTGACAGTCAGAAGCATGTTTTGCTTGTATCGTCTTTGTTCTTGTCTTCTAGCACAGGGTGAGTTGTGAGGTCACCCTGTACTGTCTGGACTGAGCTACCCGGAGCCTGTTCAGCACTCGACCACATGTCACTGCGCACTGAGGACAAGTGCCTCGAGAACGCTTTGTAAAGAGCGCCTGGACTTTAAAGAGCTGGGAGCTTAGGGCTGAGGGCTCTGGGGCTTGTGGACATATGTTCTGGATAGCTGCGTTTCGTCACTCCTTCCCAAAGCATGAGCCGTCCAAAACACTGAATGTTCACACAGAGGGAGTTTTGTGCTTGCCTCAAACCCACCCTGCTATCCAAACAGAACCCGCTCCTCTGTGACCTTTTTATTTACCACGAATCAAAAACACTTTGGTGTGCAACTCGTCACCGAAACTTCAGTTTGAGCAAATAAATAAGGCGATTATGCACTACAAAGAAACCTATAATGTGATCAATTAATATGTCAGATGTTGGCAGAAAGCAATGCAGTTTTCCACGATATTACATTATCTCAACTAGGTTTTTCTTATAACACCATAATAGCTTTTTATTTTGTTTAAACAACAACATATTTTTTGCCTAAACTGATCAAGTTTATAAGTTATTTGTTTTCACACTTGTTGAGGATTATCAGAATGAAAATGGTTTAAGTGTAACCTGCAAAGGCTCGGAGCCATACAAAAAAAATCATAAATCTCATCCATAGTTTATGTAGCACTGGTCTCTAACACATGAAAGCATATAGCACCCTCTTTTCCGGATCCCTTTCATTGCGCCGTCACTCGCCATGCTCCAAAGCTGATTATAGCGCCTTCTCTAATGAAAGCTAATCCTGTGTCATGGTATTGTGGATGTGGAGAGATGAGGGAGGGGGAGAGGGAGGGAGGGAGAGACAGGGAGGTAGGTACGGCAAAAGCAGAAAGCTAGCAGGGAACGTCTTCTTCAGGCGCTGTCACTGGCTTTTAAGGAAATGCCAGGCAGCGTTAATGTCGCTGCCAACTGAGAAATCCACTTTCTTCTTTTCTTTCATTACAGTGTGTGCCGTAATGTGTTATGCGCCATAGTGAGGAACCATTTGGATAACACTGAAACCAAAGCTAGGCCGATTGTGGATGTGTACAGTAACCGAGCGTAACATTATGACCACCTTCAAGTGAATAACTTGCGTTTTTCTATTGCAACTTGTTGAGTTTGTTTTAAGGAAATTGTATTGGGTAATAATACTTCCCAGTCAGAAGTGGTCGGTAACTTTCAATAAGTAAATGTGAACCCTCTGATGTAACTGTTCGATTGCCACAGCCAAGTGGTCATAATGTTATGGCTCATTTATTAGATCCACACTACGATGCCAACACGAGAAACTGTTTTTATGATCTACTTTTATTGATCGAGGGATTTTCCTCTCAATATGGTCTGTGTTGACTGCCACAGGGCTATCAGCAAATAGATGAAACTTTCTGATTACAAATCCTGCTGTTTGTCATCTAGCTCACTGATAAGGCGCTGGCTTAGACACGGCATCTGAGTTCACTCTTGTCACTTTTTCTGTTTGTCGAACTCTAGTTTTTCAGCTTCATTCGAATTGCGCTGAAAGCTAAGCAGGCATTGGACTTAGCATTGTCATGTTTTCTTTGGAAACACGGGTAAAGTTGATAGAGCATATTTTTTTTAGCATTTTCTCTGATATGTTTATGTATGTATGTAATGGCAGCATGCAACTTGTACAAGGTTGCATTCATGTCAAAGCTATGAGGTCTTGTATGTGAACTAAATAAATATTCCCAATAGGCGTGAGGCTGGGATTCTGAAGTAATTTGTCCATTGTCTATTATATTGTTGACTATATCGTTATCGTGATATTTGTTTTTTATATCTATATTATTATATCTATATTTATAATTCTAACCCAGTATGAAAAGGGTAAATTTAATGTGCCATATCGTTGAGGAACACTGACCCGACCTGCACAGCGTAAATAAGCAGTTTAGTCCGAGTTAACCCCTCCACCATTTAGTGAACCAGAAGTCCCGACAACAAAGTCAGCACGGGCTCTCGTCCAAATAGTTATTTCAGGCTTCGGCTATTGGCCCCCCGAATTTCACAAGCGGTGCATCCTTAATGGGTTTTGTGCAGTAAAATTGACTGGCTGTCATCGGGCCCTGGCCATATAACTCAGCGGAGATCTGCAGAGACCAGCTTTCTGCGGACAGTGGAGTCTGGCACTTGATGGTTTTCCGTGATAGATTGACACGAGTGCCTCCCCCCCACCCCCCCCCCCCCTCCCTCTCTTTGGCTGTATTTTTCAAGTCGACTGCTGGTGCGGTTTTTTATGTCATTGATCCCCCCGCTCTCTGCCTGACTCATGCCCCTCTCTCCCCTCCAAATCGCTGTAGTCATTTGCCAGGCGCGATCCCCCAGCTCCCTCGCGGCCGCTCGCTGCGCTTATTGATCGGATCTTGCATTGACAGCCGCACGCCCTTCCACCATCACTACCACCCTCAATAACGGGGACATCCCTTTTAGCGCGTGACCGACAAAACGGTTCACCTATTAAGCCTCTGTTTGATCATTCACGGCGGTCGAGATATTGTGCGCAAGTGCTTTATCTGACTTTTTCTACCATCAAAATCATGCCCACCGAAAGGTCCCGCCTACTCAGCGCTATCAATCTCCAGCCTTCATCATCCATCCATCCATCCATCCTTGCATGCGCCCACGCCTTCCCCCTCCGCATAAAGCCTCGACATCGCTAATTAAACCCGGGGCTGCCTGAGCAACCGCGCGTCCAATTCACCTGCTGCTGCATTTTCCGCTTCTCGAATGTTATCCGGATTACCTGCCCACCGGCGTCTTGTCACTCATTCTTTGCTTGCTTTTCCAAACCAAGCGCTACAGGCGATTTCCTAACTGAATGTGATGGCCTTTGATAACCCCACCTGACACAGACAAGATGCGGCCGGGACGTTCCCGTGTTGCTACAGCCGCTTGCTGTAGTGCGTAACCTGCCTGCCTCAGTAATTGCCATGTTGAGATTACTGTCGGCGGCGGCAACCTCGTGTCATTGCACTCTATAGCTCGTCAGTGGCATCATCACAGCATTGTGTTTACCTGTGCAGTTTACAATGGAACATTATTTTGCAACATTGTCACTCTTATGCTGTAGCTGATTGAAAGAGCTTGGTATCTTTAGTGCACTCCGAACACTGTAGGAACGGTTCACCCATTTACATACACACACGCTGACGATGGCAGGGAATCGAGATGTCTTGCCCAAGGATGCAGCAACAAAAGGCAGTGGGACTGAACCAGAGACCTTCATGTCAGTGGTTGATCAGTCTATAAACTGAGGTCCTGCAACCCTCTATAATCAAACCTGAATGTAGAGACACCTGAAAACGACTTCAAACCACCAGCCTACCACCGGATCAGAATTAGATCTATAATGGGACTAAACCAGGTCAAACCTGAGCCAACCATAGAAAGGCCTTTAGCTATCTAAGCCTGTTCCTACAAATGCATCTGTTGGCCAACCGTTTATCATTTTATTACCATATTAAAAGATTGTGTTTAGTGAGCACTGGATGTTTATACGGCTTTACAAAAAAGCAGAAACTTACCTGGATACGATTTAGCATTTAGCTCAGAGGCCACCTTTATACGCTAATTCTTCTTATCTAAAGTAATATCTAAAAAAAGATACATTCAGTAATGATTTCTAACCATGCTTTGACCTCGTCTAAATGTGGTTAACAACAGCTGAAAACATCTGGATCTGTCACAGTTTGCGATGTTTGATGGGTTTAGGAAAAATACATTGAGCAGGCGAACAGACTCTGAAAACGTTTCCTGACTAGCTGGCTTGCTAACTGTCCACCTCGCCATTTCTCTTTTTCTTCTTCCATGACTTAAGTAGTTCACCTCTAAACTCGGACTATCCCTAGAGAGAAATAAAAACATTATGGAAAATTGTCTCCAGGTCAAACAAAGTCTAAAACACTGAGGAGAGCCGAGTACCATCATTTGAGTAGCAAAGTGTTATGGTTTACATATTTAACACCATTGGTGAAAATCATTGTTAATCTGTCTTTTGCACAAGAAAACCCCTTCAGTACTGACCACATTTTATCTCGCAATGTATACATGGTTGCAACAAAGCAATAGAAAAATCCTGCAGCCTTTGAAAGAGCAGTGGCATTCTTGTGCATGCATCCAGCCTGCAATGTGGCCATACCTCCTTTGCTCTGCACAATCCCGTCAGACCATGGAAGCTAAGCAGGGAAGGGCCTGGTCGGTACTTGGATGGGAGACCGTTTGGTAACACCAGGAAGCCTAGCGAATGTAGTGAGTGAGTGAGTGGTTGGTGGTGGTCGGAGGGGCTGATTGCCTCACTTCCATCAGTCTACCCCTGGGCAGCTGTGGCTACAATAGTGGCTTACTACCACCAGGTATGGAGTGAATGAATAGTGCAATGTAAAGCGTCTAAGTGTCCAGAAAAGTGCTATATAAAACCGAAGCATTATTATTACTATTGTTATTATTAACACACTGCCAGCGCCTCATTTGAACCCAGCGTTTTGATGGATGAAACATTAGCGCAGCAAACTCCACGAGCGCTGTTTCCCTGGCAACCCTCTTTGCTTACTTTTATCTAATATTCCCAGTTTGTTGATGCAATGTAAAAAGCTTGTATCCGTTCGTTCAGGGAGATGAGGACTGTTTTTAAAAGCACATTGAAGAAAAACAAACAAACAATGATGATGAAAAGTTGAAGCGATAGCAATTCTATCAAAGTTATTATTGTAGAGGCTCAATTAATATTGGCCTTGGAAACGGGACACCGAGTGCAAACACAACGCACTAGACGCACTGTCAGTCATAAAAGGCAGCCATTTATGCTTTTAATTAAATATTTAAGTCCAACGATTTTTATACAACTTGATGCATTATTATTATTATTATTGAATGCAACGTAAATACTTGATGTGTTTGTGTCTGGGGCTCGGTTTGTCAATGCAAATGTTCTCCTTGACGTGTAGCTTGCCAAGTCTGATGTCCACTGTAGTTATTGACCCTGTGGCTGAAGTCAGTATTTTTTAGTAGCTTGCTAATAATGCATTATATTTGGAATATGATTGTGTTTCTTTGCCTAAATAAGTGTAACCCAAACCATGGTCCTGGGCTTCCTCCGCCTCATGCACTTGATGATATTCTGCCAACTCAGTCCACCTCTGAATTTGTGATGGAATCCGGTCTGTAATGTCTTTTTGTTTGTGTTTTACTTTCTGTGAGGCAGCTACGCTTGTAATCTCGTTCTTGTCTTGTGGTCATCCTGCTCCCAGCCGCAGCCTCCAAACCGTCCCCATACCATACACGGCATACTGATATAATTGACAGATTGAAGTGCTCCCGGCCGCAGAGCTACACGCGGCTTAGCTCTTTGTTCGGAGGCGCCGTGTATCTTTACTAATGCATGGCGAACGGTGCGCTTGAATGGTTCGCCCCTGACGCTTTCAGGTCTTTAGAATTTCCGTCACATATGAAGGTCGAAATTCGAAAGGCTGACCTGCATTGTTATGTGTTATGTGTGTGCATGTTAAGTATCTTATCTTGTGTAACGGTACAATATTATCACAGTATGGCAATATCATTCTACAGAGCTCCAAGTGAGACTAAAATTCTATGGGTGCTACTATATATTATCTTTTTTTTTTTTTTGCACCAGTACGAGTCCATAGAATAACGATGTTTGCATATTTGAAAGTACTAACCTAATATTGATAGTAAAAGTAATTCAAGCCCTACAGTACTACATCCTATCTATTAAGCCCAGCTCAGTATTGGAGGAATGAAGCTTTTAGTGTGTTCATCATTCACGCATGCTTTACCCTTTAAAGCATGTGTAACAACAGAAATATTGCCATGGTCAAAATGAAAGAGTTCTATTCAAAACGATTCACTCCAAGGTCACACCATCTAACACAATGTTGCTCTACCAAGCATTACACAAAGGCTACTACCTACTCAAGTTCCCCGTGCTTTTATAGCGTTCTGCACATGGAGGGACGACTCATGTCTAAATCTAAAGATGCTAAACTTTGACTTATAAGGCAGTTGGTCCAGAGGAAGAAGGAAGAGGATTTGTGGATGCAGTGAAAGAAGATGCATGAAGTTAGTTGATTAACAGAAAAGACTGCGAAGCATAATTGGAACGGGTCTTATGATTCTGACCTTTTATAAAGCTGAAGAGAAAGAGCACGATATACAGTACCTCCTGGCCTGGTCTACTGCCCAGTATAGCTGTGCATATTTGCTATCTGCTGGTTTTCGATATTAAAAATGCACGCAAGAATAGTATTTATTAATATGCAATGTTTTGACTTTTAATATCATTGGCCATGAATAATCTCAAATGAATAAGGTCCCTTCTTCTATTCTGCTCCCGATATTTGGTGTTTTGTGCACCGGAGGCAACAACATGTATCACATATAGGGGATGCATAATTTCTATGGCGTTATGGATTCATGAATTATTGAATGACAGTGCCATGTTCCTCACGAGATGCTTGAAAGGATCATGCAAAAAAAACAAAACCATCTCCTGCAGCATATACATGATAATTCAGTATTCATTTCAGGCATACAATACTGCGAATAATTAATTGCCTGGTGGTGGTGCATATCATAGTGGAGTTGCACTTTTTGTCACGAGCGACGGTAGCCATATGACCTCAATCTGCTGTATTATGCATGTCAGTAATCAGCCAGTGAATGTGGAGTAATGAAGCGATGGGCCGCTCGAGGATGGCATTTTGAAGTCTCGTTGCTTCCGGATAGGGCTGTATTTTATACCGCTAACAGAAGAAGCTTTTCTAAACGTACAGTATCGCTGAGCTGTGATGGCCGCAGCTTGAAGCTAATTGAATATCATCGTAGGCAAGGGAAGTTTATTTGTAGAGCACAATTCATACACAAGGCAATTCAAAGTGCTTCACAGTTGCATAAAAATACAAGAAAACAGATCAAATCAATCAATAAAACATCAACATAAAGTTAATCAGTTACAGTAAAAGGCAAGAGTGCAGATAAAATACTTTCAGTCGTCATATGCACGGGTAAAAATAGCTGTTTTCAGCCTGGATTTGAACATTGTCAGAGTTGAGGCCTGTCTCACATCCTCATGAATCGTAGCATTTGATTTTCTGTATGTACAGCACTTACTCATTAGTTTAATGCTCTGTTCACAAGAGGCATGATTCAATAGTTTGCTTTTATTTTTTTAAATTTTATTTGGAATTCAAGAATGGTTTGAAATATGGGGCACAGCAACACGCACATTAATGTACACAATATGCTGGACAATGCTGGATTGCATTGTATATGAATCTTCAATGAAGGTTCTTGAGTCATCTTCTGTACTCTGTAATTGAAGTCTCGAACGTTTCGCCTCTCATCCAAAAGACTTCATCAGCGCACGAAAGTTTCAGCTCAGCCCACAGGCTAGATAAAGACGACAGGAGTTTAGCTTGGCTCAGTCCCTCCCCTCTATTAACAGCTACTCTCACCTGTAGGTGAACATCTTTGTAGTTATAAGTCCTAATTCACACCTGAGTTTCAGTCTGAATGATCCTACTCTCAGCTGATCCCTGCTGATTACCTGCCTATTGATCTGTCCTGGGCGAAATCTCAACCTCATTAGCATTAGCATTAGCATGACAGCGATCTCCAGGCCTGGGCCACAGGAGGTTACTGTACAGAGGGAATAGGTAAGTGGTTCAATAGATAAAAAGTGTCTATCTATGGTTCAAAGGAATACTATTGTGTTGAATCACAATACAATTTATTTTAATCTTATTTTTTCTGTATTTTATTTGAAAACGGTTAGCTATTCACTTTAAATAACCTGCACAACTGACAAGCTTAATATGCACCAATCAGAGTGCATATAGATTTCAGTGTTCAGTGTGTTGCTCTGCAGGACACAATTATTGAATAGTGAATAGCACGATTTGAGCAAAACACTAATAACCGTGATCGAACTGGCACCTTTGCACAGGCAGCGCATGCATCATGATCATAAGCCGTGTCTCTGTCTCCTTTCTTTCTCTATGTTTTGTGTTTTTACACAGTTTTTGGATGCAACATTAAAGCAGCAGCAGCTCACATTTGCCGAATGTGCCTCGGGCGATTTCTTTGTATGCTGCGTAAAACAAGCAAATAGTGTTGGGCCCTGCTTCTTCCTGGTCTTGTAGCTCGCCTCCCGCCATATTTATGATCAGGAGGAGAATTTCCATGTTGTTTGTTGCTTGAAGATGCTGTCTGTGCTGCTGGCAAAAAAAACCTTTTCGTTTTTAAAATGACAAAGAATAGAACAATGGCTTACAACACTCTGTAAGGATAAGTGACAACAGTTGAGGGAAATAATCTCTTCAGTGTCGTGACTGTGGATTTTTTTGACATTATAAGTTAAGTGAAGTTAGCAGTTAGCGTACTGCACAAATTGGTAAACCCTGTCTTTGTATCTGACCATTGTTTGTTGTAAATCTTTTTGCAAATTCACGCAGCTGTCAAGTCCTCGTTTTGCTTCGCTGTTGCTGAGCTCTCCACTCTCTGCTGTCTGGAGAAAAGGGGCTTCTTCTTTGACGTGTCCGGTGTCAACCCCCGTCCCACCCACGCCCGCTTGTGTATGCACCATCATGCTCGCTCAGCTATTTCTTTAGGGTCAATTTGGTATCTGAGGGAAAGATGCTGCGGCTTGCACTATTTTAACCATAGAGGGATTTATCACAGTGTGGCTTGCCTCTCTTGCGTTCTCCGCCTTATGATTTCATTAAAAATAATTAATTTGTTCTATCACAGCTCGCTCATTGGCCACGCTCCCAGTTACTCGTGCTTGTGCTGTACTGGCTTCTTTTCTTTTTCTTTTTTTCACTCTGAGGCAATTCGTATCAAGAGGCTTTGCACCCTGTGTCTGTCTGGGGCAGGTGCGATCAATGATGGCAGCAGAGATCGGAGTGGTAAAAATAAACCGAGCTTTGACGTGAGCAGGGGTGGTGGTGAAGGTAGAATTTGACCTGTTGAGGCCAAAGACATTATGTGTGCGACTAAATTATTAGATCAGAGTTGTATTGGCCCTAAGATCGAAGTGGTTCACTGTACTTTTTGCTACAGCCTGGGGAAATGGCAGAAATCGGAAGCTGTGTTAAAGAAGAACTAACTAAACTGTTTACCTTAATACATCCTTTTCATAGTCCCTCTGGGGTAGTACAAGTTTTAATGGGATGATTGGGGGGTCTTTCATCTCCCCCTGGTGTCGCTGCCTCAGGGTCAGAGGTGCAATACACACTAATAGAATCACAAAGAAGAAGCTAACAGGCTAATGAGCAGAGCTAACTGCGGGCTAGCGCCACTTTAGCAGTATTTACAGCCAAGTTTGAGTGAAAAAAAAAAAAATCTCCATTGTGTATTTGGGTTGTGGCACAATGTACAATATCTCTCTCTCCCTTTGTCTTTTGTGTCAGCGTAGTATTTACTGTCACAGACAATTAATGAGTAAAAAAAAACGCAACATGCTACGACACCTGCAGTGGCACTTATGGCCTCTAGGGGCATGAGTTATTTAGTCCTGCTTTAACTGTTTGCTAAGTACAATCTTGACTGGAAAGATCTAAGTTGTTTAAGTTATCTGTTAAAAGTTTTATGTTTCACGTTGCACGATTGAACCAACAAAAAAATCCTAGTTTGTGAACCTGTTCACTACCAATGGCAATACTTACTAGCACTTGCTTTTATGACCCTCACTCCAAAACTTTATCTTTGGTAAAAAGTGTATTCCAAATGTCTTTACAAATTGCTCTAAATGTACCCCATGTACAGAATGGACTTTTTCAACCACTGCGTGTTCTGTATACAAGCATCCTCTGTTGAACTATGGCCCTTAAACTTATGATGACTGGCCTTGTTTGTAGCTTGTGTTTACCTCTGTGTGCGCACTCCTCTGACACTTGTTGAGGAATTGCTGATATCTGAGTTGGCAAATAAGAGAGCAGGTCTCTTATGTGCCTGTGTGCCCAACTAAATGAAAAGGGCAAATGCAGCAACAGCAGGTCTCCCTCTCTCTCTGTTTCTCTCTCTCTCTCGCTCTCTCTCTCTCTCTCTCATTAGTCCGATCTGTCCAGCGCTGTGAGCCTCCCGCTGCCTCGCCCCTCGGAGAGAGACCGCACTTTAGCCGTGAACTGCACCAACCTGAACATTTCAGCAGCTGCATGCTTCTCGAAAGGCAAGACGAGCGTCGAGGCGAATGTGTCAGTGTTGTTCTGACTCGAAAAATAAAAACATGAGCGATACAGGAAAGATATTGTTAATGTCCATCGGCAATATCAGTAGCTTTTGAATCTCAAGAACTTTTTTGCAGTAAAAACATGTCGTTCAGGTTAAATTTTTGGGGGAGCTTTTAAACGTAGTATTATGCGTCATTCAGTCAGATTCGAGTATTTTGGTCAATTCTTCTTAAGTGGTTTTTGTATTTCCTGGATTATGGATTCCTGCATTCATCACAGCGCCATTGATTTGTTAGCATGTTGTTGGGTAAAAATGGAGGCTTGCATATGTTTTTTTTTAGATAGATACTTTATTGATCCCAAAGGAAATTCATGTTTCAGCAGAAGCAATATAAAAATAATACACTAAAAGCACTATAAAAGTACACTGCTGCTCTATTAAAGCAGGTTCCACACCCTTTAATAGAGCATTTTCCCCAGAACCGCACAGCTCTGTTTACTTCCTGCTGTTTTACTACACAAAGAGAAGCATCAAACTGGACAAACCAGAACATTTCATGCAGCCCGTTTCCTCGCTGTTTTTACTGCCCTGAGCCCAGCTGTGCAGCATTTCTCAAACGGCAACACAAATGTCCAAGCAAATCTGTGTCATCTTGTCCGGCTGCAGTCCTGGTTCATTACTGCGTTAGAACTGGCTAAATCCAGTTTGGAGGTTGGTGTTCATTTAATCCTGGTTTAGACTTTGTTTACCGAGTGAACCAGCCACTCCTGCCCTCTTTGTTGAAGCAAATCATTTCAATTGTTACATTTTACGACAGTCCAGGCTAGTAGTCTATTTGAGTACGATAGCGCTGTGGTTCTCAACTGGTATGACATTGGGATCCAACCCTAAGACTTGAACTTGTAAAATATCATGTAAAATACTTTATATTCCTCACAAACTATTGTCTAATAAGCATTAAGTGTCCGTACCGTTTCTGCCCATAAATATGAAAATAAATATTGTTTGGGAAAGACTCGTGACCCACAGAAAACATTTCCGTAACCCACTTTTGGGCCCCTACCCACCAGGTGAGAACCACTGCACAGCGCCTGAATTCGGGTTAGCCTTACATCTGCAGATTATGCTCTGATTGGATGCTCTCAATGTCCTTTTTTATTCCTCATTAACCCGTATTAAGTGGATCTGACACCCTGGATCTCTTCATAAATTCCTCTTCATTGCATAAAATAATGGTAAAACCACTATCTCCCATGAACACCAGTGATTAGCACAAGACATCCTTCTAAATATTAAGAAAAGTTTAAGATAGCCCCCGGATTTTCTAAGTTTAGTCCCCGATTCATCTCCAAATCTAATGTCTGATGGATGACTTTAATTTGTAGCCTGGAAATTAGAATGCTAATCTGAGACAAATTATCGGAGTCTCTTTCACTCTCGTCCTTTTCCTCTCCTCTCTTGTGTGTGCTGAGGCTGGCAGCACATTTTCCGCTACATAACAAGAGTGAACCGAGAATTGGTCGAATTAATGAAAAGCAAAAGGAGGCGGCTAATGGATACCAATTTCTGTATCTAGCCTTGAGTTGCAGGCAGATCGCTGCGGGTCAGAGTTTTGCCCTGTATTAAAAATGCACAGATGAACAAGGTTTTACAATTTTCTCTCAGGCTTCAGGCGCCTATTGATCCGGTAGATGGAATTACTTCTCCACCCCTTTTAATTAAGACTATTTTGAGACTCTGCTGCTTTGATACATGAATTTTCTATAAGCCTGCTATTGCTCTGGTTTAGTTTAGTCTTGTTGGTTTAGTCCATAGACTAACAAGTTTGACCTGAACGGATTCTCCTTTTGTCCTTCTTTCTTTAGCTCATACCAAAGGTTGGTTGTCCGATCCTCCACTGTGAGATTCCTGTTGAGCTTGAAAAGAGCAATACAAATCAGCGCTTTTATTATTATTGTCTCCGGAAAAATATGTTTCTAACTTAGTTCAGACATAAATCAGTGAGATCACTTTTCAGTTGTTCGAGAGGTGAGAACTTCCCAGACTTTTGATTGGTTGTTTTGAATAATAAGATGTTTTTTTTTTTTAATATTAAACGCTTTGGCCCTCTCCTGAAACCGCCACCTTAACATGGTGGAGGGTTTGAGCGCCCGAATGATCCTGGAGGTCTGTTGTCGGGGGCCCTGGTAGCGTCTCCCATGGCAAACAGGTCCTAGGTGAGGGGTCAGACAAAGAGCGGTTCAGAAGCCCCTTATGAGAGACCAACAGGCCCAGTTAGAACCATGAGGCCGTCCTTCTGTGGACCCACCACCTGCAGGAGGAGCCATAGGGGCTGGTGCAATGTGATCTGGGCGGCTCCAACAGCTGCCCCCATGACCTGGCAACGGAAAAGTAGAAGAAAATGGATGGATGGATGGACGCTATGGCTCTATTATAACTTGATACTATTAAATTTGGGTCTTATACGTTAAGAACCAGTTGAGACTTGTTTAGAGTTAATCATATGGAACAATATAATGTGGCTTTTTTCATTCCTTGCGATGTATTATCAGTTCCCTCCGGTACAGGTGACTGAATTGTAAATTTCCTCTTGAATCTTACATGTTGTTATAATGCCACTGGAAGAAACGACACCTTTCACACTTGACTGTACAACCTCATTTCACATTGTGCCGTGTAATGTTTAGGCAATGCCGGGGTGTTACTCTTGTTAATAACGACAGGGCTGTTGGAATTTCCACCGGAGGAAAAGTTCACACTGTTTCCATTGTCAGCACCAGGAAACACGGGGAAGATGTGTTGAGAGGTTGCCAGTGCACCAACAGCCGCCGCTTTCACTTGACCTGTGTTCTCCAACTACAATAACGGCGTGTTTCCAACGGGAATGTGTTTAGTTAATATTACCTCAGTGGATGTGGTTCGGGTGAACTCAGATCGGCTGTTATGGGAGCAACAAAGATGATGTGTAAATAAAGGGTTGCGAAGAGTGACACGGTTGACTTGGGTGCTATTTTGTCCGGGTGTGTTCCTCATTATCACCATCTCTGCTTCACAGCTTGTATGGACGTAGACTTTGGGATATTCTGTGTTCCACTTCGGATGGACTGCAGAGTGAAAATAAAGGTAGTCCATGAATTTCAGAAAATGTATATCGTAAAAAGTTTTGTCATTAATGGTTGCATCATTTTAGATTTGTCCGCTGGTAAGTCTGCATGGTAGCATTTAGCATTAGCTTGTATCATAATAACTGCAATGAAGAAACAGAAAGCACTTGAAATGTTTGAAATTTTGGTGCGATCATTCTGGGTTAGTGATGGGATGATGTGGGTCTTTATAATTCAGTCATTTTGCTCACAAAGAGAAACTGCATCGATAAATGTGACTGGATACGAGATGCTTCGCTGAGATGGGAATCAAACTCGACTCATCAAGCTCATGAAGAAGTGAAGAAAGACTTTGTGGCAAAGCTACTTACAGCAAACAATTGGGAATGTTTTTTTTTTTTCATAAACTTTGCAGGGCATAAAACCTTTGCAAAGAAAGAAATGGTGAGTCACTAAGGCTGAAGCCACAGACCTAATAGCTGGTCAAATTAGTAAAAAAATAAAAAAATGACAAACTTACTGAACTCTCTGAACAGACGTGAATGGCCGTTTTTTTTTTTTTTTTTTTCAATTGAGCCAAAATGAGTTTGCGCATAATCACCTCCCATTATTGTGTAAAAGGGCAATTTGCTGAAACATTTTTAGCCCTTTGCTTGCAGAGAAAAGTGTCAGCGTTGCGTGAACTCGGGCCGCGTTAGCTGGACCAAAGCCGGCGACGCGGTGTTGGCGGGTCTCGGGTTTCTGTTTTAATAACCTCTCGTCTTTGTTTTCCTTTCACGAGCTACGCGTCACCTGTCACCGGAGACCCTTTCGACTTTTCTATCACCGCATAATGTTTTCAAAGCTGCTGTCACGTCCGATAACTACAGCCCATACCGAAATACTGTACGATCTCTACAATGGCTGTCCCCCATGGCTTTGGCTTTGGTTGCGATTTGGTCAAGTAATTAGAGGAAGCAGCTGTCAGGAAGGTGCAAATGTTCATAATTTGTGGTTGGTCTTGTGGCCTTGCAGTTTGATTTTTTTTTTTTTTGTTGAGAAAGTGCAACAGCGTGTATAGCACTACCTTGGGGGTTTTGCATGTCATCTGGCCCAGTGCTTAATTAGATAGCACAGCGTGAGACCGTGTTAGGAACCGCAAGTTTGTTTGATAAGTAAGTTTTGCTCCGCCAAATTCGCATGAGTCATTCATTAAGACCCAGCTGTTTGTTTACACTCTGCAGGAGCTGAAAGAGAAACGGGTTGTTAACTAATAGTGCTTTAATAACTTATGCGTTTTATTTGATGTGCTAAAAAAAAATTCAGTTCAAGTTAGTAATGGGCCATTAGCATCAACGTTTCTTGAGCAAAATGTTAGCATAATGGTGATTTTTGTTAGGTCAGTCGCGACAGTAGTTGCCACTGAGCTATTTGGGATTTGAAGCTTAAAGTGATAGTCTGTAAGATTGCGAAATGAGGGGAGAGAGAGAGGAGTTTCAAAAGTAAACACTGGATCTGAAAGCCACACCTAGTTTGCAAATAAGGAGAGTTTGAAATGTTAGTATTGTGATACAGTAACTCTAGAAAATGTAATGAGAGCCTGTTCATATTAAAGCTTTGTGTTTGTGTGCAAGATGATCCGTTATGCACTTTTGTAGATATGTATGGGGTGCTCGCAGGTTTCAGTTATGTCGCAGAAAAGGCAGCATGAAAGAGGACAAACAGCATAGAGACACATTGCCTTTTTTCAACCTGCCGTAAAGACTCTTGAGTCTACAGTGTGTGCTAAAGCAGGCCGGTGTGGGGGCTAAGTCCTGACCCGTCTGTCTGTGGAGGTGCGACATGTGCCAGACGGGCTGACGTGAACGTGGCTGCTCCCTGGCCTCTCGGTGTAAGTCAGAAACCCCTGGTCCCAGCTGGAGCTAGAGTGTCGCAGCAGGTGCTCTGGGTGAGGACAGCCTGGGCCAAAGTAACACTATATGGGATGGAGATCTAAAATCTTCTTCAAAACAAGAATCTCCACAAAATACTTCTTTTATAGAGAGATCATCTTGCTACTTTTGAAATACAGCTTTCTTTTCACCTGCAATTGCAAACTGTCACAGAACACCTTCTTCTTTCCTGGATTGCAGTGATAAATCTCGGCTTGCTTGAGTGGCATTTTGATTACCGACAAGAATTTTGGTTCGCCACAGTTCTCCCTCTGTCAATAGATACTGACCACTGCGGCCAGGGAACACTCGGCAGGAGCTACAGTTTTGGAACTGCTCTGACCCAGGCGTCTTGCGTAGGGCTCTGCAATTAATCGAAATTTAATTGATGCAATCTCAGTCTCTCGGAAATCTCAATTATCGTCAAGTGGGTTTTTAATCTTCAGGTCTAACAGCCAATATTGTGGCAGTAACGGCAGTAACATTTGAAAGTACATCTCGCCATCATCTTTGACTAAAATATGTCCAATTGCTGCCTTTCATAAAGAAGAAATCCACCTGTCCACTTGTTTGATTTCATCTTTGGGAGAGGCTAAGTCCCGGGCCGTCGACATTACAGGACCGGGGCTTTAGCGGCTTCATGCAATGTGCCCAGTCTGCGAGCCCACGCTAATCAAAAACGCACATGCAATTTTTAACAGTCGAAAAGTCCCTCGCGCTCATTTTGGAACCTTCAATGTGTCACTCGTGGGTCGACGAAACAAAGACCAAGCGCTAATAACGGTGTCAATTTATGAAACCTCAACTTTCTTTTGTGCGGTAGATGTCAGCTCGGCGGTGACACGAGCTGCTTTAGAAAACATTGAAATTCTGCCACAATGTTCTGTTCATCGGCGCCCCGTGTTGAGAGCGCGCCTGGTTATTTGCATAGAAATAGTCTGTTTCTTTACTCCCTGATTAGTTTGGTAAGTACAATGTCGTGAATTAGAATAAATACGTTGAGGGTTTTTTGAAAGCGGTAAAAAGGGGATTGCATTGAGCTAAAGGTTGCGTTTTGTATGAAAGAGATGATGATTGAAATTGGAAGCGAAACACTGCTTTGTCATAGTTTCTTTACTGTCATTACAGAGTCTCCATGAATGAACTTGATTTTGTGAAAACCTGTGGAAATAAAAAGCTGAACCTTGAAGTGTCCGAAATCATAAAAGAATCGTAAAAGGCTCGTATCAAGTTATGGTCAATGGTTCGCTTTCAAATTGATTTTCATGCAGGTCAGAGGTCTCCAAACAGTCGCTGGCCAGCCATTCCCAAAGGCATACGTAAAATGAAAGAGATTTGTGTTATTTGTAACTGACTTAAATGACTAGAGACGCTTGCAGCTTCCCCGTTCATGTCAGTTTGATCAGAAGTCAGAGAGTGTGCACTGCGGTTTTAAATATTGAAGAGAAATCACTGGGATCACAGCAGTGCAGTGGTAAATGGTCTCGGAGGGAGGTCTGAACATGACTCCCGTGGGGCGCTGCTCCCCCTGAAGCTCCAAAGTACCTGCTAATCAAACAGCTTAAACGCCTGCGCTGTCTGCTGTGGAATTAACCATGCGTCTTACTAAGCCCTTTCGTCAATGGAGACGCTTTAAAATATGAAAAGTATGAAATGATATCAGCCTTAATGGATTTTTTTCTTTCTTTCTCCACGCAGCTGTGCCGTTCCCCCCCAGTCACCGGCTGACAGCTAAAGAGGTGTTCGACAGTGATGGGAAACCTAAAGTGGACGTGCTCAAAGCTCATCTGACGAAGGAGGGTCGCGTGGAGGAGACGGTGGCTCTGAGGCTGATCGGGGAGGGGGCGGCCATCTTGAGAGCAGAGAAAAATCTCCTGGACATAGAGGCTCCAGTCACAGGTATGAAGAGATTTGTCTTTTATAAGTGTGCCGTATTTCAACACGTGCCTGACCAAAAAAAAAAAAAAAAAAAAAAAGTCGAACCGCCTTTAGCTTTGATTACAGCACACAAAAAGATTCTGCAATGTCAAAAGCATTAATTGTTCAAGATGTTGTATTGACGATGGGAGAGTGTGACCTCTGCCCAAAGCCTTCCCCAGCATAAGATTCCAATGGGGTGTAGATCCTGGACTCTGTGGCGGCCAATCCATGTGTGAAAATTATGTCTCATGCTCCCTGAACCACTCTATGTGAGTCTAATGGATCCTGGCTTTGCCATCAGGGAAGAAGAAATCCATTAATGGAATAACCTGGTCATTCAGGATGTTCAGCTGATCTCAGTTTTGGGCCCATAGTGTTGCTGAACCTAGACCTGACCAACTGCAGCAACCCCAGTTGGTATTTGACAACAAGCAGTGTTTTAATGTCTTAAAGCAGTACTAAGTAACGTGTTTACCTTAATAAATCCTTTCCGTAGTCCCTCTGGGGGTAATAAAAGTGTTAATGGGATGATTGGGGGGTCTTTCATCTCCCCCTGGCAACCAATACACACTAATAGAATCACAGAGAAGAAGCTAACAGGCTAACGGGCAAAGCTAACTGCGGGCTAGCGCCACTTTAAACAGTATTTACAGCCAAGTTTGAGTGAAAAAAAAAATCCCATTGTATAACTGGATGTACAACACCCCTCTCTCCCTTCACCTTTTCTGTCAGCGTAGTATTTACTCTCCAAGACATTTAATAAGTTAAAAAATCTTAACTTGCTAAGACACCTGCAGTTGCGCTTATGGCCTCTAGGGGCAAGAGTTACTTAGTACTGCTTTAACCCTTACCTGAACTGAGCACATATTCTCCAGTACAGTTTTACCCAAATCTAAAAGCATGTTGAAAAAAAGCATCAAAATAGCGACAAAAACGAGTCAAAAAGAAAGTGACAAAAACTGGGGGGAAAAAGTGGCAAAAATGAGATGGAAAAAGATGTTTAGATCAGTTTTGTTGATCTTAGCTTTCAAATGAGGCGTTACACCGGCCTATATAAGCTCTTAAGTCCAGAAGCTTTTAGATTTGGGTAAAGCTGAACTGGAGAAAACGTACAAGGTTTTTACCCCATTCGAAAACGCACACCAATATTTCTCAACATTTCATCCTATAGACTGAAAGTCTACTGGTTTGTGCTGCTGGGCATCGATCAATCAATCAAAAATACTTTATTTGTACCTGAGGAGCAATTAAAAATCACACAGACTACATATGGTGGAATAATGGAGAGAGAGAAGTATTCGTACTTTGGTGGCCATGGAGACACCAAATCCTTAGTTGTTCTGTGTTCTATTTTGTGATGCAAGAAATCCAATCAAACAAACAACATGTACAACGTTTGTCAAGCCATGATTTAGTAAATTTGTTTTCTTATCCCTAATGTTATTTTCGAACCGTCCAAGGTAAAGAGCGGTAATTGCTTTTACAGTTGGCGCTTGCCGGGTGCCTTCTGTTTAAAACCAATAACAACGGTAAACAACAATGGCTTACTTTTAGAAACCGTCTGGAAGCCAACATTACAAATCCACAGCAGTATTGTCCCACACCCAAATCCTAATTTCCTCCCTCGTTCGCGGCTCCAATAACGAAAACACTAGTGGACGCGCCGAGGCTTTAGACGTTTTGCGTGGGAAGCCCGAAAACACACGCTCCGTTCATGAAGCCGAATAAAGTTAATTTTCTTAATTAAGTGAGTCACCGTGCCCTCGAGCGCCGCACGGATCATAGCGCCGCATATTTTAGGAAACGCTGATCCTTACTTTGGCCAATTTGTGCAACTAATGCGATGACAGAGGATCACAAGAGAGAGCTCCTTTGGAAAAGATACGGGGGAAAGTTAAAAAAAAAAAAACACCTCCTCGCCTTTCTGACTCGAGGAAACCCATTTTGGTAAATACTGCACTACAGCACAGGGCTGGCTGCATTAAAGCTGAACTTTCTGCCGCAGCCTGTTTTTGGATGCCAAGATTTTCCACAAGATTTCCTTTGTTCACAGCCGAGCGCTCTTTCTCTGCGCTGTAGTTTTGGAGCTCATTCATGCCTTATTTCTCTGAAGGTGAATAGCATTATGAAGTCAATAATATTTTACAGTCTCCATGGGTATTGTTTGTTCTAGAACCTGCTAATCCTGTAGGTTACACCTCTACAAATATGCAATGTTATTCCTGTAATATTACATTTCCTTCAAACCGTAATGCCTCTGGATATGTTTGAATTGCACACTGCGAACTGTATCTTACAATGAAGTAAGACACTGCAGGTTTAGAAATATCAATTTGAAATGCATAATTACAAAGCTCATTAAATTGGGTCAGGATCCTTGTAATAACTAAATAAATATTGTTTTGGTGAGTACAAGGCTGAAAAATCTGCAGCCAATTGTTATTTTAACCTCTTAACCCCCACCTTCACCAAGCGCCTTTTCTCCACCTTTACATCTAAAAGCCTCGAAAGCAAAGACCTTCAAAACACATATAAGCTTCTTGCTTGTTTTTGTTATCACATTTTAGTTGTTTTTGTTGCATTTTAATCATGTTTTCGTTGCTTTTTTTGCCACATTTTTGTCACGTTTTGTCACGTTTTCATTGCTTTTTTTGTCGTGTATTGTGGCCCTTTTTTTTCATATTTTCATTGCTTTTTTGTAGCGCTTTGGTTTTTTTTATTCTTTTTTTTTTTTTTGGTGTTATGTAACTTACAAGTTTTGGTCACATTTTTGTGGCTTGATCACAAATAAGCAGCGAAAACACAACCAAAAATGACAGTTATAACGGGGGAGAAGCTTAGATGAGTTTTGTATGTCTTAGCTTTCAAATGAGGCTTTCAAATGCATTCGGTTAAGGCGGTAGAGTTAAGAGTAAAGTTGTCTCTTGTGAGGAAAATTCATTTTGAGAAAACGGCCTTTTAAAGATACAATTTCCCGTGTGGAGCAAAGTTGATTCAGTAAAAAAAAAAAAAAAAAAACACTTCTAGGTGAAAGCTTTACAAACACTTACAATTAGAAGAAAAGTGCAGTGACTCCTCTAAAACATAAACTTAAAACTAATCAAATCAAGCTGCAATACTGTGGTCAGACAATTCCCAATCAGATATTCCAGCCCTGGTAAGAAGGTAGTTAATGCATGTGCACTTTGATTGCGTTCTATTGTTTAAGCCGTTCTTCCCGGTCAAGTGGCCTGTCCCCATATTAGACTTTATGATTAGGCGGCTTTGATGTTGTAATCACGGGCCAAGACCTCCTCCACGCGTCTATGGCAACGCGCCGTTTACTGATTATTCACCCTAAATCTCGTCCGCACGGCCAACGATTTGTCTCTGGTTAAGCTAATGAATGCAAGGTGCTTCTGAATCTAAACAATGTGGAGCTTGAGTCATTGTCAGGGGGGGGGAAACAAACACTTGCAGAGCTGGTTGCGCCCTATTGCCTGGCGTACACAAGTCTCTATTGGGTTTACTGTGTAATTCCTCATTTAAAGCCACACTTTATGTTTCACAAGAATTTTTTGTTTTAATAAAATACAAGCAATTGTTCAAGCTCGAGTGGTGTTTCAGTCTAAGTAAAGTACAAAAGCATCACATTAGTTGTAATCATTTTGAATTTCAAATCAGTATTCTAAGCCCCAGCTTTAAGCACCGCTCACATTACTACCCGTGTGGCTGTGCCCTTGTAGGTGTATGCGAAGGTGCCTTGCTCTATTAATACACACTTTAATATCTCTTGCACTTTGAAAATTGTGTCATCAAAACAATCCATATCAAAGGCCGGCGAGTTCATATCATCACATGTTAATTGTTTTATAGCTGGTGTTCAGTTTTAGTGTCTAGTCGGGGCTTGATATTGCACACCTGTTGTCATACATATTTGACCAGAAGAAATACACAGCCCCTTTTTTTTTTTTTTTTTACTTGATCAAAACGGGAAGCTGCCAATAATTAATATTCTTGCAACAATTATAGACAGCGTCGCTTCTCAATGTTTTCTTTCCATCTGTCAAGCATTATGAAAAATCAACTTTTTTAGAACTTTTTACCTCGTTACAATGTTGTTCTTTCATCAAAAACATACCTTGAGTTGCGTTTCGAGCCACCCGCGCACCTTTGAGTAATCGTTGAATCTTCCCCCGTGGCTCTTTTTTTAGCACCACGTACGGCAGCAGCTCGTGGAAAGCTCCTCCTGTGTAGCCAGAAAATGCTTTCCTCGGGTCGCAATCGAAGCTTAAAGGGATATTTCGGGATTTTTGACATAGGGCCTCATTTCCTAGTTATCCAGAGTGTTGTTGATGTCTGGAGATATTTTTTTCTTAAATTCATGCAGTTCTTATATTTGAAGAGTCTAGTGGCGCTAGGCTAGTGCAAGGCTAAAGCATTTCTACGGTAACAGCTAGCCTGCATTAAAAACAGTCTGACCCACTCCACAGTGCACCTGAGGTAAATCACTTATAACACCAGACTAATGATATAAATGTCTGTGTAGATAGAATAATATTAACCATTTTGCATTTAAAATAACTTATATTTGAGCAGCATCAGCTTCGTGGCTGTAAGCTAACGCAGTGGTGGAGTGATCTGCGAGAAAATAGTCCCTCAAAATGCGGTAATTCATGTGATACAAGGTCAGTTATATTTTAAAAAATGATTCTATTAACTAGGATAACTAGGAAATGAGGCCCTATGTCAAAAATCCCAAAATAGCCCTTTAATCCTTTCATCGCAGGGTAAAAACACTTGCTGTAGCTTCACTGCAGCAACACGGGCCCGCCCAGTGAGTTGGCTTGAAGAATCTTGGAATTGTATCCACTGTTTTATCAGTATTGCATTTTCTAATCAACATAAGTGCAAGATAATGGTAAAAAACATGTTTGAGAATATTACCAAATACCTGCAAAACGGATAAGAACACATGGCTCTCCACGGGAGTACCACGGGAATTAAACCAGAGCCAAACCAAGAAATTTAAGAAAGACAAGAACTGCAGAGGAGCCTGGGTAACACCTGAAATGGCCCATGTATCACTGTTTTTTTTTTGTTATTATTATTATTATTTATAAACTGTTTGTCTGCTAGTGAAAGTGGTGTCCCCATGCGTCAGAGTGGACTTGATTCATTTTTTTTAAACCATGCTTTTTATTTCTTGTTATTTGTAAATTGTGTCATCAAAACAATATCCCCCCCTTTCACATCTATTTATTCCCACTTTCACCCTTAACCGAGAGCGTCCTGCATCCCTCCTGTTGCACTGCGATTATGTTGTACCCATATGTGAAGCTCTGTGACAGGCGCGCTCCTATCTCGCCGGACCAGTAAACCTGCTCCTTTGTTGTGTTACATAGAAACAGCCCACTGCTTGTGTTGTTTGGAGCTGGCCGACTCTGGCTCGCTCGCGCTCTCTCTCTCTCTCTCCTCCCACGCAACACCCCTGCCTCAACTCAAACCCCTCTCTCCCTCCCACTCAAACCTAGATCTCTCTGCTCTTAGAACCCGTCTGCCCATAAAACACGCCTTTGTGGAATTGACCACTGGTTCTCAAACTCCGGTGAGGGTCTGACTTGTGGTACACAGTTCTTCAGAATTGTTGCAGTTCAGAGATTTGTTTATTTATTTTCTCCTGCTTCATCCTGGTCTTTTCGTTCTATTTTGTAAGGATTTCTGGCCCCAAGAATTTATTAGAGAGGGATTAAAAGTGGGGAGAGGCATTCAGCAACTTGTCTGAGCCGGCATCATATTTCCGAGCTGACATTTATTTGATCTACTCTTTGCTTAGACCACAGCGTTGTCCAAAATAAGGTTCTTATAGGCATATACCACCTGTATTCCTGGTTTAGTCTCAATTTAGTTTTTGACATTGTTATTATAAATGTAATGATACTATTCAGCCGCATTATCGTATTCCTTATGACCTAGATTGAACGCATGGGAACTTAAAAATGTGTGCCTGTTCAGGTTTAGTCATGATTTTAAAGTTTTACGGCTTAATCGTTAGATCTTTATCCCTGAAACATGGATAATCCTGTTTGGAGTCTCTGCGATTGGCGTTAAAACTTTACCATTACAACTTCTCTCTTCTCTACAGCTTATATTTCC
This sequence comes from Neogobius melanostomus, assembly GCA_007210695.1. NCBI lineage: Eukaryota > Metazoa > Chordata > Actinopteri > Gobiiformes > Gobiidae > Neogobius > Neogobius melanostomus. Next base: position 10,373,994 of record VHKM01000042.1, read on the forward strand.
CTGTTCAACTATTTCTAAGATATGACTGTGCGCCATGTTTTAATCTCTCTATGTCAGGCTCTTTCCTCCCTTCCCTCCCTTCCTCCTCCGACACCCATCACTGAGCGCTCTCCAGTTTCAGCCAGCGCACGGTCAACAAATTAGTATGTAAATATTTATCATACATGCAAAGCACCATGACAGGTCTGCTATCTCGCCTAGTCACTTCCTGGTTTGGTCAGGGCCAGATGGCAGGTGGGGTTTTTGTGTGTGCGCAGGGAGGGGCCAGTCGGGCCAGTATAGGACGCAGAGTACAAGCTGCTCCCATGGCCTTCCAGCAAGTCGCAATGGTCACAGAGATTGTGCACAAGCGACAAAGGGTGTTCACACTATTCCTGGACCCGGGCTGTTCAACTTTAGTTTAATAGTACTAGATGTTAAAGGCTGGTCTCGGGAAATGTCATCAGGTTTTTTTTTTTAAGCTTTAAGCATGTTGTAAATAGGCAGTGTTGGGGAGTAACGGAATACATGTTATTTAGAATACAGTTACTTTGCTAATATCAAGGGAATACATACGTTGTTAAAATTTCATCATCCAAGAAAATGTTGAATTAGTCTTAGTGCAGGTGCAGCCGGGCGTGCACATGACTTGATGCTGGGGCGCGCACCGCTGCACACACGAGGAAAACACACACACTCGCTGTTTTTTCAATAATTTAGAATGAAAGATGGTGGTTGTTGTTGTTAGTAGCAGTAAGCAAAATTACCGGGTTAGCCGCTACAGGCTGCAGTTTGTCACACTTTCCCAAACTCCTCTGTCGAGTGGGATGCAAAGTAATGCAGCAGTTTTCCATAAAAAGACTGTCCTCTCAACATAAAAAATAAAGATGAAAACTTATCCATGGTGCATTCAAACATGCTCCCCGTGCGTGTCATGGTTTGTCAGTGTTATCATCAGCAGACAGGAGCGGCTGCACATTTGCGACTGCAGATACGACCTTTTCTCCCGGTGAGCATTAAATTCGTTTTTTCTTGTCTAATTCGTGGTAAATAAGCAAATTAAGCATTAATAAACTGCAGTGCAATGAACTTACACATGTTTATAATCCTGCATCAAGAGTAGACATTACAATAGTATACTGTGTATTTAAAAAGTATTTAAAGTATTTAGAATACAGTACTCTGACAGAGTAACGGAATACATTACAAAATACATTTTCAGGGAAGTATTCAGTATTCTGTAACGGAATACATTTTCTCCAACACTGTAAATAGGGATGCACCAATTAGATACTGGTATCGGATATCAGAGTCAATATTAGAAAAATACAATATCGTGTATCAGCTACATATAGCTGATAGGCTACTGAAACGATACCAGTTTTAGCTCTCACCGCTTTGAAAACACAACTTTCACCAGCTAAATCTAAGTGAATGTGGACATGCTGTATGTCATTTTGTAGCTAAGAACTTGAAAAATTCAATAACTGAGTTAGTTTTAACCTCCACAAACATATTTTTAATCGCCTTGCTGTGGCTAGCAACAGCATGCTAAAGCTAGCTGGAGCATGCTGATGCTAGCGGGCAGCAACTGATCAAGGCTGGGACAGAAACTATGATATAAATGCCTAAAGAAGCCCAAGGAAATAAAATTGGCCACTGTGTTTGTATTTTAGTTTATGAAATGCTGTTAAAGAATAACTAAAGATATTGTAATGCACAAGTAGTACTGATCAGATCACTTTATGTGAGTTATTTATATTGATATAAAATCCAATGATCCTTGTTCGATGTTTTACCATTAGTTTATTCATAGATATAATTCATAATTGATCTGTAAAATCATGACAAGACACTTAGAGAAGCCACTTTTAAGAAAGTCTCTTGGTATTGGTTAATATCGGATATCAGCAGATACTCAAACCCCCAGTGTCGGTATCGGTGCATCTCTAGTTGTTGCCCACTAATGAAAGACAGACCCGGTGTTGTGTTTCGTTTCATTCATGCATGTTTGAGTCATCCTTCATAATGCGTTTGTCTCTGTAAAGTTTCAAAATACCGATCAGCTGATGTTATTTTAACAAAGAGTTCTTGTGCAAAAAGACCACAAGTTTCAGAAAGGAGGGTCATTGCCAGGGCACTAAAAGGGCGATATACTTCCCAAACGCGGTAAATTAAACCTTTTATTACGCGCAACATTTAATTCTGACTTAACTTTTACAAATGACATAAAAACCACCACAATTGTAACCTCTCTATCCAAGCTGAAACTATAATTTTGCCTCGGCCAGCTACTAAGACGACTAACAAAAGATGTAAAACTCTTTTCTCCTCTGCTTTAAACTTTTTACACTCAACTGTATGTTTTTGTTTTCCTCCCAACATCATTTTTATCATAAATCATTGGCCGCTTACTGGAAAACATCATTGGAAGACCACACAATCTATTATTGTTGTTTTTTCATGACTAATCGAGGAAGGAGTGTAATTTATTTCAGTTTCATTGTTGTTCTGGTCTGAGAGAGGCTGGTGTCTGGTTAATGTCAGCAGCGTGAGAGACATAACCGCCATCGTAATTCAGCAAACATTGATCAGTTATCAGGAAACCACCGGGCCCGGCTCACCACGAGACCACGACCACAGAGGAGTGGACCGCATGCAAACACAAACAACATGGGTGCAAAATGGGCTTCTTTTCAAGTGCATTATGAGTGAAATGCACTCTCTTTTGAAAGTTCTCTCTTTTGGACAACATTACGCTGCCAAAATAATTGTAGTTAATCCAAATTGTGACCAGTCAAAGTGAGATTTTCGTTGGCCCTGCGTCCACAATATAACATGAGCTTTTCAGCAAGTAGTCACGTTTATCGCACAATGCTCTCGGAAACACAACTATCATGCAACAGAAAGTCTACATTGCAGGATGCTGGTTACCTTGGTTACTTTTCATTGTGAAGGTCAACGATGATCCAAAGAAGCGCGTACTTTTGTTAAGTGCTTCGTTTTTGTGCGGAATTTCCTCTCCAACTATTACTGACGCTGTCAACATGGTGCAGGCTAATATGGTACATTTTTCGGGGCGGTCTGCTTGCTAAAAAGTTGGGAATGCATTAGAGAGGAATATATTTGGACTAACTAACAAGCTCCTTTTTTGTGGTTTGAAAACAGAAACATTTGTCACAGGGCCTTTTTAAAGCTCAATGAAGTTTCCTCTCTGTTTAATTAAACACAAAACACAAAAGAATGTTTGAATTGCAGTAGCGTTAATGAATGTGCTATGCTAAATTCCAAAGCATTTTTTTGTTTGCCGAAGGGAAATCACTGTGAATATTTCATGCTTTAATGTTATTCATCACTAGCTTGTAATTTTCCATCTAATTCTGGAGATATCTGCAACTCACGTATTTGAATCACTCGACTTAATCTCAATGCGCTTGCGGCTCATTGTGTGCATGTGTAAAGTGGAATTTCCTGACTCCATCTTGTTAAGGTCGTGGTGCGTCCTCCATGTGTAATTTGCGGAAGTGTTTGCTCTGTGCGGCGTTCTCGGACCATTAGACCTTTTTGAATGGCCGCTTATGCTATTGCCTCAACCAGAGAAAAACACACAGCTCTTATAGATGTCAGCGCTATGGCTGGATAAAGCGAGCACGAGCTGTCACCACAGGAGTCACTACGGGGAAATGGTTAACAAGAAGAATGGACAAATGGATTACGAGGGCGTGGGTTTGCTTGTTGTTCTCCGCAATGTTTCGACAAGATTAGTAATGGGCAAAGGAATCAGGTTTTGGTGCAAATTGGAGGCGACATGTTGGGGATTTTGCTGGTTTTGACGACGCTGACGGAGCCACTTGAGATGAGATGCGAAACATTCTCAATCCTTAAACAACCCAGTACAGATGATGGCTTGAAAACCTTTTTCTATGATGGAAAACTATATGACTACGAGCTCACACAAACATGTTATCAGAAAAGTGCATTGCATTAAGTGGTACGCAGGCTAAAGAAGACTGCGAGGATGGATGATAAAGTTAAGATAATACTCTACATGAGACACTTAAGACAAATGACAAATTCACTTGACTTAAGAGGGTTTTTTCCCCTTATATTTCAGTAGGTTTGGTCTCGTATAAGATAAGATTAAAAAAATAATAATAATAATAATTTTTTTATTGCTAACAGCCTCTCCTGGAACCGCCACCTTAATGTGGTGGAGGGGTTTGAGCGCCCGAATGATCCTGGAGCTCTGTTGTCGGGGGCTTTGTGCCCCTGGTAGGGTCTCCCATGGCAAACAGGTCCTAGGTGACGGGTCAGACAAAGAGCGGTTCAGAAGCCCCTTAGACCAATAGGCCCGGTTAGAACCGTGAGGCCGTCCTTCTGTGGACCCACCACCTGCAGGAGGAGCCATAGGGGCTGGTGCAATGTGCTCCAACAGCTGCCCCGGCGACCCGGCAACGGACAAGTGGAAGAAGACGGATGGATGGATGGATTATTGCAAACGGAACTTCCACTTTTGATTTTTATATTGAATTATATATTGAAGTCAGTTGTCTTGATTTAAATGTGTTAAATTTAAGTTAAATTTTTGTTTTTGATGATAATGATCTTTTCATTGAAGCATTTTCAGCTTATGTTTAGTAGTAGTCCAAACCCTCTCCAAATCAACATAAAAATGCTTAAATCAAGAGAATTTCAGTAATCTATTGTCCACCTGCCATACGCTTCTTTAAACTACTGGAATTATATTGAGATGCTGTAGCCGCAATCCCCAAGCCACGGTCTTGTCTGTGCCCTAGGTTTTGAGAAATAATAGAGGGTATGCCTACAGCATGGCAACATAAGTCTGGAAAGTTTAGGGTTCTGTTAACAATAAAATTGATGTTTTGTGCATACGTACCTGTATAGTCACTTTTTAAATCGTAGTCCAAAGAAGTCTAAAACCCCAATATTTTATCACAGATTCCAATACCTTCTCCATCAAACAGCCCGCTCCACCGCGGCTCTCCCTTTGACTGGCAGCAGTCTTTTGGAGTGGCCTGAGTAGGTTCTGAAGCCTGGTTGTGTAATGCCTGCTGCCCACTCACTGTAGCTGCTGCTGCTGCTGCTGCTGCTGGTCCTGCTGATCATCTGTGGCTGTTACCGGGGGAGACCACTCGAAACATGTGCCGGGCGAAGCAGCGGACGGACTGCGATAATGCACTCCCACCATCTCCTCTGCTTATGTGGGCTCTTTGCTTCTCACCTCGTGCTGGCGCGCTGTGTGACAAGTAGGCAGGTACACTGTGCAAAAGAGTGGATCTGAATCATACCAATACATTGGCCGAGAAAGGGGAAAAGAAGTCACTTTTTATGGTTGAAAAGATCTGTCATTTTTAAGTATGTTCTTGTGGCCACTTGCCATTTTATCAGTTTATCTGTCCAGACAGTTCATAGTAACGAACACACATGACACTCACAGGTAAACGCGCCACCCCCAGAACTGTTGCCAACATCTCCATTTACATCCGTGGCGCCGCATTTGCGCTCTCAAACTAACACACTCTCATTCATACGGACTTGCAGCACCTCTATTCCCACACGGTCTGCCATCCTGTTATAAACCAGGCCCGACCCTGCTATGGCCGCTATGGTGGTTATCATTTTTCTGTACCTCTTTGTATTACCTACCCTTTTTTTAGTATACATCATTGTCACAAATGTCAACTTCAATGGCTCTAATCCACCTTCTGTGTTTAGTTGGGGCATTTCTGCGCAGATTTACGAGTTTGACTGTGAATTGTTGTGTTTTAGAGTGTAGCAGACGAGTCAAGTCAGGCCACCGCTGATCCTCATAAAGCAGGGGTGTTTATAGGAGAGGAGAGAGACATTTTATCCCAACATGCCGAGGACCGTTAAGGTGACTGTAGTTCACGACGGCTGCCAGTTTAAATGCTTTGTCCCGGTGTGATTAAAGCGTTTCCTCTGCCACATCAACTCCGCTGTTTGGCTTCTCGCCGAGTGACAGTGTTTCCGAAAGGTCAGGTGACGCAGTGGAGCGCGGACATGGAGTGTGTTTGACAAGTGGAGAACAAAGGTGGTCCCTCAAAGCGGGCCCTCCTGCCGAGCTAATATTAAAAGGGTGGTGGAAAATGGACTACTAACTATCCAGGTTTTTCTCCTGCTATCGTTGCTCAAGTATCCTCAAAGGATTAGGCACGGTGCTTTATTTTGTAAAATCGCTCAACTTGGGAAACTCTTGAATTAGTTTGAAGATGGATGAATAGTAATTAATAAATGAGTGAAAAAGTGAACACATTCATTCAATATACACACGTCATGCTGAAGCAGATTCTTGTCCTCATGTCTAGGGAAAAAACAAAAATCAAATCCACTATTACCTCAAAAGACGAGACTAAGCTCCTCTCTCTGAAAATGGCATGTTTTCAAATCCAATCGGAATCTATAAAGGCTTTCACTGGCTTTGTTGAGTTTTTGAAATAAACACAAACCGAGGCAACAATGGCGCAACAGTGGCATGTTTTCAAAAGACGGATACGAGCTTACCTGAGGCCGACTTTCCAAGGACGTTAAGTGAATGGCGGTGAAGAATAAACACCGCAATAAGGAGTAGCATCTTGAACGTTGACAGATGAAGAGGAACACTCACCTCGCCTCTTTCTCATGGTACTGATCTGGTTGTATAGGGCTTTTTTGGACACTGAAAGACGCTTAACAATGGAAAGAATAGTAGAAACAGTTTTAAGAAAAAGCCAATTTGAATAGGTGGGTTTTTTTGAGTACTGATTTGAAGTTTTGGAGTGAATCTGCGTTTCTGGGCGGTGCGTGTGAGTCCATTATGATGCCGAGGTTGCGCACAGAAGGGGAGGGGGTGACATTGTGACCGTCAATGAGGAGGATAAAGTTCTGGACAGAGGGGAGGAGAGTTTTGGGGCCGGTGATGAGGAGTTCTGTTTTATTGCTGTTGGGTTTGAGAAAGTTATTGTCCATCCAGGTTTTGATATCGGCGATGCAGTTAGTGATGGTGGAGATGTAGAGTTGGGTATCGTCGGCGTAGCAGTGGAGGTCCATGGTGGCGATTGATCTGATCGAGGGGAAGCATGTATAGATGGTAAAGAGGAGGGAGCCGAGCACCGACCCTTTGGGGACACCGTGGGTGACGGGGGAAGTGCGAGATCTGCAGTTGTTGACAGAGACAAAGTGGTGACAGCCGGAGAGGTAAGGAGGTGAACCAGAGGAGCGCTGTGCTGGATATGCCAATTGATTGTAGACATAATTACTAGTATGTTTACCTCGGGAGAAAATGGATGGATGACCTTGAGAAAGTTGTCATTCAAATAGATTCTAACAACACTATGCAGGTGGTCGTAATGTTATGTTGGCGTCCATTGCTGTGGTGATCCATTATGGTTTAAGTTTGGGAAGGCCTCAGTTAGTTCTCAAACAGACAGCAGTCAGGAGGAGCATTAGCCGGGATGATGGTCGCTAGTAGGGACTTAATTTAGTGATCGGACACTTGTAACGAGATAGTCTTTTTGAAGAGGCTCCCCACTGCGAGTTGAAACAGTCACACCGTGTGGATTTAATAAAAGACAAACGCTAACGGCGAGGTTTACAACACCTCCAGGCAGGAGCGGATTCGCCGCGCTGTCTCCCGAGGCTCGTAACTCCGCGTAATTGCTCTTCCAGCACTGTCCTCTGGCTACGCTAATTGGCTATCTCTCTCTAAAGGACTTTTTTTTTTCTATCTTTCTTTCACCGACTCTTATTGTGTTTCATACAGTGCTGCTTTTGGAAGAAGAAACGCCGCACTCCCCCTTTCATTTCTCTAATCATCATGTTGTTAATTACTTAATTGGGTGAACGCTCTTGACGAATCCGACATGCCACGCTTATCATGGCTGTCGCTGTGTTGCCGTTTTACAAGCTGATGGCTATCTCGGCTAATGTGAATCTTCCAGCTTGTTTACCGAGGCTGGCGACGCTTTATGACAAGAACAAAGACGCGAGCATTAACGGCCGTCTAATTGCACTTGGTATTTACTGACCTACGAGCGTCGCAACCTCAGAAGTCGAGTCGAATTTGGCGCATTTTGTAAGCAAATTAAATGCAGCGAGAGACGCGTGACCCTGTGAACTAACCTTTCGAGATACGGCGAAATTGGCCAAAAGCCGTTTAATCAGGCCTCCCCTGTGTGGGCGCTGATAGTTAAATGCAGCTAACAGGGATGTCCTTTTGACCTTTCCACTCCTCCGGGTTCGAATCCCAGCTCCCGCAAATGCACACTGTCGTCGTGTCCATGGGCAAGACACTTCACCCTACTTGCCTCCAGTGTCTGCGTACACTGGTGCATGAATGAGAGAGTGAATGGGTGACCGGTTCCATACTGTAAAGCGCTTTGGGCCTGATGAAGGTAGAAAAGCGCTATGTTTACCATTTTACCCTGAAAATGTAATCCACCACCGGTAAATTTTGTTTGACTTATTTTGAGAAACTACAAGGTCTTAGCTTTCAAATGAGGCAATGCACTGGCCTTTAGGCTGTAAACAAAAATGTGACAAAAACGCAATGAAAAAATGACAAAATAGTGACCAAAAAAAACAGCAAAAAAGGGATGGATACACCACAAAGACACTACCAAGAGTCAAAAAGCTGAAAAAAATGAAACAAAAAAGCAACCAAACCCTTACCTCGACGAAAAAACAACAAAAATGTGTCAAAATTTCAACAAAACATGTAACATAATTATAATAATAATAATCAGTTTTGTAGGTCTGGCTTATAGGCTGTAAGCTCTCCAATTGGGAAGCTTTTAGATTTGGAGAAACTGCACTCAGATAAATAAGGTGGGAGTTTAGAGGTTAAACCACAACTAACATTTTAATTAAGTAGCTTCTTCTTTCATTGTTTGTTGTTAAAATATCACACTGCCTCATCCAATGAATAGAAAGAAATACAGGCATTTATTTCATTAACCGTCTTCAATAAAACATGAGTGGGCCTGCTTCTCCTCAGACCTGACTTTTGCTGGGAGCGGGACATCACCAGCTCATCTCCATGGAGATGTACTGTAGACCTGCACAACCCCATTGATAGTTTTTTTTTGTGTGTGTGACTTGCACTGCCTAAATAAATGTAGTTATTACTAATTGCAACCATTCAAATTGAGATTTTGATTTAACTGCTATTAATTGAGCAACCTCGTCTTTGCACTTGTTCTTTATCCATACTTTTTTCATAGCTTCTCAACTTTTTGGGGAATTTGGATTACCGCATCCAATAGCTTCCACTGAAACAGAATAGGATGATGTAATGCTGAAGTCCAGTGCGGCTTGTTAGCAATTATCTGTTAAAATGACTATAAAAAGCCAGATGTGTTGCTCTGAGTGCAGAAATGGTTGCAGCTGAGAGCGCTCCAGTAGTTCGAGTCCATGAACTTTTCGTGCACTTGGCAAGGACGCATCTGTGCACCGAGGATGTGGTGAGAAGCAACTCGCGCTCGCCGTCCATTTCCCATCGCATTAGCTGCAAGCATGGCCATACGCACTGTAGTGGTCATTGAGATTCAGACCACGGTATTTTTCTAATGCGTTGTGTAATGTGTGAGAGTAAGGACAAACCAATCAGCTAAACTAAATCAGAACTAAAATGGACATAACCTCAATATACAACCAATCTCCCACCAGAGCCACTATTGAATTTTTATTTTCTTCTTTTTTTAATTCAGGACAGTGATATATGCCTATTATAATTGATCTATAGTCGGCCCTTTTTTCTATAGGGGTTTCATGCATTGATTATGAGCTTATGCTGTCACAGCTGTGCGATGAAGTGAAAAAACAGATGTCGAGTGAGTTCTCTGGGGAGAAGGAAATCATACTGTGTGACTTGAGTCTTAACGTAATTCACAGCTTTATTTATTCCTGTGTTTGTTGCACACTGTACTTCCTGTCAGTGAGACTTGGTTACTGCCTTCACTCTTCAAAATAGTTTATCTGAAGTCGGAACAGTAGAGTGTAGGTATAGACGGATTGCCCGCCAGTGCCACGTGTATGACTGTGATCTTTGATATGTTTTATGTGATACAAACTACAAAAACCTTTCCAAAAAACACTTTTCATTCATGTTGACTATCACCATGGTTGGTAACTAGGTCTAAAACAAAGCTAGGCCAAGACTAAACCGGGTCTTATAGCTCCGGTTTCCCCTACCACTAAAAACATGTACAATATGTTTCGCTCTTGGGCCAGGACTCGGCTGAAAAAGATTCTAAAACCTCATTACCGGTTAGATAAAGGTCAACAAAATCATCCAGCTTCGAAATCTTTCAAATCCCTACACCACTGCCTTGATGTGGCAAGCAGGGTTGCCAGGTATCAGCCAAAACTACCCAAACACTTGGCATGACCTAAATTTCCAATATATTTTGCTACGTTATAGAGCAATGTAGACCCACCCCTCCTGTCTTTCAGATAAAAATGGAAGCTCTGATGGCTTCATTGGAAATGTTTTTTTTTTACGAAGAATCAAGCTGTAAATAGCATAATTCTACATGGAAAACCGCATTTTCAAAACTGCATTAACTTTTTACCCACCACCATAACCGAGCGCATTTTTCTCCAGTTTGGACGTACAAAACTGACCTAAACTTTTTTGTTCCATTGTCACTTTGTTTATGTCATGTTTTTTAGTCGCGCTTTTGACCCTTTTGTGTCATACGGGTTTTTGTCACTTTTTTGTGCCTTTTTTGTCATACTTTTATCACTTTTTTGGTCAGATTTTTATCACTATTTTTGTCAGATTTTTATCACTTTTTTGTCATATTTTTGTCACTTTTTTGTCATATTTTTATCACTTTTTGGTCATATTTTTATCAGTTTTTTGACATATTTTTGTCATTTTTATCACTTTTTTGACATATTTTTATCACTTTTTTGACATATTTTTATCACTTTTTGGTCATATTTTTATCACTTTTTTGACATATTTTTGTCATATTTTTTATCACTTTTTTGTTATATTTTTGTCATATTTTTATCACATTTTTGTCATATTTTTGTCACTTTTTTGTCATATTTTTATCACTTTTTTGACATTTTTATCACTTTTGGTCATATTTTTATCACTTTTTTGACATATTTTTGTCATATTTTCGTCACTTTTTTGTCATATTTTTGTAATTTGTTTGTCATATTTTTATCACTTTTTTGTCATATTTTCGTCACTTTCAAGTCATGTTTTCATGGCTTTTTGTCACTATTTTGTTGCTTTTTAGTCACGTTTTAGTCGCATTTTTGTTTACAGCCTAATAAAGACCAGTGCAATATATGCCTTATTTGAAAGCTAAGACCTGGTAGTTTTTAAAAACATGTGTAAGATCTGTGTGAGTAAAACACAACTTAGAGGTAACTGGTTAAAAACAAAAACAAAGAATCTGGACTGAACAGTCTCAACTAGCACCTGTATCAGCGATCTTATTCTGCCACTTCAAGTGAAATAGACTGACATATTAGAAGAAGCAAATTGCCTCTCATTGCGTCGGAGTCTCTTTCATGTGTAAAAATAGCCTCGATTTCCTGACAAGTCTTTCTTATTTTCCAGTTTGCGGCGACATCCATGGACAGTTCTTCGACTTGATGAAGCTGTTCGAAGTGGGGGGATCACCAGCAACCACGCGCTACCTTTTCCTCGGGGACTACGTCGACAGAGGGTATTTCAGTATTGAAGTGAGTACTCTTTTGCTGTGGACGTCTTTTGAGCCTGATCCGCCGTGACATGTGCCAATGCGCTGTTTATTAATAGATTTTTTTTTTTCTTTGAGCGCAGATTAAATCGGGCAGGAAAATATTGGAGAGGTAATAGGCTTTTGTAATAACTGGAAATATAGCCGCGCAGATGTCACGCACAGTAGCTCGGGGTTATGTGGAAGAGTGTGTTTTTAATATTAGCATAACAATTCGCCGGGAATCTAGGGCTGCAGCGCTGGATGGGTGTACCTTTCTTAATGAAAAATAAATGTCTTTTGGAGCTCTGTCATATGCGCAAGCTGCAAAACATGCCAGATTCATTTGTCATTAGATAGAGTTCAGTACGTGACAAAAGATATAGCTGCAATATTAGCAAAGTTCAGCTTAAAGCAGTACTAAGTAATGTGTTTACCTTAATAAATCCTTTCCATAATCCTTCTGGGGGTAATACAAGTGTTTATGGGATGATTGGGGGTCTTTCATCTCCCCCTGGTGTCTCTGGCCAGAAAACCATGCTTGCAACTTGACTGCCACCGGGGCGGAGCAACCAATACACACTAATAGAATCACGGAGAAGAAGCTAACAGGCTAACGGGCAAAGCTAACTGCGGGCTAGCGCCACTTTAAACAGTATTTACAGCCAAGTTTGAGTGAAAAAAAAATATTCCCATTGTATAACTGGATGTACAACACCCCTCTCTCCCTTCACCTTTTCTGTCAGCGTAGTATTTACTCTCCAAGACATTTAATAAGTTAAAAAATCGTAACTTGCTAAGACACCTGCAGTGCGCTTATGGCCTCTAGGGGCAAGAGTTACTTAGTACTGCTTTAAGGCAACCCAAGTTCAGTAGTCGTGACGTTTTTAAACTATCAACTATTAGTTTTATTTAGACTTATGTCAAGGCACAAGTATGTTTCATGATCAGAACTAAACAGGAATAAATCAGGACTTGATTGAGAAGAATACAGAATCAACCTCTTGTCAAATTGGGAAATATTAACGCTTTTACTTCCTGGTATTTCTCCTAAAGGTTTGTGTTTTTTTTTGCAGAAAATCATGTCAAATGTTCTTCCACTAACGTTCTCGTCTGTTCTTGTGTTTCAGTGTGTGCTGTACTTGTGGGCCTTAAAGATCCTTTACCCCAAAACACTGTTTTTGCTGCGTGGGAATCATGAATGTAGACATTTAACAGAGTATTTCACATTTAAGCAAGAATGTAAGTAGCTCCTTTGCCCCGTGCTCTTTCTACCTCCTTGCGCCTTTGATTTTTCACACAAATGAAGTCTGTGACATTTCGAAAGGGGAATCGAGTTAGTCTCTGTAAAAGCTTTTCATTATTGTCTGTTGAGAGCTGCCACTAAGCCTCAACAAGTCCCAGTCCTGCACCTGTGATATTTACATGGAATAGGAAAGTCTTATTTAAGTGTACTCTTTCTTCAAAGTGTCATTGCTAAAGTTACTGAAGTGTGGAGAGTATACTTTCTTGAGAACATTCTTATTTCAAGCCAAGCACTTGAAACAAGAATTTGAAGTGTAAAACTAAACCTGAAGAAAGTCCGTTCTGGGGTTCCTGGATGAATAAATGATGCAAATTGTTACAGAACCTTTTGAATTCCTTTACCCGGAGAACTTAACTACTCCACCCACTTCTGCTCCTTTGTATATTTTATGAGGAAGTGAAAGCCATGTGAAATTGTTCTGCTAAAATGCATTTGGGATATTTTTTCTGACCACGTCTCACAGCCTTTTCCGTCCTGTAGCGCACACTGGCCCAGTTTACGCAGGCCTCTGCTGTTTGGCTTGGCATGCGTGTAGCACTGACCCGCCCCTGTGTCTCCCTTTTCCCACATGACAGGTAGAATTAAGTATTCGGAGCAAGTGTATGACGCGTGTATGGACGCCTTTGACTGCCTTCCGCTGGCCGCTCTTATGAACCAGCAGTTTCTCTGTGTACACGGCGGCCTCTCTCCAGAAATCACAAATCTCGACGACATCAGGAAAGTATGTGACCTTTTTTCATCTCTTATAATTTCTTAAAACTAACACCGTCGGCGTTCCGTTTCCGAGTTGTGAGATGACAGGTTTAGAAATGTTGGTCATTTGGCGAAATAGAGACGTAACAACAGGGTTTTGGTTTATTGATAATTGTAGGGAATATTCAAAAAACATTATGACCACTTTTTGGCGTCGCTTTGGGAAACCTGCCGGGAGCAGTGAGCCACACAGTGTAAAAGTGCCTAAGTGAAGGAGTTGAAGGATTTCAGCCAGACCAAGAACTCAGGGACCCCCACTGTAAAATGTAATTAGTGTTTAGAAATCTGGTTTATTTATGTTTGTCTGGATATACACTTTTGATATTTGGCTTAACCGAGCGCATTTTCTCCAGTTTAGCTTTACCCAAATCTAAAAGCTTCTTGACCGGAGAGCAACAGTGTAATGCCTCATTAAAAAAATAAGTGATTGTGCCATTATTGCTTTTCTGGCATGTTTTTTGTTGCTCATTTGTTGCTGCTTTGTTGGGGTTTTTAGTCACTTTTTTGTGGCTTTTTTCGTTGGTTTTTTGTCGTTTATTTGTCTCTTTTTATTTAGTTATTTTTGCATTTTTTCGTTGCTCTTTTGTCACTTGTGTTTTTGTCACTTTTTTATTTTGTTATTGTTGCTTTTTACGGTCCGTTTTTGACACTTTTTTGTCACTTTTTTTGTTGTATTTTCATCTCTATTTTGACGCTTTTTTTCAAGAAGCTTTTAGATTTGGGTAAAGACAAAATGGGGAAAGTGTGCACAGTTCAGGTGGGGATTAAGAGGGTAATTTCACTAAATATATCAAATTCAACATCGTCTTAAAGTCATCTCGCGACCTCCACATCAGTGTCCCACAACCAAAAACTTCTAGTGGTCGGTATCCATCAAAAAATGGAAAATGTACCACCAATGTAATTTTAATGTTGTGTAGAAAGGCCCAACCAGGGACTGGAGTTAGCATTAGCATGAACATTAGCATAAACATTAGCACTAACTACACACTCTTTTTACACACTTGTTTTGTATTACCGCTATGTTCAATTGCAATGTCCCTGTCTTGCTATCAGACAATTTAAGCAGGGCTGTGAGATTATTGAAGATATTATTTTTAGTGGTCGGACTTGATAAAAAAATTTAATCGAGTTAATTATGGCCTTTGTAATTAATTCATCGCAATTAATCGCATTTAAGTATCATTTATTTAGCTGTGGTATTTATTATTTAGAGATATAGTTGTAGATGCTTTTTTGTATTTTCCTACATTTTAAGTGGGGATGTGAGGCCTGTGTGATAATTTCGAACACTTCAAAGACAATAGCAGTTTGATGAAGTTTGACAGTAAAATTGTTTTTTTCCCTAAGCGACATCTTGCAGGAAAAAGGGTCCGTGCCGCTAAAGTAAAGCGTGATTAATTCCGGTTAATATTTTTAATCGCACTAAACCTTTCGGAATCAAATTAGTTGGAATTAATCGCAACCACAACAATGTTATTAAACCAGATTATAAGTGTTTTGACCCTTGGAACTAGTACAAGCACGCTATATGGGGGTCTCCTCTTGTTCGTTTCAATATTTTGGGGGATTGTGAAAAGTTTGGGAAGCCCTGGTTTAAGCTACAGCAACTCAATTTCATAAAAGAAGTCATACTAGAGTTTATAGATCAAAGTGCACATTTAGCAGCAGAACCCATTTGTGCAGCCAGTAATTGGGAGGAGGTCATTATATGATTGGTGTGTGTGTCACTGTGTCATCTATTTAGCCCTCAATTTGTAAATCCAGGCGATCCGATTATACGTTTTAGACATTAGAGCCGTCTTTCATATCTTGTGTGTTTTGGTTCCCGTTCGAAATTAATAAGGACAAACCTCCTCTGTTGATATTCATGAAGTTGTCCTTGCTCTACCTTAGCCCTGATTCATGACTCGGATTGCGGGGAAATTGCACACGCCTGGTCTGGCCTCTGTATCTGATTAAAAACATGGAAGGGTGGGATCCCGCTTTCAGACTAATTCAATAATTCCAATTGGATTTTGTGGTTGCAATCAGAGGCCATGCGTAATAGAATTTGTCCCATTGAAGTGTCCATCACGCTGGTAGCCATCCCTTAAACCCAAAGAGCTTTTGTTTGGAGATACGGCCCAAGTTGGCAGCGCGCGAAACTATCTTACTTTCTCCAAAACAAGTGCAAGAGAAGTTTGCGAAGGTTTAAATATCATTGTGTAGGAATCTTCTGTGTTATTTTAGAGGCCTTTGAAGGGATTCTGTTCATTTCATAGAGCAATTCTAAAGACTCATTAACTCACTGATTCTCTTATTGCAATCCGAACCATGGTGTATTTTAATTGCAACAAACTTTTACTCCTACTCTTTTCTCGTGTTCATTCAGCATTTTGTCTCTGTAAAGCTCCATAGAAATCTCGAGAAAAAAAGCCTCAAGCGTCACAATTCAATAACATTTCCAATAGCACCATTGTTCCATTTTTCTCGGCCTGACTCTGCCGTCCTCATCTCCTCCACAGTTAGACAGATTCAAAGAGCCGCCAGCGTACGGGCCCATGTGCGACCTGCTGTGGTCCGACCCCCTCGAGGACTTCGGGAACGAGAAGAGCCAAGAGCATTTCACACACAACACAGTCCGGGGCTGCTCCTACTTCTACAGGTGAGGGATTATACTACAGTGAAGCCCAGTTAGTATGCTTTTGTCAGCTGTGTTCTGGTCCCCATTTAGTATTGTTGAAGTACATTTGTAAGTAGATTGTCAAGTATCTGTCTCCAATTTAAAAACTTCAGTAAAGAAATGGAGCTATAAGTAGCACATTCGGAAATCTGAAACGACAGCATGTCATTTACAAGTATAGAGTAGCTAATTGGGTTTATTGTTGTCACCAAACCTGAAGCCCGCCCACTCACAGCACACCGCCGCACTTCAGAACAGCGAGCACTCTGACAAATACGTGGGGGAGAAACGATCACCTCAAGAAACAGTGGTTTGCTTCAGGAAGGGCATCCAGCTTAAAAGCCAGTGCCAAATCTATAAGCAATTCATTATAATAGTGTCTTTGCAGCAGTGTTAATGTCATCGACTAAAATGTTTTGTCATAATTTTAGTCAAAGTATTATCTTTGCCGACTAAAACTGAATAAAAAGTTGTTTATGAGACAAAAACTAAAATGTCGTCTGAAATGAGACTAAATAAACATGAAAAGAAGAGGCTAAAATCATCCAAACTTCCAATGACATTTTGTAAGAGCCTCGTATCATTTAAATTCACAGCCAAAGGAACAGGTCTGCGCTTTGTTCATGTGGTAAAAGC
Organism: Neogobius melanostomus; assembly: GCA_007210695.1. NCBI lineage: Eukaryota > Metazoa > Chordata > Actinopteri > Gobiiformes > Gobiidae > Neogobius > Neogobius melanostomus. The sequence goes on from VHKM01000042.1 coordinate 10,391,053, forward strand.
TCCATAAAGCCGAGGACCTTGATTAAATGTGATTATGGGAAATATTATAAATGCAAAGTTGACTAAATGTACATGCAATTTTAGTTAGAGAATTACTGACTAAATCTCGACTCAAATTAAACGGCATTATCGTCAAAAGACTAAGACTACATGTCAAAACCTACACTGCTTTGTAGGAGGAAGATTTGTCTGTATAAGCTGAGTAGAACTCCATAACTTGGCACTCTTTATTTTCTTTTAATAGAAATTCTGACTGCCATAGGATAATGCATTGAAATAGAAGTTTTAAGACTTGTGGCAAAACTACAATGTCACCGTGACATCAATGTTCAGACTTCACTGTATTCGACAACCACTGACTCCAGAATCCATCACTAAAAGTTACTGAAAAATTATATTCACTGGCCTTTTTACTGAAAGGCACAGCTTCTATGCAAGCCTGAGTATGGATATGTGTAAGAATAGAGATCATAATTTGAAATTTTTTGAGCATTAGATTTCAACTCACTGAAGTAAATTGCGAGCATTAGATACGAATTTAAGCCTTTGTACTTCATGACACGTAAAACTCTGCTCAGTGCAGAGTGAGACTGTAATCAATGCCAAAACACGCCATATTTGAAAACTAAAAGACTAGTTACGTGCAGTCGGAGGAAGAATACTACTAATTTGTTGATGCTAATAGAAGCCTTTTGCCGGTGCTCTTTGCTTCTGTCTGATGCGCGGCGGCTGAGTGGGAGAGCGGCTCTAGTCGGAACACTGTGTGCTTAAGCATATGAAGTCCAGGGCCAGTATTTATGTAACCCTCATTCCCTCAAATTGAGCTGCGCGAGTCGGCCAGCGGAGGAAACGCACAGAGCAAGCAGCCTCCTCCGCCTCGCAATGTAATGAACTGGCACATTACCTCCAGGCCTGGGCCATTCTTTTAAATGTCCTCAGAGCGCCGCGCATTTATTATGGACTGCGCTTGTAAGCATTTGGTCCCTAGACTCCGGGCAAGACCCACTGGGAGGAAGGGATTTCTCCAGGCTACCCATGCGCGCCTGTTGTTCTCATGTTCATGGTTATATTGATTTAAACTTGATGGGTTTGTTGATGCTGTGAAACTTGCCATGTCATCTTTTAAGGCTGCTAGAATAAAAATAGGTAACTCTGTGTCAGATTAAAGATCAGTGATTTTAGAAATATATTGCAAATTTCAGCATTGTGATTTTGTTTTGTCCTTCCCTATGATCTTTAATGCCTCAATAAAAAAAGCACATTCATATACAGTACAAATCTCTCCCCCGCCTATAAGTGCCCTGCCTCAGTATTGCTCCAGTTAACCTCCTGCCATTTGGTGTAAATTCCTTCAGAGCCTTTTTTTCTCCACCGCTGTCCACTTCATTTGCCCACGACACTGCGACTAATTGGCATCACACCATTTTATGACAGTTTAAACTGTGACCATTTCACAAGACCCCTCTCTTTACTGTCTTCCTGTTGATTCTCTAGGTCTTGCGGAGTCCAATTATTTTTTTTCTTCTTCTTCTTCGGTGACACCCTACAGGCATGCTCATAACACTTTTTACAAACTCACCTCGAGCGTGAAATTGCCCTGTTTTCGAAGGGTCACGTCGGTCTGGGTCGGCTGCGAAAACAGATCAACAAAGCTTGGCGTTTTTAGCAGAAAAGCTGATACTGGACATTTTTACACTGGAAATAATTGAATGGTTCGAATCCATTTGTTGCAGTTGTAATTCAAGGTGGACAACCGGGCGTAACATTTGACCGGTCACAGGTGATGTGAAATACCACGGATTATCTTTTCAAAATGGTGCCGCTGATGGACATAATGAACCCTTTTTTTGCCAAAGTTAAGATGTTTGAATGCAGCAGGAACAATGAGTTTCCATGTTAACAAGTTATGTACATCAAGTTACTAAAATATATAGAGATTTAATCGAGCATATCCAAATGATTTTCCATGGTTTAGTAGTTTAAAAGTAAACATTTGAGACCTACAAATTTCTTCTTCTGAAACACTGAAGAGGCACCAAGAGCCCCCCCCCCCCCCCACAGCTGCAGCACAGTGGAGGCGTCACAAGAGGTGCTACAGGAAACAAAAAAGGGACTAACAAGGAGGCATCCGGGCAAGACTCGCCGCTAAGCCACACATGCCTTATATGGTTTTGGCTAATGGACGTTCACTGGTGAATTAAACAGATTAACTGCTAAGCTCTTCCCCGAAGATGGTGAAAGACTGTTGTGGCGCGGAGGGAGCTGCGCAGGAGGAAGAGGAAGGAGGGGGTGGAGGAGCTGACCAGTGCAGGACACCACGCTCTGAAACAGGGACAAATCCAGGAGGCGCTGCACCGTTTCAGAGGAGAGGTGCAGCCAGGTTTCCTCCGGGTGCTACGGTTTCCCCGACCTCCAAAAGGCAAAATAAAGCACTTACTTTATTGTATCTATTATTTTTGCTATCGCAGTAAGGTTGCTAAAAATACAGATGCTCAGATACTAATTGATTGTAAACCTAGAATCAAAGTAGATGCTTGAGCAGTTATATTTTATTTTATATGTTCTCTTTTCCACTTCCTCATGGCAGCACCTCCCGTCTGCTCAACCAATTACATGTCAAAAATCTATTTGGAATTTCTTTTTTAAAAGAGTGTGGAATTTCAGCCACACTATTTGGCTCTCTTTTCCGTAAATAAATTCCCAATTCAATCACAATGCATTGATGTAGAAACGCACAAAACAAAGTAGTTTCCTCCGCCTTCTCCCGTGGATTCATTCACATCTGTGGCCTAGAGTTGAGCAGATGGCAAATGCTCCCAAAGTCAAAAAACGACCAAAAAAACAAACCAGACCGAAATGCATTTGGTCGACTGAAAAAATTCTCCATATGGCTCGTGTCTGCATCTGCTGCAGGCAATCAACTGGAAACTACTATTCGCTCTCTCGTTCCCTCTAAAGGGCACTGCGTCTTCAGAGCTCCAACGTTACAAGTTTGAATATTCAAAAATGGTTCACAAAGCTGCGGCTCTCTTAGCAAAATGAAAATTACAAGGCAGAGGTGTCCAGAAGTAATTTAAATGTTCAATTAATTCATATTTTCTGACCTGAACGTAACCGCATTTATAACAGTATTAACAGTATAACTATTCTTAGATATTCTTCAGCATTAAGTGAATTCTTCAACCTATACACTCAAATCTTACGTTTATTCAACTTTAACGAGTCACACTTTTAATTTGATTTGGTACGAAAACAAAATCCAACTTTTGCCGTTTTAAATTCTCCCCACAGTCTTTGAACATTTCTTATGCAGTCCAGCAGTCTCCGGCGTTCATTGTGATTCCAGTCTATTACACAGCTCCACATGAAGCCACTTTAGATTTAATTATGTTTCTCACTCTGGCTATTCCGACTGCGTTTTTAGGGTTCGCTATTTCTGTGTTTGTCAAAGGATCATTTGCTAAAAATGTTTGGCAGATTTCGTTGAAATTTTTCCAGCAAACACCAAAGCAGGATGAAGGTTTATGGAATGGAAAATTGTTTCAACACTGATGTAGTTTAATTGGTGGTTGGTTTGGCTCAGAGGTTCGAAGTAATCTGAGTAGTACTCGAGGTACTTTTCTGATCATTTGAAGTAATGTTACTCAGCTCAAAGAAGTCCTCAACAACATTATTAAGTATACTGTAGGTAAATAACAATCTGTTGCTACTACTACCACTGGTACTAGTGCGATTACTACAACTACCACCAAAGGTAACGTGCGCTCGAGATCCAGGTGTTTAGTCTATGCATATGATACAATTAATTAGCGAAAAATCCACTATTAATTACTTATTAACTTTTTATTAATCGTGAGTACAGTATTATCTTTGACAGCTCTAATATAGACACAAAACAAAGTGCACTTCATTGATTATGGTCTTTTTTCTTTTTCTGATGTGGATGGGGAGTGAGTTCCAGAGGGTGGGGGCGGCGATGGCGAAGGCCCGTTCCCCCAAGGTTCGGTGCCTTGATTTGGTGATGGGTTTGAGAAGGTTTAAGTCGGCAGAGCGGAGGCGACGGGAGGGGCGGTGGCGTTGTAGGAGGTCTGTGAGGTATGAAGGGGCCAGGTTGTTGAGGGCTTTGTAGGTGATGAGCAGAACTTTGTAATGGATGCGCTGTTGTCCCGGGAGCCAGTGAAGCTGTGGGAGGACGGCGGTGATGTGGTCTCTGGAGTAGGGTATGGGTGAGGAGGCGGGCGGCAGAGTTTTGAACATATTGCAGCTTTTGTAAATCAGAGGTAGGGAGACCATACAGGAGGCTATTGCAGTAGTCGAGTCTTGATGTAATAAATGCATGGATGAGAGTTTCGGCAGCAGATGTGGAGAGGGTGGGGCGGAGGCGAGCGATGTTACGGAGGTGGAAAAAGGCAGTTTTAGTGATTTGACGGATGTGGGGTTTAAATGTGAGGGTGGGGTCGAAAATGAAACCAAGATTTCGGTTCTGGGGAGAGGTGGTGACTGTATGACCATCGACGGAGAGAGTGAAATCTTGAGAGGAGGGGAGGAGTGATTTGGGACCGATGACTATAATTTCAGATTTATTGCCGTTGAATTTAAGGAAGTTGGCGTTCATCCAGGATTGTATTGCAGAGAGGCGGTTTGTGATAGTGGATACTGTGGCAGGAGTGATGGATCTGGTGCTGAGGTAGAGTTGTGTGTTGTCTGCGTAACTGTGGAATTGTAGTTCGTGGTTGTGAATGATTAGTTCAAGGAGAAGCATGTACAGGATAAACAGAAGGGGACCAAGCACCGAGCCTTGAGGGACTCCGTGGTTGACAGGTATGGTGTGAGACGAAAATGCAGCCGCTCGACTTTTAAGTGGCACCAGAATACATGATCACATCTGGACGATTCTACAATTCTTGCACTGGCTCCCAGTTTTTTTTCCTATTGAATTTAAAGCAGTACTAAGTAGCTTGTTTACCTTAATAAATCCTTTTCGTATTCCCTCTGGGGGTAATACAAGTGTTAATGGGATGATTGGGGGGTCTTTCATCTCCCCCTGGTGTCTCTGGCCAGAAAACCACAATTACAACTTGACTGGCACCGGGTCGGAGCCACCAGTACACACTAATGGAATCATGAAGAAGATGCTAACAGGCTAACGGGCAAAGCTAACTGTGGGCTAGCCCCCCTTAAACAGTATTTACAGCCAAGTTTGAGTAAAAAAAATTATGTCCATTGTGTAATTGGATGTACAATATTCCTCTCTCCCTTTGTCAGCGTAGTATTTACTCTCATGGGTATTTACTCTCAATGAGTAAAAAACCGCAACATGCGACGACACCTGCAGTGGCGCTTATGGCCTCTAGGGGCATGAGTTACTTAGCACTGCTTTAAGATTCTGTGATTTGTAAATGGTCTAATGGTTACATTTATACATCACCTTTCTACCTGCTTTAGGCACTCAAAGTGCTTTACATCAATGAACCACTCACCCATTCACACTCTCATTCATACACCAGTGTACGCAGACACTGCAGGATTCGAACCCCCAATCTTCCGATCACAAGACGACCCGCTCTGCTCTCTGCACCACCGTTGCACCTTAAACATTTAAGTGGCATTTATAAACATGAATTTGTTTATAATGCGTTCATGGTCTCGCTCCTCGGTTTCTCTTTGACCTGCTGCAGACCTGGACTCCTGCTCGTGCTTTGCAAACAAATCGTAAACTGCGAGGGGACCGCTCTTTCTCTGTGGCCATACCCAAATTGTGGAACGCACTGCCCTTGCACCTTATACGGGCCGAGTCAGTAACGATTTTTAAGTCCCAGCTGAAAACGTACCTTTTTTTCCTTCGGCTCTTAACTTGCATTGATTCATTATCTTCTGTTGTATTTCTGACTGTTTTTATTGTTTCATTTATTATACTGATATTTTTCTACCATTTAGATGTTTGTGTTTTATGATGTGTACTGCACTTTGATCAACGGTCTTATTTTGAAAGTGCATTATAAACAAAGATGGATTGGATTTTTGCTGTACAGCGGTTTGTTCTCTGTCCCTGCTGAAGTTTTATTTCCCTCTGTTCAGTTATAATCCAAGTATCAATCGTTTTGGGGGTTTGATTCTAAAATAAAACCGTACAGCTGCTTTCTTTAAGTGCTTCTACTATTGTCATTTTTACCCAGAAATCCAGAGCTTTTATCACAACAGTTCTTCCAGAGCTTTGAGTGAGGCTTGAGTGTTCTCTAACTCCTGCCACACCTCCCCTTCTCTCTCCCTCTCGCTCTCGATCGATACGCGCCTCGACTTATTTACTTATTTCTATTGATCGCGCTTCATGATCTGACTGCAATTTCTCTTGATGTGCGCCTAAACCTAATGCCTTCTCTTTCTTGTTCCGCAGCTACCCCGCCGTCTGTGACTTTCTACAACACAATAACTTATTATCTGTTATCCGGGCCCATGAAGCGCAGGATGCAGGGTGAGTATGGTGACATTTTGGCATTTTAGTTTTATTTTTTTCCCCCCCTCTTGCATATTACACTGCCCCGTCACGCAAACCGAGTGATTCAGAGCGCAGGTATGACACGAAAAGCCTCCCCGCCGGTTTGAACTTTGAGAAAAAGAGCAAAGAAATCAGATGACATTGACAGTAAGAAAAATGAACTTTTAAACAGTTCTGTTGCACAATAACATCTTTAATTATTCACTGATTCAATGTTTCGCCGTTTTTCCATACTGAGATAATGTTCTTACCTTAGCTTAGATGAGCTGATGCGTACCTGTCTGGTCTTTGTGCGTGCGCTCAGTCACGCAAAAAGACCAAAGGTGTTGTTAGCATTTATCCTCTCCTCTATGGACCCAGACGGGGGTGAAGTTGGAAGCGACCAAGCTCTTCCACGTTTCCCCCTATTTAAATACGGTTACGTGAGTAGTTACACGATCCAAGTATAGTCACACAAAATTAAACATGTCGATTTTCTAAGCGGATTAAAAGGGGCACTATATTGTAAGGCGTAATAACACCTTAGGAGTATTTAGACGTCTGCGCATTCATATCTTCACTTTACTGCGGACATCGGAGTGCCGTGTGACTGTAAATAAGAGGGAAGTGAACTAAGTCATGATTTGTAAATGAACATGTGCTAATGAATAATTGAAAAGGTTTCCCTATTCACCTGCAGTGTTTTGCCTTAAGCACATCTCCCAGCTCTCTGCCTCTCTATATATCCTTACATCTCATTTTACCACTGCATCTTGTGTACACGATGGCACTGGGTTAGTCGGGGGGGAAACAAAGCTCATGAGGCTCGGGGTTTTACAGGTGGGTGGTGGAGCCCGGCTGATCTCCTGTAAGCCTCGGTAGAGTTGGTGGGAGGACACAATACTCAGTTGTTTACCATCATACTCCCACAGGACAGTCACATGGGACCCCTCTCCACGCCCCCGATGGTGCCGCTGTCCCAAGTCTGCTTTCAACAACATTTAATTACACACTTATTGGATTTCTTTCTCATTTTCTTCTGACTAATACAATGATTGTGGTTTGGTTTCTGATTTGATGAGCATGAGTTTGTAGTGCATTTTCTAACAGATCCAGGAGCATAAATATTTGAGAGATAGGACCCTACTAGAATTGGATATTCTGATCAGTCACCTACAGTATATTGCTTGAATAATTGCAGAATAATTTGAGATTTGTTTATTGTGACCACTCAAACTGTGATTTTTTTTGGGGGGGATTACAGTTTGATTGATTGTGTAACAATTTTTATTTTTATCATTTTTGGAAACTTCCTGAAGTTTTTGTCCACAAATAAATCTTGTCAGTGTTGTGCTCATCCATTTTGGTGACACACGGCTCATAACAACAAGGCTGTGACTTATGGGGGCTAGCGCGGGGCATGCCTCACCAATAACACAGGGATTCTCCCCTTAGAGGCCAGTGTTCCCATGTGAGTGCTCAAGTTGTGAAAGTGAGGTTAATTGCTTACGCTAATCATGTCCCAGTAGGTTAGTCGGAGCATGCAAACACCTGGTGGTGTGCTGTAACCAGGGACTCACTGGTCACTGTGGGAAGGCGCTAGAATCAGGAGAATCATAAATTAGCACTATTTCATTGTGTGTGTTTTAAGTATTAAACTTTATATGCAACAGGGAACTGTTCCTGACATTGCAGTGATTTCACAGCATTTTGTGTGTCTCTTTTGTACAGTATAGGACCCTATTCACAAATTCACACTGCCCACTGACAAAAACGAGAATTGTGTTCAAAGTTTTGACAAAAGTGTCTCGTTTTTAAGATACGACTTCAACCATTCGGTGGCAATGGAATTTGGTATCTTTATCAATTGATAAAGACTGTAAGCTGAAAGACATGTATGTTAATCTGGTCACCAATTGTTGAACATTGATTGTGTTGTAAAATAACTGATAAACAATAGCTATGAGCTTATATTTTGCTAATATTTTCTTAAATTTGATTTGCAAATTTGGAATCTCTTTAATCCTTATCAGTTTTAGTTTGCAATTATGAGGACACATGAATGTCAAATTTATCGTAATAGTCAATGATAACATCCACGTATCTTAAGTAATGGGAGACAGAATTTTAACATATTATATTTTGGCTGGTTTCAACATGCATACCTTGTAATAACTTGTTTTCTCTTTTCTCAGATATCGCATGTACAGAAAGAGTCAGACCACTGGCTTCCCTTCACTTATCACCATCTTCTCCGCACCCAACTACCTAGACGTCTACAACAACAAAGGTGAGCTGAATATAGGCCGTCATATCTATCTTTGCCTCTTCTGCCTTGGGAAGTTCACGAGCGTTGAAGAAAGTCGCGCTGTTGCACTTCAGAGAGATAAACATTGATTTTTCTTGCGGATTATAGTAGAGGAGACACGCTCGGTGCATTAGTGGACTTGGCCACAGACATGACACTCTCTGACCACAGGGAGGGGCGAAGGATCGGGAAACCTCAAGTGGTCTACAGCAGGTTCAGGAGGGCTGCCATACTCATGGGGGTAGAGTAGGTACTGTACTTGAGTGTTGTTACTTCTCTAGTAGACATTTTGCAAATTTTGACTTAATTTTGACTTAATTAGATCTCCCGTTTGGAAGAATGCATTCCCTCATCTTTCAGCTTTTCAGGCTAAAGGATCTGGGAACTATTTTGGACGATCCGGTAAAGATTTGAGACGATGTAATGGTGTTTAATGAAAGTGTTCCGGTAACTGCTTTGGCCTGTTCCCCGAATCCATCACATCAATCCAAAAGTGTTCCTGAACCTGCTCACTTACAAATCAAGCACTGCTTTTAAATCCAGACTGAGGCGTAAATTACATGAACATGAATATTGACTGTGCTTGATTAGAGGTCATGCATAAAGCAGTTTAAATATGTTTCTTAATAGAGCAACTCATCCCAAAATGACTCAAGTCTTAGTAGCTGAGTAAATGTATCCCAGTACTACCCACCTCTGGCTATAGCACAGCGCCCACTCCCTCCATAGTCTGTTCTTTCTGCCCATGAGTCAGCAGTGTCCCCGGAGAGCAGCGCGTACATCAGCTTCAGTGGCGGTGGGGCAGTGAAGAGGGGTGGAGGAGGCCGCAGTGGGCAGGCCTCCGGAAATGGGATCGGGACGAAGGAGTGAGGGATGGCTCGGCTCCGTGCCGTTTTCGCAACTGCCACAGTGAAGACTTATACTGTAACTGCTGCTCGCCTTGGAGTAATACACAGGGGAGCGGGGGAGGCAAAGCTCTTCTTTTTCTGTACTATTTCTTATACTGTAGTAGTGAAGGTTATAGTGTGCTTAGGTTTTGGTATTTAATATGAACTTTAGAGATGCTACAATATTGGAAATCTTCTGAGTGAGAAAAAGTAAAGAAACCTACATAGACCAGTGGTTGTTGAACTTTTAACATCAAGTCTCATGATATAATTGATCTTCCAAGTACCACCAGTCCTGGATTAAGGTCATACAGACTAAACCGGGTCTGAAACGGCTTTGGAGTTGATCTAAATTGGAGTAAACTATGTGTAAAGTGGGTGTAAACCAAGCCTAAACCAGAAAAAAACACCTGGATTGAAATGGTCTAGTGCTTATTTTATTCATTTATTTGAAAGCCTTGGAGAAAACCGAATAGAAAAATGTACTTTTGGAATGAGAGCGGGCTGGGGATGGGCTGGCCCCTGTTGAGCCCCCGCAGCCTTAAAGTTGACAGTACATACTTGTGTGGTCGGTTGTAATGGGTGTCATATTGAGCGCTGCTTTTTTGCCACGCCGCTGCCTTATCTTATCTGCGAGAAGTGTGTGTTCCCTCGGCCCCATCAGTCACTGTCTGCTTCAAAACGGGCCGCGTTTTTCTCCAAATCTGTTTTCAAGTGACGAGCCGCGACTTCAGAAATCGCAGGCGCCTACAGCTGAGAGGCACCCCTCCAGCTACGTGTCGCCCCTGTCGCTTTTCATAACAGGGCTTTAGCAACTTCTGATTATGACATTTCTGATTCCCAAATGTTTTTCTGAGGTGATGTGTGAAAATCGTTGTTGGCTGAGAGTGCGTTTATTAATTGCCAATTTTGTATTATTTTTATGAGGAAAGTTTGAGTCGTTCTTTGTATTGGAGTCGGAACGGAATAATTTTCCTTCTCTACTGGAGTAAAGGGCGCAGGTCTTGTGGCGCACCTGGAATGGCATTTACCCCTGAACTAAACGATGGTTATGTCTTGGCCAAATGTGTTGATCATGTTACGTAGATCGTAGTTGGTCATGATCTTTTTTTTTTTTTAGATTATACTTATCAAAGTACAAACAGTGTGTTACTCTCCAGTTCATAATATAAAACATACACAAGTACAGTAGAAGCATGACTTGCGACTGTTCTTATTAATCTGTCATACTTGAGTTTACAGCACAGTAATGATATTGTTGTGGGAAGAGCATGGTAACTTCTACAGTTAACAAGCGCTACATGTTTCCTGCTCATTTACAGTCTTTATAGAGGTTTAGCATTATGGTTAAACTTATTATTATTATGTATAAAGTAGAATGACAGGGGTATGTCCTTTCTCCTTGAGTAATTGCCATTTCATTGCCCTAATTACTACACTTACTCTGTCACAACGCGTTCAGTTAGCATGCTTTTACTGTGCGCTAAAGTAAAGTGCTGTTTTCCCCTGCCTTTAGCTTCTCTTGCACTTGTGACTTTTCCACGTCATTGCTGCGCTTTTCCTCATTGATATTGCCTTGATTCACTAAAAGATGTGTATCCTCGCTAACTAGTCCCATTGATGCCTTTCCAATAACTCCCGTAGGTGGGGTTTGAAGTCTGTGTAATGAATTGCCCTTTTCTGCCCGGGCCCGGCGCTGCACTGAGCATGCCCAGTGATTGATGGCCGATCCACTGGCCACATAAATCTTGAAAAGGGGAGGGGGGGGGGGCAAAATCTATCAATCCACGGTGCAGGGAGTCGGCAAGATTACCCAAAGAAACCGCACGGGCTGAGAAACATCTAGACTTGAAACTCTTCAGTCGGCAAACTTGTAGCTATCAATTATAGCCTTGTCTAGGTGATGCGCTGTCAGTCAAAGCTAGAAATGCGGCAGTGCCTGGGCAGGATAAGGAAGAAATGGAGGGTGCACACAAAAAAAGCGGCGAGGACAATAACTAACCAACACTATAAGATAAGCATGCAGAGTGGAGGAGGAGGAGAGTTGGCAGCTCTTTGGAGATTGCTAGCGGTTTTGTATTGGTGGAATGTTTTCTACTGCATCATTATTGACTCGCACACCAAAGCCAACAACTGCATCCTAATTGTTCTAATGCTGGGGTCAGCATAAAGGCTAAATGGCAATATGCTGTGGATGTTGAAGTGGTACTTAATACTGGGATGCAATTGCTAGTTTCCACATGGCAGGCCTGCTCAAAAAATGGAACTTCACTTTTTTTTAATGAAGGTTCATGCTGAATCAACAGGCAGATATTAAGTTATAAAACTCTCTCTAAATGATATGAGGATATAGAGGAATAGTTTTCTTCTGCATTACTGTGATTGGACTGTTCAGCAAATAAGTCCTAAGGCTGCTTTAACAACAAATAACTGTAGTCTACCAATTAAATTACTGTTTTGATTCATTGGCGATGAATGTTGCGGCTGTAAACTCTAACCCTGTCCTCTATCTTTGCTTTTACTACGAGTTTGAGGGCAATATGTGTCCTTGCTGCCTTTTTATCTTCAACTTACTTTGTGGTTTACTTCAACCGTCAGTGAGCATTGTGTTATTTGATGAGTAAAGGAATTGTATTTCACCCTAAGTTGTCCTCTTGACTGTAAATCGGAAGTAAAGGGGGAAAAGGGAGTGGTCTGATTGGCTTCTGGCTCGGTTACTGGGATAAATTAAAGCAGAGTGGAAGCTGTGGATGCCAGCGCTGGCCCCCGCTCCTCTCCTCCTCTAGTGCAGTGTGGAGCTGAGGAGGAAAAGTGTCCCGGACTGCAGATGCCCACCCATCTGTTCTCATACGGGGCAGCGCTGGGCTTCCCTGTAAACGAGGACCACTCGGACTGAGTTTTCATACAGGAAGGATCAAGACAGAAACAACACGGGGCATGTTTGAAGGTTGTTCATGGTTGCTACGTGGGATTGTAGGCAAGGTGTTGCATAGGTTAATGATCCAAGACAAACCAGCCTCCGCATCAGTCGTGTAATGTTTCTGACAATTATAATGAAAGAAAATGAATACCAAAGGGACGTTTCATATAGTAATGATCAGTGGGCGACCGCAGTGCAGCGCCAGGGGACCCATCTCCAGATGTGGAACCAGGCTAATGGTCAGAAACCGGCCTGGCTGGAGGATTCACCTATTGTACATGTTTTGAGACTCTCTACACTAACTTGATTTAGTATTTTTGTGCATTGAGGCAAGACAGACTCGCCTTTCAAGATGGCTTAAGAAACTTTAAATAAACTACAGTCAGAACTAAACGTGTTATTGGCATGTGTACCCATTTCAAGGGTCAAAACAATTTACAATCTAGTTGAGTAATGTTTGCTTTACGTTAGTTACTGTTTTAAAGGCCCTGTACCAAAAAAGGGAGTGTGTTTACCAACTTAATGAGCATGACTGTGAGAGACGTATAATGTTTACAAAGTTAGCTTGCGCCAAGCTAATTAGTTTAGCATCGGTTTCATAACTTTCTGTGGACGCCACACAGCAGGCTTTTTTATGTTCCCCCCAAATGATTGTGGACACAGTGCAAACAAGGGGGCAAAGTTGGCTTTATTCTTGTACAAATATGGGTCAAGCTAGCCCCTTCAAAATTATGTCTCGAAATAATCTTGCCCCCAGCTCAGTGCCTCGCAGCTCCGTCTCTAGTGAACCCCTGAGCAGCGTAGCTAGCCATGTGCTAGTTTATCATTCGATGGAATCCCTGTAAAGAATATGTATTTGAAATCCATATCTGTCACTTACTGTATAAAAACACTATCTGCCATTAACTTAATTAAGTCATCAACACAGTCATACCATTGCATAAACGTTACAACACCAGCCACCTGCTGATTCGTTCGTCATACAGTATGAGGCTATAAATAAAAAGAAATACTTGAATGAAGCATAAGTGCTAATTGCTAGTCAGTGGGAAAACAATGATTGTTTTTCTTATTATTTATATGATAAAGGTTTTCATTAGGCTGTATTGAAGAAATTGAAATCCCCGAGCTGAAGTGCACTGAGCCAATCCCCTCTCTATTCCCTGCATGTCCTGTATGAAACAGTAGCAGGGCACTAAATGTAGCGGGACGGCACAAGTGTGTGGCGTGGAATACTAACCCCTGAGAAGACCTTGAGGACAGACGTGTGCTCAGCAGTTAGCACAGTGAGGCGCACAGGAGACTGGGAATCTCCCCCCATCGCACCGGGAGAGAGAGGGAGAGAGGGATACAGAGGAAACCAGCCTATAGGCACTCCCTTCTGAATATTTAACGAGATGGGCGTCGGCCTCCCCAGATTTGTGTTACCATGCCAGCAGGATGTGGCCTCAGCTAGTCCTGTGCGGCAAGCGTCGGAGCGCCAGAGACCCCTAGTGGCAGACATGCCGAGTCCAGTTTACTCGCATCTTCACGAAACATGGAATTCAGTACATTTAGTAGTAGCATCATCAGTAGTAAGTGGAATATCATAAGCAGGACAAGTGTAACTAGCAAAAGTTTCAATAGTAATTTTGACTTGTATTATATTTGATGTAAAATTGTTAATAGTTAAATTATTGGTATGATTCTATCACATTTGTTGTTGACTGCAGCTGCTCAGAATGCTCTCTATTATCCCTCTGTAGAATGTGCACATGATGGAGAGGAGTGAATCTGGCCAGTTTAAGTAGAGCGTAGTACTTGTAGTAGTTGTAGTTGTGATATTAGCTGTTGTAGCCAAAGTAGCAGTAGCAGCAATGGCATTAGCAGCATTAATGGTAGTCGAATTTGCTGTAGAATTGTTTTTCATCCTACTGCATTATATTGTTCCTTCAAAAGTAGTAGCAGTACTTGTAGTTCCAGTTGTAACTGTAGTAGTAATGGTTCTAGCATTGGCAGCAGGAGTTGTTGTAGTAGTAGTAGTAACAGTAGTAGGATTAACAGTTGTAATAGTCATACTGTTTTGTGTCCCAGCCCTACCACATCTGTTTTGCTCAGCACGCTGGGCGGTAGTCGGGTGTTCCTTTAAAGGGAATCCTATTTGTTTTTTTTACAGTGGGGAGCTGACCTTCTCCTCCACTCGTCCCGCTCGTCCCGCTCCACGGCTGCGTTCGCTCAAGTGCCTGCAGCATGTTTATGAACTCTGTGATGTTTATGCAACGCCTGCCCACTCTGCCACGGCTTTGTACACGCCAACGCACCCTCACAAACGCCCACCGCGGCTCTGAGGACCGCAGGAGCACACCGGACCTTTGGAGTTGATATTGATATTAGTGCCTCTTTGTAAAAAATGTTTTAAAATATGGAATGGGAACAAAATTGGCTATTAATGCTATTGTTGGGATTATTATGAATAAGGATTGAACCTTCACAAAGTTATAATCAATGTTTTGCTTTTTCTTAAGTCTTTATAGAGAAATGTATGTGTGTAAAAAGAATATAAGAAAGAAACAATCAATTGTTATACACTTGATACATAGGAGGAGATAAAGATAATAATGGCCTTTGTAGACACGTGGACAGTCTTCTGGGAACGACTTTTAAAGTTCTGGAGAGCTACTGGTGAGCTGCATGTTGGAAACACCTGTGCGAGTTTGGCACAAAACTACCGTATCTGTGCATGTATTTATAGAAATTGTAAAAGGTGGTGGAGTGGATGTGCTTGGTGCTGCACATTATGTGTTTCTGTTAGATCTCACTTGTACAGGAATTTTCTAGCGTAAACAAATGTTCTTTAGCTCTTGGTAGTTTAAGTGTCTCATCCAAGAAGCATTGTCAGCAGTAATGGTCTTTGTTTGGCAGCAGGCTGAGTATACCGTTCCAGTAGGAGGGGTTTAACTTGGTACGACCCATCTTCATGTCAACAATTCCAACTTTTCTTTTTTATAATTTAATTTATGGCACAAGCATAATAGCATAAAACACAGGATACACTTACAGAATAGTGAACGTCAACTTTATTTCTATAGCACATTTACAACTTAAGCAGCCCAAAGTGCTTCACAAATAAAATAGATTCGAAATTTATTCTTAACAGCTACAGTGGGGAAAAAATTTATTTGAATTTATTTGCAAATTAGGGTGGAAAATAAGTATTTGGTCAATAACAAAAGTTCATCTCAATACTTTGTTATATACCCTTTGTTGGCAATGACAGAGGTCAAATGTTTTCTGTAAGTCTTCACGAGGTTTTCACACACTGTTGCTGGTATTTTAGCCCATTCCTCCATGCAGATCTCCTCTAGAGCAGTGATGTTTTGGGGCAGGCCCTGGGCAACACAGACTTTCAACTCCCTCCAAAGATTTTCTATGGGGTTGAGATCTGGAGACTGGCTAGGCCTCCCCAGGACCTTGAAATGCTTCTTACGAAGCCACTCCTTCGTTGCCCGGGCGGTGTGTTTGGGATCATTGTCATCAGTGGTTAAAGTGGATTTTGGGAGGTGGTGGAACTCTAATCTCGAAGACTCACAACGCTACATTAGGTCAAAATATAAAAGGCTGTGTGTATTACATGTAACAGAAGGTGTTTTATATTACTTTTAATTTATGTATTTTAAAAATAAGTTTTAAACCATTTCACAGAATAAGATTTCTT
Organism: Neogobius melanostomus; assembly: GCA_007210695.1. Lineage (NCBI taxonomy): Eukaryota > Metazoa > Chordata > Actinopteri > Gobiiformes > Gobiidae > Neogobius > Neogobius melanostomus. The sequence continues at coordinate 10,407,337 of VHKM01000042.1, forward strand.
TATATGTGCTCTTGTTTGAGATACTCCCAGAAAATTAGAGCAACTGCCAGCTGAAAGAAAGAAAGAAAGAAAGAAAGAAAGAAAGAAAGAAAGAAAGAAAGAAAGAAAGAAAGACTGATTTTGATAGCTGCAAATAGACTTTTATTATTTTATCTATTTATTTATTGTTTTAATGTACTGTCTTGCTTGTTTATAGGTGACCAAATACCTATTTTCCACCATAATTTGCAAATTAATTCATTAAAAATCAGACAATGTGATTTTCCTGGATTTTTTTCTCATTTTGTCTCTCGTAGTTGAGGTATATCTATGATGAAAATTACAGGCCTCTCTCATCTTTTTAAGTGGGAGAACTTGCACAATTGTTGGCTGACTAAATACTTTTTCCCCACTCTACTCCCAACTAGTTCAAAAAAAGCTGCACTCAACATGGGCTTCACCATTACCGCCCCTCATCACTCACACCGACTCCTTGCTTCACGCTGAGTCTAGCCCTACACAGCGGGCAGCCTTCTGACCTGATTCGCGTGGCCAGCCGAGGCGCAGAGCTGCTTGGGATGCCAGTTTTGATGACTTGCTATTCCTGACCGAGAGAAGCCTCCACCAGGAAAGTCCCCCCCCCTCCTCCCTGGACGGTGACCCAGCCTTGCTTACGGTGTCCGCTTTCTACCCCCGCATTTGGGCCACCGTGCCCGGGCAAGCCGCATGTTCAGGATAGCCTCCCCGCATCTAAATATATTCCCTTCTGCACTCGCGTAGTCTTAATCATGGTCGAGGTCAAATCTGGCATGTTGTGGTCAGTGTTTTGGACGCTTGTTACCATAGAGCGCGGCCAACATGTGATTACGGAGAAGGGCAGCTTTCTTTGTGGCGCTAAGAAAAGACGAGGGTTGATAGATGAGCTGTGATTTGGTTTTGTAGGGGACTATTTGTTTCTATTACACTGTAAAGTAAATATCGCTAATGGAAACTGCGCAAGATCAAAAGTGACAAGGCTGCACTTTTGAAAGCACGGAGGTCAAATCATTTGTTTTACGAGATGAAACATCGATATTGTGGACAGCACATTGATTATGTGGTTAAATTTGATCATTTGGTTTTGAATCCACGAGGGAGAAACGGTATAATAAACATTGAAGAGATTTTTGTAATACTGTACATGTTAAGCAACTTACAACAGGGAGTCTATGAAACATGCCTTGACAACTAAGCGCCTTTATAACTCACAGTACAAGGGACGAACTGCATCTTTACATATTTATTGTAGGCTATTCCTCCATCACTTTAAGTCATATGTCGCAATATATACCATAAGATTTATTATTGTTAACTGTATCTTCATATACTGCATATCATCCTACCCCGCCCACGGCCTGATAACCCAGCTGTAAGTCGGACTTGGCTCTGTTCTGTGAAAATTGGCTGCTTAAATTACAAATGACTGCATTCCCATTACGGTGTTTATTGCTATCCCAACAGTTGCCCTGTTGCCCCCAGCCTCCCCTCTCTCTGAGTAATTGATGTTTTGTGTGGTAACAAATGAAAAGTGCAGCAGTTCAAATGCTGAGCCATGTGTTCGGGGGGGGGGTGTTATTCACGTGTTCAGTCCGGTAAATGACAGAGTCTGGCGGCGTAATCGATACAGAGGAAATGTCCTAAACAGAGGGGGTGAAGAAAAGTTTCTCTGCAAATTTAAGCAATCGTAGGAAATGAAGGAAATGGAGATTAGGATTGATACTGCAATGAATTCCAAGTTGGGTTGAACGCTTTATCCAAATGTGAGTGATTGCAAGTAACAAATCGCAAAGACTGCAGCTATTTAGGTAGTACTTTACTTTTACTATGGTTTTGAACTTTTTGTGTGCTCCATTTTCGTTATACACATCTGAGGATACCACCATAGATACGAATCTTACTCTTATTCTAAATTAAGATGCACAAAGCAAAGGGAAACAACCAAAGCTTCTGGATCACCTAAAATTCACTTAACATGTTGCATATTAATTTTTCCGTTGCATAAAACCACATACATTGTTTGGAAATGCACTCCCCCTTGAAGCTGTGGTTCGATAAGCCGTTCGATAAAACTGCACTTTAATGAAAATGAACAGTGGATTGCTCTTTGTGGTGTTTCGGCCTTCAGGCAGAAAGCACCGTGGACCCGTTCGGTGGATTGAAGTGTGTTGAAAAGGCTGAGTAGGTGCAAGGTGTAGGCGGCTGGAGGAGGAGAACACCGGCTAAATTATAATGATTAAAACAGGATTTGGTTCACATTAACGGGAAATGTATCTGAGGTGTTGATTTATGCTTGATCTAATGATGAAGTGTGAGAACACTTGCTTGTACATTCAAAACTAGGTACTCAATCAGTCAGTCAATCAAAGTTTAGTTCTACAGCACTTTACAACAACACCAGGAAGTGCTTCACAGGAAGATAACACCATTTAAAAATACAAAATTATTACCGTATTTTCTGGACTATAAGTCGCTCCGGAGTCGCACCAGCCAAAAAATGCCTAATGAAGAAGAACAAAACATAAAAGTCGCTCCGGAGTATAAGTCGCACCAGCCTTGGCAACTATGGAGGCGTAACTGCACCGTTGACAAGCCTCTCCCGGCAGCACGTTGTTCAAGCACCCATTTGCAAACTCGTTCCTCTAGCTGTGGCCATCTAGCTTTTAGCTCATTTTGATATAAATCGCACCTGAGTATGAGTATGAGTATGAGTCACACCCCCAGCCAAACTATGAACAAAAGTGCGACTTATACTATATGGTACATCCTAGACATAATTCAGTGTGTTGTAAGTGTTAAAAGCTAGATGAGTCTTTAATCTGGACTGGGTACCGGGAAATTCTGAGCATTTATTTTTTTCTTCATGTTTTTGCGAAGTAATATTCAAAGTAGCAGTTAAAATCCTGGCTCCCGCTGCTGTCGTTGTGTTCTTGGGAAAGACATCACAACAATGAGGGTGTCATTGTTTGTGTGAGTGTAGTGTGAGAGTGAGTGGTTGGTGTTGGTGGCAGCCTCTCTTCCCTCAGGTCTACCCCAGGGCAGCTCTGGCTATACCTTTTCATTTCTACTCCTTGTCATATTGTCATCATCAATACCATAGTCCATTTGTAAAACATGTCTCCGCGTCTCTTTCCACAGCGGCAGTGCTGAAGTACGAGAATAACGTCATGAACATTCGGCAGTTCAATTGCTCGCCTCACCCGTACTGGCTCCCCAACTTTATGGACGTCTTCACCTGGTCCCTGCCGTTTGTCGGAGAAAAGGGTACGTCTATTCGCCAACGCTTTTACTGTGAAATACTAACACTCACCTGTCAATAATGGAAATGCGCCTGCCGTCGAGAAATGTGGCCCCAGCAAAGCACTTAAACATTTATAATCATACACTGTGATGGGATGAATTATTCAAATGCCCAAATATGCGAATAAATGAAGTGCTAAAATTGATTAAATGGGGTGGAATGCCTTTCATTTCCTTTTGCAGGATTAATTATAGATTGAGAAAGTAGTGATTTTCTTACTTAACTTTCTAATGGTGTCGTGCATTATGTAGTATCTTAGAGTTGGTCACACCTGCGGAGTAAATCAACACTATTCAACAGTTCAACGCACAGTATCGAGCAGAAACATCGATAGCAATATACTTTATTTGTTGCCTTGTTGACTTGAACAATGAATCAAGGCTTTTGCCCTTAAAAGTGCATGGGTTTTTTTAAATTATGGAATCACAGAAATCTTCGAGGTCATGACGTCACAATTCCCTTGTTCATTTTATGGATTGCAGTACAAACATAAACCTGTTTAATGTGTTTATCACTTAATAAGTACACCTTATCTTATCCTCTGGGAAAGTGGTAAACAGGTTGAATATTGATTTCACTGATAACAAATGCAATGTGGATTTATTCACAATCATGAAAATTAAAAGTTGCCTATATTTTTGTGGAGCCATTTGAAGTCAGTGTGCAAGCTACAAACATTAACATTAGAATATTTTCAATTAATGCCATGTAGCCATATTTTCAGGAAGTGGTTCAACATAATTATAAATCATCATGAATTCATATTTTGACCTAAGTTCAAATCAAAAGTCTCTTGCTCAGTTCTGTATTTTGTACTATATTTTCTTTTGCTTTTCAAAGAGTAACTTCTTCCCCTGTTCGTGTTGTGTTTCCTGTAGTGACCGAAATGCTAGTGAACGTACTGAGCATCTGTTCCAACGATGAACTCACGACTGACGAGGAGCTGGATGGTAAGAATCTCCCAACAAGCCCCTCTGCTGTGCCTGTCTTATCCAGCAGAGGGCGGCCTTTACCAAAGACAAGACCTCTCATATTCTCTCCCGATAAGAAGTACATCTTTTGTGTGTATTTTTTTTCCAGATTTATCCTTGTTTTTTAAATATTTCCCAAGCAGTTAAGACAGACATTTGGTTACGCAGTATTCCCAGTAATTTGTTTGGCGAAGGGCCGATCTAACGCCGAGGTGACCAACTTCCTAAGACAGCCTCACCCTTCGCTGCTAAACAGGAAATGACCTCATCCTCTTCTGTAAACAGCACGGAGGGGCAAAGTGGCAGACTCTCGGGAACAGCTTAAACAAACACTAAAAGATGACAATCCCCGGAAAAACAACATTGGCTGCGGTCACATTAGTTCATTTTCACACCAGTTTGAGACATCTCCACGCTCCTCTCCCCCCCCAACAGCAGCCACTTCTCTGTTTGAGTTTGCAGCCGTACCTACAGTGGTGGATAAGGAACTTTAGTAAAAGTACACAACAGTAATGTTATTGTAGCGTTAATGAAATACTAAATTTACATGACTACAAGTATTATACTGCTAGTACTTGGCTGCAGTGTTTACAACATTTGTGACCCGCCATGGTTTCCAGGGACACAAGTCGGCAGACTCACTTTCTCGCAAATGGAGAAACAAGCTAATTTTTTTTAAATTGGTGATTTTTTTGCAGAATCGTTCAGTTGAAGCCACGAAGAAGCCTCTACATGTTTAAGCTAGCAGTTATGGTATATTGAAAAGCGTAAACCTTTAGGTTCAAACCGGCTTGATTTGGGAGATTTCAGAGCGTGCAGTAGGGGCGTGACTTTGTCTGTGTCTTTTTACATACTGGGTAAACACCGCGGAGGAGGAGGCACCGCTGCTTTGGTTTGCGTTGTTGACACAGGCTTTAGCAAACAAATGCCACACAAAAAAGGCAGTTTTATACATACAACTATTGTTGATGAGTTTTTCAGGTTTAAATCGGCCTGTGTTGTCGGAGAAATAGCGCACGCCATGTCATTGTGTGTGTGTGTGTGTGTGGCTCATGGTTATGCAATGTTTCCCTGTGTGCTGTAAGCTAACGTGGTGTGTTCAGTTGATTGGATTTGTTTGCGTTTTGTTTTTGGTCGTAATCAAGATCGCTACAAACTTAAATGTAGTCAGCGCATCCCTAGCTTTCAGCCACTTCTTATTTGAAAGAGATCCGCTTCATAATTTCGGTTTTATGGATGGATAAAGTTACGCTGGGTGTGTAGAGTGAAACGTAAACAATGCGATCATGCGCGGCGATACATCGCAATGTCAGCCTTTTCCTCTCATGCGTATGAGAATGTATGTGCATTACTAAAGTAGTACAGGAGTCTTTTCTAAAGTTATAACTTCAGTTATGTTTGGAGTCTGTAACTCTCTCAGCGTGAGGCTCCAGCAGCTCACGGAGGCGGAGCTGACACAGGGAGGGACTGGGGAGAAGCTATGGGAGAAGCACGCAGGATTTTGACTGTAAAGTAAATAAAAGAGTAGGCTACACTATGTCCATTATCTACATCACTATGGCCCAACATACACATACGGGGGTATGGCTTATCCAAATGAGATGTAAATGAGCCCTATTGTTATTCTCAACAGCAGAGAGCGGTGAGATCTGCCCAAAACTTGAGGCAAACAGAGGCATTTTTCTGTCCTTTGGACTTTTTAGAATTGTTAACTTCAAATCGCGGCTATGTCTCCAAATATTATCAGATGTCCATGTGTTACACATTGTTGGAAATCTTGGAGACTACACTTTAACAATCTGTGAAAATCGACTTGTGTCCCTGATTCTAGTGACTGGTCACATTTATCCTACAGTTTAACAAATAAAATATTGAGAAGTTCTAGAGTTCGAACGATATTTGAGGATTTTACAATATTGGCTATCGGCCAATCAAGCGCCAGAAAAAGCCGATATCACCGGGATCGAAAGTGATAGAGTCCTCCCACAACTCCCTAATCCTCAGGGGCCTTTAACAATATATGGTTAAATACAAGTTTAATTAGACTTTAGTGAATATGGACATGCAGCATGACGTATTGAAGCACAGAACATGGTGAATTCAATCGCTAAGTTAGTTTTCACCTCTGCAACTGTATTTTTGATCGCCGCTCAAAATGCTGCTAGCAACAGTATGTTAGTGCTAACGGCAGGATGCTAATGCTAACGGCAACTAATCAAAGGTGGGACATAAACTATGATTGAATCACCTAAAGTAATAAAGTAAAATCGTGGCCAAGTATTTACGTTTTTACAGGATTATACATCAGACATTTTGAAAAATCGGCCAAAGATATCGGCCGAGCATGTTGGCATGGGCCAATAAAAATCCTCAGAAATCGCCATCCGCCTTAGAAAAACCCATATCGATCGACCTCTAATAAGTTCTAGCTCTCCACCACTGTATTTTTTTTGTCCGTTTTGCATTTCTTTCATTCATCTTTAAGCTCTCTCCTCTTCAGCTGTATTTTCACATTGACTGTCTATTTCACACGCTTCCTCATTGTACCTGCTCACGTGGTCATACTTTCTTGGTTTTGCTTCATCTAACTTCTCTTTTTCTGTGTTTTCCAGACTTTTAAGTTCAAGCCATTTATATATATATATATTTTATTTTCCCCTTCACTCGTTTGGTGCTTCTTTTCTTTTCTTTTTTGCCTCTTTGCCATCACTGACCTCTCTGTCCTCTCTTCTTCTCTTCTTCTGGGGGTGTTTTCATGAGAAGGACAGCTAATATATGCCCCTAAAAAAGGTACAGACTGTAGTTGTGTAGCAGCATGTTCGAGGGTAGTGATAGACGATGCCTGCTCCCTGCCTCTCTCTCTCTCTTAACTTAACGCAATTGTTTTAAAAAGCTAACATTCGCACACTGGCTCTCTTGTGATCTGCAATTACTACAACATCGAAAGCACTCTTGTGGAGGAGTGAACATCGTAGGTGGTAAGAGCATGAGTAACGAGTGCCCGGAAATATCAAAAATCAAGTTATTCTCATGTATTTGAGTTATAGTAGGTTGTTGTTAAGAATAATCCTGTCCAGTAAGATAGAGTAAAACAGTCTGGCACTGGTCCATAGAGATTGGATTTCCCCCAAACATATCTGGCCGAAACAATCAGCGCAAAGCAGAGGAACAACTGGCTGCTTTAAAAGTTTTTATTTTGTGTTTCCCATGTTACTAGATTTGGAATTGGATTAAATTGGAGCATTACCGGACTGTCTTACTCCACATTGAATACATATAAAGTAAGTCAGGCTAGTCCAAAGTATTGTAGGTTTAACCTCTTACCCCCCGCCTTAACCGAGAAAACAAGGATTAAAACTCAATAAAAAAGCGACAAAAAACAGCAAAAAGTGATGAAGTGGTAAAATTTTTTACAAAGACACAATGAAAAAGCAATAAAAATGTGGCAAAAATTAGATGAAACGCGGCATCGACGCAAGGTAAAGGATCCGTTAACATACGTTTTTCTCGTAGGTCTTACTCTGGCCTATAGGCTGTAAGCTCCAGTCGAGAAGCTTTTAGATTTGGGTAAAGCCGAACTGGAGAGAATGCACTTGGTTAAGGCGGGGGTAAAGAGGTTAACGCTTAATGAAAAGAATGAATTATTACAAAATGAGACCGTTCGGTAAGAATAGCCAGTTCGAATAGTACTTGTGTGAGTTTCCCTATAATAAAACATTAACAATTATTACACACAGTAATAATTGCGTGAAATGCTTTATTTGTCTATTGCCGTGTTTACAAAATGTCTGAGTAAAAGGACGCACAGCTAGGATTGAGCCGAGGCCGCCTTTCTCACCTCTGTCACCTCTGTCTTTCCATCACCTCAACCTCATTCCCATTCCTCATTCTTCGCTCACTTTCCCACATCTCATCTCTGGGGTCTTTATTCTGACAAAAGAATAAAATACGCTTTCCACTCTGAAGGGGAAACCCAGAGGAAGGGCTGTGAGCTCGACGTATGGGACACCACGACACGAGATACTTCCCCCAAAAGTTAGCATGTCGGTGTCATAACAGATAGCATGAGCGCAAGGAATGCTGGGATTTATTGCAGTGAAGTGTGAACCAATATTTCAAAACCACAATAACCAAAATATGTTGCATTGGGGGACTGGGGGGGGATGGGAGTTAGCCTTTGCCTGATTAGGTCAAGAAATCCTCTTTTTGGACGCGACACTTCCTCGTTCAGGGCGTTATTTATGACTCCCGGTTTTGTTTGTGACCCCGCCAGGTGCCACCGCTTCGGCCCGAAAGGAGGTCATCCGCAACAAGATCCGCGCCATTGGGAAGATGGCCAGGGTATTCTCTGTGCTCAGGTATGCGCACACACAGGACGTCCTGAACTGCACGGGGATGTGGGAGTCAAAGGGGGGGGGGTTCCAGCGATTGCCTAGAAACCCTTTTAATGAAAGGAGTGAGCACTGTGAGTTTGAGCTGGTTTCCTTGTAAAATAATTACAAAACACCTTTATGTAGCTGCAGATTGGTGGGATAATAACAGTAGCCACTCATGTGACGCCTATATCAGATTGGGAATAATGCAAAGGGTCTTTTGTTTTGTTATGTTTACCGAATGTGTGCTGAGACATTTATTTTAGTCACTACTTACTTTGTATAAATTTGCAAAATGCTGTTTGGTTGGTTCTTCTTCTTTAGTGAGTTACTAATAGGGCTGGGTACCGTTAAACGATACCAGTTTGGTATCGAAAAAGAAGGTTTAGTTATTACTGGTATCGAAAAAATGTAAGTAGCAAAAAGAAGATAGCGAAAAGAAACATAAAATCTTTATATTCAAGTTTTGATGCTGCTGGTCATCGAAATTTAAAAGGGAAAAAAAAGGGAAAGACAAGTGGGGGGAAAAATGAAAAACGTGGAAAATTTTTGGAACACATTTGGGAAAGATTTGGGAAAAAACGGGGGAAATTTGGGGTAAAATTAGGATTTAAAAAAAAAACATTTTGGGGGGTGTTGGAGAAATCTAACAAACGATGATCGAGAGATTGATGAAGAATAGGCAGCAGTCAGGATGTCTTATGCAGGAGAAGTTTATTTTGCCATTGTTGCGGGACCCGGAGACATGAACTCAAGACATTGCAGTCCTAACATTCAAGCCTGTCTATACTTCCACATCAAGAGAGTTAAGTAATCTTGGCGACACGTAGGCACTAAGCATCTACCACTGGCAGTGTGCCACGTGAATCTATGCACTGACAGTGTGCCACGTGTATTTAGGCCACAAGTCATGTAGAAGGCCGAATGTACTGATTTAGCAGTACGATGTGATAAGGGCAATGTGTGAGGGCCGAATTAACTCTATAATTCCCCATCAGGGGAAAAAAAAAAAAAAAAATTAGGGAAAATTTAGGGGGGGAAATATGGAACATTTAGGAAAATAACGAGGAAAAAGATGTTAAAATGGGGGGGGGAAATAAGACAAACTTAGTGTTTTTTCTGCCCTTTTGTAGTTAAAGGAAGTGTAAAGAAACAAATGATACAAATGCAAATTAAATGGAAGGGAAAGGAACATTATTATTCTGTTTTCTGGTTCTATATGACAAATAATTTAGTGTAGTGTAGGTATCGGTATTGAAAACCAAGTATTGTTAAAGTACCGGCATTGAATGACAATTTAACGATACCCGGCCCAAGTTACTAATACATTGTCTTGGTTGCAGAGAGGAGAGTGAGAGCGTGCTCACTCTGAAGGGCCTGACCCCGACGGGCATGTTACCGAGCGGAGTGCTGTCTGGAGGGAAGGAGAAGCTAGAAAATGGTAAGCGGTGTCGCCATAGCAACATGGACCCTCCTCGGCTCTGGTCCTTGCCACAAAGACGCACACTTTCCCCTTAAATACCTCAGTCCCCATGATAGCACTGTTCGGTGTGCAGTCATGCCATCACTTTGACTTCGATATTTATTTTTGATCCATATAATCACTACCGATATTCTCCCAAAATAAACAACATTCTCCTGTACGCTCATCCTTTGTAACATGCTCCACTCCTATCTGTTTTATCTCAAATGCTGTGTGTTTTTCTTTCTCCTCTTTCCCAGAAACTGCAGGTATAATCCAGTTGTGCAAGTATTTTCGATGTTGTGTTTTTTTAAGTTTAGCTTACTCTCCCATGTTGAATTTCACACTTGCAAACCGATATTTGACAAGACGCCGCAGGGAAGAATTGGAAGCTCAAGAGCCATTTTATATTTGAATTTGTCTTGTTCTGTTTCTCAAAGCAAATATCAAGATGTGTGATTCTCAACTGTAAATCATTCAGAAAGTCGTGCTTCATTATTTCGTTGGTTCAAACTCGAGCTTAGCCCCATCATAAGTCCAAATAGCGTTTCAAACTGTTTTAAAGGGGACATATCATGCAACACTCTTTTTTTTTGTGGTAGCTTTTAACTATGTTATTGCACATTCAAAACCATATCCGGAGTTCTATTTCATTTTCTGCTGAACATTTTTTATAAATCTCAGCCTATAGATTATCACTAAACCCGTTCTGAGTGTGTTCATTACACTGCCATCAATGTGTTAACTGCTGGCTAATCGTAAAAGCCTCTATTCAGCGTTGTTCAAAATTTAACCAGCACTTGACCTTATTTCAAATGATAAAACCTATAATATCAAGAGTGAAGAAAGTTTGAAACCCCACGTATGCATGATGTGTTCACTTTAAAGAGTGTGGATAACTTAAACTGCTTTGCATCACTGTATGCAATCAGAAAGTTTTAAAAAATGCTACATATTCTTTCGTTATAGAGCTGAGATTGTACCATTTTATAAAACACCAGTAGATCCAAATAGTTTGCTGTATGTACTAAGCAATATCGTCACCGTCCCATGCAAATCTTTACAAACCTGACGCTAAAAAGCTATCAGTTCATGTACTTTCTTCTTCATGCATTCTTCACGTCTGGATCCCACACACGCTCCACATGCTCCTCCAACCATCAGACTGGTGTATCCTCCTCCTCTGCCACCGCTTTTATTTGTCTGCCACCCAAACTGTTATCAGCTGAACTTCCTGTCTCCGTCTCTGTGTTTCTCTGTCCGCCATTTTGAGTTCTTCTTCACACAGCTGGAGTCAGAACACATTTCTACATTTCTATCATAGGTCACGTCACCTCCTCTCCCCTCGTATGTGTGTGTCCCCCTGTCCTCTCAGTCCACACGCCTCGTCATCACACTGTGGGAGGTTGACTTGTCGTTGACTTGTTGTTGTTGTTGTGGCCATTGGCTGTGTCTTTTGCTGCTCATTGGGACAAATTGAACTCCTGCTCACCTTCTCTCATCCGTTTTGCAACCCCCCTCTTCTTCTCCTTCAGCTACTATTGAAGCTATTGAGGCTGAAAAAGGTAAATGGGTCTGGCCACCCTCTTCTGTTGCTTCCCATAGCAATAGACAGGGGGCGCTCCGCTGGGTTCTTTCCATTCATCTCGCTGGTGCTTGAGTAGAGTGTGTTGGGTGTTTGGGCTAACTCGAAACATGGCTTAGTTTGATCTCAAGTCAGAGTTTACAGTAAGTAAGTTCAGGAGAAAAATGTGCTCACATCGGTTTTAAAGGGGAAGCATTTCATAGCACAGATTTTACAGTCTCCACAGTCAAGGCTGCGTTTGAGTGAGAGCACGCACAAGGCACTGCTGCAAATCAACATTTATATTTAAGGTGAAATATAATTGTTGTAATAAAAGCCTGAGTAAAGTAGGATATTTTACTGGTTTATTGTTTATTACTTTGGGGGTTCCTTACTAATAAAGCCCTTTAATCCCAGTTTTTAACCAAGGATGTTCCTCTTTAACATCATGTGCCTCCTGCTCTGCCCTCTCTCAACACAGCTCTCTTGCTATGAAATCATAACTCAGTATTTCCCCTTTGAAATGACTGAAGCAGTTGTGAATTGTTGTTGCTGTATCATACGTTCCAGTTTATTGTAGACTTTTAATTGGTAGCGAAAACAAAACCACTACTGTTTGCTAAAAAAAAAAAAAAAGATTTGATGTCCATTGTCGGCAGCGCAAGAACAACCTCAACTGCGAGCTAAATAGTGGTGTGGCAGCTGCTATTTACGTGAAGTGTCCCGTACTTCCTCTCCAGCCCCATAGAGGACACTGCTTCTCCATGTGGACCTGTCTGCTGTGTCGTGTTCCTGTGAGCTAATCACCTGTGTCTGACCGTGCTATGCAGCAACACACAATCCCCCCTCCAAACAAACAGACCCCTATCAGCCACTGTCCTGTAACTTCAATGAGACTGGCTCAGATTACCCATAAGCCCCTCTTGCTGCATGCTCCAGCAGACAGCACAGTGTTAGCACAGTGCAGTGTGTGTCCGTGGGTTCAGTCCTCTGTGGAAGTGAATGTGGTGGGCTTCTCTAGTGTCCCCTCTGTCTATTGTCTCTGAGTATCTTCATCTCGTCTTCCCTTTGGCTTTACTCTGTGACGTACAGGGCCCAAAGACCTGCGGGGTCTGCAGGTGTTCAGCCACAAGCGTCTCACGTAATTATTAATAATTATTCATATTATTATTCATGATAATAATAAAATGAATAGAACCGCAAGCATGAACTCTTTTGCCATTGTATTTTCAGAATGGTCTTTTCCATATGGCACAGTGAAAACCTGCAGACCTTAAGGCCTGGGCCCAGTAGACATTAGAGGTGTTTAGATGGTTCATAGAACATAGTGTTTATGTGTTAAGTAGTGGTATTTTACATTGTTTTATGTTTTATAGTGTTACGTTAATAGTAATTACATATGTTTAATGTTGCTTTGTTTAAACAACTGAGTTCGGATTCAATTTGTAATTCTGTTTGTCAAACAGTCCGACTGAACAATATTAAATGTTAGGAGTAAGAAAATAGCTTTACTCTGTAGAAACAGTCTAATCACAGTTGTGAACATAGTACATTCCTCTAGTTTTGAGTAAACATGTTATAATAGATCAGTCCAAGGGTGTGAGTTTGCCGTATGTATTTAGGGCCATTAAACCTACATTTTCTCTCTAGACCGCAGCCTACAGGTATGTTTTAATGTGTCTCCACAGATGCAGGTTTTGTTGATTATCCACCACGTTAAGATCAATAATGGGCTCATTGAGACCAGAATACAGCTCTCAGTTTCCGTTATAGTCCCAGTCAAAGATGAGCTGGGATTGCTGAATGTAAATCTCCTCCTTCTGTCAACAGCCATCAAGGGCTTCTCTCCGCAACATAAGATCTCCAGCTTCGAGGAGGCCAAAGGTTTGGACCGGATCAACGAGCGGATGCCCCCGCGCCGGGACGCCCTGCCGACCGACGCCAGCCTCAACTCCCTCAACAAGGCCCTGTCCTCGGAGACCAACGGCACCGAGCCCAAAGGCAGCACCAGCGGCAGCAGCATCCAGTGAGCCGCGCCGCCTGGTCTGTGGATATGCCTTCAATCTTAGTTTAGCCCGTCTGTAAGTTCCCGCCGGTTCATTTTGTTCGGGATCGACCCCACTCCACAGTATATGTCAGAACGAAACCAAGAGAGTACCATGTTATCGCTCATTCTTACGTTTCTTCAAAGACCCATTTACAACAAAAGGAAAAGTTGTTCTTATTATTGTACGTTTACAAAAATACAGCACTAAAAAGGACAGACATGAGATCTTGTTTTTAACATAAGGGTGTACAAACTAAATAAGGACTATTTATTGATAACTTTTTTTGCTACTCTTATAAAATAGCTCTGAAATGAATTAGGCAGTCTTAAAAAGAATGTTGCAATGTTGTCGAAATGCCAAATGATGGAACGTTTTATGATTTTGTACATATTATTGCTTACCTCAGGTTCTTTTGGTGTGTGCTTTGACCTGATTTTTTTTCTGTATAATGGCTAAATAGCTTGTTAATGAATACCTATTTTCTTGAGTTTCATAACTGGAATTTACATTTACCTATCTATCATTTGCAAATATGTTTATTTTTGTGTCTTTTCAAAAGGGAGGGGTGGGTAGATTTATTGTGGCTTGCTGGAACTGAGTGTTAATTTCTCTCTTTTTAAGTATTGCGAACAAAGTAAAAATAGAGAACCTATATTGTGTAAAAAGAATAATAATACAGTGTCTGCCTATGCATGTTTTCTAAAAATCAACCAACGGAGATAGAGGACCTGAAACCGTTTGGCTGTGGAGGCCTGTCTGCGCTTTAGTGAACATATATTGGAAAATGTATCCTGCGTACTTTACCACCATGACGCTATGCCTTCTTTTTTGTAACTGAAGCATTTAATTATCTAAAGACGGTTGGGGAAGCTGTATTTTTAACAGGCGCTTGTCAGTGCACAGTCCAAATACGCATGTTTGACAATTCTTGTGAGGTTGTGTGATTACATGTGGATCTCAAAAATGCATGATTAGCTGTTAGCTGTGTCCATATACCAGGTTTTAAAAATACAACTGAATCTTTTTTTTTTTTTTTCGTTCTGTTTTGTAAAATTGTGCCACAAAAAAAACAAAAAAAAAACAGTCATTTATTATTTAGAAATCTGCTTTGTATATCAGTTACAGGTTTGATACTGCTCAGTACTTTAAGAAAAACAACAAAAATACTTAGATCTTTTTTAAGAACAGCTTAAGTGCCCAAGTAATTCACTACACAACATGAAGCCTTGCTTTTTGTAATTTAACTTCAGAAACTGTTGGCAGATGAGGCATGCACTTGCAACTATGAAAAGTATTTTATATAACTGTTCAATAAAAATGTGCATGAACTTGAGATGCACCTCTCCTGTTATGTGTTACGTGTGCCACTCGGGCTGTCCCACAGTCGACTTCATGAATATGCAACATGTCCAATAAAATCTGCTACCAAATAACATGAGAAATACTTCAGGTACTTTCTTGGGACATAACGGTAATGAAATTTACTACTATACAGACATTGTTCAGGAGTTCAGTTTTTTGTTTTTTTTACTGTAGTGTTTATACCTACAGTAGCGTGTAAATTGGCACATGCCCCCTTGTTATTAATTTTGACTTACCTTTTTTTTTTTACCTGTCTGCAAAGTGGCAAGGTAGGAAATGAGTCTTTGAGAAAAGAGAAGCAACACACTAGAAGTAGTCTCCGAGGTGCAGATATTGAGGAAAATGTTCATAAATCAAAAAACAGCATCGTACAGTCATAAGCCGATGTCCAAATTTTAATGATAGTAATTACGTTTCGGCATTAGCCTTCATCAGATCTTTTTTTCTTCTTTGAACCAAAGTGTATGTGGAGTGGACCAGCCCAAGTGGCTTAGATCTTCTCCAAAGTGTGGGTGGTACCCAACAATCAGGAGGCCACACCCAGTGCAGAAAGGCCAAATATATACAGAAATATAGCCTACATATAGCCTACAGTATTACAAGAAGCATTTGAGATCAAAGTCAATATTTAGTCCATGAGGAGTCAAAGTCTGGAATAGTGTTCCCTCCTTGAAAGGAGGAGATCAAAGTTTCCACCTCTAGGGGGCAGTTTTACCTGTTCAATCCCAAAATGAGCTGCCACAGGATAGTCCAGGTTTTTGCACCTTATCGTACTTCTGTGCTCTGCAATACTTCTAGGGCTCTACTTGTTTACCCACATAGGCTTTTCCACAAGGACAAGTAATCAGATAAATTACAGATTTGGTATTGCAAGATATGATCCCTCTGATGGGCATATTTTTACCTGTATAGGGATGTTTAAAGCTGCTACAGCGGTATGTGTAGTTGCATTGACTACAGCCCCCACAACGGCGGTTACCATCAGGTACAGGAGCTAAGATGGCTTGATTTGATGTGGTTTTAGAGGAAGGAAGGTATGAGTGCACCAACATCAGAGATAAATTGGTGCACTCACACCTTCCTTCCTCACCTTCCTTTCTTATTAAGATATATTGTGATTGAACAATATTTCTTTGTGTCTTTGGCAAGTTCATAACTAAACGCGTTTCCTCATCATTGACTTGAGGCACCTGTTTGATTAAAGTGTCAGACTGAAGCCAAGTTTTATGCCAAAATATGTGAACCAAAATAAGAGACTTGCAGTTTATTGCTTTGGAACACAGATATAAATGCTGGGAGATTTTAGCAAAACTGTCACTGCAATTTTTTTTTTTACTGTAACTACTGCTTTGAATTTGCACGTGGCTGAAGCGCTCTTGCCTCGCAGCACTGCAGTCTTTCCAAAATGCGGCATCCCAATCCAACGCAGAGAACGCATTTCCCTGCAGAGTAATAACATGTTCACTAGATGGCATGGTATTTAGGGATAACAATGCATTTTGCTAATCTGCTTCCATGTTATCACCAAGAAAATACCGACACTATTTCCTGATAAATGCCATGAATACAGTGCTGCCAAGTGCTATTAGTCTCTAAAGTCTGTGAACAAGAATAATAGGATTTTAAACTGTTTTTTTTCCCCTACTAAAGCGGGCTAACGGTTTGGAGGAAATGGCAAAATATATATACTGTAGAATCAACATGCACGCTATTACAATGACTGCAGCTTGGTTTAAAGTTAAGGAATAAAAATGACTACTGACTAATGCTGTCACTGTTAGGGGCTCTTCTATGTCTTCGGGCCATTTCAATCACACACAACACCAAATGAGAGGAAGTAAACTCCGGCATCCTGTTTTTGGAGCCAGCCAATAAACAATGGCAGTCGCAGGAAAAATCTTAGGCAGCTTTTGGCGGAGATAATGCGCAATTCAATTTTATTGTGAGGTTGGGACTGCAGTTACAGTACATCGTTGATTCCTCATCGTTTGCATGGGTGGACTACTATCCTTTTAATGTGTGCGGAAACTGTCACATTCGTTGGTAGTTCTTCCCCAATCTCTTTATCCAGCAACGTTTTACTCAACAGTCGGCCTCCTTTTGTTTTCAGATCTGTGCATGTGACGGACACAAATTAGAAAAGTGTTGTGTGAACTCTTGATGAACATAGTATTTCCTGTTTTCATTCGTAAGAAGCTATTTCCTCATGACGTTTTATTTAGATTACATTTGACATCATTTGGGAGAGGCTGCAGTCGAGTGTGCCCTACTGTACGTCACTGGAAGAATTTGCAGTGATTAGTTGATTTTTCCTCTGTAAAGAAAAAAAACCTGATATTGATAACATTTCAATGTAAAGGCACACTGCATAACATTTTGGATACTATTCTACCGCTTCTACAGAATGAATTTGGATGAGGAGTTTAGTTAAATATCATATTGGCTGCCTTTAGTCAATATCTCCATGGAGACGAGCTGGAGACGTCCCCGCTCCCTGTAAAGTTACAGTCACTACTAATGAGAGGTGAACCACTCACAGCAAACACACATCAGGTATCAAAAATATGTGTAATAAAACAAATACTCGCATTTCATTTATATTTATTGGGTATTTATTTTAGCGTTGTAATTTAATAGGCTCAAATTTTCATTGACATGTTACAATGTTTTAGATGTACCACAAGGTTCTGTGCTCTGACCACTGCTTTTTCCTATCAAAATATTTACTTCTGACTTATTGTGCTCCCATGCTAGTACTCAACTACTTTAATCACATCCTCAGTTTAGGTCCAGGCCAAAAGATACCACAGAAATGTCCTGTTGTTGCAAGAAATGTACACAACAAGAAAAAGAAATCAGGTGTGGGGCCTTTATCCTCCCAAATACACAACCCCAGTGGTAAAGCATTCCTTATCTTCCACAATAGTAATAAATGTGAACAATCAATAAGACTGCCTACAGTATACTTAAGATTCCTGAGATTTCCACCGCCTTGCACTGGTTTCCACTGAAGCCTCCCTCTTTACGTCATGAAGGGGAAGCCAGTGTATTTCCTCCCTTCTTTATCTGAAGGAAATGCCCAAATAAGCCACGGCCGCAGCAGCAGTGCCCACACCACACCTTCCCCACTGGTCACTCGGGTTGGCTTTGAGTCGGCGGGAGAAGATTTCAGGAATAGAACTTCAAGATGTCCATAAAGACGGTCCGGGCGACTGTGCTGCTTCTACTAGCAACTGCCCATGTGTTCATTCCAGGTAAGTCCACGCTCAGATGGTTTCAGATGGAGGACAGGGTTCTACTGTATGTTGAAAGTGCTTGTTAGCAATTGGGTCCATAAGCGGCCATATCAACCTTGCGGCCTTGAACAGTTCTATGGTTTATATAATAATGCAAAAAAATGTAACCTAAAGCAGGTTTTTGTGTCATGAGCTTGGCCTAGTATTACATAGATGTTACCCTTAAACCAGGAATAAAATATTACTATTTGACAATAAAAAGGCAGTTTTAATGGTAGGAATCTGCTCAGTCCTCCATGTCAATGTAAAATTATAAGTGAAAATAACCTAATAGTTACAATGGAAATATGCTGCTTAGTAATCCTAAGAATGAAAAATTATACAATTTATTTAGTACATGAAAGTGTTGCCAACATAAAAGTGTTAAAGGCAACAATGTACTGTATGTTTGGTTTTAGTCTTTGCACAGATAAAGATCAGAGGCTGATACCAAACATCACAACACTTTGAGCACAACCTCAGGGCCATGCAATCTTCAGCGTATTTCCGTTCATCCAGAATGAGATAAGACGTCTTATATCATCATACTGTCATACTGTCTGTAAAAACAAAAAGTATAATATTGGAGCCAACTGCACACAACTAAATGATTGCAGTTTGTTTTCCATAAAAAAATGTAGCTTCAAAATTGCTGTCTTAAACTCCATGACCCTCGCTCATGAGTTAATTTTGCTTTGAATGTTACATTTTCTTTACATTGATGTGTGTACATTTGGCACAAGCTTTAAAACCAGACGCCCTTCCTGACACACTTCTCTCTCATATTGGCCTAGCTTCGACCTGGAACATTTGAGTCGCATAGTATTGGATGTTATTTGTCCAAAGGGGTGAGGGTGTGTACCTTCAGCTGCATCTCTAAAATAGCACCATTGAAACTGGTGCATGAACATAAAACAATGCAGGTTTGCCAGAATAGTCGACTTCTATTTTCAATCCATATTCTCTAAATGTCAGTGTCTTTTAGCTTCATGGAGCAAAACAAGGGCGGGCCTCTATTTTGTTTGTTTTCCTGTTCATTCAAATCACTTTTTTTCTGGACAACGGATACTGGTTTGAAGAGTATAAGAACCACTCAGCGTTTGAGAATCCATTAAAGTGAATAACAGTGTTTATATCCATTGTTGCTTGTAGTAATTGCCTGATTAAGTGACTAATGATGCATGTTTTAGCCAAAGTGCAGTAATCTTTCATATGTTTTACTACACAGTGGCTAACACAAGACAGGCCTAAGTGTGGTGTGAAAAGCAGTGTTACAGCAGTCAAGGCTCTGGCCAGTACAACAATAGTTTTGTAGGACAGGATACAGCTTCACTCAGAGGTCTCAGAGGAAATCCAGCTCAAAAACTAACTTTATCTCCTCACCCTGTGTCTGACTCTTGGACCTATCACACGCACTATGTCTCGGGGCGCTTTCAACAGGCGCCAAACAGGAACGCTACAAATAGGATCCGTCACCAAAGGAGACTGAAAAGATTAGAGGCGAGGTATGCTTTAACTGAGTTGATCTCATTACACACCGTTCACAATTTCATTAAATATTTGATCTTCCAAGTACAACTAGGCCTAAAAAAGATCAAATCAGGACAAAACTGTGTCTTAAAACGATCAGAAATGGGTCTAATTTGGACTTAATTTTATCTAAACGGTGTCTGAAATCTGTAGGAATCTTGTGGAACCATTTAATTTTCATGAAGGCTGAAAAATAAAACAAAAGGGTCAACCTGCTTTGGCCGCTGTTTGTACAATATCCTGTGCAAATTAAATCAGGATTGAATCCGGATTTATCAGAACTATTCTTGCATACTGTAATTAACTGACTGTCTTTTTTTTTTTATTGCAGTCTCAACGTTACCAGAGGCATCAGCAACACCAGCAACACCACCTCCAAAATCAGAATCACCACCTCCAAAATGTAAGTATATTAATGTAGGTTCATTAACATGCGTTTACTGTGACCAAAAAGAATAAGTACATTCTCGAGCAGGGCCACAAGGGGTCAGTAAAGTAATGAAACTGATGATTGTATGAGATTGTATAATATTTGACCTTCCAAGTTGAGAGCAGGCCTTGATCAAAGAGACAGAAACTGGACCTATACCCAATTTTTACCATTTTATATACGCTCATTGTTTGTACAGTTTGAGTCCTGTCTAAACTCATTCCCAACATTTCTAGCGCATTTTTCAAGGTCTCTTTTTCAGGATCACTGTCACAATAATGCTGAAAACAATTTGCCTGCCTGTTAAAAGAAAGTGTTTAGATTAAATATACAGTGTCTTTTCACAAATGTATTCTTTCACAATTCACTTTAACCTCTTACCACCCGCCTTAACTGAACCCATTTTCTCCAGTTTGACTTTATTCAAATCTGAAAAACTTTGAAAAAAAAAAGTGTCAAAAGAGCAACAAAAAAGTGATGTAAAAGTGATGAAAACGCCGGTCTTAGCTTTCAAATAGGCTGTAACCTTTTAGATGTAGTTAAAGCTGAACTGCACTTGGTTAAAGGGACTATACAGAGTTATAAAATGTTAATATTATCTATTTTCCTCCCCCTACATGTTCCGGCAATGTCCTAATGTGTAGAATGAGCCCAGACCTGTTCACCACAACTGCCTCTAAAATCCTGCACTGTCTCTCAAAAAGTTGTTAATCCGGGTCCGAAGTGCCGTCATGCATAAGCTTAAAGAGGGGGTATTATGCTTTTTTCAATCACATAGCACCAGTCTATAGCATACTACAATGATGACGTAACCTTCTGTTGGTCTGTATATGCAGTAAATTAAAATAACTGCCTTGAATAAAATTGCTCTCTCAAAATGGCTGTACTGAACGTCTTGAAATAGGCCTCTGTCTCTTTAAGAAGCTTTCCGACACGCCCCCTTCAGCACACTGCTGTGGCATCTAAACAACACTACTGTGCGGGGAGGGGGCTCTGCTGAGCTGAGGAGCAGTGGTTGGTGGCTTGGCTGGTGACGAAAGGTCCAGAGGCGTCTCCAGGAGGTGGGGGCGTTCCTAGGAGGACTGAGGCATAGCTACACCTAAAATGGCTGCCGTCTAAGTTTTTACTGATTACTCAAAAATATGTGAATGAGCCAAGGCAACACTCCAGGCATGTGTTTAATGAGGGAATGACATAATAACATGATATAAAGCTTGAAAAAGTCGATTTTACATAATACCCCCCCTTTAATATAGAAACTGCAGTTAAGCGTAAGACCTGAGGTGGCAGTAGTGAGTATAAAAATGACAAACTTGCATCTAGTCCCTTTAAGGTGGGTGTTAAGTTGTTAATGAGGGGAAAAAACTATTCCATTCCACGACCTGGAAAAATATCTTGTTCAAATTAATACTACTAGCAGTGCGCTGACCACATTTTGAGAACCTCTCCTGAACTACTTTTCTTTTCCCTAAGCAGCACCCCATGTACAAATCACCAACACCACAGCTACTCCCAGTGTTGTTCAACAAACAACTGAAGCCTTGGATCCAGGTAAGACAATGCACATAATGAATACATTGACTAATACTTCACATGTGTATGTTTTTCTTGTAGTGAACACGACTCCCAGTGTGACAACCCCAGCTGCGGAAACGGAAGCTAACACAACAGTCACAATAACACCGAGCATAGTGGGTAAGGAGAAGGTGTTTGTATCCCTGGGCATTCATTGTACAATAGTTTACCATGCGGCTCCTCTGTTTGTACAGTTAATCAGACGACAAAACCAACTGTGATGGGTGGCCAGCAATATATGGACCCACCTAGGGCGGGAGCACAGCCAAGCACAGGCAAGACAGAGTTTTGGATTACTACTATGGAGCAGTGTGTTGCTAGAATCATATCAAAAGTAGAAATGTGTCCATTCCACACCACGCAACCCTCGCTGTTTTTGAGCATCGACGGAAGTTTCGGTCTGTGGAAACTTCCATTCACTGCTCATGATAAAGGAATAAGAACATTTTCAGGATACAAAGAAGGGTATGACAACATTCCCACTGTCTGCTCAGGAAGTTGATTTCAAACAATGTACAGTTTCAAGCTCTAAATGCAAGTAAATGTACGCCGTAGATATGTATGATGATGAATCCTTTTATTATCGATAGAAACAGCAGATTATTAACTTTACTATTCATTTTGCAGGCACTCCTACTTCAGTTAAGCAACCTGCAGGTACGTTACACATTCTTCTTCACAAAACAACTGTCTTTAGTTACGTAATCAGTATTGGCTAATACATCTTTTTCACAACAAGACGACCAGCTTTTACTAAAGAAAATGATCTTAACTTTTTGGTATGTACTTTTTAGAGTCACCGGCCATTTCGACAGTAAAAACTAAAGGAGAAACAGCAAATCCGCAAAGTCCCGGTAAGAAAGTATGATGCAAGAAGGTCCCTTTATTAGAAGTAGAAAAGCGGCTGAAATCATTTCTGTGTCGATAGGTCCTCACTCCGGTAAAGATGAGAAAGTCGCACCTAAATCAGGTAATCTCGCCGTCTGAATCTATTCTGATATGAGTTTAATGTACAGTTTGTTATGATTATGCCGCAGATAAGAACAAGACGACCAGCTTTTACTAAAGAAAATGATCTTAACTTTTTGGTATGTACTTTTTAGAGACACCGGCCATTTCGACTGTAAACACTAAAGGAGAAACAGCAAAGCCGCAAAGTCCCGGTAAGAAAGTATGACGCAAGAAGGTCCCTTTATTAGAAGTAGAAAAGAGACTGAAATCATTTCTGTGTCGATAGATCCTCATTCCGGCAAAGATGAGAAAGTCACACCTAAATCAGGTAATCTCGCCGTCTGAATCTATTCTGATATGAGTTTAATGTACAGTTTGTTATGATTATGCCGCAGATAAGAACAAGACGACCAGCTTTTACTAAAGAAAATTATCGTAACTTTTCGGTATGTACTTTCTAGGGGCACCGGCCATTTCGACTGTAAACACTAAAGGAGAAACAGCAAATCCGCAAAGTCCCGGTAAGAAAGTATGATGCAAGAAGGTCCCTTTATTAGAAGTAGAAAAGCAGCTGAAATCATTTCTGTGTCGATAGGTCCTCACTCCGGCAAAGATGAGAAAGTCGCACCTAAATCAGGTAATCTCGCCGTCTGAATCTATTCTGATATGAGTTTAATGTACAGTTTGTTATGATTATGCCGCAGATAAGAGGCTGTGGTGGATCGTGTTGCCCGTGCTCGTGGTCGCCTCCGCGCTCCTCCTACTCCTCCGCTTCAAATGCAAGAAGGTCGGCGATCACACAGGTAACAAACACCTGCAGCCACAGACTTTAAACTTGTTATACTTCCAAGGCTACACGCAACAACAGCAAAGCATCTAAAAACAATGACCATCATTTTGTTCAATATAAAGCAACTTGAAAATGAACGCTTTTGTGCTCTTCAACAGACACCCTTGACACCGGCACTGAGAAGTACGTTTCCCCCCCCCCCTACCTCCGGATTGAACATGATTTGATTATTTAGCGCATGCCTAAACATTGTGATAATCCTTTTTTTTTTTTCTGCCTCAGTGCCTCGTTCCAGAGCCGCCCCGAGAGCACCAAAGATGGCGTCATGCTGCTGGGAGTGAAGTCCTCAGGGGCAGAAGAAAACGGTGAGCAGTCTCCCCATCTTTGCGCAACAACGAGTCCCTCCCATACAACGACATGCAACTTTATACACACATTTTAGTCACCGCCACCACGAAAAAAAACATAACTGGCTTCTTTTTTTTTGCAACTGTGTTCCTTCCCGAGCGGCTCCTGTTCTGGCAATTCTCGCTCAAGTGAACGCGGGTTCCCAATTATTCCAGGGAAGTGAGCCGGCTTTTAATATCTCATTGTGCTGCGCGGGGCTGATGGGATTTTGCCATGTAGCCAAAGGTGTTTCCTGCGATTGAACCCCAGCACGCCCTCGCACCACCAGCAGCAGCAGCAGCAGCCCAGTATGACAGATAGCGACTTCCTTACATAAACACTGATTATTGGCCATTGTACGGCCCGTAGAAATGTCAAGGTGGCCCGGACACTGCTGTGCGTTGAGAGCTATACGGCTGCTGTTGTTGAGGTATGTCACAGTGAACACACTGTAGACACACCCGTTCACCTCGTAGACATAAATGCGAGTGGATGGCCTTCCTTCCTCCATATACGGCCCAGGCTGCGAAGGAAGCGCCGTCACGCCAAAGGAATTTCAGTGAGAATGAGTTTATGTTGTCACAAAGTGTGGAAATAATATTTGGATGATTTTTTTTCATGATTGACATTTACTTCTGTTTCCTCACTGGTGACTGTGGCTAGTTTTTTGTAAATGTTACAAGCAACAATTGAATCTTGCTTCTTGGAAAAAAAAAGGGTCGGAATAGCAGCGAAAATCAGACGAAAACGAGGATGAAAATGCAACAAAAGAGCGACGAAAACGTGATGAAAAAGTGACGAAAATGTAACAAAACAGCCCCAAAAGAGCAACAGAAAAGTGACAATCAAGAGCGGAAAAAAGCGACAAAATAGTGACAAAAGAGCGTCGAGAATGTGACAACAAAAAAGCACCCAGAAAAGTGACAAAAACGCAATAAAAACATGGCTGAAAAGTGACAAGGAAGCCACAAAAGAGCAACAGAAAATCTGTGAAAAAGTGACAAAAAATAAACAAAAAGGTGAGGACAACGCGGCTATTATACTCTGAGATCTTGCTACTTCCCAGTTGTCATTACCATCCTTAATATAATTTAATTTGGGTTTAATTATCATTATTATTATATTTGTTTAATTGAGTTATATGTGAAGTGTGATGTAAGCCCTGCATAGTGAGGTGCATTAAAAAGCCAGGGTGTAGAGCGGGTCCATTGAAGAGGGCAGTAACTCCCCCTCAACAAACCCCCGCCCAGCTGCCCTAACAGCTGATTTTGTAGATGATGTTCCTATGCTGAGTGGCGCATTAAAAGACAAGGTTTTGAGCCCGTTGGGAGGGTCCCTCTCAACAGATTCATAACTTGCCTACCCTAATTCTCAATTTGTAAATTTGAGCAATAGAATGACAACCGTTCCAAGCAGCAACACTCTTCCTTAATTAGGTAGGTCTTTGCTTTCAAATAAGGCGTTACTCTGGTTGTAAACTTTTAGATTTGGGCAAAGCCAAACCGGAGAAAATGTACTTGGTTATGTCGTTAAGAGGTTAAGACCTATTATGTCATTTAGTTTATAAGCATGGAATAAACCAGCTTAGAATAGATGTAACACATTTACATTTTAGTATAAATGATTAAACCCGACTGGTTTAGTGAGAGTTAAGAGTTACAAAGTCAAAATAGAGATTTGCAGTGCTGTGCTATAGTTGGGCAGTGTCCATGTCCATCCCAGGTTAGTGGATTCGGACAGATGAATCCACTAAACAGCCCAAACAGTCCTAAATACTCATCTGTTCACTGATATAAGACGTCTAAACTGACGACCTTAAAATACATGGGAAAAAAATGAAAACGTTTTGGGAAAAGTCAAATCCATTGCGCATGTCATTTTGCACGTACTCACCAGCGCCCTCTATTGTCCTTTATCTTCCAGCTGCTGCCAGATAAAGCCCCTGCTCTGCGCTTGTGGAGAACCCATTGTGACTGCCCACTCACTCAAGGTCTGACATAACATGACATTTAGGAGTCTGCTTGTTTTATTGTTGTTTTTATTGCTGTTTAGTTTAGTTTATTAGTTTATTTGAGCAGTTAAAAATTCTGCTCAAAAGGAGTGGGCTGAAGCAAAAGCTTATAAGCGCCCACCCCCGACATCATTGAAATAAAAACAATTGATCACATCACACTAGTACAGGGAGCATGTTACAAAGTACAAGACACAAGAGCAGGAACACAGCATGCACACACACACAACGTACCCCTCCGTGACCCAACTTTGCCTGTTATATTTACAATATCAATCCTACATTAAGCAACATCATACTGCCCCACCGGCAAAAGAGAACCTACAACCCACCAGAGCGGTCGTTTCAACACGGACCACACCCACAAAGCACCTCTAGAAATGTCCGTATAAATATAAGTTAACAGAATTTAACGGAACGGAAAGGAAACACAACTACAACTGTCTCATTTCATGTACGCGATGACTAATACAAAGCAAGTGAGAAAGGCGATCCTTAAGTTATTTATACACATATATGCACACATCCTTTTTTTTCTTTTTTGTTTTCTCTTTCTTTACAGATGGTTACAGAAGGTTACAGATAGTTACCACTGCCAAACACAGATAACAATTTCAAAAGGCACTAGTTCTGTGTTAAAAAGGCACATTAATATACATATTATATTATCCGTGATCTTGCAACTTCCCAGCTGTCATTTTCTTCATTCAGTTTTTGTTTTTGTTTGTTTGTTTGTTTGTTTTGTTGTTGTTGTTGTTGTGTGTGTTCAATGGATTATGTAATATGTAAGCCCTATATACTGTAGTGCATTAAGAAGCCAGGGTGTAGAGCGGGTCCATTGAAGAGGGCAGTAACTCCCCATCAACAAACCCCCACCCAGCTGCCCTAACTGGCTGTATTTGTAGATGATGTTCCTATGCTTAGTGGTGCGTTAAAAGACGAGGTTTATGAGCCCGTTGGGAGGGTCCCTCTCAGCAGATCCATAACTCGCTTATCCTAATTCTCAATGTGTAATTTAGAGCAATAGAATGACAACCGTTCAGAGCAACAACACTGCCTGTTCTTTTTTTCTTCTTTTCTGTATGTGATTTTTTTTTTTTTTTTAGAATATATTAAAAACACTGAGATGGTTAAGATGACAAGACATAAAGGGTGTGCTGAAAATATTTCTCACGACCTTAAATGTTCACAACAGGACCAAAGCCTTTGTACAGCGTCACCTCAAATGT
Organism: Neogobius melanostomus; assembly: GCA_007210695.1. Taxonomy (NCBI): domain Eukaryota; kingdom Metazoa; phylum Chordata; class Actinopteri; order Gobiiformes; family Gobiidae; genus Neogobius; species Neogobius melanostomus. The sequence goes on from VHKM01000042.1 coordinate 10,434,611, forward strand.
ATTGGATGTAATAAATCACTGTCGGTTTTTAAAATGTGTGTCTAGTTGTACTTATTGTGATGTAAATATTAGATATTGTATTATAACAACTGTTTTACCCTGGAAAACTATATAGGTCTTGTGTCTGCTTGGATGGAATTACAAAAAAAAAGTTACTGACCTACATTGTCACTGTCAGCTGTTGTGTTAAGAGTTGGTCCAATTCGACAACAGCTAGCAGTCACCACTAGAGGGAGCGCGCGTTCAGCTCGGAACCACCGGTCCACGCGCAGGCAGGTGCGTGTTTATTACAGTCCAGTTTGATGGGTGACTTTTCAGCGCGGTGAGAAATGAGCTGACTGCGTAAAAAATGGCTCCGTGCTTTGACCTACTATTCAGTATCCACAACACAGCTGTCAAACAGTGTCACTGAACTATTTTCTTTATGAAGTTAATATGCGTGCTGTTTTGCAGAATGGTAGTGTGGAGGTAAGCGCTCTTTGCAGTAAGATGAGACTGGCAAACACGCGACCAAAGTCCGAGGCCAGGAGGGGGCTGGCCGGTCGCCCATCACTTGCACTAGACTTTTAACTACAGTAATGCCCTCCCAGCTGTGGCGCAGAAGTTACAGCACTTTAAAACACTTGTATTAATACAAATTGACTATAGTACCATACTGTATAGTGTGCGTTTGTTGAGTAGGCTGACTTGACCAAAGAGTTAATGTTTTTCACGCTGAAATCAGTTATTTTTACCTCTTATCCCCCACCTTAACCGAACGCATTTTCTTAAGTTCAGCTTTGCCCAAATCTAAAAGCTTCTCGACTGGAGCTTACAACCTATCGGCCTCATTTGAAAGCTAAGACCTGCAAAACTGGTCGTAACTTTTTTGTCACGTTGTTGCCACGTTTTTGTCCCATATTTGAAGAGTTTTTGTAGGTTTTTTTTGTTTGTTGTTTTGTTTTTTCCACCACCCTACCCAGTGATCTGGAGAGAGAGAGAGAGAAAGGGGGAGAATGAGAGGAGAGGAAAGAGAAAGGTTTTTTATTTTTTATTTTATTTTATCTTTGTTGCTTTTTCATCACTCTTTAGTCATTTTTTAATTGTCTTATTGTTGCTTTTCCAGCATGTTTTTGTTGCTGTTTTGCCACCTTTTTCAAGAAGCTTTTATATTTGGGTAAAGCCAAACTGAGAAAATGGTGGGGGTTAGGGGGTTAAGGGGTTAAATGGCGTTTGTCTTATCAAGTCCTCAGTAGGAAAGGAACTATAAAAAACGGTTTAATTATTATTTAAAAATAAATATGCATGATACTCTTATTGCAATTGATGTGAACATATATCAAGATTGTAGCAAATTAGATCTAAATAGAGTCTACATTAGTTGCAGCATTACGTTGCATAAATTGTGTAAAGTCTAAAATTGTAAATGAACCTGCGCCCGGAGAGGCCCAAGTACCACCAGACATACTTTGAAGTTACCACTGTTTGAGAAACACTGCCAAATAAGTACAGAATATTGAGCATTGGTTACATTTCCCATTTATGAATCCCCTTCTGTCATTCGGTTTGCTGAATGCTTTTTCGGTTTCAGAGAAGCTTTTATGGAACTTTTTAATGCTGGATAATAATAATAATAATTTCTGTCTCAAAATGTCTTCTTGTATATTGCACGTGTAGGAGCCATTCCCCTGCATGTGCACCGTCTCCTGTCACTCTTGCCTCTCCCGTCTGGCCTGTGGTGCAAAGGCACGACTCAGCAGAAGTGTAGCAGCAGATGTATGGGACCCTGAACCCAGTGCCGTCCAACATACCGGACGTCCCATCGCGCACAACAGCGGATCATCTAAAAAAGCCTCGGATTAGTAACACAAGCCACTACACGTTTCAACTCCTACTCCTCCATTCAGGAGACTTGGCACAAGAAGGGAGTTCACAAGCAGAATGAACCTGGCGTGATTTACAACCAGTTAAGGTCAAATGGTCAGTATCATGTGGTGAAAGTAGTTGTGGTTGTAGTACTTGCAATCCAATGAGCGAAACTTGTGGTTGTTATAGTAGAAGTAGTAGTAGAAGTAGCAAGTTATATAGCTCACAATCAAACCAAGTATAATTAAAACATCAACTTTAAAAACCTACTTTAGCATGTATGTGAAGCATCTCTAGCCCTGCCAACAGAAATTAACAAGTCTGAAATCTGTCAAAGATGTGACAGCTGTGGTTTTCACCCCGGGTCTCTGCCAGTGCTCAAACTTACCACTCAGTGCTACACATAGAACAAATAAAAATCTTCTTTTTTTTGTATTTACCCCATTCTTCAACCATCCCCTCAGGGCAACTTGTCAGGAGCTGTGACCTACAGCCATGCAGCGCCTGGGGGCCCATCTCCAGGATCCTGGTGAAGAGGCTGCCTTTAGCTGTAGATGCACTCACTTTGCTGTCAGCCAATAGCACAAAAGACTAGGAACTACAGAAGATTGTTTGATGCAGAAGCAAAAAATATAGCATTGTAAAGGGGGGGTATTATGTAAAATCGACTTTTTCAAGCTTTATATCATGTTATTATGTCATTCCCTCATTAAACACATGCCTGGAGTGTTGCCTTGGCTCATTGACATATTTTTGAGTAATCAGTAAAAACTTAGACGGCAGCCATTTTAGGTGTAGCTAGTTGTTGTAGTTGTTTAGATGCCACAGCAGTGTGCTGAAGGGGGCGTGTCGGAAAGCTTCTTAAAGAGACAGAGGCCTATTTCAAGACGTTCAGTACAGCCATTTTGAGAGAGCAATTTTATTCAAGGCAGTTATTTTAATTTACTGCATATACAGACCAACAGAAGGTTACGTCATCATTGTAGTATGCTATAGACTGGTGCTATGTGATTGAAAAAAGCATAATACCCCCTCTTTAACAGAAGCAGTTGTAATAGTCCTGGCATACCGATTTCCTTACATAAAATTATTTGTTGTGTGAAATAGATAACTTCCAGAACATTTTATCTGACCTATATCTTGAATACTTTAGACCAGCCATTCCCAAAGTCCGGGACATCGCGGAAGCCTTATCATTCTCATAAAGTCAATAGGCCTCATAAGCAGCGACACATATGGGTCAGGACCTGATTGAACCTTTAGCATATGCTTCTGCTATATTTACCACTGACACTGCACATAACGGGGTCTAACATGCTATTAGCACACAGCTAATGTGTAAACCAGGAATTACCCATGTAAAGACAGTTTATTAAATGCCCCACCAGAGAGGAGAACACGCTGGATCACTGTTACACCACCATAAGCAACGCATACCACACTGTCCGATGCACTCGGACTTTCAGATCACGTGATGGTCCACTTAATCCTCTCATACAGACAAAGACTGAAACTCGCTAAACCGGTAGTGAGAACAACAAAGAGGTACACCCCTGAAGCTGTGGAGGAGCTGCGCTGATGTATGGAGACAACAGACTGGGAGGCATTTGGGGCTGCTTTCATCAACCTGGATGAATACACGGATATTGTAACTTCATATATCCAGTTCAATGAGGAGCGCATAGTACCAACACATCCCAGGGTTTGTTATGGGAATGATAAGCCCTGGTTCACACCCAAACTCTGGCAGCTGCGGAAGGAAAAAGAGGTGGCGCACAGAAATGGAGACAAAGACCGATACAGACAGGCAAAATACCACTTTAGAAGGGAAGTGGGAAATGCCAAATCTGTATATTCAGCCCGTCTCCAACAGCAATTCACCTCAAACGACCCGAGAGCAGTATCACGAACTATAAGCCCAAGGCCCCTCGGGGTCTGAACAACCTGTCCCTCGCTTGGGGTCTGAACACACTACTGCCGCCATAAGCGCCCATCAGCTCCTCACACTCCAGAGACTCCAGCCACCTCTGCAAAACTCTGAAACTGAAACTGCGGAAGGCCCCTGGGCCGGATGGTGTCTCCCCCTCCACCCTGAGACACTGCGTGGATCAGCTGGCTCCCGTCTTCACAGACATCTTCAACACCTCCCTGGAGTCAGGCCACGTGCCGTCCTGCTTAAAAAACATCCACCATCGTTCCTGTCGCCAAAAAACCACGGGTCACAGGACTTAATGACTACAGGCCGGTGGCACTGACGTCTGTGGTCATGAAGTCTTTGAGCGCTTGGTCCTGCCACACCTCAAGGACATCGCCGCTCCTTTCCTGGACCCGCTGCAGTTCGCCTACAGAGCCAACAGGTCTGTGGACGACGCAGTCAATCTGACCCTCCACTTCATCCTGGAGCATCTGGACTCCCCAGGAACCTACGCCAGGATCCTGTTTGTGGACTTCAGCCCTGCCTTCAACACCATCCTCCCTGGACTGCTACAAGACAAGCTCTATCTGCTCAGTGTGCCCGACTCCCTCTGCAGGTGGATCACTGACTTCCTGATGGACCGGAGACAGCACGTGCGGCTGGGGAAGATCGTCTCGGACACTCGGACTATAAACACTGGAATTCCTCAGGGCTGTGTACTTTCCCCTGGCTCTTCTCCCTGTACACAAACTGCTGCACCTCCAGTCACCAGTCTGTTAAACTGATCACGTTTGCGGACGACACCACCCTCATCGGGCTCATCTCGAACGGTGATGAGTCCGCCTACAGGAGAGAGGAGGACCGGCTGGCGTCCTGGTGCAGCCACAACAACCTGGAGCTGAACGCCCAGAAGACAGTGGAGATGATCGCGGATTTCAGGAAAGACACAGCCCCACCGTCCCCCCTCGCCCTGACAGACTCTCCCACCCCCATCTCCATCGTGGACTCCTTCCGTTTCCTGGGCACCACCATCACCCAGGACCTCAAATGGGAGTCGACCATCAGCTCCCTCATTAAGAAGGCCCAGCAGAGGATGTTCTTCCTGCGACAGCTGAGGAAACTTAAGCTGCCGACCAAGATGCTGGTGCAGTTCTACACGGCCATCATCGAGTCCATTCTCACCTCGTCCATCACCGTGTGGTACCCCGGCGCAACAGACCAGGACAAGCATCGGCTGCAGCGCATTGTGCGTGCTGCTGAGAAGGTGATTGGCTGTGAGCTCCCATCTCTCCAGGACCTGTTCACCTCCAGGAACCGGAGGCGTTTGGGTCGGATCACAGCTGACCCTTCTCACCCTGGACACGGACTATTCACTCCTCTCCCCTCAGGCAGGAGGCTACGGTCTATCCAGACCCATAAATCCCGCCATCAGACTCGTGAACAAAAAGCAAGTCTCTTAGTTACAAACTCACGGACGTAATCTGCACTTGCACTGTGTGGTGTGTCCACACTTAGACCCGCTGCTATCACGCCTACACATCTGTAAATACAATCCCGCTGTTGTTCAATGTCAAATTGTTGTTGTCTTACCATATGTCACTTTTATTTGATCTTATTTACTTAATATTTTGTATGCATGCCCCTATAGCCGTATAAAGTTTTTTAGCTTATTTTTATCTTAACTCTGTGTTATATGTTTTATGTCACACGTTTGCACCGAGAAAAATTCCTAGTTTTTGAACCTGTTCTCAAACCATGGCAATAAAACCTATTCTGATTCTGGTCTGAGGCGAGGTAAAGGCCCACCTGGCTATCTCTTGTTGTGAGGTGTTTTAAAATGCATGATTTCCTTTGCCGTTATTGCAGATGTCATTCCCTGATGAACAGAACAGAAACAACAGGAAGTGCAATCATCCACCAAGGCACTGGGAAAACTTGTCAGGAGCAGGAGCTATCACGAGTTTTTAGCTAAAAGTAAAACACTTGATAGAGAGAGAGAGCGAGAACATGCAAATTCCACACAAAAGGCTCCACGTGAATAAAACAAATGACTCACTTGTTACAATTTATTTTATTTATTAGAAAATGTGTGGTTGCATTAAAAAATTCATTTCTGTTACCTCAGCAATAAATATACCATAGCAAAACAAAATTATGTTTATGAGGACATTTCTACAGTTTCTACGGCTGCAGCCAATACATGTGACTCTTTGGGTATACAGTGTCTGCTTTGGTCCATGTGACGGGAGAAACTCTCGTTCATAGATTCTGTTACCCCCACTGGGGCGAGCTGCTGGGGCAAGTATGTCAGATCTAGTTTCTGAGTTGGGCAAATACAGTATCTGCCAAGAGGTAGAGTGACTGGGATAAGAACTGCTTTTAATGCCCCATCTGCCAATTTGCATATTTACAGTATCTTTGAGTAGTATGTGGCAGCAGTAGTGCACACTCGCACTTTTATTAGCAAGAGGTAGTCAAAAAATAAGTCCCGTATCCATTCAAAAGCAATCATCTCAATCTGATGGCATTCACTTGGACTTGGAATGGTGTCTCTTTGACTTTGAATTGGTGAGAGGACTCGTCACAGACTTGTTCCCACCTCTTGTTAGCACTAGAAGAGCATTTTGGCTTCGTAGCAGCAGCAGTAGTGTTAATGTTAATAGCAGAAAAGCCCATAGTGACAAACAACTCGCTAGTACTATGCATACTGCATACAATACTTCACTTTTAGGCTTCAGACTACACTATAGACTACAATTTGTATAGCCCTTGTGGCAGGAATATATTCTTTTTCACTTGCTTTGCCACTGTGGAGACTTAACAATTGATCAAATCCACAACTGTAGGCCTACATAAACTAATCATGGATTGACTATGATCAAAAAAACATTTATTCTAATTGTTCCATCTACCTTTTTACCTTAGAAACCAGTCCTAAAAATATTGCATTTGGTCTTCATAAATAACCTCTACCAGCAGCATAGCTAATGGAACAGGCAGCTCTGGATTGTTTGGCAGAGATTTGAATTGTGTTATAATGTACAAAGTGTTTGTACTTTCAGCATGATTAGCCATATCACCATATCTGATGATAGAACAAGTGTACACATAAAAAGTAAAGAAAAAAAATAGCTGACACAGACAAAAAGGCATCTGTCATCTGTACTGCCACCAAATATGGCTGTAGCACTTCTTTTTTTCTTGCTGTATGTTGTATGGCAGAAAGATACATTAAGTTTTTTGGTAATTCTGCCATTTGGCCTACTTACATTTTCCCAATCGATCACTTTGTCAAATCAAGTTTCAAAGGTTACTGGGCAAACTGCGGTCACAGGAACTGAATTGGTCAATTATTTCATGATACAGCCAATCAGGAGCGAGCTGGAGTGTCCGTGGAGGAGCGCGCTGATTGGTCAAGCCCTCTGGTCAGCTGATGCAGGAGTATAAAAGAGCCACTGAAGTTACTGAGGGAAGAGTGTTTGTGTCTGAGTCTGTTTGTCTGTCTATGAGGGAGCGGTAACGCGTGTGTGAACTTTATTTATGGAGAATCTCTAAACTAAAGCACTAAATAATATTTAAGGTGGGTACAAATAACCTTGCTTTGTCATTGATTGTAGCATGTTGTGCGTGAACATGAGTGAAAGTTTCTCTTGCTGAAGGGTTGGGTTAAAAGGTCCTGATGAGCCGTGTGTCTTTTGAATGTCGCGTTAGATCGTGACGTTGTTGTTGACATTAGCGCTGCTACTTTGTTCACAGGCAGCTTTGTTAAAAACAGAAAAACAACCCCACCTGGAAGAAGTAAACAGCCACCATGGTTGCAACAAGCACACTCAAGACCAAGACTGGAGAGTGCATCTCTGAGCTGGTGGAACGGCGCTACGACCAGGCATGCATTGAGAAAGGTGAGTTTTGTGGAACCACTTTGGTAGTTTTTGCTGTGAGCTGCTGTGAGCTGGAGCGGTGCACTTGTTTATGTCTGTGTGGTGCATGGCTGCAGCAGAGCACAAGGGAGGGCGGGGACACAAGTCATCTCAGGATGAAGTCATCCTTTAGCCTCTGCACAGCAGCAGCACCAGCAGAAGATGTCATGTTTTCTATTAAATAAATTAAAGTGTATGCCATATTTGTATCATTCATGTAGCAGTGTATATACACTTTATGATGTCAAAATAAAACTATGGCATGTTTTTTTATGTATTTATTTAGCACTTTGGAGTAGCCATTAAAGGAAAAAAGAACTGACATAAAATAACAACTGTTAAGATGTATGAATACACAATGTATGTCTGTATTGACCCCAAATGTTTTGTCCTTTGTGCAGAGCTGGATTTCTGGGAGCGCTGCCTGGTGGAGCCTGAGAGGGCAGTAGATGTGGTGGAGGACAGAGCTTGCCAGCAGCTGGTCAGGATGTTTGAAAACTGTTTGTCTCGGTCCAAAAAGACCACACTGCACTGTTCGTCTGTGCTGGTGCCGGAGCGGCTTACGTGGAGAATAGCCCAAGAGGTGCTTCGGCTGGCCTCCTGTGAGCCCTGTGGTCTACGTGGCTGTGTGCTCTACATCCACCTAGAGCTGGACAAAGACATTAAGCGGCTGGATCGTCTCGTGTACGACTCCTCTGTTGTGCCCACCTTTGAGCTGACTCTAGTTTTTAAACAGGACGGCAAAGCCTGGCCCAGCCTGAAAGACTTCCTTTTCATGGGGACATGCTTTGCTCCTTCCTTTAGGCACACACTCAAACTAAGTCCAGGATTCAGACTGATCAAAAAGAAGCTGTACTCCTCCGCGGCAGGCACCGTGGTCGAGGAGTGCTGAACTTTGTAATTGTGTGCACTTATTTCACCTATTCTGACACCCTTGTGTCGCCTTTTCTACAGTGTTTTTGTACAATGTGGTTTGTCAGTGAGTATTTTGAGCCGGTCAGTTCTTTATGTGGATCTGGGGCTGTAATGTTAGAGGCTTTTGCGAGCATGAGCCTCAGAGGGTTTTGTGAAGTGCATTTCTATCAGCAGATTGTATTGACTATAGATTCTTCACACAATTTTACCTGGAACTTTTTGCCAATGAATGTAGTATTTGTTTTGTGGGGACACTTTAAAGCACTAGTCACTTTGCTTTAAGCACAGAATATGAAAGCACACCTGTAGTGTTGACTGGCTGATTCAGCAGTCATTGGGGCCATACAGTATGTAACAATGTTTAGGGCTAAGGATGTTCAGTCTCTGGATGTCTCAGTTGCTGCTGTTTTGTTTTTTAATGTGGGAAATGTGACTGCCTTAAATCCAATAGAAACACTTTGTCTTTTTAGATTACCTGTGTATTCAGGGTAACTCTTTTATCATTGTATACACTCTCATTAGCACCTAGACAATTAAAACAGATTGTCTGATTGTGACGCATAAGGTTTAATGGAAGGCCATTGGATATTCAGATTGTTTTAGTATCTTCCAGTTTTGCACATTTTTGGTAGTAAATGTGTTTTTGTCTTGTCTACCAGACAATAAACTATTTAAACCCTACCTCAAGTTGTCAGTGCTGTTTGTATCACAACGAAAGTATTGACATGTGTCCGTGTTCATGTTGCGATGCTTATGGTCCGTGCAACCATGATTGAACTCTTCAACTTTAAGCAGTAGGCTTTACAAAATGTGTTAATCTCAATATTGACATTTCCAATCAAACGCACAAATCTTCTCCCTGTAACCGTGTGTGACCTTTTGAGAGTAAAGTGTGAAGTTCTATAGTTTGTGTGGCATTTCTCAGTCTGTAATGAAAGTGTCTTAGTGATTTTTCATTATCCAAACAACCCCAATAGAAGTTTGCAGCTCAAAGTCTATTCCCAAGTACAATCAACTGTAATCTGACTATGCACAGTCCTAGTTGGAGGTGACTGTGCTGTTTACTGGTGGCACAGTCGGGCCATTCATGCACCAGCAGCAGACTGACACAGATACAGCGAGGTCAATGGCCCAGGCACATGATCTTGTGCAAAATGCATCACTTTCATTGTGAAGGGACAAAGAGGTGGTGTCACGTCACTACCTCGCCCGAATTTCTCCAATAAACATCAAAACACTGCAGCATTGAAAAAGCCAAAGAGGGTTGCATCAGTTTTCTCAAAGGGCATGGCCTGTAATTGTGCACCTTGATTAGGAAATTTACTGGAGGGTTAGGGTGACCCCGCCACGTGGACCATTTTGCTGAAACTTGTGAATCCACTGGGGACTCGAGACCCCTCAGTCTGTCAACAGGATTCTAACTGCACTGTGTGACTACAGCGACTGTACGGTTTCCCAATTTCAAATATGCTGCCTGTGGGCAGGGGTGGAGAGAGTTAGCAAAACTATTTACTTAAATTAGAGTAACGCAACTTTGAAATAGTTTTACTGAAGTATGGCCAAAAATACTCAAGTACTAAACCCTATGTGTTTTAGTTGGAAAGTAATCCAACAAAGACACAAAATAATGTGAAATTTAGCGGTTTCCTTTTGCAGCCCAAAAAAAAGTTAGACTAAGGAAATAAGTTGTATTCAGCATAAGTTGTATTCAGCAAAGGGAACGCAAGAGAAACATTCTCTTTAAAGGTGCATTATTATAATTTTATGCATGTGCGTATTTTCACCTTGTAGTGACCCAGCGACTGTATGAGTGGTCAGCATGGCGTCTTTACTTTCAATCACAGTGGTCTCTACAACGCTCTAGGTTGAATTGTTTTGTAGGTTTTCAGGTGAGCAGTGAAAACCTTCCAAACAATTGGTCCTGGAGTGTCCTAAAGACAGCTGTGAATGAAAGTAAAGGTGTCATGCTGACCAGGTCAAATACACATAAATAGCCACTTTTTTCAGATAAAAAAAATTGCATAATCCACCTTTAATAATGCAAAATAAATGCTTAACATAACATTCATTAATTTGCATTAATTTATTTGAATGGGAAAATGCATAGTAATGAACAAGCAACTAGTGCTGTAAACATGCTGGATTTAGCTCAGAGCCAATTTCCAGTCCCATTGTGTTTAATTATTTATTTTAATGTTTTTTTAAATGTCTATGTGTAGAAAGTAATACTTCGAAACATGATCTTTGTTTTTTACTCCAAGATTTTATGAACACAGTAATTCGCAGACTTTAACACCCAGATGATCACAGTAGGCACATTAGTGAAAAGTCAATTTGCAAATGTTTACCAAGTCACTAGTCCTTAACTTCAGTTCATCATTGGAGGATGGTTTGCAGTTCAGCTGTTTCCATGTTTTCCATTTGACTGAAGAATCAACCTCTCTTTGGGAGTAAGGAAATCCTGATGAATGGCCAAATGCCTTTCTGACTGATGCAACAGCTTCCAACACATGAAGCAGGCAGTATCAAAATGATATAACCACCTTGCCATAATTCTATCTGTCAGTACGATTTATAGGCAGTACATACCGGGAACAGAATGAGAAGACGTGCAGAAGTCTCTACAGGACACTAGGCTGCTTTTTCAATTTGCCTAGCGATAAATTCACATTTAATCTGTTTATTTTAATGTTTTGATGAAAGATTATTAGACTGTGCACTTATAGAGACAGACAACAATTGCAAAGAACAATAAACATCAGTAGCTATACAAAAAAATAATAATCCTACTCATTGTTATTGTTAGTGATCACATCCATGTCCATATTTCTCTATGATCAAAACTACTTTCTACCATTAGGCCAAATCTATTTTAACTAACTCCACACTTAGCAATTACTTGTTTTTTAAAGCCTCTTGTAAGTAAATATCAGAGTCACACGCACATGTTTAACAGCAACAGCGTAATCCTTAAAATAAGAGGTATTTTGAGATGTTGCTATGCTATATGCAGCACAGTGTTACTATCTAGTTATAATAGATCCATGGTTACTATACAGTCCCCACACAACTCTCTTCCCACTGGGATGACCTTGGTAGGACACTTCTAGCGGGCTCTCTCTGGCATCTCACTCTGACAGCTGTTAAATTGGGTTCCTATGGAAAATGAATGAGCTTTATATGACGGAACAATCTGTTTCAAATATAAACCTCATGAATGAATATAACATCAGCAATTGTTGTGGTGGAAAGCATGGAAGAAGGCCTCTTGAAAATCCTGCGGCCGATAGGAGGAGTGCATGTGCCTCTTCAGCCTCAGCTGCCGTTGTGATAGTCATACTTACTGAATATGCATTTGTTTTGCTTCTATGCAATAATAAGGTTTAGTTGTGTTGTTCACCACATTTGGGTTTGTATTATGAAGAACCATTCTCCCTGCTTTACCCAAATCTTGAAGAGTAGTCAAACATCGAAACTCAGTGACACAGTAAAAAAATAAATAATAATATCAACCCAAAAAGAAAGAAAAAAAATAACAAGAGGATGATTGTCTTTTGGTTGAAATGAGCTCAATACTGCCATCTAGTGGAGAAGCGTTAAAGCAATCTTTTCCCCACCCTTATTATTTTTCGTTTCGTTTTTTTTTTCTTTTTCGTTTGTTTTAATCGTCGTAGTCGTACTACACCCATGGCATATGGCACATTAAAATCATTTTAGAATAGTAATTTGCTTTTACGGCAGCCCGAATAGTTTATTTTACCGTTTGCGTTATGGCATTGCTATGGTAACACCACACAAACCGAGGCTGTGCAGGTGAACTACAACAACAAACTCTTAGGACAATTATTTTCTCTTATGCAGAAGCCAATGAAAACACCATTGTTTGGGTTTTAATAAAGTGTGCTGAAGTCAGATATGGCGCCAAAGCCAGCAAAGCCCAAGGGCTCGGCCAAAAAAGCTGCCGAGAACAAGAACTGGGAAGATGCTTTAATTACAGTATCCTTCGAAGAGGTTAGTCTTACTTTTTATTGTCAGTGTACTGCTAATTTATAAAAGATATTCTTTGACGTTATATAAATTGACATAAGTCGTCACTTAAAGTTTTTATCTTCCGGATACTAGCTGCTAGCTATCTTGTTATTTTAGCGACCACATGTGACCCATATTTAATAACCTATCAAGCAAACGCATTAGTTACATGTAGCTATCAAACATCATGCCAAATGCTCTTTGACATTTTATAAGGAACTATTCAGATGGTAGCTGTAAAAGAAGTTATTGCTTAAATGAAACACGTTTAGAAAATCTACAAATTAGTAATCATACTATTGTATGTATTTTAAGCACCATAAATGCAATAAGATTCAAAGAAAGTTGTTTTGAACTGTTCAGTAAATTTGATATTGAACATTTTGATTCATCTATTCTATTCTAGTCTACATTGTTCAGTTTTTATGTGTAAATTGGTATTGTCAACATAATATGATCTTGTCCATCCAGGATTCATGGAAGGCCTGTGTGTCTCTGGTGGTTGAGAGTCCAGAAAATGAAGGGTTGATCCAGGCGCTCACTGCAGCTGTACAAAAACCTCAGCGCAAACTGTTCACAATATTGACTTGGGATGACACCCAAGCAAAGGTTTTTTTTTAAATACGCAGTAATATTTATTTGCTTTCAATTTTATCCCCGTGAATCTTTTGTATAGCAAAATATGTTTAAAAATACAGAATGCTTTCTGATGTCCTTGTTGCCATTTTTACTTTTACAAATCAGATTAATGAACTTGGAAATCCAAAAAATAAGAAACGGGAAAATGGCCCCATGTTCTTTGAGGTAAGTTGTAAATTGTAAAGTTGTTTCAGTAGAACATTTTATTATTTTTTGTTTTACATGTATAGGTCACCGAGCCAGCAAAGGTGCTGCTCGATGCAGGGGAGGAGATTCCTGTTGATCTTTTGGCAAAACTGGTCAAATTTCAGTTGCTGCAAATCAAAAGCGATGATCTACAAAGGAGACGAGCAGAGCAGGCAAGTGCACAGCTGTACATTTAGTAGTTTAGTAGTAACTCCTCAGAAAACTGTTTTGTTATGTTTTTGTCCCACAAGGTTAAATCTGTGGAGGAGACAGCAAAGTCTGCACCTCCCTCTGCCGCGAAAGACATATTAGGGGCTAAGAACAAGAAGGGAAAAGCTTCTTCCCCTGTGCTGGAGAAAAAGACCAAGTTGAAACGCAGGGATGAAGTTGACCCGCCTGACTACATCGGTAACAACTACCATAAATGTTTCCACCAGAACCTCAATCAACTATTTATTTGTAATATATTTTAGTCATCTTTTCTCACTTTGTTTTTAATTGGCTGAAGACGATGAACCTGATGACGGCCCCCAGCACTATGTCCTGATTGTTGGATTTTACCACCCGCACTTGTTTGGGGCACTTGATTCCATTGGTGTTCAAGTCTCCAATGTGATTCATTTATTACCTGAGATCAAAAAGCAAGGAGAAGAAAATACTGAGGAAAGTGAAAACGCGCCTGCCACTGATACAGGTAGTGCTTTATTGACATTTATTTCATTGTAAGCTTCAAATTGTATGTTCTTTATGTTACTTTATATTCCGAGCTAGGTGAAGATGACATGAAGAGAATTGCTGCTCACACCAAGAGACTGGAGCACTTCTGGTCAGGCCTGCGCTCCCATTTGGACAGTGGGCCTCCAGACTCCAAGCTCCATGATGTCGCTCAACTCAACTATAGCTTTAGTCTCCCTTTTGCCAACATAGAGGACCCAGAGGCTAAGGTGAGCTCATAATGTGTACAAATGTAATTATCACATCACTCACACGTCTCTCTAACAAATGCGATACTGTTTAACCTCTCCAGCTAGCTTTGGGGAGTAATATTTTCAAAGGCGTAGCGTGCCTCATCTATGACTCTCTGGACTGGCGGCGGCAGCATCAGCACTATCTGGACAAGTTAAGAATCATCGACGTGCCAAAACTTTCTGCGCCTGAACCGAAGCCTGAGGAGGTGCGTTCAATCAATACTGCATAAGGAATGGATTTTGAATGTTTTTTCATGTGTTCCAAATAATATTTTTGTCTAGCCAGTAGTGTCACCCCCTCCCCCCGATCCAAAAAAAAGCCGTCACAGGAAGTGGAGCTCCCGCTACAAGGTAAAATACAAAATATTTACAGTGGACAATCATGCAAAATCGCCTTTTTTGATGTTTAAATCATGTTTTAACGTTGTTCCCTCATCAAAGATATACCTGGAGTAGTTTTTCCTCAACATTCACGCAGTTTAAAAAAAAAATACTCGGACGAAGCTGTTGAATTTAGCTGTTTCTTCTTCTACGGCATCAGCGCCTCGTTCTGTACTTCCTGATTACAATTGCGTCATTGTTCAAACCCAATAAAATGTCCTCCACATTTTTAAAGCCCATAATCCAACATGATTGGCTTTTGAGCCGTTCTGGGCTCGAAGTGTGTTTATCACGCACTGCTGGAACTGCTCACAAAAAATATTCTTATAGCTGCCAGCAGGAGGAGCCCCAGTCAAGGCTTTCACCAGCTCTTTCGCCTGCATTTCATTGTTACTATTTATTTCTTACAGACATATTTTCAAATGATGAAACGTATAATATCAAAGCTGAGGCGCCCAAAATATGTATCTATTTTTCCACATATCCACTTTTTAGAGTTACTTGATGTTTATGGGGACACAGTTTTCTGCTGGTGTCAGTGGGTATATTACCTAAATAAACGCAGTCTTATTCTAACGACTAATGGTTTTGCTGTTGTCTTTTGCCTAGAACCCCAGGTGCTGACTACAGATGTGGACATGTCACACTACAACAAACTGCTCGACACAGTTACCCCTGAAGCTTGCTCCGTTCCCCTCATGTTACACTGCATGCTGGAGCAGGCATGTACTGTATGTTTAGGGTTTGGTTGAAATGTGTTAGATATCAGACTTTTATCGCACAATTCTTGTTTTTAGGTTGTCTTAACTTCAGACCCGCCTGTCCCTGCTCCCCCTGATGACACAGAAGCCGCTCCAGATTCCACTGGCCCCTACTTGGACCCGTCGTTGGTCGGCTGCATGCTCCAAAGATTCCTCCCTCTAGTTTACACCCAACATGAGAAAAGCCATTTGGTCTCCAGTTTGCTTGCTATGGTGCCTAAGAAGGAAGATAGAAAGGTAAGAGCTAGAGGCCCCGTTTTGCAAAGAATTATGGGTAATGTCACATGATGGTGTTCGTAGCATTGGTGGTTCAGTGGTAGAATTCTCGCCTGCCACGCGGGAGGCCCGGGTTCGATTCCCGGCCAATGCACATTCCCTTTTTTTCCTCACCACATTCTTTACCCACGCACGCCCACCGCACTTCCTGAAGGGTCAAAGGACAGGTTTTACACGCACAAAGGCATGAAGGCAGCGCTGCAAATAGTCAAAACAGAATATGAGCTGTGTCAGTGAGCAGAGCGGGGGATGTGGCAAAGGGGGGGCTGCCTTTTTCAAACCACGTGGTCCGGAGGGGGAGGTGTCTTTGCAGAGGGAGAGAACGAGGAATGAGCTTTATCCTTGTAAACAAGTACAAATTAGTCCTTTAAATAACGTAGAAATGGCAAACAACAACTCATAGAGAAATAACTGCTTCCTCTGTCTGTGCATTAAGCATTCCTAGTATGCCTTTAACACTAGTAACAGCATTGTAGTGGTTTGTGTGACATTTTCCAAACAGTCCACCAGAGGGGGCAATAGACAAACTATAAATTCTATGGTAACCCTTACTCAACAATAGTGATTTATGCTGTCTTTTTTTTTAGAGACTGTTAGACGCGTTTGGGACAGATGACAAGGAATGTTCGAACCCCCAGATTTTCAGACATGAGGATGAAAGGACGCTGCGCTTGAGAAACAGCCACGTAATCGCAAACTAATTCCTAATTTTGTCTTGAGTTTGTGATTAAGTCCATGTTTTCCCCTCAGGCCGGGGAGGAATTTGATCCTGTAGAGGTGGAGAGGGAAATGCTCCGGTCGTCTCCAGTGTGTGACCTGATCCAGTCTGTGGCTCAGCAGAAGAACGCCACCTGCTGGATGGCCGTCAAACAGCAGCTGCAATACTACTGCTCTAATGGTTGTCGTCACACAGGACTCCCTTAATACTGTATTATGTGGGATTTTGTACGAGTGGGGGTGGTTTAGCAGGGATATTGTCACTGATACTGTTCTTGGGTGATTGTAATGGTTAATATGAGTTTTATTTGTTGAGCTGGTGACGTTTCGGTTCAGAAATTGGCATATAGTTCATCTATTTTTGATGACACTGAGGCAGAGCAGCAGAAATTCAGAATCTATATCTGCTAATGTTAAATCCTGTCACCATAACATTGTACTATGTTTTCCTATACCGCTGTTGTCACATATCTCAGCTTCTAATCTTTCACATACCCTCGTATCCTGTGTAGATGTTGTCCCATGGCCTGAGGTGGAGCGTTTGTTTGACCAGAGCGTGTTTGAGAGTATGGTCCTGACTGAGCTCAACTGTAAGGGCGTGTTGGAGAAACCCACTGAACCACTGCTCCCATTACGATCAGCACAACTCACGACAACCGCAATTCCCTGGGACGACCCGCTGACGTTTGCTAAACAACAGCTTTGGCATTTGCAGAACCAAGGTCTGAAACATTAATTGTTGGTACAAGCTAAACGTGACAACAAATAAAAAGGGTTTTGCTTTATTATGTTTTCCCCAGGTCCAACGTTTCTAACTGAAGACCCTGACTATACAGAGGTATGTTATTGTTTAAGCGTAGGGTGAGTGTTTTCAGCCCGCACAAGCTCCCTAGTTCATAATGGTCACAGTGAATTTTTTTAATTTGTGCATCCCTTTTTGTATGTTTGTGTGGCTCTAAAGGTTAATAAAGAAGTTCCCATCCATTTGGAGCTATCAGATATTCAAAGTTGCAGACGAAGAGTCCTGTTTGACCGGCACTACACAGAACACCACAACGCCACCACATTCCCACAGGTAACATGCTATTAATGTGTCTTTTTTTTCTATTACAATGATAAATAATTGCTGAATATTTTGGTGTAGGTTCTTCAAAAGGTCTCAGAACAATACCTCTGCTTGGACACTTTTAGAGGAAGTAATAAAAACATACTGTATGTTTATTGCCATAATCCCATGAATAAGAATGGCCAGTGCAAGGAATCCTGGGATGTGGCTGTACACACAAGCATCAAGTTCAGGTTAGAATTTCACCACCATTTTCTTTTTCTTTTTTTAATGTACCATCAAATCTCCCGACTCTTTTTTTATTCTTCCCTTGTGTTAGGAAATATCTCGAAAATGTGGCCGATAAAATTTCTGAATGGACGAATGAGGAGGAGTCTAAGAGGGAGGCAATGAACAAACAAACTCCGGTTGAGACACCAAAAGGTTCTCCTCATATGAAGCTTCAGAAAATAACAGGATCGTTTTGGTTATTTTTCAAACAACAAATCGCTTTGTTTTAGTGAAGGAGATAGCTCCAAGTCCAGTCGACAAGGAGCAAGAGCCAGCCATCAGGAAAGAGTCCCTTAAAGTCAGTATCCAGAAAGACAATACAAAAGTCACTGTATATATTCATTGTTAATAATTATATACTGATTACTCTCCAATTACACATTAAGAATAGAAACAAGAAACACTTGAATTGAAGTCATAATTAAGTACTGACTTTGGGGTGGGCGCTTATAAGCTATTTGCTTCGGCCCACTCCTTTTGAGCAAACTCACTGCTCAAATAAACAAATAAATACAATTTTGAGCAATCATAGAAATGCTTTATTTGTTTATTGATTCTTGCGAACGCATTCAACAGGCATGGAAGCTGGAGCAGGAGCGCCTGAAAGAGGAGGAGTTGGCCAAAAAAGCCAAGAAAGAGCCGGCACAGAAAGGCAAAACGGCCAAAGAGGACGTCGCCGCGAAAGACAAGAAAGGTCCAAAGAAAGCCCCACCAAGTGCAAAGAAGGGCCGAGCGGATACAGCCAGCTCGGCCAAGACTGTCGCAGACTCCGTTACAGTGGACGACATCAAGGAACCACACCAAACAGAGGAAGATTTTAATGTAAGATTGCATTGTTATTATCGTATCGTGAGGAAGGAAGGGAAATGACCCTAGTAGTTTTATTAACAATCCATTTGCAGGGATTTACAGGGTACGATATGGACGGGAAGTTGATCCACGTTTCAGGGGATGTCCAGTACCTTTACCCTTCAGACGGAGGATGCATCGTTGTCGAGGCTGCCCGCTATGTTGAAGGTACGAACACTGGCAGCGATAGAAACCCACCTCTCATATTTCATCTAAAGAAAAAAGCAAAAATAAAAGTATGAATGTATCCTTTTTATCCTAGGTTCCAGTCTAATGAAAATCGCAGTTAAAAAGGACGGCCATAGTTTCTACACGCATATAAATCATATGGTTGAAGAGCTGACACCACCGCAACCGCCATCGCTGCAAAGTCAACCCAATGAAGCTAATCCACCCAAAGAGGAAAACAAAGGTAAAGTCTCATATAGTACGAAACTGTGTCTTTCACTGTGACCTTGTTGTGCTAAAATAGCTTGTCTGCCTGTCTGCTTTCCTGTGTCAGCGTCTGCAGGAAAAACCATAGTGAAGCAGGGCTCTCTCACCGCGGTGCTGGACAGTGGAATCCGCCTTTCGTACAGTTTCTACGGCCCGACGGGACAATACACAGGTGCAGCATTAACAGTCTAGTTCGGATGCTTGATTACTGTACTATAGACATCAGCAACTTCTACATTCGGTTTAATCTTTCAGAAAACCCCCAGAACCAGCCACTCAGCTCCCAGAGACTCCCACGAATGAGACAGTAAAACAGGACCCCAAGGAAACACAACCAGAGCATCCATCAAGTCCGATCGAACCACAACAGCCCCAGGTCTCAAATCGTACAGTAATAATAATGGGACAAAAAGCTAGTCTGTTTTCTGGGGCACCACAGTAAACCAGTAAATGTACTATAGACTCTCTATCTGATCTGCTTCTAACCAATGACCCAAAACTTGCCTATTAACTGTACAAACTGTTTCCCCCCTCCTCCCCCATACTCAGGACGTTGAAACTGGGTTAGTCCCCCCATTTAACAGCCTCAGCCTCTCTCTCCCCAACGGCCTCCTGCTGCAGTTTCTACGTGAGGATACACAAGGTCGGTGCCTGCTCATGCCCCGTGGACTGAAATTAACCAGTCAATTTAAAGTGCCCTTGCCACAAAGTTATATGCTGCTGTACACGGCCAGGGAAGACATTTCTACCTAATGGTTTGCTGTGTCTAGGGGTGCCGCCTGAAGAAGTGGGAGTGCTGGTCCGGCTGAGTTTCCCTTTGCGTGAGAAAGGGACGATTCCCGATTCGTCCCTGTCTAAAGAAGTGTCCCGTCTGGTCACGAGTCAGGGCGCTGTCGTCCGCAACATGAGGGATGGATCCACAGAGGTGCATACATTTACACACACAGGTTGTAATGATAAAAGTTACAAGTCGCTAACTGAGGAACAAAACAGTGAAAGAAAGAGAGGGATGGGAATATATACTTAACAGCCGTGAAGTGTTTTTGGTAGTTTTAAGTGTAGCAATATTTAGCCGGTCTTGTGTTTGTTTCCCAGGTGCTGTTTGCCGATGCGTCTGTGAGTTTCAGTCAGGATTCGGGTCCCGTCTGGGCACCTGTCACTGACGCAGACGACTCTACTGCGGCAACCGAGGAGGACACAAAAGGTTAAAGCCGGGCAAAAGATATTAGGAAAGGAAATTGGATTGTTTGCGGCGACGATCATTTGCATTCAGTGCCGCGCTTCAATGTTACTGTGATTGTCTACACAGAACAAAACCCTGCTCACAACGGAGAAACAGAGAGAGGGTTCTGGTCGACGACGACGCCGTCTGGAGCGCGCATTTGCACCGTTGGGACGAGCCGCAAATGTTTACCCACTCCACCACTTCTACTTTTTAAAGCCACAGACTCCATGACCAAAGAAGTAACGCTAACTCCAAATTCTGCCCTATTTCCTCAGCAAAACAAGTTCTAAGTTATCCTTGTTTGCGTCAGGTTATGGTGACCCGGGAGGATGGAGTGGTGTCTGTCCAGAACCCGAACGGATCAACAACAGTGGAGCACGCCGATGGGACCAGGATCACAAGTCTCTATGAAGACTCTCTGCCCATACACACAGGTTAACGAACTGACAATGTTTAACTAAATATTTAAGCATTTTTAACATGCTGAATCGGGTCACTCTATAATATACTAAGTGGTACGAACAAGAGAACCATTGATATAGACCGTATAATATCTTCTACCTTTGTTACCTTTGTAGGAGAAAGGCCTGAAAGCACAATCCTCAAGTCGTCCACTAGCAGCATCCTGACCATTGGAGATAACAGAGAAGAAGCAGCAAACAATTGCACTTACCCCAGCTATTCGGAGCTTGGGAACAAGGAAAGAGGTCGAGCTGGAAGCACCATTTATGAAACCAGCAATGAGAGTTTGTCTGGGAGTAGAAAGACAAGCAAAAGTGAAAATGACTGCGTGCCCATTAAAGAAAAAGTAGTTCTAGTGGAGAAAGAAGGCTGTGCCACAGTGGTCATGTATCCCGATCGGCACATGGCTCATATCTTCCTGGCAGATGGCACCGTCATCACCGGGAATAACAAAGGCGCATATCAGGTGTGTGGGTAATGAACTCGTAACTGTACAACAATTAAACCCTACAATAGCCGCTTGCCTATTTACCTCACCATCAATACTTTCTCTCATTCTAGGTCTTTCCTCCAAATGTGGGTTTATTCCAGATACAAAGCGACGGGAAATGCGTGTACACCTCTGACGCACTCGATACAGGCGGTCCCGCGAACCAGAGCGAGGTTTACATCATGAGTCACTGCGAGGGCGTGGCCTGCGACGTGACAGATCCCGATGGGAACCACTTTCAGGTTGGCGCGGATTCAGATTTACAGTGCCCAGGATGAGAGGTCAGCGTTATCTCATACAAATGATGGGCCCGCAGAGACGCCGTAAAACGCATTGTCAACAGCAGGAGACAGAATGATGTTGATATCATGACGCTAGTATTTCACTGAAGTGTATCGCATTTACAGTGGCTCGAGAACATTTTCCTCTGTTGTTTTGTCACAGTCTGATACTAAACCAAATTCCTTGAAAAGCCAATCACTTGAGAGACACTTGGACTTGCATACTGATGACCCATCCTTTGTCAGTACTGTTATAAAAATTGACTTCTATTTAAAGATTCGGACGGGCAGCTCGGGGGCGCTGGGATGGGTTGTGTCAACAAATTAGCAAACTAAACATCGTCTCAAGAAGCAGTTTCTAACTTTGTTTTTGTTTTTTTATGTGAGCACAGGTAACGGAAGATGGGATGATATCTGTGCTAAACTTAAGTCCTGCTTCAAGCAAATTTGGAAACAAGGATGAAGACGACAGAGAGATGGGTAAATTCAATGAACACAACCCAAGGTAATATACATACATCCAATTAATAATTATAACGTGTAAACAATTGAATACTTTATATAGTTTCCAAATTTGAACCTGAACTTTGTTGATAAAATGGATTAATACTGATCCGTCTATATAACGAGCATCACAATTGTTCCAGGCTGTTTACTGTGTATGAGAATGGCTCAGGAACTGAACTACTTCACTCTCAGACGGTGGAGGAGCTGCTCTTTCAGGCTTACTCTGATCCTACTGTGGCCATCATGAAGGAACCACTGCCTGACACACAAGGTATAGCTATGGCTTAATGCTGTACATCCAACTGTTTTGGATCATTTATGTTCATTTTATTTCAGTGGATTGTTTTTAAGGTTTTGTTATTGTTTTGTTTTATTATTAGATCAATATACAGTTGCAATAGATAATGCTAGATTCTACTTGCAGCACTTTGGAATACAATTAGATGTTTTAAGATGGTAGAAAATGCATTTATTTCAGATGAGTTCGGCATTACCATCCTGAAGCCGTGCCACGAGAGCGTGTGGTCAAAGTGGCTTTTGGCAAAACAAAAGGCAGACATCACTCCCCCTAACCTCAGAAACCGCAGCTGGCACAACTTCCCCAGAGTAGAGGTGAAGTTGACCAAATTTACCCAAAGATCTCAAATCACACCATCACCGAGCGCCAACTAGTATTTTTTGTTGTTGTTTCTTCTCTGTTTGTTTTATAATCTAGAAGCCGACTCCGGGCCCTTCTTTTGGCACCGACATGGGACGCAGTCTGTCTTTCACTCCCAGGTCGGGTGGTTCAGTCACTCCGACTCAGCCCCTGAGGAGTTGTCCCAAAGTGTTGGAGATTAGGGAACTGCGGCAGCACCGGCCTTTCACATCTCCACTAAGGAACACTTTGGACACTCAGCTGAAGGTGGAGGCAGAAATAATGCACTATTTATGATGAGAGTTACAAAGTGAAATGAATGAATATGCGTGATAGATATATCTTGCCATAAGCAGCAAATGAGGTTTGCGACTGGCCTGGGTGCCCGGACCTTTTGCATACCACTGTATTTCGTTTATGCTGGATTTGTGTAATCTTACTGAAACGTACAGTATCATGGATGGCGTGACTGTGACTATAGGAATACATTGAAAGCTTAATGGAAAAGGAGCAGAGATCGGAACAGATGAAGATTAAAGACCCTCGTTCAGAGAAGGAGAGCGGCCATTCCAGTGATCTGCTAGATCTAGTGCTGGTGAGAACAAGTACATCTTAAAATAACTACAATACTTCATACTCATTTGGATTGTGTAGTCTTTCGCAGAGGAGGAGGATTCCTTACAAAGCTCTGAGAAACTGATTTCCGGTGAGATTTTCTTTCCTTCTAAAGCAATATAAAAGCTTCCTACATAATGAGTCTTTGTCTTTTGTAGACATAAGCAGCCTGTACATGCAAGCTGTGGGAGCAGCAGCGGAATCGGACGGTTCAGATGACACAAGTTCACCTGCTTATCAGAGGTAATGAACAGAATGACATACTGTAGTATCTTCAGCACATGAAGTTTTTTTTATAGTTTTCTTTGCTATCCAGTTTTGCCATTGTTAAGGATTCAAAATGGCCCGAGAGGCATGCACAGTATAGGTAACAAAAACCTTTATCTCAGTATAAATTGCACGACTATTACATATGAGTAAATTATTCTCCCAATGTTTGTTTGTTTTTTTTAGACTGGAGCTGTGTGAGGAGAAAGCATGCAGAGACGCGTTAAAAAGAAGACAATCGTTCCTTATTTCCATTTAGAGAATCTTCCACTTTATGAGGTGAAAATAAATGAAAAAAGTCACCATAGGTTTAGCATTTTTAGCTATTACAATTAATGATTAGCCTGGCTAACGCCAGACTGCTGTGTGCGCTCGAATCCTTTCGAACTTCACAACAGTCTGGGGACCATGGCCGACATTTTTCCATGGATTTGGGCACCAATCACAGAACGAGGAGGGACGGTAAGACGATGATGCGCTATTTGACATACGGAAGCTTGTAGTTTGTTTAGGGATAAAAAATATATATATATATATTTACGGATCTAACATGACAGCAGCAGACGCGATGCCATCTTTCGATCAAGCTTTAGAACGTGTTCTAAATAGTTTAGCTCAAAAGTTTACAGCAGGTACGTCATACGTCATCTGATACCATGATATGATTGGCTATGGCTACGTGTAGACGCATGAGAGACATTCGTAGCGCCCAATAAACGGCTATGGACAATCGTAAACCACACCTCTCCTACGAGAAAATGAATTGGTGGTCCCCAGACTAAATATCACTTGTGATTTTAGTCTGGCGTTAGCCAGGCTAATTAATGATCGCGTTTTACTTGATTTTGTGTAGAGTCTGCTACATCAAGAAACATCAAACACAAGGAATCAAGCTTCTCCACTGTGGCAAAAACCTCAAGAAGAGAGGAAAGAGAAACAGAAGAAAACAAGATGTAGGTACAGCACGTAATATATAAAATGTTGGTGCCAATCAAAAATTAAGTTAAAGCGTGTTCTTAAATGCAGCACAAAAACTTGTAAAGACCCTGGCCTCTCCATCACCAATGTAATTACCCTTCATTGTGGACAACAGGGTTTCGTATAGATGCATTTCCACACATTTTAGCTTCTTAAACTGTAAATTAACATTGCTCATCGTGTGTTTTTAGCCGTCCAGCAGTAAAATCAGCTGCTAAAACCCCCGCGGACTCCTCTTGTCAAACTGCAGGTTAGTTCTAGACTGAAAAATTGCTCTCACTGCGAGGAGATAATTAACCTCAGAGCACTACTTATAATCCATCAGAAAACAGTGAAGGACACGGTCTAAATGCTATTTTTAGCACAAACAAGCAATACAATTCGCTGATGGCCTTGTTTTTAGTGATATTGTTGATACAACTGCCAAGTACATGCTTATACTTATAATCATCAAACCACAATATTTATTAGGCCTGAGCGCCATCAGGGCTGGCGAAGGGCTC
Organism: Neogobius melanostomus; assembly: GCA_007210695.1. NCBI lineage: Eukaryota > Metazoa > Chordata > Actinopteri > Gobiiformes > Gobiidae > Neogobius > Neogobius melanostomus. The sequence goes on from VHKM01000042.1 coordinate 10,459,748, forward strand.
TTGTAGTCGTATAGAGTGCGCGGAGCGCACAAAACGAGCGCGAAGTGCTCGCCTCCTCTCAAACATGCACTAACGCACTCCTCTTGTCATGCACATCCCGTGCACATACATATATAATGCTCTGTAATTGTACAGAGCCCATAAAATTCAATGGGCGACTGAGCCGTCAGTGACCCAGGACCTCTATCAGTTGTTAAAGTCACAGTCCTAAACACCTTCATTTGGCAAAATTCAAAAAAAGTCAGGATGAAAGAGAGTGTGTTTGAGCGTGCGGCTTGTTCATTAACTTGCACTGTCCCTACCAAATAAACCAATAAACAAAATAGCGCCCCCTATAGGAATTATATGGAGAGTTCAAATTTTAGTTTTAAGAAAATTAAAGACGGTTAACTTTGCACATCTCTTGTTTGAAACAGGTGCGTAAGAGAAGGCATGAAGGCCAAACGTAGATGAACGTCCTTTATTAGATGTTCATCTAATAAAGGAACACGGGTGTTGCAAGTATACAGTGTGCGAGAGTTCTTTCCTGTTCTAGTTTTAAGAAAATTAAAATAATTTGGCACAAAATTCGTTAATGCTGTCGTTCCGATCAGAAAAGTCAATTACACCCATGCCATATTTTTCACGGTGTTGCCGTAGCGATGACCAGAACGTCCCATTTTATTCTGATGGAAAAATGTTAAACTCCATAATTCAGCGAGAAGTGAGGAACCAAAGGTTATCCAAAGTAGTGGATAACCTTTGTGGATTTTCTGCGGCACAGCCGCAGCCCTAAGTAAAATGTAAAAATATTCTTCAGTTTGCAGATATAGTGTGATACAAATTCATACTCATTTTTCTCTGTATAATGTCAAAATTGAGCGCGGAGTGCGCTTTAGCGCATTCCAAAAATCCTAAAACTAAGATCCTAGAGAAAAAAGTTTAAAACAAACATAAAGGCAGTAGCAATACCGTAATTTTAGATTGAGTGAGACAAAAGGGCGCGAAGCCCCGCCCTTGCTTTGGGCAGGGCGGTCGGCGAGGGCCGATAATTGCCGCTTTGCGGCTATATTTAAGACTGTTGTCATATCGATGTCTGATACTGAAAATGTGTTGTTTTATATTATTATTATAATTCACAGTGGCTTGTAGAGGCTTCAACATATACATTAATATATCTTGTGTTTCCTCCAGCTGAAAGTAGTTTGAAGGCATCATCCATGCAGTGCAAATCTGTCAATGTAGATGTCACTGGCCAACCCAGAAAGTCAAAAGTCAAACTACCAACTTGTATCAAGACGACTAAACCCAATAGCGTTCCCAATCACCGGGTGAAGCTGTGTTTTAAACCTGTATACTTATGCTTTCTAATGGTCTCTTGCTCATAATGTATTTATCTTTCTAGTTTCTGTCTGTAGAAGAACCAGTGAGAAGGAAGTGCCGCACCATTTCACTCACAAATCCAGATAATATAGTGAGGGGCTTCCACGTCCATCCGCCCAGAGTCGACTTTGGTGCGGTGCTGGAGGGAACAACCTCCTGTGTTACTGTAGTTATGAAAAATGTGGGTGTGGATACATGCAGGTACATAAGTAATTTGATAGGAAACACATTATTTGAGGCATCAGATTCACCTGAGACCTAACCAAATATCTGTGATTTTCTTTTTTGTAAGGTTCAATGTCAGACAGCCTCCTGTAAACACAGGTCTGCGAGTTGTCTACAATCCGGGGCCTGTAAGTGCTCACTAACATGTCAATTTCTTTGACATTTCTTATTTCTAAAACACACTTTCCTCTATAGGTTGCAGCCGGTTTGCACACTGAGCTAAAAGTTCAGCTGCTTGCCTTATATTCCGTCCAACCTGGAGAAACGGAGACTATGAGGTCCTTCTCACAGGACATCGCCATCCACACTGAGACAGAGATCCTGTACCTGCCCGTCTCTGCTAATATCCTTTCTGTAACTAAAGCTTTTCTAATCAGTATTAATCAACTAAGAGATGCACAAATTTCCACATAACCTTTGTAATAATCCGATTGTAAGCCTGGTTGCAACAGAAAACTATCAAACTGACAAATGGTGTAAATTCAATTTGCCTCATGGTTTACCTTTAAGGTGGAAACATGCATTTTATGATCCTTAATTGAATTCACTCATCCTTTCTGAGAGGCAGTATACCATCTGGATAAAGGACCACACCAGTGGACACAATAAAAGAGCATCCGGCACATACAAACTCCCAGATAGTGCAGTGCTCTAAAGGCAACAGGGCAGGTCATAGTCACTACAGATAATGTAGATAATGTGTAGACAGTTTGACAAATGCTCATTGTTTCAGATTCAAAATATTAAACATTTTAGATTCAAAATAACAAACTGGATCTTCAAAGAATCTTTGGGGGTTTTCTAAGCCCTACGTATGTTAAAAATACATACGTTATTTGTGTATTTGTTGCGATTTGTTGTATGAATTTGTCGTATGCTTAATAGTATATAATTAAACATTTTAACTAAGTCTTTGGGATATTATTTTTTACTTAAAATAGAACCATAACAAAATCAAATATGTCTCATCATCAAATAACCCGTTTTCATCGTGTTCATGTGTGTGGCTAAATTCTACACGCTTGGCCTGAGGTGGACTCTGATGGCTCATATTCCCATCACGCCATGTCTACTGTACGAATATGGACGGGAAGAGCCGTGCATGTGCGCGCGCTCGCACGATGTTAGTGCGTGACGTCAGCAGGAGGACTAGGTGCAAGAAGAGTTTAATGATAAAATGCAAATGAGGTTCAGGCATGTTTCTCACTTTCCATTCTTTTAACCCGAGAGTTCAGACAATAGTTCAGAGCGTATCTCGCTGTTAAAGTTGTGACTTTACGTCAGCGTCAGACTCTGTGGGTTTCCTCCTCGCGCGCGTGCACATGCACACGCTCCAGCATTCGGAGCCGAGGCGATGGATGCCGTGTGAAGCGGGAGGCGAGGGCTAAGCAGCGGATGCTCGAATGGTTTTGTCGGGCAAATGCGCAATGGAGAGGTTAAAAAGATAAACACTACACGCGCGGAGAGGCCCGGTAAACAACAAGAAAAGCGCTGAAGCGAGAGAAGACAAGGCTTGCTTGCCGCAGGCCCCGCCATGGTGAAATTGGATCGCAACTTGCGGCGGATGGGGTGACCGAGCTCGCTGCTCCGCCGGGGTCCCTGCCTTCAGCACCGGGGAGGGAGCTCCAGAGCCCGGGTAACGTGAGAGAAGGAGCGGCAGCGGAAAGATGCAGACGGAGGAGGACACGGCCGCCGCACAAGAGCCCATTTTGGAGGAAGGGTCAGGACGAGAGCAGGTACGAAGGACATTCTCTCCAGGCTAATTAACGTCAGGTGTTTCACTTGGACAGTTCGCGCGCATCATTCACAAACTGCAACATCATCATCACCATGAGTCTGCTTAGTGTTTTATACATTCGGCTTCTGTTGAACGTGTTTCGCTTTTAAAGGAAGCAGCCATCCGTCTCTGAATTTCCAAATGCAGCAAAGTGCCTCGTCTGCGCGGCTCAGGGCTGTCAAAACATAGTCACGTTTTCACTAGCCTTGCCTTCTCAGCGTGCAAGGACACTCCGGACTTTGGCCAGATTACAGCGAGACTGGAGCGTGTGCAGACAGCGCAGGACTCTCTAAATGCCTCTTTAGACCAATGTTATGATCTATTACAATGCTTATAGCCTATAACCTATACCATGTTTCACAGCTGCTTCCTCTCATAACACCTGCCTTGGCCTTTTTCTCCCAGAATGTGTTGCAAAGGTTTTATCTTGCATGCTAATCTTCCATCATTTTTGTGCTCCTATTGCATGAGTGGCAGGATCAATTATTTATAGTGAAAAAAGGCAGCATGCTGAGTAGATTGGAGATTTCAATTGCAGAAGACTTCATAAGACGACTAGTAATAGCAGAAAATGCCATGTTTAGCTTGCCTGCTCCACACAGTCGCTCATAATTGCACTACTTAACATGATTTGCCTCCAGTCTCTGGAGTGCACAGGCACGCACGTTTCCATCACGTGTGTAGTATGTGCTGACAACATACTACACACGTTGGGGGAAAAGTGCGTATGTGCACGTCCACCACATATAGGCAACCAAGATACGCTGTCCGACCTTTCCCTTTTGCGTCAATGCGTAATAACTTGTTTCTAGTGAGTGCAATGAAAACATTTCCCATTTTGCACTTTATCTATCATCATTGTGTTCAAATATTGATTTTATTGATTTATTTATTTTCATATTATGCTGCCCTATCCCTTTTAGCCAGAGAGGGATTAAAAGGTTTCCTGTGATGTGATGTTGGATGCCCTTCCTGTAAAAAAAAAAAAAAAAACTCTCCGTGAGTCTGATTGGACCAAAGACGTCTGCTGCATAACCCTTTATGGCTCTTTTGCAACTTATTTTTAAAGTACCCAAAATGAAAGTTTATTTACGGAATAAGAAAGTGTAAAGTACATACAATTACATGTAAAAGGAAAATAAGATGAAACTAATGAAACACAGTTATCATCATAAACAAAATAAATGTAAAAGCAAAGAGTGCAGCTAAAACAGAACTGAACAGAAGTGTTTTCATCCTGGATTTGAACATGTTGAGGCGTTTGTCACATCTTCAGTTAGTCTGTTCTAGATTCTAGCTGCATTAGACTGAAGCATAGCCTCACCATGTTTAGTCCTAGCTCTGGGAACCAGCAGGAGACCACTCCTTGAGCTTCTCAGAGCCTTAGATGACTTATACGACACTATAGGCCACGGAAAGACTTCTAATCTAGCAACGGGAAGCCAGTGCAAAGACCTGAGCACTGGACTAATATGGTTGTATATCCTGGTTTTAGTCAGGAGGACTCAAGCCCATTCTTAAGATTAGAATGTAAGATTAGAACAAAGTCTTAAAAGCTAATTACCATCACTTTGCAGAGCAGTTAGACAAATGACCTGCACATAATTAAGCTGAGCAAATGAAATGGCTGAATCAGTCACTGTTTGCCCGTGTGATTACAGTATAATACCAGAAACCCAGTCTCTTTCATGTTTCCTCTCCTCCCTTCCACCCTCACTTCCTTCTTCCACCCATGCTTCCTTAAGGCGTTTCCCTTTCATCTCGTCACTCCTTCCTCCAAGGTTTGCTCATATTTAGTCGAGTTCAGTGTCCTCTCTCCCTGGAGGCTGGCGGTGGATTTCAATTTGCTGATTCCGAAAACAGACGTGACACTTTACACCTGCGTAAAGCGGCTTCGTAAGGTCTTAATTTCCAACAACCCAGATTTTGTCGTTGAGTAAACACAAATTCAGCCACGCAAATGTTTACTGATGCACCTCGTGCTCCTCCTGATGTGGGGACGTGGTAAATAGGCACCTGTCATAGGAAATGAATGGCTGTTTTTTCTAGTGTTTTGCGAGCATCACTGACTGCACTTCTCTGCTCACTTCATTTGCCTCCTACATGCTCCCAGTGCTAATTATAGACACTACAGTCACACCTAGTCCACTCTACGAGGCAACAGAGAGAAAGGAAGACAGAACGCATTTCCAGTAATGGTACAAAGGGTCGTTAGCTGAAATTACATGGCGCAGGTGAACAAATGTTTGAGTCTGTAAGATCTATGATCAGCCAGGGAGCATTTTTCTTACTTTTTTTCTGGGAGCTGACAGCAAGCATTAATAAGGAACACAGTCTGAAAAATGTATCGGGCTCAGGCTGTGTGACTTGCCATATAAATACAAAAGAGCTGTTTGAGTAACATTCAACTTGAATTAAAATTGGGCTTTAGAAATCAGATAACCAATCAGGAAGAGCATCAGAGCATCTGCACATAAAAAGTCTGGGGTATATTCATCACAAACAAAATGTATAAGGTCCTAATCAACAACTAACTCAATCCTCAAAGGTTGACCCAAGAAAGTAAACATTTTCTTTTAAATGTAAAATGTGAAAGCCGTGCAGCCGATGGTCAAGTGGTTCAGGCTGTTGCACTTATGGAAGAGGATCGTATGGAGTTAAACCAGGCTGTGAATTCATGTTAATGTGGTCACTGTGTTGACAACAGCCCAGAGCATCCAGGCATCATAAGCTCGTTCTTCTGTCTTTCTTTGTCCTCTATGACTGACATGAGTATGTTGCTCCAGAGACAAACTGATATTGGTCCAGTCCAGACTCCAGCCCCTGAAGCCCTTTCAGTGACAGCCCTTCTCTTAATGACATCCCATAATCGCATTTATCCAAGCCCCTTTTCACTCATTTCAAAGACTTATTCAATTGTGACGGAGAAAATGGCGTGGGATAAGCTCGGTAATAGCGTGTAATTGGTGTTTTAATAGGTCCCGAGAGGACCGAGGTGTTGATTGAAATGTCAGAATTTTAGCCATTTTGATAGGAGCATTGCCGCAAGCTATTTCCTCTCAGAGCCAGGGAAGCTTAAAATGAAAACACAAAAGAAAGAGAGAATTGCAAGGTCACATTATTTGGCACACCTTTTTCATGTCCTCTTTTACAATACCTGAAATCAAATATGTTCAAAACAAATTCACAAAGGCCCAATTCTAGCATCAAAATCCTGAAGAAGCTGTGACTTTGAACAGTTGTTGATACCATTGATGATCTCAAGCCAGTCCCGGTCGTCTTCCTCTGACCTCTGGCAGACTCCTCAGCCTCAGGAAGCACTGGCTCCTCTCTGTAAACCCAATCCAGCGCTGTGGTTGGAAGTCTTACATCAGCAGTTTCTCTGATAGACCAAGACTCAAGCCTCCTGGCACCCACCACCGTCCCCTCCCCGGCTCCAAGTTTGACTTACATTTCAATACCTCTCTTGTTGATGTTCCTTTTAAAGGTCCTATATCATGCAAAAACGACTTTTTGGAGTTTTAACCATGTTGTCATGCTATTTCCTTCTCAAAAACACCCCCGGAGTGTTTTTTGGCTTCATTCACGCAGTTCTAAGTAATCCTCCTGAGTCCTGCTCTCTGAGCCGCTTCTCCGCCCTCTCCTGGAAAACAACTGAGTTGTGACACTCTGACATATTTTACGGCATAGTGTCAAACAGGAAGGGCCAGACCTCTGTAATGTAATGCCTTATGGCCTGATTTTAATTTATAAAACAGCTTTTTCATTATTTCTGTTGTAAGAAAAAAAAAGAAGTCATGTTTGTGAAGTCATGTCATGTTTTCTTACCCAACGATAATGTCATGGATGCGCGTTTGGCTACGAGAGGAACAGGACTAGTCAACCTTCCTAAAGAAGAGTGCACTCGCCAGAAGTTGGAATTTCTTTCCGGGATTCAGTTAGCTACTATATCAACCAACCTGATGGATGCTGGGTGAACCTTGGCCAGAATCAAAGTGGATTAATTTTTATAACCAACACGATCCCATAATGTAAACACCCGATGATGGGAGTCCAGGCTGAGCACTATATACAGTGTCTTGCGAAAGTACTAATACACCTTGAACATTTGCACATTTTGTCATGTTTACAACCCTAAACGGAAAGACTTTATTTTGAATTTTTTACTGAAAGTTCACACACAAGTAACAGTGTGAAAGCAAAAATGATACATGATTCTGTTATTTTACAAAAAATAGAAAAGTGAAAAGTGGGGCGTGCATAAGTATTCATACAGCATTTTTCTGAGTGCATTAAATTGCCTTTATAACATTCCTAATGACTGCAGAATGTTCACACCTTGCCCTAACCATTAAATAGAGGCCACCTGTGTGTAATCTACTCTCAGTATAATTCCAGCTGTTCTGTGAGGGCCTCAGAGCTATGGTCAGAGTGTATTGGTCACTAAACAACATCATGAAGGCCAAGGAGCACACCAGAGAGGTCAGGGATAAAGCTGTGGAGAAGTTTAAAGCAGTGTTAAGTTATACAAAGATTTCCCAAGATTTGAACGTCTCACGGAGCACTGTTCAATCCATCATTCGGAAATGGAAAGAGTATAGCACCACTGCGAACTTACCAAGACACGTCCGTCCACCTAAACTAACAGACCGAACAAGGAGAGCACTGGTCAGAAATGCAACCAAGTGCCCCAAGATAACTCTGGAGGAGCTGTGACGTACTGCCGCTGAGCTGGGGGAATCTGTACATGGGACAACTATAAGTCATACTCTACACAAATCTGGCCTTCATGGACGAGTGGCAAGAAGAAAGCCATTATTGAAAGGAGGCCATAAGAAATCTCGTTTGAAGTTTGCTAGAAGTCATATGGAGGACACAGCTACCATGTGGAAGAAGGTGCTTTGGTCAGATGAGAAAAATTGAACTTTTTGGCCCAAATGCAAAACGTTATGTATGGCACAAACCTAACACTGCTCATCGTCCTGAGTGCACCATCCCCAGTGTCAAATATGGTGGGGGAGCATCATGCTATGGGGCTGCTTTTCCTCAGCGGGGACTGGGAAGATTGTAAGAATAGTTGGGAAGATGGATGGAGCCAAATACAGAGACATTTTGGAGGAAAACCTGCTGGAGTCAGCAAGAGAATTGAGGCTGGGGCGGAGATTCACCTTCCAGCAGGACAATGACCCTAAACACAAAGCTAAATCTACAATGCAATGGTTTAAAAACAAACATATTAATGTGTTAGAATGGCCCAGTCAAAGTCCTGACCTAAATCCTATTGAAAATCTGTGGAAAGACCTGAAAACTGCTGTTCACAAACGCTCTCCTTCTAATTTGACAGAGCTTAAGTTGTTTTGTAAAGAGGAATGGACTAAAATGTCAGTCTCTAGATGTGCAAATCTTGTAGTCAGACCCCAAAAGACTTGCTGCTGTTATTGCAGCAAAAGGGGGTTCCACAAAGTATTAAGTCATGCTGTATGAATACTTATGCACGCCCCACTTTTCACTTTTCTATTTTTGTATAAAAATAACAGAATCATGTATCATTTTGCTTTCACTTTACAGTTGTTTGTTACTTGTGTGTGAACTTTCAGTAAATAATTCAAAATAAAATCTTTACATTTAGGGTTGTAAACATGACAAAATGTGCAAAAGTTCAAGGTGTATTAGTACTTTCGCAAGACACTGTAAATCAAAACGTGTGTTAGCCATTTATGCAACTGTGTTGCACATGTCAACTCCTTATAACTGCATTATGTGAAGTAACTTCACTTTTTGCAGCGATATTTATATTTTTAATACTGAAAATGTGAAATGAGCTGAGAGAGGGGCGGAGTTAACTGAATCGAAGCGTCTAGTCTTCCGGGTACGGAAAATACCCCCAGAAAATACTTCTATTTCTCTCAAAAATGAGTACTCCATAGTGATAGAGGTACAATACATTATATAAATGCCTATAGTTTACTTTGGAACGGTTAAAATAGCATGATACAGATCCTTTAAACTTGACCATGTCGCTAGTATGTCACAACTACTACTGTAAAAATCAAATACTAAACGATCCCTATAATAATCTGGCAGACAATTGAACTTGCCAACAGAGGATGAGTCACACTTCCTGCCTAAAAATAGTTTAGAAAAGACCTCCCTGTTACTCTGTCCATATTCGTCAATAATGCTCAACTAAACTGTGTGCTGCGAGCAATAACCACCAGCCCCTTCTCTAATGAGACAAGTGAGTCACTTGTGCCCAGATACATTTCACACTCGGCGTTCGCTCATTGCCGTTTGGGTTTTATTGTTAGTGTTTCCCATTTCGGCTGCATCCAGGGAACGTTCAAGCAAAAGGACAGAGCAACATTTGGCAAAGGAGAGAGAGAGAAAAATGAGAGACAGATGCGAGTAAATGATAAATGTGTGTATGCAGATCCCTGGAGAGAGGCAGTCTGTCACCCAAAATGTCTTTGAAAGAACACCTCAGCTCCATCCCGCATTCATAAAAGGTCCACTGTCATTTTGTATCACTTTCCTCATATTTACCGCAGAGGGAGGAGATATCTGTACACAAATAAATGACTACAAACTATCTTCCACATTCAGGAAGTGGTGCTGCCAGTCTACGCCCTCGGCCCCGCGATCAACACCAACCACTCACACGCACACCATTCCCCCATCCTAGCCTAGTGTACATGTTTTTATTGGTAGATGTCTGTTTACATCTCCACGGTAACCTCCACTCGGTTGACATGTGTGGGGGACATAGATTGAGTGCTGGCAGCTTGACCATTTATCACTTCACTGTCCCGTAGTGAAAGGGGGACAGCGCAGTGTGACAGCGGCTAGTGCTCAGGGGTAGAAAATTACAACCGCATTGAGCTGGACAGACCCGGGCAGAGGGGGAGGAGGGGGGCTGCTGCTGACGGGACAGGCCCACTAGAGGAGAGAGCGAGAGAGAGAGAGAGAGGACATCGGTGTCAGCTAAGAGTTGTTGTCATCTGCTCATGTAGACAGTCTTTAGTGGCAGTGACTCCACGATATCACAACAAAAGCACCATTTTAGTTATGTTTTCCCTCATTTAGCTCAATTTCAGTCTGGTTTTGGCTCTGATTTTGGTCATTTTTTTTATGTTTAATTGTTTCGACAACACAATTTATGATTTTTGTTGAAACTGAATGTAATTTACTGTGTTAAAATGTCAGTATTGTAATACTCTGAAATGAATGCTAGAAAATATCTGTGAGTTTCCAACCCTTAATTAGACACATTATAATTGCAAGTATTCTAAATGAATTCAAGTGATTATTCTGATGGTCCTAATAGTGGGTTTCGTTTTGTTTTAGATTTAAAAGTTGAAAACAATGCAACATCTATTTTTCCTGCAGATAATGCAGTGAACGTCTTGTTGAACCAACATGAAGTGTACGTTTCTTACACCTACATGCTCTATCTGCTGTCTGTGCCCAAACGGCTGGTATCGCGGTGACAGCCCTGAGCTCAGAACACTCTAGAAGTACTGTGCTCCTCTAAATAATTCACACTCTCCTGAATGCAGAGAATAGAGACAGAGCCACACAGCGTCTGTGTTTCTAATGCACATGGGTCAGAGAGAGAGAGAGTAATGTACTTAGAGAGGCTTCAGCTCTTCCCCTGTGCCCGTCCCGCTCTGAGGAGGTAATGCATTCCTCTGCTCCAGACCTCAGCCACATCCCACACTTTAACAAACACATGTTTATCTGATTCACTAGGCTCGGAACTGGTTACTTTTAGCTCCAGCACAACTGGAGTCAAACACGTAACTTACATTTTTAACTAAAATATATATGTCTGAACTATTTGTGTGGTTTAAAGGTCACTGGATCCTGCATCAGTGACTTAGAGAGACCAAGGTCTTCTGACGCTGACCTCGGTCTCAACCCTCCACCAGTCGCTTTCCAGAACTGTCCAAGTAGCTCCTCAATGGCTTCTATAAGTTTCTATTTAAGCTTGAGGAGACAAATCTGATCACTGTCTTTGTGAAACAACTTGTATACTATGTAGTCATACAGTATCTCATGTCATGTTTGTGTGAAGGTGGAATCCCCTGCTCCTGTATTAGCCTGACTGACATTGTCCTGTCTCCTGTCTCCTGCAGCAGCGGCCGCAGCAGCAGTCTCTGGCCTCCTCTCTGTGTCGGGAGTCCCATTGGAAGTGCCTGCTGCTGACTCTGCTGATGTACGGCTGCTTTGCCACTCTGGCCTGGTGCGCTCTGTGCCGTGTGCCGGTGCTGGGCTCCTCCTCGCTGCCTCTGGGCGACGATGACGATGCTGCCTCCGCGGCTTATTACAGCGACATCCTGCGGCTGGAGAGCCCCTGCTCCAGCGGCTACGTCTACATCCCCCTGGCCTTCCTCGCCATGCTCTACGTGGTCTACCTGGTCGAGTGCTGGCACTGCTTCTCCAAGACCGCCATGTTGGCCCATGCTGAGTTCCAGGTACAGCACATAATGTAACACATTATTGAAGAGAGTTTATTCAAACACACTGTTTCATGGAGATGTAAGCACTGACTCAATGGCCGCTGTGCTGAGAACACACGGAGCAGAATGAAATCCCTCTTTTCTTCATGCAGCACATTTAAATGTTTCAGCTGCAGCTCTCGCTGTGTTTTCAATCAGAGTTTAAAGAAAGCCCTGCTCAGTGGAATTGAACTGACCTCAGGCCAATCCGCGCCGCTCATTAGGAACTTTTCCCAAAACAAATCAGTCGCTTTATCTCTCCACTTTTATTTGACTTTATTCATGAGACCCACAGGCCACGACGCTGTGTCCAGACAACTTCATTAATGTAACTATTTCAACACTTCAGTTGGGTTTACTACGGAGCTAGATTAGTATCGTATGTTTGGTATGCTGAATAGCTTTTTATCATGGCGGATCTCCATGGTAACATGCCCTTAGCGCATAACCTGCTCTGGACCAGGTTTAGTTCTCATCTAAAAAATGAAGACGGCTCTTTGACCAATCAGAGGAGAGAATCCTCCCTCTCTCAGCCAAGCTTCTCGGTTTGGAGGAAGGAGGTAAAGGAGGAAGCACCTTTAGCAGCGGCTGGAGAATTCCTATATACTTATACAGGTTTTAGGCGACTACATGAAATAGGTTTATTTAATATTACGCGTGCCACATTAGAGTGGTAATAAATATTGTTCACAAATTAACTCCTTTCTCACCTTGTCTTTATGCGCTGCTTCATGGCGCTGTATGTTTGCCATGAGTTTAGGGATGGATTTGATGTTCCGATGTCATGATTGGCCGCTTAGCCCTGACTCCTCCTGTTCCACATGAACGAACACTAATCATCAGAGAAACCCTGAGTTAACGGTTAAAAAGTTTTGTGGTTTTGCGGCTCATCCAGAGGCTCCATGTAAGAGAAACAAATCCAGGACAAGTTCACCCTGCTTTATAGTTTAGCCCACAGGTCTGTTAGTGCTGTGTTAACACACGCAGCATCTTGTTTGTTTACAGGAAGTGTATGAGCGAGTGCAGCGCCTCCAACAGGCCACTCCGTGTATTTGGTGGAAGGCCATAAGTTACCATTATGTGAGGAGGACCAGACAGGTGACCAGATACCGCAACGGAGACGCTTACACAACCACCCAGGTGAGACGCACCACATCAACCGCACAACCAGTCATCCTGCTCTTTTCATGTGACTCTGTTTCTACTACATTTATCATTTTGCACGATTTTTATGCATGTTTTAATTTCTCCCATAGTGAAGTATTGCTGGGCTGTGTGCACCAGCTGTTTGCAGTAAGACATGTATCCTTCTCTTTAGACATACTGCAGCAGTTGGAACAATAGTCATATATAACAGCATCATACTGACTCCAAACACTGTGCTCTGTTCCTCTGTCTGCGCTTTGTGCCTCAGGTTTACCACGAGCGTGTCAACACTCACGCCTCCAGCTCAGAGTTCGACTACGCTCGATACGGAGTCAAAGATGTGTCCAAGGAGCTGCTGGATCTGCAGCTGCACCCCGCCGTGCGCCTGCGCTTCACCAAGTGCTTCAGGTCAGAATGAGATTCTACATTTACACAAGGACATGGGACACATGTCTGCAACTGTGAGGAACAGGAACAGACTGAAGAAATAATGTTTGTTCTTGTGCTTGTCCAGCTTCTCCAGTGCACGCGCTGAAGCTGCCTACCTGACTCAGGTGAGTAACATTAGGTTAGTGAGGAAGTCATTTCTTATTGTAAACCTGACATGAATGTTTGTTGTTTAAGCGAGCGCGCTTCTTTGGTGAGAACGAGGGCTTGGACGACTACATGGAGGCGCGTGAGGGCATGCACCTGAAGAATGTGGACTTTCGGGAGCACATCCTGGCATTCCCCGACCCGACTCATCCGCCCTGGTTCTCCCGTCACAGAGTGTTCTGGCTGGCCTCAGCGTTCCTGCTGTCCTGGCCTCTGCGCGTGGTGTCGGAGTACCGCACAGCATATGTGCACTACCATGTGGAGAAGCTGTTTGGAGAAGACGAGGACTCGGCTCTGGGAGGAGGGGGCTGGGCGGAGGCGTGCGGGACGGAGCGAACACTGAGAATGGGATCCACCCTGGAGGAGTGTCCATCGGGATCGGCCTGAACGGGAACAGCTACAGAGCCATCTCACGGGTCAACACTGTGGACATGACGGAGCTGGAGTGGCACATCCGCTGTAACCAGCAGATGGTGCCCAGTTACTCCGAGGCCCTGCTCATGGACCTAGACTCCAGCAGTGGCACCAACCCCACAGCCAGCACCCCCATCTCAGGCCCCGGCACCACCCCCAGCCAAGGCAACGCTGCCCCAGCTCTGGCCCCTGCTCTGGCTCTGCCTGTGCTCTTCAACTCGGCCTACCTCCTGCAGAGCTGCCCTCGCTGCCGCAGGACCACTTCCAGCTCCAGTCTGCCCTCCAGGCTGCGGGCGCCCATGGGCACAGCTGCCCTGCTCAACGCCACTGTGGCAGGCATCAGAGCGGCGGGACAGGGCGGCACCGGCCCTGGGGCAGGCTGGTGCTCAGCCGCAGCGGCTTTTCACTCGGACGACTGGGCAGCGGGCGGCAGAACAACCTGTTCCACTCCCGGAGCATGGGCGGAGGCCTGGCCGGCAGCAGAGAGGAGGGCAACAGTGGCAGTGTGGGTGCGGGGGGCGGTGGGGGAGGGGGTTCTTAGGGCTCGGCTCCAGACAGGGTCAGGACAATGAGGAGACCAGAGGAGTCCTGGAGGGAGAGGGTGAGGAAGAGGAGGAGGAGGAGCAGCCCGAGGAGGAGGTGCGCATGAGAGACAACAGAGGGCGGACCGGAGCAGACAGAGAGGAAGAGACAGAGCAGGACAGTTTAGGAGTCCGAGAGCGCCCCCGTCCTACCAAGAGGCATTCTTCTTCCCTGTTCTCATTATCCACGGAGAGGAGAGCTGCCACGCAGACGACATGTGAACTCAGAGTGAGCCCGGAGCAGAAAGAGAGGACACATGGAGGCCATAGTTACAGTGCAGCAGAGTGAATGAAGAGCTTTCAGGAAACGATGGGAGAGACTTGTGTTGACTGTCGGCTGTAACTGAGGCGCTGAAGTCCCTGAGAGAAGAGCTCAGTTTGGCTCTTAGAGAGACACGAGTGTGTTCATGACGTCTGAGCGTTCACACATGAAAGAAGAAATCAGAGAGAACTGTTTCGAGAAAAATCTATGCAAGCAAATGGGTGGGAGGAGCAGTTATAAGAGCAGCTAAGAGTGCGGTGGTGAAACGCGCTGCTGCAGAGTGGAACCAAGTGATCAAAGTGTGGTTTGAAGCTCAGGAGACGGGCTGCACACACTGGAGATTGTTCTTGGATAAAGTTAGAAATGCAGTATTTCAAGCCCAATGTAATGAAATGTTGAATAACCTGTGTGAGAATCACAGAGGCTGATTAATAGGGTCTATTTCTCAGCTTAGGAGCAATGACAATAAATTAAACAAATATCAAAGAAAAGCTTTGAATGTGCTACAGCTGAAAATGAACATGTCATAATGGACAATGTTACAGCCAAGATCTATTCAGATAAAGATTGTTTTCCAAAAAAAGATCAAACTGGATGACTGTATGAACGGCCTGTGAGCAGCATCTTTCTGATCCATTTATAACAACACTTTGGATTCAAAACACTTAACACAGTTCAACCTTATTGCCCGTGTGTTTTTCTAAAGCCCAAAGAAATGTGTGCAGTTTTGTCACATTTCATTTCCATCCAATTTACTGCACATTTACTATCCTATCAAAAGTAATCATTCCCATTATTATCAATCAATGAGAAGAAGAGTATTCCTAAAATAAGTAAGTGTGACTGACTATGACTCACTTCTGTTAGCTACCTGCTGTTCTTCAATACAGGGCTTGGATGAAGTGACATTTTAACATCTTTACTTTATTTTTTACCATAAAGCAGGATCGTGTCTCTAAAAGGCTGCATATAAAGTCCAGGCTGGTTGTACTGTTAATAATCTGTAGCGTTTATGAATCTTCCTGGAGCGCCACCCTTCCCTTCCTGCTTTTAGAGTGCAGCATTTCACATCGTCCAGCTCTGTGTTACTGTTTCTGCACGAGGCAGGGTCAGGTTTCATCTCAGCTCACTCCACTCCCCTCACTTCGTCTGGCTCCTGCTGAGACGGACAGTAAATACATCAATGTTAGAGTCACTACATGTATCCCGTCATCCAGGCACAGGCACAATGTGTTACTGTATGATCGGCCCAGATCTTCTTTAGCTTTGGTTTATACTTTTACTCATTTATTATCGATACAAGGCGATAAAATAAAGCTGTATTTAGTGATAGAACTTGTAACGAGCCTAACTGTAGGTGGATCCAGAGCTGCTAACACAGGCTGTTTTGATTATGTCTGTACTGTATGTAGTATTACTGTAGTTTGCATACAAAAGTACATTAGGATTATCAGTCAGACTCATGTCTGACAGTGAATTACGGCATGAGCAGACACGGCCTCCTCTGCAGCCGCACATGGAGATAAACTGGACATGGATAGAGATCACTGGGCCTGACCATTACCTCCTCTCTCCTGCAGAACCATGCTCTCCAACAGGCCTTTACCACCTGCTCGCCACTTCCTGTAGGCGCAGCACAGAAGCTAATCTTAGCAGTCCAATGTAGCAACACGGAAGGCCATTAGACAAATGGGAGAGTAAGTCGATGCATTAGGAGCTCGGAGTGTGAGCTAACCAGCAGAGATGGCATTTTCACAACATTAACATGAGGAGGGATATCCAAACAAACTACTTACTGTGCGGCTGTGCATGTCCACTGTATGAGACATATCCAAAACTGTAAACTGCAGAACAGTGTACAGCAGTACACCGGCCTCTGTGTCGGAAAAACAATTATTGTGTAAAAATACAGTGGACACAGTACAACTGGTGCCGTAAAATACTGTAACCAGCTGTTGATCAGAGACCACAAGATGCAGAAAAGACTCAAACATGAGGGACCTTCTTAATGTGAGGCCAAACTTTATTTAAAAGCATTTCCTCCATGTCTCTTATCACCATGTAAGTTAACAGTATTTTACTGTACGCAGTATTTCTACTTAACTTGTATTTGTATGTAAATGTCATCGACAGAATGTTTCTGTAGGTCTGTAACAGAGGGATGTTGGTCTCCAGCTTTGCTTCCTAAAGAAAAGTGAGCCACTGAGCCTGTTTAAAGAATCCCTCTATCTCTGTCTAAGCTAACAATAAAAAGCACAGTGCAGAGAGTGGCACAGCCGTCTTCAACAACATGCAGCTAACCTGGATTCAGCAGAAACAAGGGACGCTCCAGAAATGCAACTCTCTGCAAAGAAAATAGAACAGAACGATGACCCACTTTGTACAGGACACATAACGGCATATTCACATGCAGAGATCATGAAGCGAACGCAGCGTCGCAAGAGCAGCACAAAGAAAGCAGGACAAATGTCTCTGTGCAACAGAAAGCACTACAAGGACAACAGACGGGACTGAAGTCCGACAGAACAAATGTGACATAATAAGACTCATTTTTACAGCTGTAACTCTTCATCTTCACATGTGGCTAATGTTTTAGTGTCTTTGACCAAACAAGCTTATTATCTTGTGTTGTTTTGTTTCAAATCAAAATGTAATGAACACAATATCGTT
Source organism: Neogobius melanostomus (assembly GCA_007210695.1). NCBI lineage: Eukaryota > Metazoa > Chordata > Actinopteri > Gobiiformes > Gobiidae > Neogobius > Neogobius melanostomus. The sequence goes on from VHKM01000042.1 coordinate 10,477,277, forward strand.
TTAAACACACTTGAGTTTCCACTTGAATGATCTGATATTTATGTTTACACATTTGTGAAAGGGTTTTAAATCCTTTTTGATGTAACACACACAGCACTGTGCACAGGTCACACAGAGGCTGAGGAGAATCCAGGCCTAAGGCCGACGGGGTTCTGGAATGAAAGTGTGTGACTTGTGCTCAGCTCAGTTTTATTCATGAGCATCATGTGATCATTGCTTTCATTGTTTCACTGTGGTGTGTTCCGCTGCTTCAGGTGTGCCAAGAGAACCACATGCCCATGATGTCTTACACTGAACACAGATGTGCTCTTGCATGTTTAGCAGCAGTTATACCCAGACGAAAAGCTTCTTTTAGACTAGACATACAGAAATGAATCTATCTCAAACACGCTGGAAGCATGAACTGTTGCCTTTGCATCCGACGTTGCCAACTTTAGTTCTCAGGATTTGGGTTTGATGCTGCATTCCTGTGCCACACCTTCTTCCTTACACATCTACAGTGGATTTTACGAGCAAAAGTCAGCAATGTTAGTGTCTGTTTCATTTGTATTTTATTTTTTCACTAAAAAGCTAATCCCTGTCATTTGTAGCAGTTGGATTTGTGGCAGTGGACTGTAAATTTCAAAATGGCAATTCTCAGGAACAAACCATATTTACGTTAGTATATTGTTGATTGGAACTTCAGTTATCATTTGGAGATTACAAAATGGTCAAAACATTGACTAAGCGACTCCAGATTTGGCCCAGGGCTTAGTGTTTAAACTCTAGGGGCCGCTGCCTTATCCTTTGAAATACAATCCAGTCTGCCAATGTAACAAAAGATTTCAGAAGTTGTCATCTTGACTAAGTTGTTTTTGAGCTGTTGCTGTTTCATTTTCCAACTAGCTCTGTCACTTCTAAAGTTCTAATGTCCAAATTTTAGCTGAGGAGAAAAGTCAGAGATGTAATTATCAAAGACAGAACAGTTTATACTGAAATTACGATTCAACCTTCCTCCTATTTACAGCAACGACACCATGACCATTGGGTTCATGAGAGCGAGCGGGTGCTGACCTCCCTCCACAGGACAGACACAATACCTTCATCTCAAAATATAGCTTAGTCCGGGTGACGTCCTTTAAAAGCTTTTTTCTGTGGAAGACTCCTGGATTACCTGGAGTTTACACAGACTTCTTCACTACGGGGTAATGAATGTACCTGAATGTCTCACAAAGCAGTACGATATGTTATAACTACGTCTGAAGGACATTTCAGACTTCATTATGATTCAGTTCTCAGTGCGACAGTGGTTTAGTGCTCAATCTCTCGTCCGGCTTTGCTGCCACACACAACATCCCCCACAGCCACATTTCTGACCACCATCTTGTTTTTGCATAAACTGTCACATGACTATTTTACGGCTCATACTTGACACTGAACAATGTGACCAGTGTAAATGGTCAGTACTTTTACTACTGTCTTATGTGGTCATCGGATGGTTTCATACCAAACACTGTAAAAAACATCCGTCTTGGTTTGACAGGAGTCATGTGGAGTCCAGCCACATTTGTGATTGACGTTTTAAGGAAAATGAAATGAATAGCAGCTTTTTTCAGATGACTTTCTGTCTATTAGTTTGTATAATTTCTTGTACGTTTTGGACCCATTTAGACTCTTTAGAAGATGACACTGACTACTAAACACACTGTCACACAAGACATGCAGATTTGGAGATGGTCTAAAGTTTACCACCAAAAAATAATATAGAAATAATATATCATTAATACAAGCCACTGCATGCTTTCTCTAGAGACACTTTCTCTTTTGTTGATCAGAAATGCTGCTGGATTTCACTTGTGCGGTCAAACCAATGGCCAGTTCTCACAGTGTAGATGTTGTACATGCAGCCTCTATGGATCAAACAATAATGTCACTGCATTACAGTGGTACATTATTGATTTACACAGTATCCATGTGTAATAGCCAGGAATGGGCTTCTGTTTAAAGCACCTTTTTGAGCAAAACCTCAATATTTAAGCCTAGTACTACAATGTAAAGTGATATGAGATTGTCAGTATCACAGGGATCAGGCGCGTGGTCGGGGATCATGTTCTTGAACAGGGATGAGTTTGTGGCAGTCGTTTTGTGGCTAATCCTGGATATGATAATGACAATTTATTATCAAACAAATAAATGCTTGGTATACAACCTCTGGACTTGTTTGTATATTTGTACAGGACAGTGCATGTTAGTGAACACACTTGAGACTCATGCATGAAACACACACACCACGGCTATAATTCACACCACACTGAATTATAGCCGTGACTGAATTTCCATCTGTTGTGCCACACTCGCAAACACACTCATTAATCGTGGCCCATTGTACATATTTTTAGTGGTAAAACCAAAGTCTCTGACCTACTCAGACACGGGGAGAGCACGCAACCTCCACACTGAAAGGCCCCCTCCCCTTTTTCAGGACTCCCCTGAAAAGACAGTCCTAATCTCAGTGGGACTGTTTATGACCAGTGGGTTTGGAAACCTCAGGATCTCATCTCTGCTGTTTGCAGACATGTTGTTCTGTTGGCTTCATCAAATCCGGACCTTCAGCGTGAACTGGGGCGGTTTGCAGCCGAGTGTGAAGCGGCCGGGATGAGGATCAGCACCTCCAAATCCGAGGCCAAAAAGGTGGCTTACCCTCTCCAAGTCTTGTTCACGAGTGAGGGACGGATGGAGCGTGAGATCGATAGACGGATCGGTGCGGCGTCAGCAGTGATACGGTCGCTGTATCGGACTGTTGTGGTGAAGAGGCGGGGACAAAGCTCTCGATTTACTGATCGATCTACGTTCCCACCCTCACCTATGGTCATGAGATTTGGGTAATGACCGGAAGGACATGATCGCGGATACAAGCGGCCGAAATGAGTTTCCTTCGCAGGGTGGCTGGGCGCACCCTTCGAAATAGGGTGAGGAGCTCAGTCACCCGGGAGGAGCTCGGAGTAGAGTCGCTGCTCCTTCACGTCGAAAGGAGTCAGCTGAGGTGGCTAGGGCATCTGTTCCGGATGCCTCGTGGCCGCCTCCCTCGGGAGGTACTCCAGGCATGTCCTATTGGGAGGAGGCCTCGTGGAAGGCCCAGGACATGCTGGAGGGACTATGTCTCCGAGCTGGCCTGGTGTCGCCTCGGGGTCCCCCAGAACAGCTGGAGGAGGTGTGCGTGGATCGGGAAGTCTGGGCATCTCTGCTGAGACTGCTGCCTCCGTGACCCGGCCCCGGATAAAGCCAAAGAAAATGGATGGATGGAGTGGGACTTATCTAGTTAAATAAAGGGGAAAAAATAATAAATTCAGTGATAAAGATTTGTGTTTGTTTCACAACTGTTTAGTTGTTGGGCTGTAGCAATGTATGACCTGGAATGTTCCGCAGGGTGGCTTTAGGATCAAATTAATGACTGGACGACCATTTTACAAGCAGCACTAGTGCAACCCTGTATGAACTACTACAGCAGCTTTCCAAAGTTAAAAAACATACCAATTGTCTTCAATCTTTCAGTAATGCTACAAACATCTAAGCATCTTGCATGTTTTTTCTCAGCCACACTTGAGCACGTGCATCTTTTCGTCTTATGCCTAATACATTAAAAACCAAATCAGCACAATCACCTGAAACTTCTGTGTGCACTTCTCTGAATGGTAGACATTTTTCAGCTTCCACTTTCATTAAAAGAAACAAGAGCACGGTGCCATTTTGCAGCTGAAAGTATTTCCGGAATAGTTCAAATGGTTGTGCTTTAGAAATACGTGTCTGAATGAACAATGCCATCAAGTTTTGTCCTTCGTGTTTATTCGTCCTAATTCAGGGAGCCCTTTATCCTGCACCAATACCATGGTAATCGTTTTATTCATAACTTGCTGATTAACACACGGACATCGTGTTTTCCTTTTCCTCGTTAATAACAGAATGTTGTGGGAATCTTATCGTAAAGAAGACACTAGAGGGCACTATAGCTACAGCTAAACTTGCCCCTTATTGACTGTCATACTTTCTGTAGGCTAGTGCTGTGGGCCCCTCAGCATATTGAAAGGGCATCCATTCAAATCACGTTTTGTAAACCTGCAACAGCAGTGAGTTTAATATATGCACATTCTCTTTTCTGTGTACATCATTTGAACTGCCTGCGTCCAAATAAATGACCTGAGATTAATTATTTTTTGGCTTTTTATGATCAATGCAACAAATGGCTGCATTCCCATTGAAGCTCATCTGGTATGATAATACAAATGGCTTTTTACCATTTATTATGTACACACCAGCATTTATTGTCATCATAATGTCAAATGATGTGCTTTTCATAACTCGCTGGCCCCTAAACTGTCATACAAAAGTTCTATGGCTGCTGTTTCCACACTTCCCTGTATACAGCTAGTCATCAGACCTGAAATCTTTTAGTTGCCACTCCAAATGTTCCTTTGTTGTTGTTGTTGTTGTTGTTGTTGTTGTACAAATACTGGATCAGAAAGCTCAAATACTGTCTGTACCCTTTCTAAACGCTTCCAAAGATTCACTCTGATACATAAAGCCATTTCATAAACTAAAAAAAACCTTTTCTTCCTTTCCACTCAGATTTACATTTCCAAATCCCTGGAGTATAGCCTCTCTCATGAAGATTTTTCTAGCTCTAGAGGATGATGAGCAAATTGATATAGCCTAATCTCAAAGTGCTTTCCTTAGAAGGCACAAATGGAAATGCATAAATGGTCAAATGGCCAGACTAATATTTTTTTGAGATGATACTGTATAATTATTACTACAATTTGATCATGCAGTGACTGACAGTGTGTCACATGGATAATTGCATCAAAGGAGACACCTCTAGCAAGTCTTCCTGGCTGCATGGATCAACTCCACATCAGCATCATTTCACTCTGTATCCAAAGGCAAAGGGAGAGTATGTACAGTATGTTATCATATGTGTACAAGTCCAATTAGAAATCATAAAACATGATACTTTTATTCTAAAGGTCTACATCCAATCCTGTGGGAGTAACGGCTTTCTGTTTGGAGTGAAATTTGAGGAATGGAAACATTGTTGTTAAATTATAACACTAAGGTTTATCTTTCCTCATTAACCATATTCGAGAGGAAAACAAATACAGTTTTGACCAGCCCAGCTATACTGTATCATGCATTTATTTATACACAAACAACATTGCTATTAATACACTTAGTAGATTTGCATTAGAGATATCTTTACAGAATAGTTTTCTTGAATGGGAACAACGTTTATTTTTTATTGCTTTTTCTACCAGTCCAAATGCTTATGATATAAAATATATATATAATATTATTATTGTACAACAGTATCATTGACTACATCCTCTGGCATTCCCCACGTTTATTCCAGGATGTGACCAGTAGGTGGAGCTGTAGATCCACTCACGTCTGTCCAGACAAACGCCCAAAGCCCAGTAGAGCTCCACATCCATCAAAGCTTCTACTGCTCTTGCTTTTGCGAGAAATACCCAAAAGACAAAGCGGATTAGCCCACATTTAGGAAAGTTGATTTGAGTGAGGCCTGTTTTACAATTGGTAAAACCAAGCGTCTCTCGCACTCGAGCTTTGAGTGTGAACATCTCACCACCAGCAGCTACATCCTGTGCCAGATCCGTCATTACACTTAGAAACAGGGTACATACGCTACATCCATATGTTCAGGCCCTATATGGTTATGGAAGACAACGTAAGATTTGTTTCCTTGAGAAAAAAAAGAATATGGCACCTGGCACCATACGACGTAGAATCCAGTGAGTACCTCCATTAATCTCTTTCTACATTTCAGCTTTCAAGATCTAAACTGAACAACTCACAACCTTGGACTAAACCAGGACTAAACTCGGTCTAGCCAATATTAAAATGAAGAACGTATAATTATCAAAGTAACTATGCCTGATATGAGTCCTGTACGGGCGGTTTGTGTGCATCAGTGTCGCTGTCCATGGTGCTAATCTGCATGCACAATAACCAACATTTTAGTATGCTCACTCAGTGCAATAGTGATCAGTGCAATGGTGATCAGTGCAATAGGGATCGGTACTCTAAGACTAAAAGTGTGACTCTGTGAAATAGGAGGTTGTGCAATGCATTGAATCCAGTTCTTTTCTGCTGGTTGTCATATTCTGTCTCACATGTTTATTGTCTGTGTTCAGCTGTCTTTGAACATGTCCCGTGTATGTAGTCTTTGTAAACAGTGTTTTTGTATAGTTCATGTTTTTATGTTTTCTGTAAACATCAACCTGCCAGGGGGTCTGCAGATGGAAAATAGCCCAAGACTATAACATGGCATATTTACATTTGTTAAATGTTCATGGTCTGTCTTGTGGTTCATGCTCTGTCAACATTCACACACACGCTCTCCTCCCTGCCTTCTCACTCTGTTGCCCACTGCTCTGTTCCTGATAAACGTCCACCTAAGGCCTCCTCTTCTCGGGACACCTGCTGCACCAAAGCACCTTTTGCTAATTCCCTTAGCAGCATCTTGGCCCGCTGCTCTGCCTCTTTTGCCCCTAGTTTCTGCAGCGTCTCTGTTCCTCCTGCTAAGTGCACTGTGCTGTCTGCTTCTTCTGCCAGACTACATCCCCGCTCATAAGGCCCAAACCTGTGCCTCTGTCTCTGCTAAGGCATCTTCTGCTGAGCTCACTAGGTCTCCTAAGTATGTACCCTCCCCTGCTAAGTGCCCTCAGCTTATGTCTATGCTCCGAACTCCTAACATCAGAAGAAGGTGAGGCCTGCCAGAGGGAGCGAGCACTGGACTGGAAACTCTGAAAAAGGCCAGAATTAAAATGAAAATAAAACAGTAATAAGAACCAAAACAGTTACGCTACGCCGGTCTCACTTGTGTTTGTCTCCCTGCTGTGGTCGGTCTCTCGCATCATCGCCATTTTGGTATAGTGGTAACATCTGGCTTAAGCTGTAAACCAAATTCAAGTTCAGTCTTAATTTTATTTTATATTTCTCTTAGATGCTGTGCCTGTTGGAGTCACTCGAGTCACCTCCTCTGCATAAATATTTGGTAAGAACCGACCTGCGGTGACTTGATTGCTCTTTGTACAGTATATTCTCTGCCCAGTTTACAAATCCATGTGAAGAAAACGGTTTGGATTCTTGTCTTTTTGCCTGAGAGTGGAAGCTATCGATCATTTAACAAACCAGCTGTTGTCATTCGTTTGTGTTGTGTTGCGTTTAGTTCAAAAACCTGTCGCTGTCGGCTGTTCTTCTCCGACCCTCGCTATGCATTATGGTACGGCATTATGGTGCAAACTGTCAGAGTCAATTGATTCTGTTGTTATGGGTCATGGCAGACGTGCGTGTGATCGATCCGAAACATATGAGAGGGTAAAATAGGGTGAGAAGGAGCAGCAACATGTGAGATTGTAAACACTATCCATGTTGTGTATCCCAGTCGCGCACATGTGGTGAGCGCTGCATGCTGTGGCGGAGCGTCCTGCTGCAGTCAGTGGAGCGGGGGATGAGGAGGAGCAGTGGAAAGGCAAAGAAGAGTGCGAGGAATAAAGAATAAATCCAGAGCGACACGAGTGGACATGCTTTGGCTCCCTCTCCAGTGACACAGTGATCCGATAGTCGCCTCCATGACCTTTTTGTCCACACTTTTGAATCGTCACATGGAAGTATTTATTGCCATATTACCATGTTATGAGATTAGCTTGATAGATCTTTCTCTATATACCGACGTGTAGACCCTATACTACATTTAGACAGTGCCAATACTCACTCCCACTACATCATTACCTCTTAAACTTTGCTTTACCCGGTTTACACTTATTGCTGGTAACCCCTTGAGCCACAGATTATGACCCACTGATAGTCTGGTCCAATACAACCTTTCTGCTGGTGATTACTTTGTCCAAAATCTAAATGGCATTGACTCGGTTATTAGAAAGCATGGATTTGCTTGTGTGCTTGGTGAATCCCAATTTCTGACAATTCCCTTGATGATTCCCTTGAAAACTTTAGTTCAATAACTTGAGATTCTTGCATTTGTTGATTTAAAGGGAGAAAATACTGTCACTCGGATGTTTTTTTTTTTAACCTGAAAGACTAATGTTGAAGAGAAGAAAAAGAAAAGAAAATTCAACATTAGTGTTGCAGGTCAACATTTTCTGTGACACTTGAGAAAAATCAGAATCGCTTTATTCATCCCCAGTAGAAAATTCTTTTAAAAAGCTTTTTTTCGTGGGACAAAAATGTCTTTAAAACATTGTATGCTGCAGTAAAGATTTTTTTTTTTCTCTTAAAGGAACAGGCCACCGTTTTTCCATACTGAGATTATGTTCTTACCTGAGCTTAGACGAGTTGATGTGCTGCTATCTGGTCTTTGTGCCCGTGGAAGAGCGTGGTAGCTTCCACCTTCACCCCCGTTTGGAGCTATAGGAATATGCTAGGAGACGCCAAATGCTAACAACATCTTTGGTCTTTTTGCGTGACTGAGCGCACGCACAAAAACCAGACAGGTACGTATCAACTCGTCTAAGCTCAGGTAAGAACATATCTCAGTATGGAAAAACGGTGGCCTGTTCCTTTAAATTGGGTGGCTCATTCTGGGGATTAATAAAGTACAATTTAAGATTAACCTAAAAAACAAACAGCACCTTCAGTATTACAGAAAGATCATTTGACAAAAACCTGCAGAGCGCTGTTAAGTTGGATTATTATTATTTTTATTTTTTAAGAAATTCCTTTTGGCACGCAATCTTAACCAAGTAGAGACTTGTAAAGAAATAAAGGATTTTAACACATACTGTACTGTGTACCATTACAAGTCTCAAGTTCAAAATTCATTGGCCTATTTTTTAATAAAAGTGTGTCGCTTTCTTGCTGAGGAAGAGAGTCATTGGTCTGTAGCTGCAAGTCAGAAGACAGATGATTTTATTGTATTTATTTTTTAGGAATATATATATATATAAGTAGATGTGCATTTGTGTTTTGAGTGAAGTTGTTCCAAACACTCAAAAGTCACCAGCCAAAGTATCCCTCCGTCCAAAGTACAACATGAATCGTAGAAACCATAACCTGCCGTCTGTGCGATCCGTCTAATCTTGATTTCCCTGTGCCGCACACCTCTCCTCTCCCACAATCCTCTGCTCCTCGGTATACCTCCACCGCTCGGTCTAATAATAGCCATAATGTGTTATGAGCATGCGGCCGCACTGGCTCGCAGCGCTGCTCATTCGCTTCCTCCTCAGCCGCTGGTGCTACTCTCCACACGTCTGTTTTTTTTCCCCTTCGTGTTTTCTTTTTCGTACCATATGGTCTTGGTTTGAGATTTAGTGCGAGGTCTCACCCATTCTCCCCGGGCTCACTCCCCCATCGCTTTATAGCACCATTTTAGAGAAATAACATCCTTTTCACCTTTCTTTCCAACTGCTTCCTACATGTAACACTTCTCACGTGGAATAGGTGATCAGAACATTCTCTGATAGACATTATGGTGTGAGATTATAAATATATACTAATAACACTATTATGGAAATGTGAAAAGTACAAATTGAACAGTCTATGGTGAAGTTCTGCAAGTCATCAATTTCCTTTCTCCTTCCTAATCTTTCTTGCATTGTGTCACTCATATTGTCTCTGCAAACCTGGATCCGTTGATAATGTAAATCTCACCAGGCAAAATCCATACCTTTCTATTGTAAAACCCCACCGAAATGTGGGACAACTAACACAGGGACAGAATCCTTCATTAAATGGACATGCACCTCACATCTCCCACCTCCCCTTTAAAGACAACATGAGATAGGAATAGCAGGACATTCTTGCCTTTAATTCCTGCTGTTGCCGCGTTACTGGAGCCTCATTAGAGCGCCCAGGTAGAAAGAGGTGGCGGCCCAAGAACAGAGGAAGCTTCGCGAATGCCTCTTTCCCTTTGCTCGCTATTATAGAGGCGCGCAGACGCTGACATTAAAGGTGACTTTTAGAGCCTCAGAAAAGAAAGTATAGCTCACAAACTAGCCATTACACATGCATTATGGATACCAAATTGTGTCGTCTGCAGAGCTCCATATTGTTAGCTATTCGTGCTCCTGCTTTATTTCGTTTATTTATCCGTGAATTTGGAAGTAAAATGTCGGGACATGTGGTACTAATGGATGTTGCTTCTTTTTCACAAGTATTTCCACATTACGAGCTTTCAAGCTCCACCAGGCTTTTATCAAGATCATCGCACCATATCTAACGTGGGTGTAAACAATGCCTAAACCAGAAAAACACTCACTTAAATATGTCACTGGATCATAAATCAGAACTGTAATTACGGAAATAGCAGCGGTAGAATGTCGCTAACTTTAAAGGGGGGTATTATGTAAAATCGACTTTTTCAAGCTTTATATCATGTTATTATGTCATTCCCTCATTAAACACATGCCTGGAGTGTTGCCTTGGCTCATTCACATATTTTTGAGTAATCAGTAAAAACTTAGACGGCGGCCATTTTAGGTGTAGCTATGCCTCAGTCCTCCTAGGAACGCCCCCACCTCCTGGAGACGCCTCTGGACCTTTCGTCACCAGCCAAGCCACCAACCACTGCTCCTCAGCTCAGCAGAGCCCCCTCCCCGCACAGTAGTGTTGTTTAGATGCCACAGCAGTGTGCTGAAGGGGGCGTGTCGGAAAGCTTCTTAAAGAGACAGAGGCCTATTTCAAGACGTTCAGTACAGCCATTTTGAGAGAGCACTTTTATTCAAGGCAGTTATTTTAATTTACTGCATATACAGACCAACAGAAGGTTACGTCATCATTGTAGTATGCTATAGACTGGTGCTATGTGATTGAAAAAAGCATAATACCCCCTCTTTAACTTCTGATCCTCTGCTATCCCCAATCAAGCCAAAACATGCACAATTGCTTAACAACTTCCTTTTTATTCTTTTTTTTCCCTATGAAGAGCTAATAGTTTTACTTTGAGCTCGCACATTCTTGTATCTAGTTTGCATGCGATGTTATCTGAGAGTTGTGCGGCTGATCTCCTGACCCCTGGCTCTCTGCTGCTGCTGTTTACAGCCCGCTTTAATTACCGTCTCACTTCTTCTTGAGCTACTTACCACACTTTACTTTATTTGCCGTGCACGGTAATTTTCACTCTGAACGGCCTATTAACTGTATGGGCGACTTGTTTTGCGCCGTGGCCTTCAGTGTCAGCGAGGTTAAGAAGAAAGCAATTAGCCTATAGTTAGCCTCTTTATGGCTACGGCGCACATAAGTTAAACATATTACATCATTGATCTGTGAGAGTTTTGAGTTACATCATCAACTAATAATGGTCAGTTGACGAGGCGGACCAAAACATTATGACCTTGTGAATGCGCTGACGTACATTGTAATGAATGAATAAATAAGAAAACACAATTATAGCCTTAAAAAGATGGTGAAAAGGAGGGGCTTGTGCTGGAGGGCAGAGGGATCAGGTGGCAGTCAGCGAAGAGATAAATGTCATCAAAACGTAGTCGCTTTATGTGTAATCTGTCGAGTCTTATATAAACTGTATGCGGGCCTGCCTGGCTGTGTGGAGTCTGTTTCCTCATGGTACTCCAGTTTCCACTACTCCTTTAAAAAAACATATATAATAGGGCCAGAGTTAAAGTGTTTGCAATGTTAATGTAACTTGGTGTATCAATCAGGACTTAACCAGACACAATTTTAAAACTAGGACATAGACAGTCTTCTTCAATCAAATAAATAGTGTTACTTTACACAAAAACACTGCCCTCCCAAAAGTCGCTTGAACCTTAAGAAGACTCAGAGAAACAGAGTGGAGTTAGGAAAGTTTTATTGGACATGAAGCGTAATTGAGGCTCAGACCCTGGCGGAAAAAATTGCATTAACTATATGAAATACATGGCGATGATAGAGCCCGGACACTGGTGGTGGTAGAGGATGAAGACGCGGAGTGGCCAGTTGACAACGACGAACAGAGCCGAGGAGAGGCCAGGCCAGGCGGAGGAGGAGGGGCGGAGGAGGGTCGCAGCACAGCTGGGAAATGGCCAAGTGATGGACGAGGGACCTTTTTATAAAGCGGATCCTGCGAGGTGAATGGCTCAAGCAGGAATGAGCAGCTGCAGTGATTGGCTGTCGCGAAGGTGCGGCTTGAGATGGGACTGTGATTGGATGATTAGTGGAGGGCTGCCGGTGATGAGGCGATGAATGAATGCTAGGTCTTCTAGGTTGAATTTGTGCTTTAGTATCAGTAATAGTAGTAATCCTTGTCCATGTTTAGATCTCATTGAGCCCTATCCTGTGAAGTCTTGGTTTAGTCTGTTATTTCCTATTTAGATATCACATTGTAGTTATTGCATCAGCTAATATCGCAAAGACAGTCATTTATTGTGTTCTCTGAAAGCAAATTGTTCCTGTTTCCATCAGAATAGCATATTTTCTACCCTTTTGCTGTACTGCTGCGGGGCTGAGCATAGTAAAGTTGCGCTATATCCATTTTACCATATATTAATATTTTAAGGGTGACTAAGGCCTTAACCCGGTGTGTGTAATTGAGCCTATAGTCGAGCTGGGACAGGGCGGTCATGCATACATTCATATATACTGTACTTGTACTTGAGAAATGATTCATACTCCTTCACTGTGTCTACGGGTGTCCGGGGAGACTTAATCCGGCACAGTGCTTTACGAGCGGCTTGAACTGGTGCCGCCGCTGTAAGGTCACGTCTGAGAGGCCCACGAGTGCCCACAGGTCCAATCTTTTTCTTGTTGAGAGCGGATGAAAGCTGTTCAGTTTGATGAATGGAATGGAGATATTGGCACTTGCGAAGTCCATTCTAGGCAATTCTATAATGCTACACTGTGTTAACGCAGTGAGTGTATAAAGGCAGATGTGATTTGGTAGGAGACTAGTTTGCGTCTGAAATAAAGGAAGGTTTAGAACAACATAACATACTAGTAGGATTCTATTGTTTAGCTTTGTTTTGGTTTCATAAGTCTGGTTCCTCCTTACGTATCTTTATGAGGTTGCTTGACAAATGCCATGTTTAGCAGAGCAGCTTGAGGTGTTGCTGGCTATCGACTTTATTGAGCGCGAGCCCCTAATTGAAGACGATGCAGATTAAATACTTGTTTCTCTTGGCTCTCCTGCCTCTGTGTCTGTGCGGCTGGCAGCCCTCGGCACATTAAAAAACAGGCCCGGGGAACGAGCGGCTATAAATCCAGCGCTGGATGATTTTTCACCGCTCAGAGTCACATTTCATTTCGGGCACAATGGAGTTGACTTTTACTGTGGTCTTTCTTACAGGGGGATAGAGACGCCGGGGTAATGCTCTGCAGTTGAGATGTGGTTTGGAAACCACATCTCAACCACATTTTTCTGCGAGAGGGTCAAGGTAAAGCCAAAGCCACGACCCAAGCTTGATCACATGCAAAGGCAGTTGTGCACAAAATCTTCAAGAGCTTTTGTCACTGATTGGTGTGTGTGGATTAAGCCCCATGTCGTCCAATTATTATCATCCAAGTTTACTATTCTGGATGTTTGTTTTTTTGGGTTGTTGCATATTGCCTGAAACTAACATGTTAGGGATAATGACTTGCCTAACTCCTCCCCTCATGAATACAGTTTCCAGATCAGTGACATTTCAGAACTGATGATTCTTCTTGGATGAGTTTTGCCTGTTTTAAAGCCATATTGTGTTGCATTACACCCTAACAAGTATTAAAATACAAGTATATATTTCAGTATGTGTATGTTTGATGGTGGAAAAGACTAGAGCGGACTCACCTCTCCTCAGGCTTGACTCGTAACAGGTCTGTTGTTACTTTGACTAAAGATAGCTAAGCAACTGGTCTTCATAAAAAAATACCTTATTTTGATAATCCGCTGAAGAATAGTGGTTGCCCGGTTTCTCCACCAGCCAGGTGATTCTGATAATTTTCCTCGCTTGTCATCTGGAGATGGGTCTCTGGGGCCATGTAGCGAAGGTTGGGTCAAATGCAGAGGATAAACTTTAATGTACAGTTGTTGTATAATGACAAATAAAGCATCTTAACCTTAAAGGAACAGGCCACCCTTTTTCCATACTGAGATATGTTCTTACCTGAGCTCTTACCTGAGCTTAGACGAGTTGATGTGTACCTGTCTTTACGCGTGTGCTCAGTCACGCAAAAAGACCAAAGATGTTGTTTGCATTTAGCCTCTCCTCGCGTCCTCGATGGGGCCAAACGGGGGTGAAGTTAGAAGCGACCAAGCTCATGTGAGTAAGTGCACGATCCAAGAATATTTTTTATCCATTTTGTGTAACTATACTTGGATCATGTAACTACTCATGTAATGTAGGAGGGGAAACGTGGAAGAGCTTGGTCACTTCTAACTTCACCTCTGTTTGGCCCCATAGAGGAGAGGAGGAGAGGCTAAATGCTCTTTGGTCTTTTTGCGTGACTGAGGGCACGCGTAAAGACCAGACAGGTACGCATCAACTCTTCTAAGCTCAGGTAAGTACATATCTCAGTATGGAAAAACGGTGGCCTATAATGTTCCTCATTGTGGGTTTAAACTTCAAACTCTAAATTAGTTGAGAGGATGGAGGCCCTTTTTGGAACTCCAGTGTTAGTCAATAGACGAGCAGGAGTTTGCTTTTTAATACAAATGCAGCAAATACTTATTATTCTGTTGTTTCCCTTGATTTTATTGTTTTGCCCAGCCTTTTGTTGGACTTAAATCAATGTGAAGATGGCAGTGTTTGTGCCACAAACAAGATTTGTAAAATACACTTAGCAGCAATCACAGTGCATTGGAGAAACAACAGGGAGCCATTGTCTGAGTTTATTATTCGGTTGTCGCACTAACTTGTGTTTAGTTTCGACTCATTGTTTTAGTGAAAATAGGTAAGTTGGCTTTGGCTCGACGCTGTTAGTGGACTAGTACTAAAGTAAGCTCAGTTTGAAGCTAGTTTTGGTATCATTTTACAGCCTGATTTAGCTTAAAGCCACATTATGTGTCTCTTTAGATTTAATATAGGCTTAAATTGAGTTGGTTTATTCTATATACTATACTGTATATATATAAAAGCTATACTTTTGTTTTGCTCATCCTTTCAGCCAACTTTAGATCAATGCTTGCCTTTTTCAAATGTGTAAAAAAAATCCTTCAGTAGGTTGCGTTCACGTTTTAGGATTCTATTTCAGTTGGAGGGCAGGTGCCAACTCTATGGGAGCAAAACAGTTTTTGAAAGAAATTTCCAAAATGAAAATGTTTTCCCTGATGATCCCTTAATAGTGATGTGATTCACAAACCCGCCATATTTTTTATTTTTATTGCTGAAAGTCCTTTCTACCTAGCCTGGCTAACGCCAGACTAAAATCACAAGTGATATTTAGTCTGGGGACCACCAATTCATTTTCTCGTAGGAGAGGTGTGGTTTACGATTGTTCATAGCCGTTTATTGGGCGCTACGAATGTCTCTCATGCGTCTGCACGTAGCCACAGCCAATCGTATCATGGTATCAAATGACGTATGACGTACCTTCTGTAAACTTTTGAGCTAAACTATTTAGAACACGTTCTAAAGCTTGATCGAAAGATGGCATCGCGTCTGCTGCTGTCATGTTGGATCCGTAAATATTTATATATATTTTTTATCCCTAAACAAACTACAAGCGTCCGTATGTCAAATAGCGCGTCATCGTCTTACCGTCCCTCCTCGTTCTGTGATTGGTGCCCAAATCCATGGAAAAATGTCGGCCATGGTCCCCAGGCTGTTGTGAAGTTCGAAAAGATTCGAGCGCACACAGCAGTCTGGCGTTAGCCAGGCTACTTTCTACCAGCCAAAATCACAAATATGTTTTTGAATATTTTCTCCACTTTTGGACGCCTTAATGAGGAAATAATTCGACCATAGTTCAAATGAGCTGAAAGAAAGGACTTCGAACTTTGTGACAGTTTTCCTTTCATGTGATTTGGCTCAAGAATTACAGAGAAAATAGCAATTAAATAAGAGTAATAATCTGCATTTTGAGCGTTACCATGGTTACCGCAATGGAATTTTCAGTTGACCTTGTCGGCATATTCTCTATATGGACAGAAGACGGAGGCTCGTTCTATTAAAATCAAAATCATTGTTTTATTCCCTAATATTACAATCTAAACAAAAGTTATCCAGGCTTGGTTGACCCCCCCCCCCCCCCCCCCCGAGCAACACAAAAGTACATAATGAAGTAGGCGTGTCCTTGTCGAACCAATCAGTGCTCTTGTAATGTTCTTGTCGGCACTTCCTCTGCGCAACCTGACTCCTCCTTCTAACACACTGCCCCCCAGTGGTTCCAACAGTAAAGACAACAATGATGCAGTAAAATGTCCGCCCAATTCAAATGAACCTTAAAGCACAGATTACACAGTTTCATATATAATCATTAAAGCCTAGTATGTTAAAAATATGTATAGAAATATTTCCTCCACCTCAATTTTAAACTATGGGCTCTTTAGAATGTTGTGATGTCACATGAACACAACCTATCAGCATTACACTGCAAAACTACCAGGAGTCTGCGTGTGAATAGATTTCCATCAGGTTGTTGCAGCAGCGGTCTTCGGTAATTATTATATTTACTCTATATTGGCTCTGTTTGCCTGTGTTTTTGTGATTGATTTGACACTTGGTAATTCCGACTGAACACATTGGTATTCGAGCATAGCAAATCGTGGAGTCATCAAGGAGCAGAGGATGCGCCGCTGTAGCCGATCAGTGATGCAGAACCTTTAGCAAAGAGAACTCTTTTATTTCTCTAAAGCACAAGTGGCCTCATTAGATTCGGCTGTAACTGCAGCACACAATCTAACCTTAACGCAGTCGTATTATATCAACGTGATCTTTAAACCAGATTTTAACGCTCACCTGCTGATGTCATAGCAGCTATTGTATAGAGACCAATGCCAGCGGCTTTTTAAACCCAAATGTTTTCAATGGTTTATGTTCATTCTTTACATGTTTTTAGGATGTCTTTTTATTGTTTTGTCTGTGCTGCAGCAGCGTGATGAATTTCTCCCCACCAATAACGTACCTTTGACCTTAACGGTGTGGCCTTTATATTTACTGTAATGGCTGTGCACACAGTAAGTTTAAACCCAGTCACACAGCCACTGGTTTTGGGGTTTTTCATTAGTGCCATTGTGTATTTGAAATTTCTTGGACATATTTGCTCTGCTATTTGAGGTCTACAAAGAGTAGCCCGTAAAAAATAAATGCCCGCAAGTTTCTTCAAAATATTTGTAATCAGTTTAGCCTCAAACAAAAGACTTAGCATAATAGACTGCCTTGTGAACGCCACCTGGCTCTGCTAAAGCTGTGCCAGCAGTATGAATTGATTTGATTATCTATTCAGGTGGGTGAAATGAAGGCGATAACAACTTTTAAAGACACCGCCGCGGAGACTTCTTGATCTAATTGGACTCTGAGCACTGATGTTTTTGATCTGCACATTCGCAGGACGAATATGAAGCGTGTCTCATCTCCACAGGAAGTCAGTATTACCACATCAGTGAGCGATAGCCGGCAGTATCTCAAATGCACTCATACATCAATGTTTTACGGGCTGAATCGCGTCTCTTTTTATCTGTAGAGATAATAGGTAGCTGGGCCAAACGTTTACATATTACTGGAATAATGTCCTGTACAGATTTACATCATAGTTTTCAAAAGTCGTCATTTATTGTGGGCTGTTTTAGAATGAAGACTTTTTTCAGTTTCTTCTGTCCCTCTAGTGGGCAAGAGTTAGCCAACTATACTCTACCTTGTACAAACTGCTGGAGCATTTCCCAGAGTTGTTGAAGACATTAACATGGCCATGCCTATGAAGTTAAGATTCAGGTTAGAGAATGATGTTGGGGATGTCTCATTTGCAAGAGACCTGTTTTGTAAGAATCACTCCAAGGAAACATAAAGCATTAAGTTTTTGTTCAGCTGTTTGTCCTGAGCCGCGCCGCCACTGGGGATCAACCTGACCCGCATGTTTTTGGAAACCGTAGCTCCTGGAGGAAACCTGCCTTCAGTCTCCTATGATCCTCTGAAACAGTGCACAGCCTCCTCGGTTTGTCCCTGTTTCAGAGCGTGGTGTCCTGCACTGGTCGGTCAGCCCCTCCTACATCCCTCCTCTTCCTCCTGCACAGCTCCCTCCACTCCACAACAGTCTTTCACCATCTTCTGTAAAGAGCTTAGCAGTTAATCTGTTTTATTCACCAGTGAACGTCCATTAGCCAGAACAATAGTAGGAATATGTGGCTTAGCTGTGAGTCTCACCCGGATACCTCCTTGCTTGTCCCTTCCTTGTTTCCTGCAGGGGTCGAGGGCTCTTTGTGCCTCTTCAGTGTCTCAGAAGAAGCAATTTGTAGGTTTACTTTTAACAAGCTGCTTTCTTCAGGACCATTATGGACTCTTTGCAGTAAAATAATCCACCGATCCCTACATCACTGCTATATGAAATGTAAAATACTGTCCCTCAATCAGTATCAATAATGGTGTAACACGGTCCAAACATTTTAATTAAAAAGATAGAAATGTTGCTGTCATCTGCTGGTTGCACCAAGTGGTTGGAGAAGCAACGCTGTATACATAAAGATATGGCCTAAAACTACACTTATGGTGCATCAAAAGAATTCATTTAAATCTATTAAATGTTAAAGGTGACTGGATATAACATATTGTGCTGTCTAAAGTCCCACTACAATATCCTGGACTGTTACGATTAATCAATTCTAAGCTCCTCTCATATCTGTAGCAGCAGCATGATAGAAAAGGTAAAGGAATTACATATAGTCCATGGTCTGTTTCAGTGTCGCCAGCATGAAGCGTAAGGAGCATTTCTGCAATACCGTGACGTCGCCCAAAGCCACTGTTGCTGTGATAAGCACCGCCCACAGCCCATCCTTGACCCCCGTGGAGAATAGATCAAAGCTGAATGAACTGGCTGCACTTAAGGCGCATTTATCTCTGAGGCCCGTGACAGTACCGTGTGTCTTTACTATAACACAATATGAGCGCAGATAGAGCAGGAGTTATGCAGCAGACTGATATTGCTGCAGACAGTACTGTTGATTCATGGGGATTTGGCGCCGGCGCAGGGTGAAGGCGCAGAATGCTAAGCGGCCCCGGGAGCCGGTGGGACAGAGGTGAGCGGAGGCATATTTGAAGATGGATAGCTGTACAGGGAGCAGACATGTGTCACCTTGGCTCAGACTGAAGGGCATTCGTGTGAGCACGCTTTCGGCTTTTGACACTTTGTGAAGAGTGATGAGAGCCGCTGGAGTATCTGTGACTGTAAAAGCAGCGAGGACAGCCTCTGCTCCGGTTACCTCGGCTGCCTTTTTGTTTCTGTTTTTGTGAGCAAACAACCCTCCCAAAAGAAAACTATACACAGTGTGAATTACAGAGGGTCTAACACAACAGTTCAGTTTTAATGTGACTTTGTTAGATCAGATCAGATCATACACTAGCTAATATTTTAAATTGGAGTTTCACTGGCTGATTGATGTTCCTCTCCTGCACCAAAATCATGTAAGTAAGACCCGGCGAGAGCTCAAACAAACCCATGTTCATATTAGCCCTGTCCTCATCGCTCTGGTTTCCTGTTGCTCAGAGAATTGTCTCCCCAGGGCCCAGTGCCAAAGACATCTCTGACATGTTGGATCCGTATGAACCAACTCGGGCTCTGAGAACCTCAGGGAGTGGTCTCCTGCTGGTCCCAAAGTCAGGAATAAACACTCTGAGGCTGCGTTACAGTTCCATGCAGCTCAAATCTTTCTGGAAATGTGGGACAGGCCCTGTATATACTCTGACAATGTTCAAATCCAGGCTGAAAATGGTTCTTTATAATAAGTTTTACACTAATACTGAATTATGTCTTTCTTTCTGCACGTTTTCCCATAACTCACTCTTATCAGGGCCGATATTGGCACATAGGGAAAAACAGCCCTGATTGTGTCCATTAGAAACACTGTGGTAGTGTCTCACTGTAATATTTATATGCTGTGTAATACTGTGGTGTGTCTGGAGCTGGGCGAGCACTAACCAAGCGGAAATGACAGTAATTAAGTAAATGAGCCACACGTGCACCTGAGGGGAGAGAGGGAGGAAGCGTCTCAGTCGGCGGGGCACAGTGTAAATTAAAACGGCAAGACAATGAATATCTATGAAATGACTCGAATCTTCGTCTGAGTAGTTTGGGGTTATTTACTCACTGGAAGCAACTTAAACTCCACTGATTTATGAAAAGTGTAATCGAAAACAGATAGAAGAGTGAATATCTATATCCGCCAATGAAGCAGTTTTGCAAATGATAGAACTGCAACACTCGAACAAATCACGATGGCACGTAGTTATTCTCGTGTGTCCCGTGTGCACAGGCGTTTTGTAGCCTCTAGGGGCAGCGTCCACAGGGAGCACAGTAGCACCCTGGCACTCACCCCTGAACTGTCTTTCACACGTATATTTCCTGTAAGTGACCTGAAAAACCTCTCACTTGGAAGTAATGCCTTTAGCGCTGCTCATGTCACAGATGTGCATCAAAATCATTCACTCTTGTTCATAAACTACGGACAGCTTGTATGTAACCCGTCCCGTGTGACTTGAAACTATGACAAGCAGGCTTTAGTCATTTCTGTGCTGGCAAAGAGCCATTGTAGCCAGCAGAGGGAGTGAAGCAGGACTTAACACAGAAGAGGAGAAGGAGGGGAATAACAGTATTACATGGTTCAAAGCTCAGGGAAGTTCATTTTGTGGAGTCTGCATTTTTTCGCCTTTCTTTACGCCGCAAACATTTTATTGTGACTTTGAGAGAGTGAGATGCTCAAACACAATGTTCCAAACCGATGAATAATTGACTTGGCAGTATAATATTCAATTATGCTGGCGCAACACCGCGCAACAGTATACAGCAATCAGAAAGCCTGTACCTCTGCAGACATCTGGCACGTAGGGGAGGACGAGTGGGAAGCTCTCTGAAAATATAAATGTAACCTTGACTAAATCAGTTTGTAGATTTTCATTTGCAGTGGTCTGGGGTATTGCTTCATCCTGGTCTCAGTGGCAGCGCGGTGTTCATGTTAATCATTGGACGGCTAAGATTCTCTGCCCAGGGCCTGTTCTGGTGGGAAATCACTACCCACAACAACATCCCACCAGTTACATTTGCAAAAATCACAAAATTATAGAGTGGAAGCATTCTGAATTAGAGTTATACTTATACTAGTTGACTTTTGATGGGATTACAGGGGAGATTGCCTCAGACACTTGGGTTAACGTTAGTGTTAGGGTTAGGATTGGAGAAATACAGTTGATTGGAGACTAGTTTATGGCATGACATGTGCGTTCAATAACATGCACCGTCCCAAACAAATAAACAATGTTCCTTTTGCTGCGCCCTATCAAAATAAGGCATTTGGAAGACGGTCCATTTTATATGAATCTTATGTTTGGCCACAGTCAAAGCAAAACAGCAAGCGCAGGTCTGAGTAGAAGAGGAGATGTTGAGCTATTCGCCCAGAAAGACATACCAGGAGTGAAAGGTTTAGCCTCGTCACCTGTGAAAAGAGCCCATTGACGTCGATAGAAATCACTGGAACATCTTACTGTACGGCTGTATGAGCGAGTGAGTCATTGTTTAGGCACATACACTCCCACCTGTCTCACATGCTACTTCCTTCCTCCTCCTAAACCAACAGCATCACGCTAACAGAATACCAGATGGCCCTGTAATGGTTTTATTTTTTTTTTCCAGATCCACTGGTGTCATGTACACGTGGGACGATTTATGCAAAACGACGTGCTTCCACCAGCCTCGTCTTGATGAAAGACATGATGTAGGTACAGTTATTGGTGTACAGTAAAACCTCATGTGTGAAAATTGAAGAGGATGTGGGTTAATGCTTTACACAGTGACACCCACCTGTACAGTCCTGGGAGAATACAGCTACATTCTATTAGTGGGAGGATGTTTCGTAGTACAAATTTCAATATCGTTGACTGAACTGGATTTGTTTAGGCCCCTCTGAGTTGAGAATGTTTCGCTTCTCTCTTAAAGCCGCCCTAAGCTATCACTCTCAAAGCTCACCCCCGACACACCCCACACCTGCCCTGGCACCATGTAAACACAAACAGGTGCAGGGAACGCAAAATAAGTGCAAATGTTTGAGGCAGCACAAGCAAGCAACAGTTAGCGCGCTAACACTGCCAGAGCATAGCATTATGAGAGAAGATGGCCGACCTGCTCTGATGCAGCTGAAATCCTCATGAAATGTCCATGTCCATCTACAGGGAACCGTCAGTTCTCAATGCCAAAAAACAAGGACTTGCATCAGAAGTGTTTACTTTGCTACATATCTTAAAGCACCTAGAGACTCCAAATATTCCTACTTAAAAAGACCTTTGAAGGATTTTTCAATATCTTAATTAAGTCCTAGCTAATATTTCTAGCATATTCAAAAGCAAGACAAGATATTTACTCTGAATCAAGAACAACCTTGTATCTTATATGCCAACGAAATAAACGTATATGATTAAACCTGGCTCTATCTATAACTCATATTTTGTCTTAGCCAGTGTTAAGCCAGTGTTAAGCCCAAGTTCCCCCTTTTACTCTCCTTCCCCTTCAAGCATTTTTAAACAAATTGCCTTCCACATGACAAAATTTCACACCCAACAAAATATAGGCCTTGAGTGATTTTGTGTAGGAAGCAATTTTACCAGCGCCCCCATATTGTGCCTGAAGCTTACACGCAATACAGTAGCTGATGGGCCTGCTGACATGTGCAGCCCCTGCATCTCTCCTGTACATATCCAACATACCACCCCGGGCTCGGAGACAGGAGCCGCAGAGCTGCCGTGGTCTGAGGCGCGTGTTATGAGGTGGACCACTCCACTTTGAGTGAGCCCAACAGCTGCGTGGTGAGGTCCGCGGGGAGAGACCGTGTGATTCAACGGGAGAATTGTGCCCTCCATCTGCCAGTCACTTTATGGAGCACAGCTTGAGAAAATAATCAGTGAATATTTGATATAGGTACAGTATGTCCCGGGACGTTCTCACAGCTGTGGGAGCTGTTTTAATATTTATGCAGATAAATGCTGCTGTGAAATAACCAGAGCAGCTAAAAATAATAATCATCATGATTTCATTTTTATTGAGTTGTGTTACATTAATGCCCAGCATGTTAAAGGCACACTGTGTAACATTTTGAACTGTTGCCATCAGTACAAAACATGATCCTTATGACCAGCTCAACACAGAAAATGCTATTACTGCAGTGGGTAATCAAAGAATGGATCTGGATGAGAACCTAACCTATTTAAAGCTCAATTTTCACTGACTTTAGTCCACATCTCCATGGAGACGAGCTGGAGACGTACCCACTCCTGGTAAAGTTACAGTCAGGTCTTTAGGAGAGCTGAGCCGCTCAAAGCAAAGGCTCATGTTTGTTTGCACATTTCAATAATGAAAATATCTGTCATAAAATAAATGCTTATTTCAATTTTATTTATTGGGTAAAATTCCACACAGTGTGGGTGGCTTTAAATACTATTTAGCTTTTTCAGACTTTATAATTTTTTATACTTAGAATTTATAATCTTTCTGTATAAACTATTGCAAAGTACAGAATTTGTTTTAATCATGAGTTTAGCAGTTCAGTTCCCCCCTGGACATATACTGTATGTATGTATTATGGACAATGGCCGCTGGCTGCTCTACTTTGCGACGACGACACTGGAGGCCGCCATTGCTGTAGTACCGCCATATAGCCGCTAGGCCCCCATTGGATTGCATTGGACTTTAGACACGTTAAAAACAACTTTAATGCCGGGTGTCTAATTTTTTGGAACGGTCTAGAGCTGGATATGCCTCCTGTGATTACGCTGGGTTAGACACAATCAGAGGCACCGGGCTGGTTATGGTAGTATACATTTTAGAAATCTCCTACTTAACGGGGGTCGGACTGTTAGCATTGGAGCTGCGCGAGCTACACGTCACGCAAGGGCCAAGTCTACAGTGAAGATCCCGCCCTTATGCCCTTATTAGGAACATGCTTCGTCAGAGCTGGGGAGGAGGAGCCTGCAAATGCGCCATGAATTCCCCCTCGAACGTGGTCATTATGGTAAACGGGGAGGAGTGAGTATTGACGGTCTATTAATAATATGTCTATGATTATGGATGCTGCTGCTGTAAGGTCATTGGTTAATCTTTCTCCATGCACACAGATTGATTTCAGACGCCTTGTCCAGCATAGACATTGGGTCGTCTTGTGACCGGAGGATCGGCAGTTCGAATCCTGCAGGGGCACACTGTCGTTGTGTCCTTGGGCAAGACACTTCACCTGCCTTGCACCCAGTGACTGCGTACATTGTTGTGTGAATGACAGTGTGAATTGGTGAGTGGATCCTTGCTGTACAGCGCTTTGAGTGCCTAATGTAGGTGGAAAAGCGCTATATAAGTTGAGACCATTCATATATATATATTTATTGTTTTGGCAGCCACGGTCCTCCACAGCGAAGTGCTACTTCTGCGTCAACACAAAAGCAGTCAAACAGTGGCACATTTACCAGATATAACCCAAAAGAGAAACCAGCCATAACCTGGTCGCTTCTAGTTAAATGGCTAATTGTTCTGACGGCTCATTTGCTTGATTATGCTGAAGTTGTTAGCTGAAGAGGTCCTTCTGGTGAGAGAAAGACATTCACCACAACCCAGTAGCTACCAATGATTACGTGACAAGCTCTTTTATGAATAATGGTAATTAAAAAGAAAAAAGGAGTATCGTGTGGATTTCAGCGGCCAAGTGCACTACAACAGTACGCACTTGCTCTAATTTCTCATTTTGTCTCCCACACCGTCACAGCTCTTCTTCTTTCTCCCTATCACTGGGACGACATGCATGCTGTAAAATATACAAATTAGCCCAGGCAGGTAGAGTGTGAGCGTGTGAGCCCAGCCTACACTTTTTCCCCCCCACACGTAGAGACAGCAGCAGACCCAGACCCAGTCTCTAAAAATGTCCTCTTGTTTGCTCGCCCTCAGTGGAGCAGACAGAGAACTTGACCTTTTGTCAAGACTTCAGCCCCCCCCATCTCCTCTCACTTCATTGAGAACGGCGTCTGCAGGTTATTAGAAATTACAGCAAAGCATTGTGGGTATATATCTTCTCTATTGCCCGATGTGACCTCATCTATCTCACATTATGACTTCTTTATAAGGCTGCCGTCTGAACGCTGCTCATCATCGCAGTTTCCTTGTCGCCACTCACATTCATATTAGGTTCCGGGGCGCCACTATATAGTTCCCCAATGGGTAGTCTTAGTATAGGATGGTTATGATACAGACTTACAAAATTAAAGTCAAAATCAACAGTTGAAAGAACAGAATCTTGTACTGTATGTGTATCCGTCCCTGATGTTGTATATCACATTGTTTTCTAATGCTCTACACATTTCCCTTTTTGCTTTCTGTACGTGTCACTGCATTTAAATCCCCATCTCTCCCCCTTCGCCTCCGTCTTTCTGCAGGGGACGTCCCAGCCATCCATCACCCCCCGCACTCCCCAACCACCCTCCGTACCCACGTCCCGGTCTGCAGGCAGGAGCATCAGTCAGACATGCTTCCCTTTATTTTGACGTGTGCACCTGTCCACTTGTCTACCCCTCGTCTTGTGCGTCCAACGCCGTCTCTGCAGCAGGTACTTCGCCGTCTCCAGACTGTCGGAATCTCTCTTTTTCAAACTGGGGAGGAGGAAAAAATATATATAAACATAGGTCAGTCTGCTGTTTCCAAGACGATACAGAGCCAATGCTTGACAGGGGTATGGAGACCAGATTGTCCAAGTCAAAACCTGGGGAACACCGGGAATTTTGTGCCAAATCTTGTCTGTCTTTTTCCCAAAGTACCAGCAATAACGACGCATTGGGCGAATAATTCAGTGGGCTCGCCTGCACTGCCTGTTCCGCACTTTTGGGTTAAACTTGACAGCATTAAGTACACTTGACTCATGACGGGGCCACACTTAAACCGCCGCCCTGTGCAGCTCTTACTCAGACCCAGAGCGCACGCAGCCTCTACAGCGGCAGCCCAGCGGGAGACTGATGGCGTCGAAAAGCCCTTCGCATACTCGCCGAGGAAAAGGCGAGCGCCACTTTCTGATTGCTCTTGTGATGGGTGCGGAGGGGCTACGCAGGCTATTCGAAAACTGCGATTGCCAAATAATAAGACCCCCAAGACATAGAACTTGGATTAAGACATGACCAGATCAAGACAATGCAGGTCAGAGTTTGAAACAGTACCAAAACAGGACATCTATCCTTGTAGCACAGAGCAGGTTTACCTTTAAATGCATAACAAACTTAAAACAGTGTCAAGAAAATACCCCATACTTAGGAGAGTCAGTTGCAAACATGAATACAAATAAACGCATTACAATAACAACAAAAGACACCCACAGTGGCTCGGCTTAACACAGTCACATTAGCTGTTCTCGTTCTGATATTGTTTGTGTGTACACAGGGGGATCCTAAACCTCCTCCCAGACGGCAGCAGCTCATACTGACAGTTGAGCACATGAGAAGGATCGGCTATGACGTTACGAGCCTAAGTCATTGTGGACTGATCAAAAATGCCCTGCAGGGAGGTTGTGGAGGAGTGGTCATCCCCCTGAGGTTTTACCAGCCAATTTTACGGTTTACAGACAGGTTACCACTGAGAAACCTCATGTTTTTCTCAGTGTGACGTATATCGAAGTGTTGGAAGGCAATTTAAGTGTGGAAGACAGAGGCGGACGGATAAGGCAACACCACTCCGGGCATAATTTAGATTTTTTTTCCACCATATTGTAACATGGCAAATGATACAGGCCATATATAAGCCTTAGCTTTTCACCTAATTTAAAATCTTGTTTGACAAATCTAGTTGACCTTAGTGCCTGATTTGTCATGCTAATCTACACTTAAAGCAGTACTAAGTAACGTGTTTACCTTAATAAATCCTTTCCGTAGTCCCTCTGGGGGTAATCCAAGTGTTAATGGGATGATTGGAGGGTCTTTCATCTCCCCCTGGTGTCTCTGGCCAGAAAACCATGTTTGCAACTTGCCTGCCACCGGAGCAGAGCAACACTAATGTAGGGTGACCAGATGTCCCAGTTTACCCGGGACAGTCCCAGTTTTGAGTCCTCTGTCCCATGTCCCAACACATTCCTCCAAAACCATTAATTTGTCCCAGTTTTACACAGGATCTGTCCCAAGTGTCCCAGTTTTTGGCCAATATGATCCACAAAGTAACAAACTTAGCTTGAAAAGTCATGTCTTTGGGCCATGCAAAAGTCCATTACCAAGTAGTAACCAATAACAAATATCAAGTCTATCATGTTAATGCTGATTGGTGCATGGTGTAAGATATTAACAAGCAGATATACCATTTAGCGTGGGGGAAAACAGTCAATAAATGGCTCCCTGGTTGACCATGCAACTAAATCCCAAATAGTGTCCCAGTTTTTTAGTCAGAAAATCTGGTCACCCTACACTAATGGCATCACGGAGAAGAAGCTAACAGGCTAACGGGCAAAGCTAACTGCGGGCTACCACTTTAAACAGTATTTACAGTCAAGTTTGAGTGAAAAAATTATTTCCATTGTATAACTGGATGTACAACACCCCTCTCTCCCTTCACTTTTTCTGTCAGCGTAGTATTTACTCTCCAAGACATTTAATAAGTTAAAAAATCGTAACTTGCTAAGACACCTGCAGTTGCGCTTATGGCCTCTAGGCGCAAGAGTTACTTAGTACTGCTTTAAGGGCTCTGCAACCATGCACACAATACATTACATTAATACAAAAGAAAAGAGGCTTTGTACCAGATTTAGTTCATGCTAATTTCCATCTGCAGTCCCCAGGCTGGTGCTCAAAACATTAAAATACAGATTAAAAATAACCATCTGTAAGATTATTAGTCCATTTTTAACATGAGCTTAACCATTAACCATTTAGATCTGATGAATTACTGCAACATATCATCTCAAAATACAAAAGAAAAAGGTTTCTGCTTCACATTTGAAAACCACTTTTTCCTCAACTGCCAGAAACCCGTTGGAAAAGGCATGCGGGTTTGCCTTGATGGAGCTGTCAGTCTTCCTCTAGCTTTTACACCTCCGAAAAGACGGATGGAGCGTGTCAGCGAGTTTAATGCCATTCCTTTAGTTAATAATGGATGCAGATGGACTTTAAATATCCCCATGGTTAGAAGGCGGCTGTGTGTCGGTGATCACACTTTTGTGCGAGCCGGTGGAGGAGTGGACGAGCACTCCTCACGTTCGTGCTTGGCTGGCCCGTATGAGCCCTGTCTGAGAGGGGCCTAGATTACAGGTGTCAAACTAGCTCAGCGTCCTGACAACTGTAACAAGCGGCTTGTCAGGAGAGAGAACAAGAGGAGGCGAGAGAGGGAGGGAAGACTCAGAGGGAGGCCACATCACGAAAGCAGGCCAAAGGACAGAGACAAAATGCAGGCGGGTGACACAGACTGAGAGATTGACGAGTGAAAAGGAGAAATGCTACTCAAACTTTGTCCGTTTTCTGAATTCTCAGTATGTTGTGGCCAGTTGTGTCATTTTGATCATGGGAAACCTTCTTCACCCTGTTGGTGTAGATTGAATAATGGCACGCTGTCAAAGCTGTCGAGCGTGTAAAGCAAAGTCTAATAATGCCTTCCGTTTATACAGCACCTTTCAATATACCCAAAGCGCTTTACTGTGCGTTGCAATATTTTTTGATGGATGATTCGGCTGCCGTGGAAAAAGACTGACGGAAACGTGCGCCTGCATCCTCTTCCGATGTCCAAATTTACAGACTTCCTCTGCTTTGCGACGACGACACTGGAGGCGGCCATTGCTGTAGTACCGCCATATAGCCGCTAGTCCCCCATTGGAATCCATTGCACTTTAGACACGTTAAAAACAACTTTAATACCCGGTGCCTCATTTTTTGGAACTGTCTACAGCTAGATATTCCTCCTGTTATTACTCTGGGTTAGACACAATCAGAGGCACCAGGCTGGTTATCGTAGTCACGCAAGGGCCGAGTCTACAGTGAAGATCCCACACACTTATTAGGAACATACTTCGTCAGAGCTGGGGAGGAGGAGTCTGTAAATCCGCCATGATTTCCCCCTCGAATTTGGTCATTGTGGTAAACGGGGAGGAGAGAGTAATGACGGTCTATTAATAATTATGTCTATGGTTCAAACAGGCAGGTCCAGCAGATAGCATTGTGCGGTAGAAGGCGCGCTCCTGTCTGTCCAAAACGATGACAGGCCTAAATAATACACACCGCTGTGGGGGTCATCAGTTATGGATCCGCTGCACAACCCCGCGAGTGAAGGCTTGGCATTTGGGCCCGTCCAGATAAGATTTTCTCTCTGAAATAAATTGTAATCGATACAGACGCGGACTGATAGAAGCTGTCAGGGAGAAATACATGAATCTTTTTGCACAATAATATCAACTCCGCTTTGTGAGGGCTGGGCAAATGCCAGGAGAGAGTGTACGGTTTATGGAAGTTTTGAATGTAATATTTACGCTGGTTTAGAGAAGACTGCAGTGTTTTTCCATCTTCAAAATTCATCTACTTGTTTCTTTGCTGAGTGCTGCATAATTAATAAAAATACCCATTTGAATAATTGAAATAGAGCAAAATAGCAAAGACTGCACATATTAAGGCTGTCCTTTGTAAACCACAAAGAGCCCGTCTCCATGGGGTCTTATTTTGTATAAAACAAACCCTGTTGTCTAGGCCTCGAGAAAACATGTTCCTGAATGCATTTAAAACATTCCTTAACTTCAGCACTCACGGGCTGCATGACTTGAGACTTAGCTTGCTCAATCCTATTTTTTTGAGTGGTGTAGTGCATAATGGCACAGGGGAACTTGTGTCATGTGAAAAGCACTTTACAAGCTTACATTCCATATAGTAGACTTGCAAACCTAAGCATCTTTGAATACATTCTGCTCATAAATGTAGAGATTGACAGTTGTAAATCCCACCAGGACAAATTGGTCCCAATGGTGCAAACCTTATTGCAGCCAAAGGCAGAGCACGGCACGCATCGATTTTTACGACTTTTCAGCGGCTCTTGTGTAGTAGACATGTTGGTTCTGGTGCTCTGAACTCTGGGATCTGATGTCTGGCTTCTTTTTTGTCTCACTGGCCACGATATGCCTATAAGCAGATCTGACTGTAAAGAATATTCCAATCCAAACACTGTATGCAACTGCCCCACATAAAGTTTACATTACCAGCCACCTCTGCTATTGAAATTGTGACCTAAAATCCTGGTTTCGATCTCTGCCCCGTAATGTCCTTGAGTTATCTCTGCAGTTTAGAGTTTCACAGTGAAATCTGGCATTCAGCTGGTGGACGTGCGGGCCTGGACTAGTGCCAAACATCTTTGCTTTAATGAACATGAGTGCAGTGCTGTACACGCCAGCAGACTGTGAGGGCA
The DNA here is from genome assembly GCA_007210695.1 of Neogobius melanostomus. Classification (NCBI taxonomy): domain Eukaryota; kingdom Metazoa; phylum Chordata; class Actinopteri; order Gobiiformes; family Gobiidae; genus Neogobius; species Neogobius melanostomus. The sequence continues at coordinate 10,507,778 of VHKM01000042.1, forward strand.
GTCATGGGTCAGGGCTAAACCTTTTAAGTATCTGTGTCCAAGAAAGATCACACTGGTGGATTACATCTAACACACTGCTACTCCAGTGGCATATTCAGCTGGCAGATGTTGAATTTTTCCATCCCCTGCACAGCCATACACAACTTCTTCATTGTTGATATATCTTTGTGGATAACTCTATCTATGGCTGATGAGAGCAATCTGTTCTTCTGTAATCTCCCAGTTATCTTGTATGTTTACTATAATATCACCAAATTGAAATACATTCATCAGACATTGTCGACTTGACTCCTATCTGGCTAGTTTTGCTGATAGTTTCACCATCTCTGTGAATGATTGGTGTTTGTTTTCCAGCTGGGTACATCTCCACATCTCCAGTACTTACACGAGGCTTTTGAAATCTGCCTTGGCACAGTACTTAAGAGCTAGCTCTTACGTTGGAGAAGTGCTATTTCAGGTTTTGGCCACATCCCAAAAGAGGCAGAAAAATTGGTTCCCAAGAACATCCAGAGAAATTGACAAATTAAAATGATTGTATACTTAGTAGTGTGATGGTGGTAGTAGCAATGGCCGCTGGTTGTTCTGCTTTGTGACCACGACGTTAAGGGCCGCCATTGCCCGCTATATAAAACAAGCTAGTTTTCCATTAGAAAGCATTGCACTTTATACACGTTCTAAGCAACTGTAAAAGCCTGGTTTCTAATTTTGTTAAACTTTCTACAGCTAGATATTCCTCCTTTGATAACGCTGGGTTAGTTACAATTAAGTAAGGAACATTTAAAAATCTCGTATACTAATGAGAGGCGGACTTTGATTGACAGGCCGTTAGCATTAGAGCTAACGGCGCAGGCGCGGCTACGACCGAACTACGTGCCCCGCGAGGGCCGAGTCTGCAGTGAAGATCCCGCCCTTATGCCCTTTTTAGGAACATGCTCCGTCACAGCGGGGTAGGAGGAGTCTGTAAATCCACCATGATTTCCCGTTCGAACGTGGTCATTATGGTAAATGGGGAGGAGTGAGGAGGAGCTGTCTCTTAATTCTAGAGTCTATGGGTAATTGTAGCAGATATAGTTCTGGTAGTAATCATCTTTACATGAGGTGTACATGCTCTGACGTGTTGCAACAGTGGTAGAAGAAGAAATAGGAAAGCTAGCAGTGGTTTAGGAACCCCATTTTAGGACCCACTGATTCAAAGCAATACTCTTCACCAGCCTCCGATCAAGCACAGTTGTAACTGCGGCACACTTGACACTTGTTACTCGTCCCAAACCCCCTGGCCAATCATTTCCAGCCCAGTAAATTAACAGTAAATATTGTAAATCATCACATTTCCAGCACAACGCCTTCAGAGTTGTACTTTCGAGTCCAAGTGCTGAGAGTTTGACATTTACCGCCACGCTGTTTTTTATGCCTGCCTCTGCGTATAATATAGTGCTTTTGGTGGGAGAAAATCCATTCGTGCTTCGAGGGAGGATCAAATGAAATGTTAAAGATTTATAAGCATCGTATGGCATAAGGCAGTGTGCTATAGTGGTTTTATTACCCCATCATTTACCTTTAATATGACTGTAAGTGGACATCAGAGGTGGAGCGAAACAGGATATTTTTGTTTGAGAGAGCTGGGCACACATGAGCAACACTGCCTCACTACCAAATACAAGATATTTCCAACCAAATGATTATATTCTTTAAATATGAATGCAAAGGTGTCCACAGCTATGGATGAAAGAAACAATAAAGCATAAAATAGGATCTTTTGGTGATGTCGTCTTCACTTCAAGCCGCACTTTTGCACATAGCCTCTCAAAATGATGAGACATGGTGTTATTTTTTCAGATAGAGATATCAGGGGCGCCGCCGTGTCGAGAGGCCATTACAGGCCCCTGGTCGTGAGCCCATTTGGTGCCTTGTTTTTGCCGAGGAGGTGACATATTTCAGTCGATCTCTCGGAGGAACGCAGTGGTCGCAGCGCGCACAGAAAGAGAAAGAGAAAGAGCACTCCGATAATTCGTTAGCATTAGCGGGCTGTTGTTTTGCTTTGAGAGAAGTGGCAGACTCCCCGAGGTACAGTAGCAGTCGAATAGAGCTGCGTCGGTATTGATGCGCGCTCACCTGTTTGGGTCAATACGCTGCTTCACAAATGGAGAAATGGACTTTGTAGACGGAATAATGGAAGTTTCTTAAATGAAATGGTTTTATTGTTCAGGAGGAGAAGTACAAAGATGAAGGTTTGCGTCTGAGTGCTTTTGAAAACGTTCCACTTTTCAGACAGCCCCAATGCCACATCGAGAGTCTGGAACATTTTAGCTTCACTGCTTTCATTTGCAGACATTGTAGCTGTAGACGTGGGTTACACAAATGTCTGTTTTTATGACATATGAAGGACAAAACAAATGTTATTCCATAATGTGAAAGCAATCAGGTAGACCCCTTTAAGTGCAGTGAAAGCATGTCTAGTTTGTCTCGTGGCCTGTGATCTGCTCCTGACACTGCTGTTGCATTCACACCGCAGTTATTGAGATCTGTGTCTGGTTATGCTTGAACCTGGCTGACATGTGAATAATGCTTTGATTGGCCCGTCATCTCTTATAAACACCACCGACATAACAAGAACAGGGCTTTTATGCAGGCTCAAAAACACGCACTCTGAGAGATGATATAGCGGAAGAAGGAGATGCCTTGTACTGTAGGTAATGTGTTTAAGTTAGGTGTGTTTTTGGTTTGGTCACTTCTGGATTATTCACTGGAGCTTTTAAAACCAATTTATTTTTATTCTTATTTTGTTATGTATGTGTTTTAGTTGCTTAGTTTAGGCAAATTAAACCGATTTAGAACAGATAGACTTGTTTTCTTAGATGCATTACTGTAAGACTTCTAAAGGAAATGTCAAAACTTGTGACTTGTGACACAGTACAATCAATGCCTAAAGCCTTGTCTGAGAGCAAAACATTCTTCAGATATATTGTAACAATTTCACACTCACAAAAACTAAGTAGAAGCTGTATTTGTGGTTATTGAATAGCACCACTCTGAAGTCTGAACCCGTTCTGAGAGGGAGGTCACTATTCGTCTTTCGTGGTTTCATTGTATGATTTCTCAATTGAAACTTTAGAGAGTCAAATATTCAGCCTCTAGACAGATGGGAATAGTGGTGCTGAACAAAGCTATGTCAAAACTCCCTGGTAGTTTAGTTTCTTCTTCTACTGTTGAAGCACCTCACCTTGTATTTACTTGATTTTGCTGCTTTATTTGCAGAATGATTTTTAAAGCAGTATTAAGTAACTTGTTTACCTTAATAAAGCTTTTTCATAGTTTCTCTGGGGGTAATACAAGTGTTAATGGGATGATTGGGGGGTCTTTCATCTCCCCCTGGTGTCTCTGGCCAGAAAACCTTGCCTGCCTGGAATCACGAAGAAGAAGCTAACAGGCTAACGGGCAAAGCTAACTGCGGGCTAGCGCCACTTAAACAGTATTTAGAGCCAAGTTTGAGTGAAAAAAAATTATCTTCATTGTGAAATTGGATGTACAATATCCATCTCTCCCATTTACTCTCATGGACGATTAATGAGTACAAAACTGCAACATGCTACGACACCTGCAGTGGTGCTTATGGCCTCTAGGGGCATGAGTTAGTTCTGCTTTAAACTTCATAAACCATAACCACCATGTTCTGAGTCCTGCACTCACTGCATTTATCATGGCATTTGTGAGCACGCTGTTGACCAAAAGGTTAATTTCCCCTGCTGCCAGTGGAGGACGCTCCAACCTAAGTTTGAGACGCAAACCAACAACGCCCTGGTGATAAAGTAGCCCTTACGTACACAGATTTTACAATAGACAATTGTGCATCCATTACAGTCTGTCATTTGTCAAACTGAGTTATTTGAGTAAAATTAATCCATAAGAACGCCATTTTCAAATAAAGTAAGCACTCGACCAACTGCTCTAAAACAAATCCAATCCAATCCAATCCAACTTTATTTATAATGCACTTTAAAAACAACATAGTTGACCAAAGTGCAGAACACAACAGCAAAAAAGTCACAGTAAAAATTAGGAGCACACAGATAAAAAGAATACAAGGAATACAAACAGGCAAAGAAGATAAAACCACAAAAGATTCTTGACTCAATTAAAAGCTACAGTAAACAGATGCGTTTTAAGAGCAGACTTAAAAACAGAAAATGGACAAATGGACTTCCCAATATGATTTTCCAGTTGAGTCATAATACTTTGAAGTGGCTGTACGTCAACACAGTGAGTACTTCATTCTGTCAGTCAGTTTTATGCCAGCTTACGTATTTGTTGACAAAAAGCAGCGGATTATTCCATTAGCCTGACATGATCCGTGCCATGATGTTGTCGCGGCGGCGCGCCACTCCACAGCTCGCTCTCTCCGAGGTTCGCCTAACGAGAGCGTTTCATTTGGCCACGTACGGTCACAGCCGGGCCGCGGGCATCCACGTGCGGAGAATGCGGCGCTGTTGCCGGTAATTGGTGCGAACTGAGACAACAAACATGTATTTAGCCGTGTTTTCTCTGTGTAATGTAATGAGGGAGAATGGGCAGAAGGTAGGTCATTACACCAGCACAAATGGAGTCAAGCTGAATCAGGAAGCTGAACTCCCTCCCTTCCCTGGCATCCCTGTGCTTCCAAACTTCCAAAACTTTGCCTGTTTGATGACATTTCAGACTGGTTCTAAGGTAATCTCGTTTGAAACAAGAAAACAAATCTACCCTTAAAACTAAACCTAAAACGTTTGAATCAGACTTCGATAATCTCGTATTAAAGAACAAAAAACAACCATCCCCTTTGAGATTTCATGGTATTTACTTTGCTATTGTGTATCTGCATAAATCACTGCTCCAAGGTTGAGCCTGGTGGATAAAACTGTTCTTCAGTCGACTGGACCCTTCTCGTGGATTTTGCAGTCTCCTCCCAGAAGGCATTACCTTGAAGAGACTTTGTAGGGTCCCTGGTGAAATTACCTTATAAACACTGACTTTCATTCTACTTAATGGGGGAAATCTCAGTGTTTGTCTTCAAGCATCATAACACTTTATTCTTACACACTCACAATTTATAAAACATGTACAACACTTTCCTAATTTGTCCTAAATGGATGCTGTATGCGTTGCCATAGTAACACTGTGCACCATCCCTGTGTCCCTGAGGAAAAGGATTTGGCCTAGTCGTCGTTCAGGGTCTAAATGACTTATTTCTCACCCCGGTTCAGCTCTACAGTAATAAAGGGCGATTCTTTCTTGTGCTTTACTAAGTCTTGTTTAGTTCTAAAAGCCTGTATGAGTCGCTGTGTGAATGAAAAGAGAAAATAGTGTGAAGTTATTGACGACAGGACAGCAGAGGGGTCCAACACTTCCAATGGAAAGTGCCGACTCCGGGCTTCAGCGGTGAATGAAGCGGGATCACACTCCTTACTCTCACTGCTCTGGGTCAGGAACATCGCTCGGGGCCAAACTGTGTTGAGCTTTGGACTGCAACAAGGCAGAGAGAGGAAAGGTGCTCCCAAAGAGAAGGGCACACAAATGTCTGGCTTTTTCTTCTCTTTCTTGCACACAACAGATGGTGCAGGTCTGTAAATGTGAGGGTCAAGATGCCCGAAAGCTCAGAGCTGCAAAAACACCGCTGTGCACCGGGGAAGGCAGGATCTGTGGTGAATATCTTTAAACACACTGGATTGTATTTTCCAAATGGTGAAATGCATGATCAAACTGCAAACTGCAAGTTGTATAATATATCTTTTTTTGGTAAATCTAGAACATTACATCACTGCAATGAACTACAATGTGAACATTTAGTTACACAACAACATTTAAGCAGCTATAATACAATGAACAATTCGTCAAAATGAGCAATCTTTATGAGGATGTTGTTGTTTCTCACTTTGACATTTGTCTGATCGAGGTGTTTTCAATGCTTTTGTTGCTAATGGGCGCTAGTGTAAAATGAAATGACCACTTTGATTTCACAGCAGCAGAGCCGTCCCCTAAGCCCGACTAATCCTGTCTTATTTTGCTCAAAATCATTTCGAGATAAAATGAGCCGGTAAATGCGAGCGCAGAGTGAATCCTCATTGATTACGTTTTTTCCAAGGTAGTATTGATTCTGTTTTACTTCTATAACTGTGGGACAGAGAGAAGACAGACCGAACGCCCTTACTCCAGCTCTGACATAACAGAGCGCCGAGTCGCCACATGACCATACGGCCATTTGAGAAACCTCGGATTAAACCTGCTCTGCTTAGGATAAAACTAGACTGACATGGACCAGCTCTGCGCCTGGTTTACTTTGGCTTGTCTTTGCAAGTCCGGCTCAGTCCTGAAATATGGCTGTGGCTCAGAGCAAGAAGGTCCTGGGTTTGGTTTCAAGAGTGAATTGACCCGTTGCAGAGTTGACATGTTCGCTCACTTGCTATATAGGGATAGGGCACTCATTGAAATACTTTGAAATAAATAATAAATAATTAAGAGCGTTATTGGGGGACATAACACAAGTTTAGTTCTGTTTGAACACTTTTCATTATTGTTCAATATCATGCAGAGAATCAATGTGAGGAAAGTGTATATATAAAATATACAAAAGTACTTCCAGGTCTCGGGTGTGCTGGTACTCAGGAGACATTGTGTTTTGTGATATTGATGTTTGAATGATCACACCTGTCATGGGCAACAGTTTTTGTGATGTGATTGTGCTTTACTTGCAGTGGGCGGGGTCAGTCATCTATATCATCATCAATATTGTTGGCCTAAAGATTTAACTCAAAATAATCTTTGGCAACATAAAAACATATTCCTAGGGTTTATTGGTTCTTTTGTCAAGAGAATACTGTAAGTATGAATAATAGGTGCGACGGGCATGTCCAAATATGAACAAAACGTATGATCAAATATGGTGCCTGCCTTTTTCATGCTGTAATTTTACTCATTTCACTACGTCCTCCAAAACCAACACATCATCACTTAGCACAATTATTCACCAATAAAATGTGTGAGTTTTATCAACTTACCATGGTTAGTTTTCAAGTTATATAAAGAAATGTACCATGAATTTAGCCAGACTTGGGTCTTTTTCAGACTTGAGAGAAAACAGGAAATTGAGAGCACGACCGGTCTCTGCTGATTGGTCAAATGCCACAGTAGTGGGATCTGTGATGTTGGGTGATCTCTTCCGATTGGCTGAGTGAGAACTATATGCTTCTTTACCTTCTGATGTGCAGCAGGGAGGCCATATGTAAAGTGTGCAGAAACTTGGCCTATAAAGGGTCAAGTACAACAGATGTAAAAGAGCGAGGAAACAAGGCCAAAACAAATCAAAGCGAGGATAAGCGTGACTGTAAACCCAGTGTAACTTTGTACCCAGCCCGGATTATTTATCTGTTCAATTCTGATTGCTTCCTCTCAAACATTTCCTAGTTTCGTATAGACTCGGCTTACTGTAGCTCTTCTCCGACCCTGCTCTCGATTATCTCTGTTACTGCTGCATAAAGCCCAATCAGTCACAAATCGACTCACAGCCATTGACAACAGTTTTCAAGGTAATATTGACAGTAGAACAAAGGCCCCTCCCTGGCTCTCGCGTGTCAGCGGGTTACATATATGCATATACCACACACGGCTGAGAGGCTCGTGATGCCATCTCGGCGCTCTGTGATGGAGTGCTTTAATTTGCAGCCCCTCTCTCTCCGCTTTCCTCTCAGCGTCACCTGCCTCCACTCGAGCTGTTGATTTCTCTGGGTTTTCTCCAGCTCGCCTCACACCGAGATTCTGAACAGCTGCAGCCAAAACCACGCTCAAGGAATTGCTTCTCCTTTTTGTCCTGTAGATTTCTTTACATTGTGGGTTCTCCTCTTTGTTACGTGTCGAGATGAAAAGATGCTGATGAAAAAAAATGACAACTTTTCCTTTTGAAATGGGGCTTTTTAAGAGCAACATGGCCGCGGGACATGCAGCAGGCAACTGAGAAATCCTGCTTTATGTTCTGATAAGAGAGTTACTGTACTTTACTTTAACCCCGGCTGCATACTTATCAACTTATTCTTGACTCTTGAGTGAAGTATTTATTTTTTTTACCCCAACTCACTAATTCTAGCCTACCTGTACTACTGTAGTTGGAGCCCTTGTGGGGGAATATTTTGAGTTCAAAATACTTTCAAAGATATCAATATTTTATCTTTTCTTTCTTTATTGATGCAGCTTCAATGATATGGACCAGACAAAAGCGACTGATCTTGGAGGTTGAGGAAACCAGCCCGTCGCACCTTACCTTTTGGCCTGGACGACTCTGTTGTCACGGTAACAGAACTTTATTCTGAGGTGGGGCGGAGGGGTGTGTGAAATAAAGGCGTCTAATCAGTCGCTCAGAGCTTCAGATTGTCCATCCCGTACTGTGTAAGTTCCACTCAAAATGCATATGACGGATTTTAATGCTCTTGAAAATATGACTTATTTAGATGGATTACATCAGTTGCAAGTTCATCAGTTGCATAGTTATCTTTTTTTCAGTAGAGCAGCAATTTTAATGAAGAAATGTTGGGCAGAAAAGTTATTTTTATTTGAATTTTTAAGCTGCTGACAGGAAGTGACATAAAAGAAGGAACAGTAACATTCCATAGCAGTTTGACTCATTCATTTCCCATTGACTTAACATGGTTGCACGGCAACAGTTTAAATTGTTTACCTTCTTCGATGTCACTTTCTGTCGGTGTCCAATAAGGAAGTGAAAACATAAACATCACAAAAATGGTCAAACTAAAGAAAACTGGGTATAATCTTTAGCAAAATCCTAAATATAATCGTGTTAACTGTGTTTTAGCAAAAATTGCACTTTAAACATAACATACAGTAGTTCTCCATAAACAGCAAGAGCTCAAAACACTCTGTTCCACCTGCTGATGTCACGAGGTAGTGCTCCATTCTTGCTAAAAGCTTGCACAACCAGTTTTAGCCTCAACATTGGTGTTTTGTGCGCGTGCTGAAAATACAGCTAAAGAGAGGAGGGAGGCCGGGAGAGAGAGGAGGTGGAGGGTAATAAGAAGCCATCCATGTCGTGACCAGCTCCTGGCCAAAGCTTGATGTATTCATTGAAATGGGATTTGTCCGAGTGGTGCCATCGATCTGTTCAGTTAATTGATGCGTGAATTGATAAGTCGTCACTATGTGGCTGGCCTGTGCCTCCGTGATCGACTGGCGCTGGGGATAATTATCCATTTCATGTAAAATAGGGCCTACTTGTTTTTATCTTCCGTGTTTGTCAAAAGAAAGCTGCTAAACCGGACCAGACCACATGTCCCTCACCATAAGGGACATGTCTCGTGGACGATCTGTTCATTCTCCTAATAGCTAACACTTTTAATTCTGTTTCTGTACTTTTCAACTACTTTCGTCTTCATCTGTTGCTATAGAAACCCCTAACTGTGGATTCCCTCTGCCCGTGCTAAATGATTATTGAATTTGTATATTTTTTGTGTGTGTATGTCTGGAAACCACCCACGAGAGTAAAAGCTTTTAGTGACAGACTCCTTTATTGAAGCAGTCAGGGTCGCAGCAGCCAGACTGTTTCCTCCTCGTCCCGGCGCAAATTTGATTATGTTGTGATTAATCAAGAGCTGTCACTCAAGCCGGGCTGATTATTGGGTCATCATGCTTAAGATGGCTCTCCTTTCTCTGCGGCAGGTGGACTTCCTTGCGTTGTTGAACTATCGACACTTTTGGTGTTGTGATCATATGATTCTCAAAGCCTGTAATTTAAACTGCAGGTGGCGGAAAGCTACGAACTCTCCAATGTCCTGCTTAACTCTCGCAGATGTTACGTGTCATGATTTAGTCGTGTTTAGTCCAAGTACGGCTGGTCTACAGCAGCTCCTCAATATCTGCTCAACTTATGCTCTGGAACATGACATTAAGTACAATAGTTCGAAGAGTGTGGTTTTGCATGTTGTCACCAAAATCAAGTACCTCGGGCACATCATCACTGAAGACTTGTCTGATGATGATGCAGTGTTGTATGCCCAGGCTAATACCCTGGAGGTTTGGCTGTTGTACAGAGAGAGTGAAGCTGACTTTATTTAAAGCGTACTGTACTCCCTTGTACTGGTCTCATTATAAGAAAGCCAGCATGCGTAGGCTCCAGGTGGCCTATAATGATGCTTTGCGTGGGCTTTTGAAGAAGCCGAGATGGTCAAGTGCCACAGAAATGTTTGTCAGTGCCAGAGTGAACACTTTACAGGCCGTGCTACGAACTTTGATGTACAGCTTTATGTGTCCACTGAACATGTCTGAAAATGAAATAATAGTGTCCCTCACAAATATAAAATGGAGTGCAACACGTTATCAACCTGACTTGTGGAGACATTGGCATGATTGTCTTTTAAAATGCCATCTTAATTGTTTGTCTTGTCCTTTATTTTAATTTTTAATTTTTATATTTTTTGTTTCAAGTTGTATAATTTGTAATATTGTCTGTGTACAGATAGGACACAGGCCAGGGCTTGAACTCCCTCTGCTGGCAGCAGTGGGAATGGCACAGTGAAAACAAACAGTTTCTGCTAACAGCGAGGTTGGCCGCTCCATGGCACCATGATGAATACACTGTTAATGCTGTGCTGCTTAGAACAGTTTTGTGTTTCATCCGACATTATAATAAAGACGGAACAGATCAAAGCCCACGGATAGGCTCCTGCCCTCCCATCTGCGACTCTAACATTCTCAAATTCCAGAACAGAGCGAGATCTTCAGAGTTTTTCCCCTGAGAGTTGACTCGACTGCGCCGTTAAACTATCGGCACTTAACGGTGAATCCACTGGCTTCAGCGGCCGGTTGTGCGTGTAAAGTCTTAATTGTTGAAAATGTCAACTAGCGGCTCGTATCCCGCGGCGGCGAGGGGAGTGGCGGCTGATCGATAGCGCCGGCTGAGCGACAGAGCAGATTGATTCCGTGTGGTTAATCAGTTCTTAATCACATCCACGAGAGCTGTTTGAAGGCAGCGGGGAGTCCGCGTCATCTGCAACAGGAATTAGAGCGTTTGTTCAAGCGCCAGACAAAGCAAATCCTTCGACACATCCAGAGAGCGAGCGCACTCTGATGAGCAGCGGCAGACACGGGAGGATTGTGTGTCATTAGCCTTGTTAAGTGAGGTTTTCCTGTTGGCACTTCATCTGTTAAATCGTGCCGTGTTAATTAACTAGACTTTAGCTGTTCCTGTTGTTAGGCCATGTTAACTCGAGCTTATGTCTCAGTTTGAACCTTGTACATCTGATTTGCTACTGTCAGGTTTACAAGTTTAATTAGTCTCTGGGTTTTGTTTAGTCAAGGTTTTTTTGTTGTGGAGATTTGTCAAGTCAGGGGCAATTGAGACACAAGAAACAATTATGGTTTGACATTTTAATCATTGATATCATTGTCTTTTTAAGCTTGATAATATACTCAGGCTCATTCAAGTCAATAAATACTATTAGTTAGGCGTAACTGTCTCTTGTTGCAGCAATTTGTGGAAGAAAACGAAACAAAAAGATTTCCAAGCGCTGTATGGAGCTAAATATAGTGCACTTTTATTGATTTCTGACACAGATGTAGGAGTCTAAGTCAGCACTTATACTGTAGGTGTTTACCTTGCCTGCTATGTCTCACACAGTTGTACACAAGCCAAAAATGTGCATTAGTTAAAGGGGGGGTATTATGTAAAATCGACTTTTTCAAGCTTTATATCATGTTATTATGTCATTCCCTCATTAAACACATGCCTGGAGTGTTGCCTTGGCTCATTCACATATTTTTGAGTAATCAGTAAAAACTTAGACGGCAGCCATTTTAGGTGTAGCTATGCCTCAGTCCTCCTAGGAACGCCCCACCTCCTGGAGACGCCTCTGGACCTTTTCGTCACCAGCCAAGCCACCAACCACTGCTCCTCAGCTCAGCAGAGCCCCTCCCCGCACAGTGTTGTTGTTTAAATGCCACAGCAGTGTGCTGAAGGGGGCGTGTCGGAAAGCTTCTTAAGAGACAGAGGCCTATTTCAAGACGTTCAGTACAGCCATTTTGAGAGAGCAATTTTATTCAAGGCAGTTATTTTAATTTACTGCATATACAGACAACAGAAGGTTACGTCATCATTGTAGTATGCTATAGACTGGTGCTATGTGATTGAAAAAGCATAATACCCCCTCTTTAAAGTGAACAATGTGCGGGAGACAACATGGGTCCGGGGATGTTGTATTAACTCCACTACCTCGTCCTGTTTGAAACGAGGAGCCGACGTAAGACACAAAGTCAGAAATGATTCATAGTTATTTTATTACGTTTTATTACGTACAGACATAATGCCAACAATATTCACTACCCTGTACCGCGCCAACTCATTCTAAGACAAGTCCTGGGACACTTATTAGCAAAAAGCACAATCTATCACGCTCAATCAAACAGCTTCGGGGAAAAAGAAGAAAGCATTTTGACACAATTCAGCGGAGACATTTTGAATCGGCAGGCGGCCCGACCTGGCAAAGTGAGCCCATAAACAGTTGGATTGGTTTCATAAAAACACTCAAAAAGGATGGAAATGTCAAAAAGCCCATTTTCATAGTCTCTGCGGAAGTTCAGCTCCAGATCGCTCCGGCTCCACAATAGGTCAGCGCAATATCCAAAACAAAGGTTTCCCGGCAGTGCACACTACATCGAGACACAAACATCTGAACACACACACACACACTTACAATTATTGCATGGATCGGATAAAATGTGCAAATTGACTTTCTTAAGGGGAGGGGACGAACACAGTCAGGAAGCAGGAATTTGTCATTATTGTTAGAAACACTCATTTGTACAACCCTCCTCACTTTACTCTCTCTTTTACGGGATTTCATGTGGGAATGGGTTGAGGCTGTTGGACCGGGGCTCAGGAGATGAGACGCACCAGGTTTGTAATTAACTGTGGCGGAGCTGCTTAATATTGATGCATAGTTCAAAAGGGGACTCTCTCACTGCGGGGCAATGGAGCAGATACAGGAAAGACTCCAGTCACGCACAAACTTCTCTCTGACTGTCTTTAAATGACTTGCCGTTTAGCTACAACACGGACTTTGATCCAGGAGTCAAGGGCAGCACTGGCTCTAACGCCCTGTCCCGTGTCGAGATTGTTATTCAGTTAAGTCAAGCTGTTAACTTCATGAGCTGTTTTAGTTCCCGACATGCTCTGGACAAAATCGTATCGTCCACTAAATTTAAATATACTTTTTTTTCCCCAACCATTTTGCACCAATATAATATAAATCCCAGTCCCGAGAGTCCTCTATTAGTCGAGCTAATTTCACATCATTTGAGCGAGAATTCATTCATTCATAAATTAATGCGTGAAGCCTCAGAAAAATCCAGCCGCGTGACATCGTGAGTGCACCGTGTAATCCCATTTACACCTCGCAAATCCACAAGAGACCATTTGGTAATCTCAGGCTTTTTATACAGCAGATTAAAAACCTCACTAGTCATCATTCAACATCACACACATGTGCGGCTCTGAAGTAATGCCAGGTTAAGTCCAGCTTTGCTTAGTCAGGATAATATTCGGGATAAGTAGGCCAATTCTTGGATTTCCTAAAACAGTTTTAAAATTCTCTTTTTACTTTTTCTTCCAGTGCCTTGGTCTTTCAAGTCTATCCTTCTTAAACAACAAAGACACTTTTGTTACAGAACAATCAATCGACAAAAACTTCCAAAGCACTTTGAAATTTGAATTTTCAAGATACTGCTCGTGTCTCATTGGGTATAAGCAATGATAGGCCTCCAATCATAGCCCACTTTGATGTGCACTGTGCAGCTTAAATGCTCATCTACTCGGAAATTAGAAAAGGACAAAGAATATTGAGAAGTTCATATTAACAATGCTTCCATTCATATGTATTTATTACTGTTGTGAAATTGTAAGCAACTTCACTATTGATTTTTTTTGTTTACAATTTGTTTGTTTACAATCTTTCGTTACAATTTGTGCAATGGACAGAATCCACTTTTGGCAGCGCCTTCACCATAAAAACATGTTGTGCTCGTGTGATGGACAATACTTGATACAAAGTTCCAGACAACAGTCGGGGACAAAGCATCTTTTTTCGCTCTCTCCTTTCGACTCTTCACTTTCTTCAAAGAAAATAGCGAGTCTACATTTTAGCAGTGATTTGACATTCCCAGAATGCATTGCAACAAATGTTAGAGATTCACTTAGAAAAGGCGACCGCGCTACAAAACTAAACCTCTGTGTAAAATGAATAGGGTTTTCTTTTGTCCATTGCTTTTTTGTCAGAACTGTGCTTACATTTCAATACAATTTCACATCCTGGTTACAATCATAAAGGCAACAAAAAGAGTGTCCACATGTAAACGCAACATACCGTCTGTTAGTATTTGTAGGAACATTATAGTCGTCTACCTCTACAACATTTAATATTAACTACAATTGGAATGTAGTCACAATGAGATGTTTCACAGACTGTAGCTCCGTGCCACGTTTCGTTTGGCCCCATTGATCTCACTATGAAGTCAAAAGCAAATCCGAAAAGGTTGGGACGCTGTGGTAAATGGCTTTTTCAAATTCACTTTTAACCTTAGGCTTCATTTTACATTGTCCCAACTCTTTCAGAAAGTACATGAAGCTACGATGCCCTATGCTATAGATATGAGTAATTAAGACTACGCTCCCCCTGTAGATTGTGTATCACCCCTATTTCCCCCTCTCCACGTGCGCCTCAGCTACAGCGCTACTCCTCGATCTCCAGAATCAGGTCGTCTCCCTCCAGAGAGGAGTCCGGAGTCACGTGGACCGCTTTAACCGTCCCGGACACGGGCGAGTTCACCACGGTCTCCATCTTCATCGAAGACAGGACACACAGCGGCTGGCCCTTCTCCACCTGGACATGACAACAAAACCATTCAGCAGGTGAGGAGCGGGGCAGTGGGCAACAGGCAGAGCTGGGAGCAGAGCTAAAGCTGGTTTTCATGTAAGGCCTGTTGCAGAGGGAGATTTAAAAGGTGCTGACTGCTTCATGGATCGGAAATAAAGAATAGACTAATAACGGTGATTAATATCTTAAATATAATGTGCTTTTGTTTTATGGGTCGCCTTAAGCTGCATGGAGAACAAGTGTGTGAACATACCATGCCTTTAACTAGAGCAGGTCTGCATTAGCACTAATAGGGACATTATTGTAGACAAATGCAGGGACGTTGGAAGTTATTTTTATTACTATTTTAATCCTGCATACCCTACCTTTGAGTACAAGATATAAAAATGCTTCCTTTGTTAAACGTAAAGCTTTCATCACGAATCGACTCCACAGTGGAATGTACGTGCTAAAGCAGGTATGAGCAAACTTTTTGATGCCAGGGCCACACTGGGGTCTTTGAACTCGCCAGGAGGGCTGGATCAGTTGCGGTTTAGGGGGACTTCAAACAAGTGCATTTCTCATATACCGCGGAATCGCCTAAATACTTTTTTTGTTTGTTTTCATCCTTCTTCCCGTCAGTAAAACGTCTGTGTTGTTCACCCTTCTTAGCCAATCCATCCGGGGCTTGGTGGGTGATTGTGGGCCCGGAGTGAAGGGTCGCTTTTGCCTCCACAGCCGTATCTTAATGTGTGCTGCCATGACCTCCTTTTCCTAACGGCACTTTGGTTTTGCCTTTGTTGTAGATTGAGATCCAATAGTGGCGTGTTATTTTACTGGGACTGACCTTAGCTCCGACCTCCACTTTCACCTCCAGGACTTTTCCAGGCATCGGCGCTCCCACTTGACCCTTGATAGATTTTTGAGCCTTGGGATGGAATTTCATTTCCTGGAGACAAGAGAAAGAGCCATTTCAGAGTCTGTATCTGTCAGGTCACTTGGCACCGTGCTCGCTCTGGGTTTGGTGCAGCGTGAGGGGGGGTGAGTGCAGTGAGAGGAGAGGTGTAACACAGTTCCTGGACAGCGGAAACAGACCAGGAAGCAGTTAACAGGCAGTAAAGGCTTTACCATCTCAGCAGAAACCACAATCTAATCAAAAAGTTGTACTTCGCTCCACTCCATTTCCAGCCCTATTTTCTTTTATGTGCTTGTCGAAGCTCTCAATTGTCAAGGATCATAGTGAGATCTAAATATTACCAACTGCACTGAGTTAATTGATGCGTAGGGGTTGGGCGATATTGACAAAAAATGAATATCTCAATCTTTTTGGGGACTTAATAACAATGATGAAGCAATAGAAATTATGCAAACATCTTAATTCACATTGCTTTGTCATTTAAAAAGATAATTGTTCAGATCTTTACTTCCCCCCCCCCCAAATTCCTGTCATTTCCTACCATTTCTTCCTCGTTCTTTCCTCAAAATGTTTCCCTATTTTCTCGCATTGTTTCCCCTTTTTAACACATTTCAGACATTGGAAATAAACTGGATATCTTCCAAACAGCAATTTCAATAAGATCTTGTAGACGATACACTGCCCTCCTCGAGTGTGTTAAGCTTCTTTCCGTTCTTGTAAACAACAGTTACTCTCGTTGGTAACTGTATTTACATTTTTTTTATTTTTAACGGTAAGGCAGTGTCAAATAGAAGCTGGCATTACAGAGGTTTTATGTTTGCATCTGATTATACTGCAAAATGCTCATCCAGTCTCCTCCACTGAAGTCTCAGTCTTGAGCACAGAAATACATTTAGTGAACATAGAAGCACTCTTGGGAGCCCTAACTTCATGGTGATCGTGTTAAAACAAACAGCCCTAATTTAAACTGATGCCTGTGAATGTGCTTTGGGAGCAGTGTCTGCAGTAGAGTCTGAAAAGGTTGGAGCAAATGATAGTGTATAAATATTAGGTTTATACTCTTGGGGTAATCTACATCATATGTAACACTTATAACATTTTTTAAAATATTACCCAGCTTCCCAACTAATGTTTACACCGGCCCAGGGATGAACCTAACCTGGCGTGATGCATCTCTGACTGACTCATGGAACATGCGATCATGACTTTAAAATGCATCCGACAGGTTTTAATGCTTTTGAAAATATCAATCCATCAATCTTTATTTATAAAGCACTTTTCATACCAAAAAGTATCACAAAGTGCTTTACAGATTACAACATTTAAAACAATACGCCCCACATTTATATATATATATATATACTGTATATATATATATAGATTTAATTTTTTTAAAGCACTGGCTATATTTTAAAAAGCACTGGCCCTAAAATCGAACCCTGGGGTAGCACACCACATGTAATTTCATGGACCTTAGAGGAGCAGGTATCAACACTTACCATGAATGTCCTGTCTGTGAGGTAGGATGTAAACCATTTGTGGACAACACCAGAGAGGCCGATATGTTTTAAACGAGTTAAAAGAATAGTGTGGTCGACTGTATCAGATCCAGTAGAACCAACACTGTGACCTTCTGTGAGTCATAATTTAATCTAAGATTATTTAAAATCTTTAAAATGATAAACCACCTCGGTGCTGTGGTTTATCCTAAAGCCAGACTGGAATTTCTCAAGGACGTTATGTGCAGTAATAAAATCATTAAATGGGATAAACACAAGTTTTCTAAGATTTTTATTAAAAATGGTAAGATCTAAAACTGTTAAAATCATTACAGTCCAAATTGCTCTTCTTCAGTAGAGGCCTCACCACCGCCCCCTTAAAGGCAGCAGGGAAGACCCCCGTCTGAAGAGAGCAATTCATCAGGTGTAAAAGCTCTTCTTTAAAAGATCCATAGAATGTTTTTAAAAAACGGGGTTGGGACCGGGTCTAAAAGACATGTGGTGGGCCTCACTGAAGAGAAAACTTTATCAAGTATCTCAGCGTTAACCTGGACAAAACTGTGCAGTGTTTCCTCTGGAACAAGTAGACAACCAGATGTATTTAAAGCCGTGTTACTTTGGGTAGATAAAATATATATATCTATATCTGATAGTGTCCATCTTTCCCCTGAAGTGGTCTGCAAACGCCTCACAGAGAGCGTCTGTGGGATTTAAAGGAGGTCTGTTAAAAATCAGGGTTTAAAACATTTTCTATTGTTGAGAATAGGACTTTTGGGTTATTTTTGTGGTTGGTGATTATTGTGGAAAATAATGTATTTCTTGCATTTCTTATTGCTGTATTATAGGTCTTTTGTTGAGCACGGAATATTTGAACATTTATTGTTATTTTGAATTTCCTCCATCTCCTCTCGGGCTTCCTGCAATTTCGCTTGAGTTGCTTTAGCTCCTCGTTTCTCCAGGGGGGAAGGGGTTTGGGATTAATCTTTTTATATGACTTATTTAATAAGATAACATCAATTACAAGTTAATCAGTGGCATAATTATCATTTTATTTCAGTGAAGCAGCAGTTTTAATGAAGAAATGTTGGGCAGAAAAGTTATTTTTATTTGAATTTCTAAGCCGCTGACAGGAAGTGACATAGATGAAGGTAGTTCCATTGCAGTTTGACTCATTCATTTCCTACTGACTTAACATGGTTGCATGGCAAAAGTTTATAATAATAATAATGCATCGGTTTTATATAGAGGTTTGCTAGAAACTCAAAGACGCTTTACATTGCATTATTCATTCACTCCATACTTGGTGGTCGTAAGCTACTATTGTAGCCACAGCTGCCCTGGGGTAGACTGACGGAAGCGAGGCAACCAGTCTGTTTACCTTCTTCTATGTCACTTCCTGTCGGTGTCCAATAAGGAAGTTAAACTATAAACATCACAAAAATGTCCAAACTAAATAAAGCTGGGTACAATCTTTAGCAAAATCTTAAATATATAATATTTATACTAATGTGTCATATGCACTTTAAGGGTTTGTTTAATCATGTTAAAGGTCCTATATCATGCAAAATCAAATGTTTTGAGTTTTTAACCATGTTGTCATGCTATTTCCTTCTCAAAAACACCCCCAAAGTGTTTTTTGGCTTCATTCACGCAGTTCTAAGTAATCCTCCTGAGTCCTGCTCTCTGAGCAGCTGCTCCGCCCTCTCCTGGAAAACAACTGAGTTGTGACACTCTGACATATTTTACGTCATAGTGTCAAACAGGAAGGGCCAGACCTCTGTAATGTAATGCCTTACGGCCTGATTTTAATTTATAAAACAGCTTTTTCATTATTTCCGTTGTAAGAAAAAAAGTTTGTGAAGACGGAGCTCTTTCTAACCTACTCTGGACACAACTTGTTCTTTTTTCTTACCCAACGATAATGTCCCGGATGCGCGTTTGGCTACGAGAGGAACAGGACTATTCAACCTTCCTAAAGAAGAGTGCACTCGCCAGGAGTTGGAATTTCTTTCCGGGATTAAGCTAGCTACTATATCAACCAACTTGATGGATGCTGGGTGAACCTTGGCCAGAATCAAAGTGGATTAACTTTTATAACCAACGCGATCCCATAACCCGATGGAGAGGCCAGGCTGAGCGGTGAGTCAATCAAAACGCGTGTTAGCGTGTGTGTTAGCCTTTTAGGAAACTGTGTTGCACATGTCAACTCCGCATTATGTGAAGTAGCGATATTTATATTTATAATACTACAAATGTGGAATGAGCGGAGAGAGGGGCGGAGTTAACTGAATCGAAGCGTCTTGTCTTCTATTTTTTGAAAATACCCCCAGAAAATACTTATATTTCTCTCAAAAATAAGTACTCCATAGTGATAGAGGTACAATATACCATATAAATGCCTATAGTTTACTTTGGAATGGCTAAAATAGAATGATACAGATCCTTTAAAGCTTCAGATGATCCTAACCTTTGCCTCCACCTATGTTCAACCTTTTAAAAGTTGCACATTGAGACATCGTACCTTTCAAATTAGAAGGTTCTGTCTGACATTTTTATCACATTTCCTTGTTCCTGGACCCCTTCTGTACACTATAGACAATTTTTGAGGTTTTATTAGCAAAAACATATTGCCCATTTCCATTATGTTCTATGATTGATCAACACTTTAAACCTCAATATCTCTATTTAGAATGCAGATAGAACCTTATAATTCTAAGGGGACGACATGACGCGCTGCTGTACCTTCATGGCGACAGTGTCTTTGACGAGCACAGAGCGCAGTTGTCCGTTGAGCTCGAAGAAGACCTCCCTCTGTCCGGCCTTGTTCAGGTCTCCCAGAGCCAGGGCCTTAATGTGCAGGATCTTCCCCCTCTCCAGCTCCACCTGTAACAAGCACAACACAGAACTAATGTCAGGGGATTTAGATACATGCGACAATAACTACTTGACAAGTGGGGGTGTTGAAATATTTAAACAGATGGCAGAGTAAAGCAGTAGTTGTAATATACTTTGTGTATTGATTGACATTGACTCTCTGCATTTCTGACGCATATTTGATAAGAAGTTTGCTCTAGCTATGCATCTTGATCTACTTGAAAACCTAAATCAAATACTCAGTGTTAATTGAACCTTGTTGTCCACGCAATCAATGTGTAGCACGCAGCATGTCGTCCCGCAGCTGTTCAATCAATAAAGTTTATTTTGACTCGCTGTTGCCTGTTTGCGAGAGCTTTAGCATGCTCCAGTGGCCTCCCCCAGAAGTAAACAAGCCATGAACGCTCTGTGAAACTTAGCATTTCTGACGCGGAGTTGGAGCTGGCAGTGGTGCAGACAGGCTGACAGAGAAGCCGGACAGAGGAGAGGAAAAAGACCCAATATGAACTGTAAACCCGGGCTGGGCCGACCACCTGCTGAAACGCACCACGGCCAGACACACGAGAGACGCTCCCCTCCTCCATACTGTAAATCTTTCATTCATCTCACGCTTTGTCCTAAATCTCATCGCGTCTGTCACAAAGCACGCGTCTGTTTGTTTAACTCTGTCTCTCATGAATTTTAATTTCCCCTTCTTCCAGTTATCACCGTGGTCACAAATGCTAAACGAGGCCCGCTTTTAGATGAAAATGCTGTGTGTGTTGGATAGAAATGTTCTTCAGCACTGAGCAACAGACGCTTGGCAGTGCTTGGAGCCACATTTACTTCCACTCCGTATCCTCCATTTAAAAAAAACCTGACGAGCGCTGGATCTCGTAAACAGATCAGAGTAAATACCAAGTTGGACTCGCGTCAGCTCCGATGACAGGATGAAATGCAGTCCCACTCCTCCGCACTTATGAACGTGTGCGAAACAGTTTATCCCCCGACCGCGGTTTAGATCTCTGCCTTCGCCTTTCATCCGCTCCTCCTCCTCCTCGTGTTTGTTGCACTTGTTGACTTTAGAGCTTCAAGTTGATATATGAATAACAAAGGCCATTACAGCGCCGTGTATTCATTAGGCTGATTGAAAATAACGGGCGGCTACGCTGTGCATCAATAGTAAGTGGCGTGCAACAAAGTAATGCACCAAGTCAAAGGAGACGGCGTGTGGGTTTGTTGTGCTGTAGATTAAAAAGTTTTCCCTGGTATGGCAGGAACAACACTGCACAAGTTCAATCCAAATAGTCACAATCATTTCCCTGGTCTAGTTGAGTTGCCGTCTCTTTGGATTTGAAAGGTTGCACCGTTTTGGCATGTACAGTACGTGCCCTCGACATTACCAATACTACTTACTTGTATAAATCCGAGCTTGTATGCCAGTTGAATCAGCATGTACCTGTGTGTCCTTGCCCTGATGTACCAGAGTGTGTGTGAAAGAGATATGACTAACAGCTCAGTGACTCACCCGTCTTCAGGTCAGAGGATGTGGAAGTGCGAATTACTTAAAAGCTGCTGCCACTTGCTCTCTCTAACCGTCGGCTTGCAGTCGGGAGCATGGCGGCCGATAGCTCTCTTTGTGGATTTGCGGCAGGATCCAACACAAGCGCTAAACAATGGGCGGTGATTACAGTGGGAGCCTCGATATCCGGAACAGCATCAACAACAACAACATCGGGCTCGGATGTGTCAAATGGATTTAGTGCTTCACGGTGTTTACAGGCAGATTTCAACGGGCGTCCAAACTCCAAAGGCTGCCAACGTGTCGCCGCTAACCACTAGCTTTTGTTTCAGCTTGTTCAGCCCCGAAGTAAACACGGCAGTGGTAATCTCCAATAAACAAGAGTCTAAAGGATTACCGGTAAAGAGTCAATGCTGTGTCATGATCAGACCCTGTGAGAAACTTATATCATGAGCGTTTACTTCAGCTCTATGTCAATGCCTTTTCCCACCCACTTCTCCTATTGTTCAGCCCTCTTCATTCTCTGAGTTAGTTACAGGTGAATGAAGCCAATCACAGTGAAGTGTGTACTCGCAAAGGAAGCAGTTAGCTTTACTCAAGGTAATCTAAAGCCATTATACATACTAGAAATCCTGATCGAAATCTTAACGCTGCTATTGTAGCTTTTCTTTTGCCATATCGTCCACTACTACATCATCTCGACCATACCTTCTGCAAGACCAAAAGTGCCAGCCATGATATAATTATTTGGGCATAAAACCAGCAAAAAGGTTATAAGAAGAAATCTGCCACATGGTCATAGCTAATCCTCTACTTCCACTTTCTAAACAGCGTAATAAATACAACGTTCGGAGCAGAATAACCTGCTTGATACAACAACAACAAGGAGTCACAATCTTGGCTAAACTGAAATTTCTCTCTTATGAACAGCCTAAAAGCTACAACAAAACTAACCAGCAAATTAATGATTAGTTGCAATGTGCCAAAAGGTAGAAAGCAACACCTTACCAACAAGAGAATCCAAAGTGAACCACAAACATTTAAGTTATGGGGACTTAGTGAAAATCTCCATTTACCACCACATCAAACCTTGAGTGTCTTTGTCCTTCTCACTGACTCCTCATGAACAACAGCCCTCGCCGGGACGCCACAAAGCAATCAGGGGCAGTGATTTGCATGGATGCGAAAATAAAAAGCACTTGTGCGCACCTATTAATTAGCTCCTGGGTTGTCGTGACACGGTTGGCCCACGCTGCCTCTCCGCTCCGCTCACACCAGTTGTTTTGTTGAGATATGTTTGACTAAATGAGCACTTGCCGGCGCTCACTGAGCCTGTGGTCAGACGGTTGTCCACACGTTTGACTCGGCACAGCCTCCTGACATGTACGAGCGCTAAGTAAATGTCATCCGCTAAGTCAACATCCTCCCGCACAGACGCCGCATAAATTAGAAAACATTGGCGGACTGGAGGAGACGTACTTCGCAAACAGCACAGAACTTCTGACGTTCAGGGGTGACATACTTAAAACACAAGCCATATGATTAGACTAAACTACTTTTATGACTATTAAAGCAGTACTAAGTAACGTGTTTACCTTAATAAATCTTTTCCGTAGTCCCTGTGGGGGTAATACAAGTGTTGATGGGATGATTGGAGGGTCTTTCATCTCCCCCTGGTGTCTCTGGCCAGAAAACCATGCTTGCAACTTGACTGCCACCGGGGCGGAGCAACCAATACACACTAATGGAATCACGGAGAAGAAGCTAACAGGCTAACGGGCAAAGCTAACTGCGGGCTAGCGCCACTTTAAACAGTATTTACAGCCAAGTTTGAGTGAAAAAAATCATTTCCATTGTATAACTGGATGTACAACACCCCTCTCTCCCTTCACCTTTTCTGTCAGCGTAGTATTTACTCTCCAAGACATTTAATAAGTTAAAAAATCGTAACTTGCTAAGACACTTATGGCCTCTAGGGGCAAGAGTTACTTAGTACTGCTTTAATACCACTTTACATGAGAAAAATATGGAGCCCATTTTGTGCTTAAAACTTTTCTGAGCCCCATAATACCCACTCACATAAAACAGGAAACAAAAAGTTACAAATGTATAGAGCTACCGTTCAGCTAGTGCTTGACTAAACATGTCTGCCACCTATTATTTCCACACTAAGAATGGATTTCACCTACAACCAAACAATCACCATCTCCAACTATGTCTTACCTCCTACATTTTCAGAGAGATAACTTTTTTGAACATGTCAACTGTCTAATTTCCTTCCTTTGTGTCTTTGAGCTAGGCATCACAAAATGGCTGCTCGTCCAGGATTTTCAATTTTAACAGTGACTCCCTCTTTGTTCTTTGACTAGCTGTGTCCAATTCTTCAGCACAGTGCTATTTACTGGATTGCAATTTAACAAAGTGTTAGTCTTTGCCCACCCAAACAAAGCCACTTGAGCACCAAAAGCCACCAGTTCTCTCACTATCTTTACACATTAATTCTTGTCAAAATGGCGGTGGTCCAAAAGTGGCTCCGCTAATAGACCAATAGATTAAACAATGCACGCGACTCCAGCTCCTGAAAAAGCTGCTTTGTATTCATGCGTTCAATACTACACGGACACTATTCTCTGTTTCCTGATTGGCTGATAATCACACACACGGGCGAAAGAATGGAGCACCTAATATAAAAATCAATTAACACCATCGCGAGGCCATTTTGCCACGGTGAAATGAAGCGGTAATTAAGAGCAGATGCCTTTGGACACTGCGATTTAAATCTGTGTGTTGTGCCCACAGTGAAAACAGGGAGAATATTGGACAAAGGACAGAGAGATGAAGCGTAGAAATGGTTTATAATGAATGATGCGGGTCAGAGCGATAATTAAAGCCGTGCTGCGAGAACAAGGAGCGATCAATTATGAGGGATTTAGAGACACGCATTTTAACAAGGGCCAGATGGAGCGGACTGTCTCACATCACCGTGCGATTTTAACATTGCGCTCAAAAGGCACGTTAATAAGACAATCAGGAGAGGCTATGGAAGTACGAACACTTGCATGCAACAGACAAAAAGACAAAAAGAGAAGCTGGCACAAGAAGGGGCATTCGTTACAGCCCCGGATTTAGACAGTAAACATTTCCCATCGAACTTCAATCTGCCAAAGTTTAAACATTTTTTTATTGAGCCTTTTAATAATCATTATTTGGCGCCAACACGCGAATGGAAAATGAGCCAATTTCTAAAGAACTGTTTTGTACCCTTTCCAAAAATATTTCAAATGTGATTTCATGCGCTGCAAAGCCATTCATCATGAACCGCTACATCCATCACACTTTGGCGACTACATCCAACGAAAGAATCTTATCTGTCTCCGTGCAAAAACAACAGCAGCAGGTAACATTTTGGAGAGGGGCCGTTGGGTGACTTTTGCCAGTGTAAAACATCACAGGGCGAAATTAAGCTCGGGGAAGGCCAATCTTGTGTCCGCGGGGATCAGGAATGCGGTTTGGGCTTCTCCTGATACACAGTTAATATCTGCAGCCTCCCCACTGCGTTATCAGCACTTCACTGCAGCAGCCGGCCACATCAAAGAGCCACATCTACAGCCACTCGAGTCGCAATGTCCCCTCCGAAACACAAGCGCCAACCAAAGCCATTAACAGTAACTGGATTAGGGATGTTCGGTGATTCGTTTAGTGGTTCAATTTGCTGGTTACTAACACGATGACTTTGAAGAAAGACCTGCCTGGACAACTCAAGTAAGGTCGCTGCAACGGATCGACCTTTTGCTACTGCTTCCGTTTTGCAATGCTACTTAATATTAGTTCAGCTTTTTCCTATTGTACTTAAGGAAATGAACACATCGCATTTCTCTGATTGGTTTACTCCTGTTTGACATACCTCAAACTCCTCTGCGATTTTGGGTCCATCCAGGAACAGTCTGGTGTTGAGGCAGTCCACAGGGCCGAAGACAGCTGCACAGAGAGATACAGATATCACTTTTAACTTGGAAATGTTAGCGCAGGGGTCTCCAGTCATGTGTCGCTCTCAAAGGAGTTCAACATTTCAACATGAGCATGAGTCTAATTTGCAGATGCATTTTCCTGACCCAATGAATAAGATTATATAAGTAGGAACACATTCTGTAAATATAGTGGATCATTACGTAGACACTAAATCGATAATTCTTAAAATATCATCTTGCCTTCTAGCTGACAAGTATGTACTCGCCAAAGTCCCATAGTTTCCTCCAAGCATAAGCAGAATTTTTCCTTTTTTCGCTCATAAATGTAGCTAATAGAGAAAAATGGTTGGAGTTGACCTCTCTAGAACGACAAATGCACAACACAAACTCACAAGTGAACTCCTTGTACTCCTGGAAGACCTTTGGGTACATGGCGGCGGACACGACGTCCTCAGGTGTGATTTCATCACCATGCGCTGCTCTGAGTGTCTCCTCCAGCGCTTTGAAGTCCATGGGAGGCAGAGACGCACCGGGACGGCCCTCGATACGAGGCAGGGACTTCAGCACCTGAGAGAGAAGAAACAACCACAGAGCGATCAATAACAAAATAGATTCACGTTTTATATAGAAATGAGAGTGTTTATGTGACTGTTTAAACTAGATGCACCAATGCACTTTATCTGGTAATGAACCCTGGTTATGTTGATAGTAGCTTTGAATATGTTTTTGAGCTTTACATATTGACTCATGAAAACCTTTTCTTTATTTGTCCCTGTCCATTCATTGATGGAGAATCAGTACTTGTTAAACATTAACTTTGCATAACTATTAAAATAAGAATGTAACGAGGGTTGCATTTTCCAATAATCCCTGACAAAGTTTTTGAATTTTATACACATGAAATAGTGTATGGCAGATCCCAGTCAAGCCAAATTCTTTCAAAGTCAACGCAGACAAACCTTATCTCTTTGGAAATGTTCTATTGCGTGAGCTCCTTACTGAAAGTATGCACAGACAATTAAGAATTGTATATGAAAAGAAATCACTATTTCATTCTATCCACAATAAAACCCTTCTTGGAAATACTGTATTACAAGTCTGCAAGTTCCTTTTCTACTATCTTATCACTTGATTCATGCCCCCCTCCCTCCCTCTGCAGGGGTGAAGGCCCATCATAGCTCGGTGCGGTGCTTGTTGTCACACACCTTTGTTCTCTGCAGACTCGCGGAGCACGCTTGAACAAAGCACAAATCTGAGGCTGCTGTTGCCTCCGCCTCATGATACGACACTTTCCCTGCCCCTGCACTTGTCTCCCGCTGCATACGGCCTGTCGACGCACACAGAATTTATCCTGCTGACGAAACACTGTCAACATAATAAGACAGATATTTCTTTGAGCTCAGGTAAAGAATGGAGAGGTAATTGTGTAGTGCTTGCTGATTGAAGTATATGTGGTTTGAATAGAGGATGTGAGTGTACTAGGTTAATTGAAAAACCTTTTATGGTGCCATTCTTTGTGTTTATGTCAGCACGACATAAAGCTAAAAGCATCAAAACCTCAGCTAATCTATGCCATTAGTACAGAAACCACACTGTTTACATCAACAACGTGCGCTTAGGTTTCAGATATAACTGTCTCTCACACAGAAACAGTAATAAAACAAAGAATGCTATAAACCTTTCAAACTCTCATCATGAGAGATATGGGTGATAACAGTGATACACAGTACTAGTATGGTTAGGTTAGGAATGTACTAATACAGTGTGTTTTACATTAGAATGTATTAAAACTTATTTAAAAAGGCCTTAATGTCTTATGCTGCTTGAACTGAGAGAAAACAAAATGCATTAACGTTTAAGAAGGCTAATTTTAAAGATGTTAGGGGTTTAGAGATATTGATGATCACTATTCTCACTATCTTCTAGGGCTGGAACGATACACTTTTGTTCGATCCGTATCATGATACTCAAGGGAGCCGATACGTATTTTGATACAGTAAGTTATTATAATAAGTAATAATAATAAGAAAACAGTCATCTGTCCAAAGTTTATAAACCAAATGGCATTTGACATTTATTGTAGAGTTAAGATTGAAAAGTGCATTAACACAAAATGTAACTATTACTGGAAAACAAAGGAGTGCATGATAAAAATGCCTCCAAACATAAGTATTGAAAGTATTGACACTTGGTATTGCAGACAAAATACTGGGTATTGGACTCAGTATTTTGTCCCAGCCCTACTGTCTTCAATGTGTTTCAAGCCAAGGCCCCAAACTGATCCTGGGATGGACTGAAGATCCCCCAAAGTTCATTCAGTCTACACAATTATGTTTCTACTTCAGCAGGAATATTGCATTTGATAGTTGTGTTTAAAATAAAATGGCTGATCCTGGAGTGATCAATAATCGTAATGGCAGTTAATAAATTAGTTTAAGGGACGGTGAAATAACGTATCTGTAGAATGAACAGGAGCAGAGCTATAATCACATATTAATGACCTGTCTTCTTTGCTCCATCTATTAATAACTTCAAATGAGACAATGAGAAAGCCTGGAGGCAGAGTTACTGTAAAGCGCTACCATTAACTGTAACCACTTAATCTGCATTTTATGACCTTTTTCATCAATAATGTAGATCTTTTAGAGCACACGAGGGTCGTTCTGCGCTTCGATGATCTTCCTGCTCTGTAATGTGTATGTGCTGGTGCTTTAGCATTAGTCACTGTAGTGCTAACAGTGCTAACAGTGTCTTGGAGATAGCCTTCATCAGTATGTGAGGCGGGGACAGGCTCTTTAACATGGCGTCCTGTGAGATGCTTACGCGGCGACGCTGAGGTTGTTTAAATGAGAGACATAGACAGATAGTGACGGCGCCTAGATTAACAAACGGAGTCGAGACGCACTGTTCCTTCAAGGTTATTTTTGCTGTGTTCGATCAGTCAACTGCTGCCTTTGTGCCACAGCCAGCCTCACGTTCTTACACTGTGCTGCAGAAGACATGGCGTCGGATATTAATTATCCTATAGAGATTATTCTTATTACCCTCCATTTAGTCTATTAGTACTTTTCATGATTCGTTTCTTCATACAGCAGAAAGGAAAGACAACTCCACATTATTATGATTAGAACTAAATGTTTGAGTAAGAGATGAGAAATAGTCTGATGGTAGACTACAAATAAATACCCAGGCTTGTGGCTGGATTTACAGGTGAAACTCGGAAAATTTGAATATCGTTCAAAAGTTCATTTATTTCAGTAACTCAACTTAAAATGTGAAACTAATATATGATATAGACTCATTACATGCAAAGTGACAATTATGTCAAGCCTTTATTTGTTATAATTTTGATGATCATGGCTTACAGTTCATTTTCAAAATATTCTAATTTTATGAGATTTTGAATTTGGGTTTTTAACAAGCTGAGCCATAATAAATAAAGGCTTGACATAATTGTCACTTTGCATGTAATGAATCTATCACATATTAGTTTCACAGTTTAAGTTCAATAACAGAAATTAATGCACTTTTTAATGTTATTCTAATTTTCCGAGTTTCACCTGTATGGTTATTTGTTATTTTATTCATAGTTATTGATGGTAACATTATGAACATTAGTGGCATGAACATAATCTGAACCCTCAAGGTGCTCAACATTTGAAGGCTTTCAGTTTCTCAGCACGCAAAAAGTGAGCAATACATTAATTTATTTCATAAGCGTCACACAGCACCGTACTATTTCATCACATACGTTCATAAAGACGTCACCTGACCAGTAACAATCAAAAATGGATCAGATCAAACCTGTAGTAAAAAACAAACAAATGTATAAACCCGGGGTATTAATGCAATTAGGGAATAGTAATTTCCCTTCCTGCTTGTATGGTATGTGCGAGCTCAACACATGAATCAGACTAAGCCATGGGGAAACACATCAATCAGACCTTTCACAGCTGTGAGGGCACTGCATGTGTCTGTGTGACAGAGGCTGCTGGAGCTTCTTAATAACTAATTAATAGCACGAGAGCCTCATTAAAGAAACATTACAGCTGCCATGCATGCAAAAATCCATAGGCGTAGTATCTTTAAAGTGTAGTTTAAGTGTAAGCTGCTGCTACCTATCACCACATGTTAACTTTAAAACTAATAGAAAGTGTTTATAAAAGCTGTGAAGGGAAATCTCATGTACAGCCAAGTGGATTCTGCAGGCTTTGGGTTAATCTGCTCGTGGAATCGAACTCGAGACCTTCTTGACGTGAGAGTGCTTGCTACTCAGTCACCATGTTACGAACAGTTTTAGTTCTGCTGGACCCGAGCTGCCTTTGACACAGTGGACCACGGGATCTTCACAGGTTAGAAAACTGGGTGGGAATCTCTGGTACTGCTCTAAACTGGTTCAAGTCCTATCTCGAGGATAGGATGTACTGTGTCTCAGACAAAATTTCCATGACCTGTGGAGTCCCCCAGGGGTCAATCTTGGGACCCCTCTTATTCAACTTGTACATGCTTCCATTTCTTCTTGTAATTTTATGCAACTGTGAAGCACTTTGAATTGCCTTGTGTATGAATTGTGCTCTACAAATAAACTTGCCTTGCCTTTATCCATAAGAATGTACTATGAAATGGGACATACTATTCAAAAATAAAATCAATTCCTGTTTGATTTGGTTGTTTCTTCTTCTACTGCTGCTGAAAGCGCTCCACTTTGTATTTCCGGGGTATTTGCTGCAGACAAAACCAAAACCCCACACAAGTAACAAGACAAATATACAGTATCATAAATGTAGAATGATTGTAAACCAAGCTGAAGTGTGCGAATGTGATGGGAAGGAGAAACAAGTCTATTCTTTGCAAACCTCTGTTGATGTCATTGTTCAGGTCGAGTGCAGTTTGCATGTTGGTCCCTGAGAAATAGAGGGCTGCAGGGCAAACTGCTGGCTGCATCTGAAGAGCGCCACATTTCTGTCACACTGCTCATTAAATTTGGATGAGCAACAATCAGCTGGAGTGTCTTTTAGTTAACAAAAGACAAAAGAATGTACGTTTAGAGATAAGATCACTACGACCTAGGACAAAGTGGTGCTGCACAGTCCCTATAATAGAGCAGTCGTGGGGAGACAAGGCTGGCATTGTGTACGTCAGAACAAAAAGAATCACTCAGATTGCCAGGGCCAGGACAGTGGGGACGGCGATGCCAAAAATGACAAACAACTGGTCATATAATCCAGACAGGCTGAACATCACTGCGAGGAGACGAGGAGATGAAGGAAGGAGGGAGGACAAGGAAAAGTTCTGACAGGCTGCATTTGCACTAGAGACAAAAACTGAAGCAACTCGTTGTCACATTGTCAGTTCTTAAAGTTTTCAGATCTCTTTGAATTGTTTCGATTTATGTAGCACTCTGATGTTTTGTTCTCAATACGTTAAATCTTGTTTAGATCCTAACAGTGGTTCCCAAAGTGGGGGTCGCG
The DNA here is from genome assembly GCA_007210695.1 of Neogobius melanostomus. NCBI lineage: Eukaryota > Metazoa > Chordata > Actinopteri > Gobiiformes > Gobiidae > Neogobius > Neogobius melanostomus. The sequence continues at coordinate 10,538,886 of VHKM01000042.1, forward strand.
GGACACTGAAGTGGGGGTCGCAAGATGAATTGGAGACAATATTTTCTTTACATTTCTGACATTGAATTAGATTTTTGATTGAAAACAACATATTTTAGTGAAATTAAGAGATTAATTTGGATACTATATTTTGATATTTGGCTTAGAGTGCATTTTCTCCAGTTTGGCTTTACCCAAATCTAAAAGCTTTGTGCGTCAATACAAACACGAGACGAAAAGTAGGATAAAAATCCAACAAAAAAGAGCAACAAAAGGGGAACAATACAGTGACCAAACGAAAATGACGATAACGCAAAGCAAAAAAGTAACAAAAACGCCACATAAGAGCAATAAAAGAGCATCAAGGTGACAAAAAAGTGACAAAAAGGAGATGAAAGAAAAAAAAAAAGTCAAAAAGGTAATGACAACAAAAAGATCCATTTAGATTTGCAGTTCTTAGCTTTTAAATAAAGCGTGACACTGGCCTGTAGGCTGTAAACTCCAGTCGTGAAGCTTTTGGATCTGGGTAAAGCCGAACTGGAGAAAATGCATTCGGTTAAGGCAGGGGATAAGAAGTTAACATAATTAAACCAGATTATTTTTTATTTTTGCACTTTAAAATATTATAAATGCTAATTACATTTTATAGAAGGGTTGTTAGTTGAGTGATTTGGGGGGTTGCAGCCTGAAACATTTGGGAACCCCTGCTATAAAACAACAGCATACCAATTCATTGCTCTCAGTCATAGTTCTGCTGCGTTGTAGCCTTCAGAAAAGTTAGCCTTGTTAAAATTCCATTCTTTGCCCATGATTCAGAAAGGTACAGCATCATTATTTGGGTATAAATACTTCCTGAACTCACCTAAAGGTGTTCAAAAGATTAGCTCAGAGAGTCTTGCAAAACATGTCACGTTATTTAAATCCTAACTTTAAAAATTCAGGCCGTTCGTGGCTGTCGGGTGATGTAATCAGTGGAAACGGTAGACTCAGACCACGATAAGGGCCAGTGGAGCAGTCATGTGACCACTTTTTAGGCCAGCTACTATCTGCTTTGTTCTTATGGAACAACTAATACTGTACATGAGCAAGTCAGCCACAACAAAATGACCACTAAGGGGTGCAAGTAAATGACGCAGATTAAGTGCTCATCAAAAAACTTGTAGTAAAATAATTTCCTGACTGTTTGAGAACTTTTGTGGGGCCATCCCGGTCTGTAGTGGTCAGACAAAAGGGGGCAGGTAATGTGTTGCCGTATCCTTGTCTCCATTCCTATATGCAGACTCCAGTGTGAAAAATAAAATGTTTCTCTCTTTTTTTTGAGGGGGTGTCTTTAGAAAGACTAGAGATCTATGTGCAGAACACGCACTATTTCCCTTCTGCCCTTTAGAATGTGCTGCGTGCAAACTCTGAATACATTTACATGAATCAGACACTTTTTATTACCTGTGTGGATAGTTTAAAATATAGCTTTGAAGTTCGACTGGGAAAACGAACAGAATGCTTTTCTTTTTTTTGCACATTTCCATATTATTATTTATGCTCTTTCTTCTGCTTCTCCACAACAGGAGTCATGCCGGGCTGTGAACCGTGGGCTTCAGGTACACTCAGGACAACTATTCAGTCCCATATGCAATTACACAGTGGTTGCCTATATTTACTTAGTATTCAGAAGATAGTTTTGCCATTTTTCACCTATTATGTTAACATTGTATTCAAAACCATTGCCTATTTAGTTTTAGTATTGTTTTTGAGCTACTGTGACTACTCTGACAACTGTGGATGTTTATAAATGTTTTACTTCCCAGATTATTGCATAGTCTACTTTAAGGCCCTGTCCCCGATTTTTCCTGTTTTCAAAGTGAGACAGACAGAGCGAGTTTGTCATTTTCCAGTCGCATTCCTAACATCCCGATTCCCGGCGGGGATGAGTTTAAAAAGTTGGTTTCAAAACTTTCAGGGGGCAAAGTGGAGCTCTAATAGCAAGCAGCCTAAGGCCTGTTTCAGACCGCACGCGGACCCCAGAGCCGAGCGCCCTTTCCAGCCGAACTACCTCGCGGTGAGCGCATGTATTCAGACTGCCACGGAGCGCGGGCGAAGAGCCTGGAGTAGTATTGGACTCAAAACAACTCCTCGTGGTTCATTCTAAAGCAGCACTATTAAATATAAGATAGGAATACAGCGGATATGTCTCCTTAAAGTGCAACATGTGTTTTATGCATATGAAAAAAAAAATCTAAATTTAGTAGTACCTCGAAAATGATGTTATTAATACGCCTAAAGTTATATTTCTTTATGTATTCCAAGTACACGATTGGATAGACGTGAAATTGCTTCATAAAAGTGATTTTTGCACATTTGGTGCTCAAAGTCGCTTCGCTGCGCAGCCTACACGCGGAAAAAATGCGCTCGAGTTCCATTTTTGGTTTCAGGAGCGGAGGCGGCAGCGGCGCGCGCCGATTCCCTGCGCGCCGCCTCGGCGCCGGTCTGTACACAGAAGAGCTTTCTCATTTGCACAACAGGACGCGACTTGAAGCGCAGCTTGCGAATGCACGCGAGAGGGTTTCGAAGACGAATTCGTTCACGAATTCGTGTGCGGTGTGAAACAGGCCTAACAGTGCATCAGTGCGACTTCAGGATTTGCGAAAAGTAAAAAATAGTTGACTGTGAATCTCTTTTACTCACAAATACTTGCTTCTATACTAGATACTACACTACAAAGGGTCAAAATGGATTTCCTAAACAGGCGGTGTGGAAGAGTACCTTGGACCTGAACGGCTCTGGGAATCCTCCATGTGGAATCCCGATGGCTCCCTGCAGGAATTCCACCACAGACAGTGGGAAAGACAGCTCATCCGCCCTCTCCTCCACCTCTGCCCTGCTCAGGTCGTTCTGCACCATGAACTGAGCCAGGTCACCCACGATCTTGGAGGATGGAGTCACCTGAGAGAGCAGGAAAAAAAACAACGTTATTAGCAGCATGGTATGTTGCTATGTTAGCTTTGTTTGTATTTCATCACAGGCGCAGCGGGAAACCAAAAATCCTATGCACACAGATCAGGCGGCTCAGAAGGCTTAGGCTCCACGAAGCTGCCTCTTTGCATCCTTAAAAAATGACTATTGTCCGTTCACTATTGTACAGAAGGCACAGGCAAAATGGATTGTAATGTAATAATGTAATAAAGCCTTTGAAAAACCAATGATTAGTTTGGGTTACATACATTAGTTAGGGTTACATAAATTAGTAAAATGATGCAGCTCGATTGATTTTAAATGACTATACTCTACTGTTAGCCTATACAACATTTTGTCAAGTTAAACTAGATTACAAAACAAATAAACAAACAAACAAACAAAACTGCAAAACATGTTAAATTAAATGACAAGACGTTCCTTCATGATATAGTAACATGTGGCGGCTGTGGCTCACTGGTTCCAAATCGATCCTAGCTCTGACCAGACAGTATTTTAACTGTATTCTATTGCAGTGGTTCCCAAAGTGGGGGTCAGGACTCCTCAGGGGGTCGCGAGGCCTTGGGTGGGATGAAATAAAAAGAAATATGCTATTGTTTTTAGTTTATTTTTGAGTACAAAACAGCATAACATTTGTGAAATCCTTTCAAATATCCAAATTAAACAGGTTAAATATATATCAACTTGATTTAAAAACTTTTTTTTGTAACTTTTTTTTTACGAGTCAATTTTTGGGGTCCCAGCCAACAAAAGTTTGGGAACCTGTGTTCTATTGCATGAAATAATATGGTGTGGTTATGAGAGGCGGTGGTGGTCGAAAGAGCTGGAGCAAATAATAATAATAATAATAATAATAACATTGTACACTTGTATTTCACTGCACAAGTGTGGAGAGCAAAGAAATAGTGCTTAAATTGTAAAGTGACTTTCAGCGCCAAGAAAAGCATAAGTGTACATGTTTCTCCTGTGTCTGCGTACATTTACCACTAAAAACATGTACAGTAGATTTCCCCAGACTTAGAAATCTCAGTGGGAATTTGCAGGTTAAATATAGGTCAAATAATGTATTCATATTACTGCAATATATTGTAATAGTGTTCATACAGCTGGTCCATAAAGTTTCACATTACCTTTATGGAAAAATCTCACAAATGTTGCAGTATTTCAAACCTGTTTATAATCTAGTGTTATGTGCAAACCCTTTTTTCCTCTCCCTGCTGTTGTCAATAGAAACAATGGAGTCTGTCAGTGCTTCCCTGCCGTGCTCGGAGCAGGTGGAAACGCAACTATCCACTATAATTCCACCAAAAGGGGGAAAAGTGGTGACAGTGTGGTTTTCCTAATGAACGCCGTGTCTCTCCGCATTAATCTTCGACTGACCACAGAAAACAGGAGGCTGGAGCTCAGAATGAGAAATGAAAAGCTGTTTACATCGGCACACCATCTTTAATCACGGCTTTGGCAGCTCTGAACCAAACTGCGCCGGCCTTTTGTGACAACCTCCATAAAAGAGAGAGGGAGAGAGATCCATTAAAATCACATGTATTCTTTGTTTCATTATTTACAACGGCGTCATTAAGGTAATAGCACTCCTGATTTGCATAATAGTGATAAGTGAGGTCATTTGTGACATAGACCTGAAAATCAATGGTACACATTGTTCTTCTGTTAGAAAAAGAAGTGTCAGAGTGTATTCATCTGGATGGGGACTTTAAACAAAGGCGGTGGAAAGTGGAAGAAATACAACTTTTTAAATCAAAGTAAACAGCAACAAAAAAGTACAAGCGAGCATGATTAAAGTATAAGTAATGGCAGTTTTTATAAATATTTCAGGGCCTATCAGTGTGAACAGGTATGAGGTTCTCGAGACGATTATCCAGTCAGAATGGGCCTTACACTTAGCGATTGCCAGATCCTTTGGCTAAAACCAGTTTGGAAACTCTCTCCAACCTGTCCCAGTAGTTCAGCAGCTCATTGACTGAAGGTTCTTAGCTTTCAAATGCAGATTAGAAGGTTCACATACACTAAAACCTGTGCTCGTGTCCTCATTTGCTACTAAAGGTGAACCAAGATCAGTTGCAGTGCCTTTTTTTTAAACCACAAAGAGCACAGACATGACCCTTAAAGCAGTACTAAGTAACTTGTTTACCTTAATAAATCCTTTCCGTAGTCCCTCTGGGGATAATATGTTAATGGGATGATCGGGGGGTCTTTCATCTCCCCCTGGTGTCTCTGACCAGAAAACCACAGGCGGAGGCGCAATACACACTAATGGAATCACGAAGAAGAAGCTAAAGGGCTAACGGCAAAGCTAACTGCGGGCTAGCGCCACTTTAACAGTATTTACAGCCATGTTTGAGTGAAATAAATTATCTCCATTGTGTAATTGGATGTACAATATCCCTCTGTCCCTTTGTCTTTTCTGTCAGCGTAGTATTTACTCTCACGGACAGTTAATGCGTAAAAAAAACGCAACATGCTACGACACCTGCAGTGGCGCTTATGGCTTCTAGGGGCATGAGTTACTTAGTTCTGCTTTAACAATATCTTTTCGAAAAACAGATAGTGATATTCTCCCTCTGCCTTTGTCCCAGCACCAAAGAGTCTCAAATATTTTACAGGTTATAGAATAAAATTCAATAAAATAGTGTTTTTTGGCACTTTTTTAAATTAGGATCACACTACTCCGCAGGCCGCAGTGAGGCTAACACTGTGTTGTAAAGATCTGTAAAGTTACACGCTGACAGAATAGTGGTGCGCAGAACGGGAGTGTGGGCCGGGCACTTTCCTAAGCGTCTATTTCCGTGCCAATTAGCGCGCACCGGCTGATATCAGATGCAGCCGAAAAAGCCGAAGAGCGCGAAGTCTTGTGAACAAATACAGATCAAGTTGACGCTCCCAGTAGACTCTTCGCACCAAGAAGCTGACACCTAGTTTAGTGGATGTCGAATTATCCCGAGAAGAAAAGCACTCACATGTGTTCGCGCAAGCAGTGGGAACGGGGTGCACCCTCGGGACGCCGGCCCAGCGGTGGATAGGGCTCAGAGCAGGGAACATTTTTGTTCTTAAACAAGCTCCATCCAGCCAGTACACATGGTCTCTAAGGACTGGAGCATGGAAGCAATGGACGCCTCACCTGCCACGGCAACGTGTCACTTAAAAATGATCTATATCAGCCACTCCCAAAGTCCAGCGAGTTTCAGCCCCCCTCAACAATATCAATATCACGTAATTTTTACACATTTGCATAAAAATCATTCAAATACACAATTACACTGGGTTGAAAAACTGATTCAAACAATTAATCTCCAACAAACTAAAAGCATCGGCCAAAACCACAACAATCTCATGGGTTTATAGCACCTCAATCATCCACACCTTCCTTTGATCAGTTTAGCAAATAGCAACATAACCTTGAAATAACTAGTGTTTACAGATACTTGGATTCAAATAGGGACCTTAAATCCCCAGAGAACCCATTAACGTGGTGTAGATTTTAAACAAAGACTTGAAACTAAAACCAAAGGGCGCTGATACGACTGTGCAGCGATGTTCTATGTCACCTCTGTTCCCCCAACTTTGTCTCTGTAGTCTCTAGAGCCCACTTTTTCTCATTTCTCCCTCCGCCGTTAAGGATTGCGCCTGTTTCTTCCATTATCCATCTTCATGAATTGCCCCCTAACTCTTCTCCTAACAACTCTCCTCAAAGACGGTGCTTGACTCCGGACCGTCGCGTCGTAAATCACGTTTTCGCCTCGACCAACTACAGCAACGACATTAATTACTATTTAGTACAACGTCCTGCTAAAAACTACCAGTGATTCTCGTAAAAGTTTAAAATTGCAGAATCACAGGGAATGACTCTTATGTTTCGATGTATGACGATAAATTGCTCAGCTTCAAACTCCATCATACACCAGGGGAGAGAAAATTGTATTAGCAAAGGTCTGGGGCTGCTGCGGTAAATGGTGAACCGCTATCGCACTGGGATAGAGAAGTGATTTCCACAGATTCAGGTCTATCTGATAATGTCGGTTACAGTTACCGGTTCACAATGTCTCAATCCTAAACCCACACAGAGAGGAAAACCTAAGCCGTTTTAGAGATGCCTTTGCACCTACCCATGGGTCTGACGTGATGGAAAACATGTGGCTGAAACTCATTTTAACATCTCTATATTGAGATGAGGAGGGAAAAAGATGGACAAAATATTAATACTCCTCTTTTTTACTTTTAGGTTTCATAATAATAATAATTGTTTATTTAATTTTGAGGACTTTGCTGTAATTGAATAGCTATGTATGGCTAGTGTCTGAAAGTGAAACTCGGAAAATTAGAATATCGTGTAAGTTCATTAATTTCTGTAATACAACTTACAATGTGAAACTAATATATGATATAGACTCATGACATGCAAAGTGACATTATTATGTCAAGCCTTTGTTTTAATTTTGATGATTTTGGCTCACAGCTTGTAAAAAATTCAAAATCTCAGAAGATTAGAATATTGTGTAAATGGACTATATTGTTGGCTCAAAGTGTCACCTTTTCATCAGCTAATTCATCCAAAACACCCAAAGGGTCCCTGAGACTTTAAATGGTCTCTCAGTGGTTCAGTAGTTAGCCATCATGGGGAAGACTGCTGACCTGACAGTTGTGCAGAAAACCATCATTACACCCGCCATAAGGAGGGAAAGCCTGAAAAGATAATAGCAAAAGAAGTTGGATGTTCTCAAAGTGCTGTATCAAAGCAGAAAGTTAAATGGAAGGAAAAGTGTGGAAGTAAAAGGTGCACAAGCTGCAGGGATAACCGCAGTCTGTCAGGAAAAAGCCATTCAAAAGTGTCGGGGACCTTCACAAGGAGTGGACTGGAGGAGGCTGGAGTGCATCAAGAGCCACCACATGCAGACAGATCCTGGACATGGGCATCAGATGTCATATTCCTCTTGTTGAAGCATCCTGGTCTTCCATAACACCTCAGCAGTGCCACAGGCTGATGGCATCCATGCCAGACAATCGCATTAAGGTAGTCATTCAAGTACTAAATTTGATTACAGTTTTCAGAGTGCTGATATTTCTGTTTAAAATATTTTTTTAAATTTATTTTATGTGAAATTCTAATCTTCTGAGATTTTGAATTTTGTTTTTTTTGGCTGTAAGCCAAAATCATCAAAACAAAGGCTTGACTTATCTCACTTTGCATGTCATGAGTCATATTTTAGTTTCACATTCTAAGTTAAATTACAGAAATAACTATTTCACGATGCTGATGATGTCACAACACAACAACAGAACAGAAGATAAGAAAGTTTCAAGTTTGAGTGATGGAATGTGTTGTTATTTTGAGAATCTGTCCAAATTGCTGAGGGTTCTGTAGTTTGGAATCAAAATCAAGTGAATATGCAGGGTTTGGAGGAAAAAAAACAACTTTTATAATATCTACAAATTAACGTGATACTAATCAATATAGCTGCTTAACAAAAGCAATTGAAGTCTGTTTTCTCCCTCGAACCTTGCAAATGTATCCACCATGAAACAGCAGTGATCCAACCTCAGACGTCTTAATTTAGCGGCTGTCTTCTTCTGCTCGCTCACCTCCCAGCCTTCCACACTGACCTTTTGCTGGTATTTTTAGCTCCCGTGCGCTCCTCACTTCTTCCTCAGGGAAACATCTGGCTCTATAACAGATACACCCTCAATTATTCTCACTCGCTGCTGCCAACTTTCTCTGTGCGGCGGCGGAGCATTTTGAAGAGTTATATTTTTCTCAATGCACGCTGCAAGAGTAGGAGTCAAAATGAGCTAAATGTGAGGTGGGATGTGAGACTAAATGCGGTCGGTGTTAAAAAACACATTTAAGTGGAGCTAATGTGATGTATGGGGAATGGGGAACAGCGGAAAGAGCATTTTATGAGGTGTTTGTGCTATAGTCAAAGCGTGACACTTGAAAGTACGGCTGCAACATACTTTACATTGCCAAATAATTCTGTCGCTATATTGCAGCCACAATATATCACTAAATCAATGAGTTCTTCCATCCATTTTTCTTAACGCAAACTAAAACAAAAAAGTTACACACGAAAGAGTTCATTTGTACTGTAGTCATAACTCTCCTATTTTAGTTCCATTTCAATGCAATTGTTCAGGGGTTTCTTGTCTTGCTTTGGAATATTGAAATTGACCAAAACAATTCCACCAATAAAACCATACTCTGTTATCAGGGGCAGATTACAGTATCTCAAGAGCTTTCATTCAAACCTACGGTGTTAGTGAAAAGTCCTGAATATTGTCCTGAATCTGCCGGATGGGAAACACTTTTGTATTCAGTAACTGGATGTGCATTTCTGAGCAGCCTCGTTCACATAAATTCAAGTATTTTCCAGCCTCCGACTCAATCACAACAGCTGTAAACAGTTTGTTTATTATACAGTCACACGAGGACAGTGCACATTTGCATTGCGAAGGCACACTGTATCTAAAAGCACTTGGGAGCTGTTTTTCGAGGACACAAAGACTGTATGTACATGCTATTTTCCTATACTTTGATATGTCGAGCTGCATAAATGTCTTTCCCCGTTATCATTTCCTCACAGCGGGCGGCCATCTTTCTCCCCCCCCATGTTCCTCCACGACACTTAAAAGCCACATTTAACCTCATACCGCAGCCTCTCATGTTCGCTCGTGCTCTCGCTCCCCGGGCCCACGCTCCCACACTTGGTCTATTCTTACCACTTTGCATGCTTCCTCCGCCTTCTGTCCATCTCCTTTCACTGCGGCTAATGCGTGGGCAAGCGCCGCGTCTACTGGGAGAGCTCTGCGCGGGGACAGTCAATGTGTCTTTGTGGCAGATATATTTGTTTTGAAATGCGACGCTATAGCCCAGGACCTGGAGTCCCCTAATGGGCCGCGGATTACATGGCGCAGAGTAGACAACACACAGAGAGCGGGTGAGTATATGAGTGGAGTGAGGGATAGCGGCTGTCAGCAGAGGCCAGACACAATGTGGAAAAAAAAGAGAACGAAGAGCCATTTGAAGTGCTATTTGGATGGATGCTGAGTGCTGCAAACAGGCCACACTGACTCATATGTGCCTCCACTAAAGCTTTGTTTAGGCGGCTGTTCGGTTTGGGTAATTACTATAGTTTTAACGGTGTTTACAATCAAGTCAGGTTTAATGTATACCCTCACATGATAACCCCAAGGCCTTATTAACTAAAGCAGTAGGTAAGGTGAACATGCTTTGCCGATATCTTTACATGAGCATTAAGAATCTGAATTGTTTTTATGTGTGGAATGGTGCAACAAGAAAGATGCAATAGGATGAAAATCAGCTAAAGTATGAATTTACTAACAGTCACGTGAGTTGGTAGATGAACAAATGTATAATAAAACAGGAGGTACAAGGTTTGGGCTCCACGCAAAGTAATATTTGTGAATATGTTTGGGAAAAGGTTAGGCTAAACTGAATAAACTGACAAGGCACATCTTCCTCAATCAAAAGTGGAAGGTCGATCTATTCTAGGGCACATACAAATCTTCAAAATCATGTGTTTTTTTGTGTCTGCAGCGCATATGCTGGCTATCATGAGTTTGCGTCAAAGCTTAGAAAATGTTACAGTATTACAACCCATTATCCACGTGCTTTCACATTGTAACTGTCCTGACCTTAAAGTTACAATAGAGGTCCTTCCTCTTGCAATGTCGTTTTTTTATTTACTTCAATTGCTCAATCAGCGTTTTCATATAAAGCAATAAAAGAATGGAATAATCTCCCAAATGAATTAAAAAAATCAAACAAGTTATAGTACTTTTACCGGGGAATTAAAAAAGTGGCTGCCAAACCTGCCAGCACTGACAGGGGCTGGTTTTAGGTCCTTCATTATTTTAGGACAAAATGTAGCTTTTGCTTTTCATTATGAACCACTGGGGGCAGCACTGAATTATTTTAATGTATTTTAATATGTCTGTAAATAGGAATGGCGATTGGACTTATGCTGAATGAAATGCAGTGTGATTGGTAAAGTGATATGTGATTGACTATGCGATTGAATGTTAGAAGAATGAATGGTCATGCTGTATAGTGTTATTTATTGATGTAACCAGGGACTACGGATGGAAACTAGCTATTTAGCTATAAACTGGTGCAGTGCATCTCTGTCTCTCTGAGCTTAATGTTTCTGTACATTGTCCCTTCAATAAAGATTAAAGTAAAGTACATGGATTTGGGGTTGGCACAAGAAGCAGACTGGATTGTGAAATAATGTACAAATTACTAACATTTTCAGACATTTTTATATCTTCTACTGTACCATACTGAGGATTACTATGTCAAGCTCAAAAATGTCTAAATGCTTGCCCGACTTAGCACACTGTGGGTTCAACCAGAGCAGGTGTTCCTCATGCATTTTTCAAAACGATTTCCCAATATTCCCGGCGCTACATGAATTCGGCGCAGGAGTCAAGCGGGGAGCAGTATAGACTTCAGAACAGCGGGGGGAACAGAGTTAGGAAATGGGAGGTAGAGGCATAGACACAGAGCTCACACATAATGATGGCAGCAATGGACAGATGCAATGAAGTGCACTAGAGGCAGAGCAGAGACATGTGCAGCCCCCGTAGGGAACGTGAGAGCAGTGCTACCTGGATATATCACCAGTGTGAGGTGGAATAGCACGCACGTGCCAGCGATGTAACAAAGCCAAACATTCAGGTCGTAGTGTTCTGTTATGCTGCTGGTCTTATCTCCAAATAAAGGATTTTCCCTTTTATAGACTTTCTCTCCTCCGGGTAGAGGTTTTAATTGACATGATAGTGAGCAGTGTGAAATCGAGGAGTGGAAATTCAGCATATTGTCGAAAGCACTTTGCTGAGGCTGGCAAAGTGCCCGTCATGTGTGCTGCAATCTAACCCCTAGGCAATCCTGAAGCAAATGGTGGTAAAGTTCTAGCTTTTCCATGGAGTCTCAATAGCAAAATATCTACAATAACTTTTGATTTGTTCTTATAGGGCTGGACAATCTGTGATGAGAATGGGAGATAAAGGGAACAAGAAGTCTTTATTAATTCCGAAGATAAAGACAAGAGGACAAGAAGTCAGTTTGAGTGAGAGAAGATACACTGGCATTTAATATGCTATAATGTTGTGGAGGAAGAACTGAACAGAGAATAAAGAGAAGTAAAATATTACAGAAAAGCATTAAAAGGGTAAAAATTCCCATTTGGGTTTTGTGTTGCCAGAACTTGATATGCCCCTCTCAATGCAACTTGTATAATCAAAATTGATCAACGCTGGTAATGGAGTGTGGCACTAGAAATACTGTTTTCCATTCTGCTATAGCTTTTTAATTAGGGGACAGTTTTGCAAACACCTCAATTACAGCAAAATGAAACGCACACATCATTTGCCGTGTGCTGTGAGTTGTGAGATTGCGTTATTAAAAACAGAAGCTGTGGGCAGCGCTCAAGATAATTTGTCCTCCGGCAAAAAAAATGCCTTTCACAATAAAATGAGTTCTAAGAAGAGCAGTAGTTAGACATTATAACAATAAAAACATACATATATATATATAGTTTAAGATATCAGAAAGACCTGTAAACAACCTTTCAGGTGAAGCAAAAACTCAAGCACCTTAATATGAGCTGTTTTTCGAATGTACCATTTTTGTGATATTTATCTTTGAGCATAAGGTGCGACACACTATATTTCATTACAGCTGCCATATTGTGCCAATCAGCTTTGAGTGTGTCAAGAGTTCCATCAAACTGTCTTTCTTCCTTTATAACACATTTTCTAAAAAACAAAAATCGCTACCTTTTTCTTCAATTCACTGGTGTAAAATTAATTACTAAAGGCAATTAACTTTAACTACTATTTAAACTATTTTAATAGTTGTCAAACTAAGTGACAACTATTAAAATGCACGCCTTAGTGAAACCTAAACTCTAATTTATGTTTTAATATTTATGATTAGAGAGACATAAAATACATAAAGCATTAACAGTGTATAAAAATGTAATCCATTTAGATTAGTATTTTACCAGCCAAATTTTCACATCTTACTGTACCATAACATTAAACATTTGAAACAATCTAAAAAGGTAAAGTCAGCTAAAATTGGTCAACACTGTGCTCAACTAATACAACTGTCTATAAAACTCTTCCAGTTCCATTCATTCAAGTTACTCAAGTAAATCCCTCTTCATGATCTCAAACACTCTCCCATAGACATATCAAAAATATGAGAGGTGGTTTGTATCCGGGGGCGATGCTCCTCGACAGCAGGAGGATGAGAGGTATCTAGCAGGTGCACAACAAAAGGGAGCAGCACAATCGGGTCCCTTGTTCCTTGGCCACTCAGCTGCTGGAGAAACAACTCTTTCTATTTGTCTACTTATCCAAGGTTTCTCTGGCCACCGTGGCTTCTTCAGCATCTCTCTTCATTTTTTAGTATTTGGTGCTGAAGTGAGCCGTGCATCAACACCAATTCCTTTCAAATCAAGCTTGTTGATGGAAAAAAAACCTCAGCACGGCTATGAAAACCAGTAATGCATTTAAGGCCAAGATAAGCAAAAGAAATCTCAATGGAGGCTGAGGTAAAGTATCCAGACGATACTGGCTACTGAAAATGATGTACATACAACAATACTGTGCAGTGCGCTGGTCAGTAGGTCAGACAAGAACTGTAAGTAACATGGCTTTGCATGAAATTCATTATAATTTAGTGCTATTCAGCGGCAGTAAGTGACAGGCTAAAGAAGAAGCTAATTTTAGTGATCGACTAAACTGTATGGAAATTTACTTTTGCAAATTAGGGATATCCCAGAAGATTCTACTTCCGGATATTAGGTCTGAGTGTTACACGATTATACATGTTTTTAAGTGGTAGTGGTTTGTTGTGTAGTTTGTAGTGTTTCTCGTTTTGTCAAGGCAACAGTTCAGCATAAAAAGTATTGCATCTCTATTCTTTCTCTAACTCTATTCACATACAAACAGCTTTCTCCAGTTAATACCTGCCACCAGCAAATGAAGTCGGCTTTCAGCAAAAATTGTCCCTATTTCAGAGTACAAATGGACTTTCTTTTCAAAGCTTTTAAATGGTAGCTATTCACTTCCCGTCACGCTGCACTTGCACCTGTCCGAGCGTGCATCAGGCTCATGGAGGGCTGAAAGTATAAGTAACTGGGGGTCAGGCGGCTGTATAGAAAGTCAACACCGCTGTAGCGTTGACATAATTACACAAACACTCAAAAGCGGTGCATATGCCGTCTGAAGACGTCAAGGAAGTTCAAGTGAAGAATCAGCAAAGTTTCTTTTATACAGGCAAGGGCTGCAGGGGGGATAGCATTTCATCCACAACCTCTGCCCTCAATTTAAGGTCAAGGACCCCAATTATCCTCCTCAATAACTCCACCATGCACACATTATAATTATGACGGTGTCCAGGAAAAAGCAAATACAATGTTTCTTACGCCAACAACAGGACAAGAAATAACTGATATAGTTAGAAATTTCATAAATAAGAAATCCTCGGACTGTGACGAGGTAGATATGAGTATTGTTTAACAGGTCATCGATCACATTGTCAGACCGCTATCCCATATTTTTTATTTGTCTTTCAAAACTGGTAAATTTTCAGATCTAATGAAAAAGGCTAAAGTTATTCCCATCTATAAAAATGGTGACAAAACTCAATTCTCTAATTACAGACCTATCTCAATACTACCTCAATTCTCTAAAGTTGCAAAGATTTCAGCCATAATGAATACATTTAAATATATCATTGATAACAAAGCTCTATATACTATATACTGTTCACTTATCCTCCCCTTTAACATATTGTGTAGAGATCTGGGGAAATGCGTATAAAAGTAATCTTGACCCATTGTTGTTGTTTCTTTATTTTGCTGTTGTTTTTTTTTTTATTGTTCTTCATTATTTGTTGTTACTTTGCCCTATGTTCCTTTGTTTATGATTTGCTACCCTGTAAATGTAAAATGTAAATGCTATTGTTTTTATTTTGGGGTGGGCGCTTATAAGCCTTTGGCTTCGACCCACTCCCTTTGAGCAGGTTAACTGCTCAAACAAATAAATAAACTAAACTAAACTAAACTAAACTAAACTAAGGTCTAAATGACATCCATACCTTCAGTAAACTTCTATCCATTTCAGGTTCAAAATGCCTCCACTATGTATATACAAAAACCTTTACAACAGCAGCAGGAGTGCTTTTGCTTTCTGCAGGCGTTTGATATACAGTACATACAAACATAATCTAACTCTAAAAGCAGTTTACAAACATGAAGAAAGCATAAGTTAAAACTAATAAGCACAAATGATAAAAATATATCCTATTCTGAAGATAGAAAACCGAGTATTCAAACCACGGCAGGTAGTAGGTGCTTGTTGCAATATTGGCTCTGATTGTGGCTGTTTCCTTAATTTTGTGCAGTAACACAATGATTTTTCTGCTCCACACCAGAGGATAATGGCCGGCCCTCACAGCGAGACTTAACTCTCTGAAAAACCTGGCATAAAAACAGTCAAAGTGCAGCCAAAAAAAAATCTATGAAACATTCTGTCTAAATAATTTTTGGCTTGTTTTGTTTTACTTTACGAAACGTTCTGGATTTCAATAGAGGCACAGCAAATAAACAAAGAATTTGGAATCAAGCGGAACAGTGTGCAGGCAATCAGCGGAATGAAAGTCGGCTGATATCAGTTGTATGATTTTAGGGGGGAAAGGTTGTGTCTATACAACATTATGTTGCAAGATCTTAATCTGAAAGTTTTTTTTTTTTAGAAATAACTGAGTGTGAATGAACGACAGTGCAGTGTGTCAAAGACGAAAATAAAGAAAATCTTGAATGTCGTTTTTCTATAACGTAAAGAATATATATACAGTATTAGAATGTATTCATTCACTTAATTCACACACTTTTTACTCATCTTGTTTATCTATAGGTCCTATCTCGCAATACTACACTTGATTTAAAAAAAACCTTGCTCAAAACACCAATAACTTTCCTTTGAAGCACTTTATACTTTACAGTACAGTAATAGTATAATAATAGAAGCATGCATGGTTTCTAAAACTACCTCAATTACCACACTTATTACAACAATTACCACACTTACAGAATGTGGTAATTACATTGTAATGGAAATGGTACACACCTGTCACTCTGTATTACAATAGCATGCTAATGTACAAATGCAAATCTCTTGTCACTATAGTTACCACACAAGATAACTTCTATTACCATTCCAGCGCTCTAGAGTAAAGTGTGACCCTTTTCTTTCTGAAACTAGTTTTAACCTAAAAAATCAAACTATTCCTTTAAGAACTTGCCAATCCGTCAGATTTCTAGCTCCACAAAAAGTGGCCATGAAATGATAACAAATTGAATTAAAGTATATCAAAATCCAACATGTGCAGAACCACTGCCAAAAAAAGTTTGCAATATCTTGTAATTTCCCTTAACTGATCCACACGACTCAATTTTGACGCCCCGAGCCGAGATTCAGCAGCACCATCGCCCCATCGAGTGAGAAGCATCGAATAGTTCAGTTAACAGGACACGGGGAGAGGTGGGACCCATGGGCGCATTGGAGCAACATTGGCTTGTGCAGCGAAGCCCGCCAAGCCCTAATTGAATTGATAGGGAGCATCTGGAGGGAAGCGGCTTCGGAAAATTAGGGAGGCCAAGCAACAACAAAAAAAAGTGGAAAAACAAAATAGAGGAGCTAGCAGGCTAATAGGGAATCCACAGCTCTACACTGCAAGCTAAAATGAGAAAGATAGCGAGGCAGCAGAATGAAATAGCAAGGAGAGAACAAGATGGTGGTTTAACAAAGGGAGCGTATGCAAAGCGCGGGACAGAGTAATTTGGAGTGAGTGAGAGGCCAGCTAAAAGAGGGATGGATCTCTTACTAAATAATGAAGGCCAGAGAAAAACAAGGAAATTAATGGAAGCTAATGAAAGTGAGGGGGGGACTGTGATAGTGGAGTCCTTTCTACAATTAACGCCTGCAAAAACGAATTAAAAGGCGACACGGAATTACAGTGGGGAAAAAAAATATTTAGTCAGCCAACAATTGTGCAAGTTCTCCCACTTAAAAAGATGAGAGAGGCCTGTAATTTTCATCATAGGTAAACCTCAACTACGAGAGACAAAATGAGAAAGAAAATCCAGAAAATCACATTGTCTGATTTTTAATGAATTTATTTGCAAATTATGGTAGAAAATAAGTATTTGGTCAATAACAAAAGTTCATCTCAATACTTTGTTATATACCCTTTGTTGGCAATGACAGAGCTCAAACGTTTTCTGTAAGTCTTCACAAGGTTTTAACACACTGTTGCTGGTATTTTGGCCCATTCCTCCATTCCTCCAAGCAGACGGACTTTCCACTCCCCCCAAAGATTTTCTATGGGGTTGAGATCTGGAGACTTCTTACGAAGCCCCTCCTTCGTTGCCCGGGCGGTGTGTTTGGGATCATTGTCATGCTGAAAGACCCAGCCACGTTTAATGTTCAATGCCCTTGCTGATGGAAGGAGGTTTTCACTCAAAATCTCACGATACATGGCCCCATTCATTCTTTCCTTTACATGGATCAGTCGTCCTGGTCCCTTTGCAGAAAAACAGCCCCAAAGCATGATGTTCCCACCCCCATGCTTCACAGCAGGTATGGTGTTCTTTGGATGCACCTCAGCATTCTTTCTCCTCCAAACACGACGAGTTGAGTTTTGACCAAAAAGTTCCATTTTGGTTTGATCTGACCATATGACATTCTCCCAGTCCTCTTCTGGATCATCCAGATGCTCTCTAGCAAACTTCAGACGGTCTCGGACATGTCCTGGCTTAAGCAGGGGGACACGTCTGGCACTGCAGGATTTGAGTCCCTGGTGGCGTAGTGTGTTACTGACGGTAGCCTTTGTTACTTTGGTCCCAGCTCTCTGCAGGTCATTCACTAGGTCCCCCCGTGTGGTTCCGGGATTTTTGCTCACCGTTCTTGTGATCATTTTGACCCCACGGGGTGAGATCTTGCGTGGAGCCCCAGATCGATGGAGATTATCAGTGGTCTTGTATGTCTTCCATTTTCTAATAATTGCTTCCACAGTTGATTTCTTCACACCAAGCTGCTTATGAAGATTCAGTCCTCCCAGCCTGGTGCAGGACTACAGTTTTGTTTCTGATGTCTTTGGACAGCTCTTTGGTCTTGACCATAGTGGAGTTTGGAGTGTGACTGTTTGAGGTTGTGGACATGTGTCTTTTATACTGATAACAAGTTCAAACAGGGGCCATTAATACAGGTAACGAGTGGAGGACAGAGGAGCCTCTTAAAGAAGAAGTTACAGGTCTGTGAGAGCCAGATATCTTGCTTGTTTGTAGGTGAGGAAATACTTATTTTCCACCATAATTTGCAAATGAATTCATTAAAAATCAGACAATGTGATTTTCTGGATTTTTTTCTCATTTTGTCTCCCATAGTTGAGGTATATGATGAAAATTACAGGCGTCTCTCATCTTTTTAAGTGGGAGAACTTGTACAATTGTTGGCTGACTTAAATACTTTTTTCCCCACTGTAGGAATATGCACTGGGAGAGAGAGTAACACTTAAAAACGTGTTGAACTGTCCAAAAACTTAACATGTATAATCCAGAAAGTAATTCACACCAGAAAGTAGGGCTGGGCAATTAATCGAATTTTAATCTAATTGTGATTTTAATAAAAGTCGATCACGATAATCGCGTGGTGCGTTTTAAGCGAGGAAAATTGGCCAGTCCTGTCGCAGTCTGGGAAAAAAATATGGACGGTGCAATGCTGCAGCGCCTGTCAGGTCAATCCCAGGGAACAAACAGGAAGCACAGGAGCATGGCACATGTGGCACAAAGAGGAGAGGACCTGGTGACTTTACGTGTAAAATCAGCTACAAAGTTGTGCTAACTCGTCTAATGAGCAAAACAGAAACAAGCGGGGAGCTGACAGAGGAACAGGCGCCACGGGGATGAGGAGTTCAAACTTTCTAAGAGAAAAACTATCGATCGCTATTTGAACCATGTGGATTTGTTTTGAAGTTGCAGCGGTGGATTAGCTGGACTTCTAACAGTGAATTGTAAGTTTGATCGTCTTTTTTTACTAATAAATGCACGGTTTACTCATTTCTTTATGTAAATATTAAGTTGTTAGTGCTTCACTCTGTGAAGTACTAACTCTTTTGAGGCTCCGCACACAAACATGCCCTCGTTGACATTCTTCAAACATTCCAATTTTTAGCGTCTCCTTTGCAGATGTTTGTGTGTTGCTTAGTCAGGTGAAAGGGTGACATGGGGAGGCTGGACTGTGACGCTAGAAGTGTGGGGTTTGTTTTTGCTGATGAGTTAGCTGCAGTTTCAGTTTGGCTGCAGCATCTGTTTACATGCTCTTCCAGGAAAGACCACATTTATTTATTTTTTCTTTTAAACAGAAAAATCAAATCGAAAATCGAGATGGATCAATATGGGCAAAATAATCAAGATTATTTTTTTTCCACAAAGGCCCAGCCCTTCCATTGTTTGTTTATTTGAGCAATTTACAAACATACACTCACCTAAAGGATTATTAGGAACACCATACTAATACTGTGTTTGACCCCCTTTCGCCTTCAGAACTGCCTTAATTCTACGTGGCATTGATTCAACAAGGTGCTGAAAGCATTCTTTAGAAATGTTGGCCCATATTGATAGGATAGCATCTTGCAGTTGATGGAGATTTGTGGGATGCACATCCAGGGCACGAAGCTCCCGTTCCACCACATCCCAAAGATGCTCTATTGGGTTGAGATCTGGTGACTGTGGGGGCCATTGTAGTACAGTGAACTCATTGTCATGTTCAAGAAACCAATTTGAAATGATTCGAGCTTTGTGACATGGTGCATTATCCTGCTGGAAGTAGCCATCAGAGGATGGGTACATGGTGGTCATAAAGGGATGGGTGGTCAGAAACAATGCTCAGGTAGTCCGTGGCATTTAAACGATGCCCAATTGGCACTAAGGGGCCTAAAGTGTGCCAAGAAAACATCTCCCACACCATTACACCACCACCACCAGCCTGCACAGTGGTAACAAGGCATGATGGATCCATGTTCTCATTCTGTTTACGCCAAATTCTGACTCCACCATCTGAATGTCTCAACAGAAATCGAGACTCATCAGACCAGGCAACATTTTTCCAGTCTTCAACTGTCAAATTTTGGTGAGCTCGTGCAAATTGTAGCCTCTTTTTCCTATTTGTAGTGGAGATGAGTGGTACCCGGTGGGGTCTTCTGCTGTTGTAGCCCATCCGCCTCAAGGTTGTGCGTGTTGTGGCTTCACAAATGCTTTGCTCCATACCTCGGTTGTAACGATTGGTTATTTCAGTCAAAGTTGCTCTTCTATCAGCTTGAATCAGTCGGCCCATTCTCCTCTGACCTCTAGCATCAACAAGGCATTTTCGCCCACAGGACTGCCGCATACTGGATGTTTTTCCCTTTTCACACCATTCTTTGTAAACCCTAGAAATGGTTGTGCATGAAAATCCCAGTAACTGAGCAGATTGTGAAATACTCAGACCGGTCCGTCTGGCACCAACAACCATGCCACACTCAAAATTGCTTAAATCACCTTTCTTTCACATTCTGACATTCAGTTTGGAGTTCAGGAGATTGTCTTGACCAGGACCACACCCCTAAATGCATTGAAGCAACTGCCATGTGAGTGGTTGTTTAGATAATTGCATTAATGTGAAATTGAAGAGGTGTTCCTAATAATCCTTTAGGTGAGTGTAGATTGCATGGTTGCATCATTGCACAGTAATAAAAACTCAAAAGGAGTAGGCCGAAGCAAGAAAGCTTATAAATGCCTATCCCCCATTCAAAGTAATTACTTTCATGCATTTCAGATTAACTCAAGAAATACAAAACATAAATGAAAGTCCTTTCAAAAGAAAAGGCCCATCATACTGTAACACTAAGAATATACATAACTGAAACGCATGTGTCCAGCTGCAGGTAAACCTCAATAGGGGTAATAATAAGTAATCCAAGCAGCAGCTCATATTTACATACAATATAACACTTTACATTACAAATTCCAGAGTTACCCAGGCACATGTGCAACAGAGGCGTGCATGTACCTGTTTACGTACAAACAATTAGTGAATGACAAGTTTCCTTTTCTATACATAGGCACACACACAGCCCTGTGGTGTGCCCATCCATGAATCCTATATCCTTTCAACAATTACAAATTACAATTGTACCATTAGGCAACATCAGGTTTTGGGGTCAAAAGACGCAATTCCCTCAGATGCATTTGGGTCAGCTATCGTCTTGCCCAACGGTGTTACTGATAGTATCTGTGACTCATTTGAGTTCATAAATATAAAAGACACAAGCTCACCAGCTCCTCTGTGAAACTGAGATGAATTGAGTTTTGCAGTGCCTCTTTGTGCACTCTGTTGGACCCATTGGGACGTGTGGAGTTGTATTTGATGTCGTACCTTAATGAGATCTCCGAGCAGTTTGTTGGCTTCAACGTAGGCCTTCTTCACCTCCTTGAACTTATTCCCCAGTCCCATACTGTGTGCCTGCAAAGAAGAGCAGCCACAGTCAGTGCAATGGACGACTGCAGAAGAAAAAGGCTTTAGGAAAAACACAAGCCGGGCATTTCAGCAAAAAATGTGTGATTTAAAGCAGTAATTTGCCTAGTGACACCTGCGGGTTCTTTAATTTACTCTGAAGATGCTCATCTCACAGAGTAGAGAGAAAGAAATATGCTGCATCGAGCTTTTGTTCAAATTGGGTTGAAATAAACAGGCCAGAGAGAGAGAGAGAGAGCTGCAAGATGAGGACACACTAACTACTGGAGCAAAGTCTTAAGTACCATCGTTTTAAGATAGTGGCAGGCAAGTGGCAAAATAAGCACCACATAGAACCACAGTGACTGCTACTACTATTACAACAACTATGACTTCTTTATACACAACATATTCTATTGACAGTATAATGAACAGTTACTGAGCCACACATCATGTATAATTGTGGCTTTTAAAACTGCTTTAGGCACCACATTATGGGGGTATTATGCTTTTTTCAATCACATAGCACCAGTCTATAGCATACTACAATGATGACGTAACCTTCTGTTGGTCTGTATATGCAGTAAATTAAAATAACTGCCTTGAATAAAGTTGCTCTCTCAAAATGGCTGTACTGAACGTCTTGAAATAGGCCTCTGTCTCTTTAAGAAGCTTTCCGACACGCCCCCTTCAGCACACTGCTGTGCGGGGAGGGGGCTCTGCTGAGCTGAGGAGCAGTGGTTGGTGGCTTGGCTGGTGACAAAAGGTCCAGAGGCGTCTCCAGGAGGTGGGGGCGTTCCTAGGAGGACTGAGGCATAGCTACACCTAAAATGGCTGCCGTCTAAGTTTTTACTGATTACTCAAAAATATGTGAATGAGCCAAGGCAACACTCCAGGCATGTGTTTAATGAGGGAATGACATAATAACATGATATAAAGCTTGAAAAAGTCGATTTTACATAATACCCCCCCTTTAAATATAGAGAAAGAAAACCTTATCACTAGGACTGTGTTGGTTTGCATCATGAGGTTTGGCTGCAGTGTTTTCTGTTGTAAACAAAGTACAAGATTTCTTCTCCATGGCAGCATAATCAACATAGTTTGAGTGCAGAACTGCCCAGATGGGTCTGCCGATGGTTTATGGACTTTAAAAATGCGTAAGACACTTTTATGACACAACTTAATCCAAGAAATACAAATCAAAGCACTTTAGCAGTAGAAAAAAAAAGACTAGAGTGAAAAGGATTACTCAAACCTACTGTTACGGAAGAGGCGCAGGAAGATGGTTCAACACTCAAAAAAAATGATTTTGCATTATGTGTCCCTTTTTCTCCATAAAAGCCCATCTACAGTTGGGGCAAGTGCTGCAAATTAACTGCTGCTATAAGCACTATGGTCTATGATGCATACGACACGACACAACGACATCTGTTTGTCTGTGTTTTTGTATAAATTAACCAAATGAATAAATCAAATAAATAATAATGATATCAATGGTGCTGTTGCCACAACTAGCCCAAGAGCTGCTATAGTGCAGTTCTTCTAAGATAATGAATGCTACTACAGCTTCTGATGGCCCTTTTTCTTACACACTTGTCACATCAAAACACCTAATTTGCTTTCAAAATAAAATGATGGGTATTTTTTGCATTAACATTTTTACATTACTAAACTTTCCTATTTCCATGCAAATGCCTCGTCAAAATACCACTGTGTGCAAATCCTGCTCCATTTCTTATATTACAAAAGGACAAAATCTCCAAAGAGGCTGCAGTCATTTATTTGAACAACAATAATGTACCTGTAATATGGCTTCTCTTTGACAATGCACAGTTTTCCATCTCCCTGCAGGAGCCTATAACACTGTATAACGGGAAAATCTAATCTAAACGCTCCTTAAGGATTCATAGAAGATAATAAAATACCACTGTGTGCAAATGTGCAGTATGACCGAGCGTGGGATGAGTTATATCAGCTGTAAATTGTCTCATAAGCAGAGCATCACTAATCCCACATCCAGAGGAGCCCTCAGTGATGAAGAGCTCATATTAGGTTTTTGAATGTGTCCCCTATGCTAGAGGTGGGGGCCGGGGTGGGAGGGCGCGTCAGTACCTGGAAGTGCAGGTTTGTGTACTGTCCTCCAGGGATCTCGTTCTCGTAGACGTCAGCGTTCCCGGACTTCATGGTGGCGGTGCAGTCGAACGGAGCGTACAGGCCTCGAGCCACCTCCCAGTACTCGCTGTAGTCGAAAACCTTCTCCAGAGCAATGCCTGGGTAAAGACATAAAGTTGGTGTTAAAGTGGATATGCATAACTGAGGCCTAAAGGATTCTTTTGGCCACCTCAGCAATGATATTTTCCATTTTGAAATCTTAATTATTTTCATGTTAAGAAATCCCAGTAAGGAGGGAGACACTGGGCTGGTAAGGATTTTGAACTGGCCTGGAGCACCCTCTGCAGGCAGTAGTGGGAATGACACATTGTAAAACAGTGAAAACAGACTTTCACTAACAGCATGCTAACAAATTGATTGTGCCATGGTGAACAGACTCTGAGCACAGAACAAATCCGGTGATAGATTAAATTAAAATGAATTAACTTTAAACATGTCAATAGTGGTTTCATGTTTGCAAAATGATGGAACACAATCTTGTGAATTACGAGGAAAAACTGCAGGACTTCAGACATGCTTTTGTTGAGGGAACATCGGGGTTAACCTCTTACCCCCACTTTAACCAAGCACATTTCCCCAGTTCGGCTTTACCCAAATCTAAAAGCTTCTCGATTCCAATAGGCCAGTGCAGCCATTCCCAAAGTCCGGGACATCGCGGCCCCCTTATTGATCCGAAAATCTCTTGGGGCTCCCCAAATCATAATAATTTACTCCATTCAAAAGAATTTGTTATAATTTTACAGCTAAATGACATTAAAAGTAACATCTAGCTATGACAGTAGGCTAAATACTGGTTTAAACTGGTGCATTTGTCCAGATAAATGTATTTTTCCTTTCAAAATGAACTTTTTTCATTGTATTTGTTTTTCAGACAAGCTTTGGGGGCCCCCCTGTAGTGTCTCTGAGGCCCCCAGGGGGCCTCGGACCCCACTTTGGGAACCACTGGGCCAGTGTAACGCCTCATTTGAAAGTCTGCATAACAGATTGTAACTTTTTTTTCTTCACGTTGCCACATTTTTATCACAGTTTTGATGTCTTTGTTGTGTTTTTTTTGGGGGTGGGGGTTCATTGCTATTTTTGTTGTATTTTCATCGTCCTTTAAGGGGTTAAGGGGTTAAAAGCTAAAAAAAGTTGATTATGCACTCCTATACATACTTTTTCATAATAGTTCCTAAAGGCTGTTGCTGGGGTCATCCATACTGCAATAACAACTACCGCATAGTCTTCCAATACTGAGCTCACCTACATGGAATAAATTACTACATGGACACTTACCCACAGTTACATAACTCACTGCAACATGTGTGACAGCTTCTAAAATTGACTGCACAAGTGCATGAGATGGTGTTCAACATATCACTTTTGACAGGAAACTGATATTTTCTAAACCCACCGAGTCCAACTCGGTAACGGCCAGAGCCTCCAACCACAGCCAGCACTGGGGACATTGCGAATATTTTGGTCTTCATTTTTTATAGTCAGCTGGAGAAAAACCCAAATGTCAGGCGGCGAGACATTTCTACCGCACACAATCCATCCCAGACTCCAATTCCTGAAAATTTCATTAAGCGGGAAAACATTTTGGGAGCTCAAAAATGGGTTACATGCCAGTAAAGCTTTTTTGTTTTGTTTTTCCTACTCCCCAGCCGACTGAGGAACAACTAGCATACTTATCAGCATTTTGGTAATTCGGTCAACATTTGTCAGGCGTGTGCTCATTAAAAGCGTGTGATGCTCTCCGCTGGGGACTGTTAAGGTGCTAAAGCTGATTACTTAAATACTATGCTAGCTTTAATCCCAAAACAGAAGTGGCAGCGCTAGGCAAATGATGACACACATCAACTATGCTAATTACGCTAATGTGACAAAGTTAGCCTCAAAGTGACATGGAGGAAGTTTATGGGATTATGTTTGGCAGAGGTGGAGGATTTACTTCCAATATATGGAAAAGAAGAAGTGCTACTTTAGAGCCACACTGCTTAACATTTCACTCAATAAAGTAAACTTAATGAAATACAAGCATTTATTTTATTACGAATGTTTTTAATGGTGAAAAACAACTCAACAGCGTAACTGAACGGACTCAATTACGGTGTGTATACATATATACATATATATATATACAAAGCATCACTTTCCTTTCCTCCACCATCCCTGCTGTGGTCTTCGCAGGAACAATGTTATAGTTGAGAAATTAATGAGAAACTAATGTTGTAGCTACTTGTACGGGCTTCCTCACCAGTCGGTAATTAGCCTCCATTCAGTTCTCTGTTTGATCGCACTCTTCTGTATCCTTCATTTAGACCCTCCTCTGTGAAATTACTGTTGATAACACTGAGATGTACGAGCGAGCACTATTGCATTGCCATGTGCCGCTGTGGTGTGAGGCCTCATCAACTGCGGAGCGTCTCGCATTCAGATGATAATACGCATGAAAACAAACAGTAGGCCTGGTGAAAACTCGAGATTTCTGCCCTCGATTTGACTGACAATAACGCACCGCTCCCTCCTGACATCACACACCCCCTCTACCTTTAGCTTTTCATGAATATTAAGTGCCAAACAAACAAACTTTTCCAAATTGTGGTTTCTGCTGTAGAGATTTGGAGTTGACATACACAATCAATGTACGATTTCAATTGTTGGGAGACAAAAGCCCATACTATGAGACAACAAACGCTAGATTCATTCATTTCATAAAAACAACAGGCCTGCGTCCAGCTAGACAGTAACAACAGACCAACTTAGATGATATCAACTTTCCCAGGGACCACATGAACTCAGCTATACCTTACAACACAGCAACAGAGAATATTCAAAATGGTCGACATAGGTTAGATATAATCTGTTCTCCCCAAAAAGTGATAGCCTTTTGGTTTATACCGGTCTTCAAAGTCTTTTTCATTTCCCTCCTGTTTCTGAGGTGCTCCAGTTCAGGGCAGTGGCTGTAATTTATCAGAGACCGGCTGTGAGCGGGTCAGACCTCAGAGCCTGTGGTTAGAGTCGGGAGGATTTTTGCGAACAAGCACTTCTCACAAGAATGGAAAACAACTCCAGTCCTGTATGAGCGAAAATAGTTTTTAAATAAGTTTTATCCGAGCTGGTGCCAATCTTACCCAAAACATCATCAGCTAATTTCCTCACCTGCGCCAACTCAGTCCAGCAAAACTCTAATAAATGATGGTAAAATTAGGATTCCTTTGCTTGGAGCGTTATACCACGCAATTAACTCTGCCTCATTTTCATCTCTGCTTGATAAGATATTCCGAAAATGTTTTGCCAACATTTCACCTCAATTTACTTATTACAAATATGAATATTTTACGTGTAAGGAGACACAGACTAAGGCATGTACTTGATTATATACACTGTGCAAGATTACCAAAAATTGCAATTTTTTTTTTTTGCCCATATGCTTTGTTAGATATGGATAGCAAGGAGAACAAATGATCCGAGCCAGGACTCAAACCCACGATGCCGAGGACAGAGCAGTATTTCACCATATGTGCAGCAGCCATGAGCATTTCACTTGTCCCTGTACAAAAAAGTGTACACTGCATTTGGCCCATCCTTCATCTAGTTCCTCTGGTTAAACCCGTCACACGCAGTGGCCGACTTCGGTACTGCACCTGGGGAACCATCGCAAACCTTTATCGGGGTACAAATTTGGGTTTTGCACAACAAAGGCTAAGTTTTCAACAAATGCATGTAAAAGAATACACTCTTTCAACCTACCTTTGAAAAAACATGGCAACGGCTTTAACGTCCTGTTCCATTTACCTTTTGTTACTTGCGACCTCATGCTGTTTCTCCTGTCCTTATGTGCTGGATGAATGTGCCATGAATGCTTTGTCCAAAAAAAGAAAGAGAAAAGGATCTATCCATGCAACAGGTGTACTGTATATTCAATATGTTTCAAAGAAGCCACCTGGCAAAGACAAAGTGCCTTCAATACACTAGTGATTGCCCATTCCAGCCTTCATTAGAGCCAAACAGACACACAGCACTGAGGCCATAAAGCCTCTCTGGACCGGGCGAGATGAGCGTCGTGACAAGACAAACTCCTGGCTGTGAGCAGATGATAGCATTACGAGGAAGAAAGAGCTTGGTCGCTGTACATGTTTGCGTTTATGTGCGATAATCGATACCATGTCTCTCCTGTGTGAGCTGCATTCAATGTGCGGGCGCCTCGTTGTTGTTGGGGTTGGAATAGCACATCAATAAAAGGCACGGCGGAGAGAGGTGCTCTTTAAGGTGTGCCATCACTCACTGGACAATTGCGTTTCTGAATGCATACCACACTGTGTATGTGCCAGGGCTGCCGTCATTTACATAAAGTATGGCGCTTCAGAGACAAATGAATTAAGCAGGGGAGAGGTGTTGGCGGAGTGGTGATCATTTCACAATTCTAATGAAGGTGCTTTCTCGTTTTTCCCCCCCCTTCCTAGATGCATTGTCATCAATCTCCAAAAATGACAATATATTATGTTCATGTGGATATTTTGACCTTGGACATACAGGTAGTTATCGTCTCTCTATACTAGACCTATTCACAAGAAACAAAAACTAGGACTAGAAGTTCAATTTAAGTTTCTGTTATGGAACAAGGGGATTTTTGTTTTGATATGCCAAATATATTTATGTATAATTTATAATGTTGTTTCTACCAAAAAAAACAAAAAAGACAAAACCTACTCGACGTTGTGCATCACTGCAATTTTGAGTAATGTGTTTACTGCAGTTTCATGAATAGAAAAACCTTATAGTCTACCACGCGCAATGAAAGAAATGAAAGAACATTACCTTTGGTTTGCTCACACATACACAGTTCACACAGTTCAAAAATACACAATGCATTTAAAGTCAATTTAATCAGAGCATTGCAGACATAACAGCAGCAGATTCACCTTATCAATAGAAAAGGAACAGACAGCGTTAACATTGGGGGTTACCACTTATTCAGCTTCCGGATGGCACAGAGCACAAACTGATTCCTACACACATTTTTCTTGGCACAAGGACGTCTGTATCTCTGCCCTGATGGAATGAGCTCATAGTGCTAGGGCAGGGGATGGTGGCTATCGTCATCTATGATCTTATAACTGAGACGATGCACTGCTTTATGTGATGCTGAGATAAATTAGTTTGTTGTTGGCCTATTACTGCCATGTTTAATTTTATTTGTGTACAGTTAAATGGCCAAACCAAGAGACTATGTTAAATATCAGTACACTCTCAATTAAGGACTGATAAACCCGTGTTAAGATGTGGCCGGTCACTTACTTCAAAATCCACTTGATTATTTTTCTCAGTAACAGTGGGTCGCCTCCTTAGTTAAATTTCCCAATAGCAACTCTACAACTTTACTAAATACTTTCAGCAGTACTACCATTACTTTTACTACAACTGAACGGTTGAATGCAAACAATAATATTTACTTAGAAATACAAGTGCCTCCTCCATTCATGGTTTCACTTTTTGCCTTTACAGACTCGATTTGAGAACTTTGGACTTTGAAGTCATTGGAGACGGATGTTTGGAAATGTTTATTGCTATGGCGACAGCAGTCCTAATATTAAAGCACTTGAAACCCATAGATAGGGCCTTTTCCGGGGCCGTGAAGTAGCCGTGCGTCTGTCCCAAACCGAAAGCGTGCAGCTCTCCTTTGTAGCGGCAAAAGTAAAGTGCAGTTAATTGCTTCGCCGTTGAGTGAGAGGGCGGAGATGAGAGGCTGTGAGAGCATGGGCCGATGGGAAAAACTCACAGAGTGGAGATTGAGAAGAAGCTGATTAGTACTTTGTAACGCACCCACCAAGGGGAGAGAGAGAGACGGGAAGGGGAGAAGGAGAGGGGGGAAGAAGAGAGAGACAGAGAAAGAACGAAAGAAAGAAAGTGTGTGAAACAGAAGGAGCAACAAGATAGATAGATAGGATAGAGGCTTCCACGTTCACAATTCACACACACAGCAGTACTTGTGTGCACACAGTTTATAATAATAGCACATTTATATAAGTGCAAATTAAGTATATTTAAGTTATAATAAGAATAATTATCTAATTCCATGGTGCCATTCAAGACTCCCGAGGTCGCCTTACAGATTAAAAAAACACAATAAAAGGAGCGTGGTGCTTTTGCTGTAAAATATAACAGTACATAATGACGGAAAGACAAAGAGCATTTACAACCTAAGTGGGTTTTTGAAGGTGAAGTTCATAGCAGATGCACTTCTCTGAATGTCCCTGTCTGAGCGACAGTCAGGGATTGATGACTGATTGAGCTCCCTGACAGCACAGGGCACAAAGGAATACCTGTACATGTTCTTCCTCCCACAAAGAAGTCTGTATCTCTGCCCCGATGGGAAGAGCTCAAAGTGTTTGATGTTTGTTGGGCAAGAGGTTTTGCCATCATACATTTTTTATCTTAATGCCAAAAAGACAAAAGACATCTGAGTTTGTGATTGGCCTGGGACTTTACTGACTTGTTAAGCGTTGTTTTTGACAGTTCAGTGGCCAAATCAAGACAGAAGAGAAGAGACAGACAGACAGACAGACTGAGGAAGAGAGTGAGAGTTATGAGACACAGTAAACAGTCGGGTCCGTCAACTCTCCAGACCAAGACTTGATTATAAAAAGCTTGACATTCACCTCCAGTCCGGGATTAGCAGAGGAAGGTGAGGCCTCTGAAAGTGGTTGACGCTAAAAATGAGTTTGGGAATGCATAATACATGTTGGTGGGTTCACACTGGGATAGAGTACAAAGTGGAAACACGTGTGTGGATGGGAGAGGCACCGCAGAACAATCAGTCCCCAGTGCCCCACACTGACTTCGCATGAATATTGAGACTTAAAAAACATGCTCTCAGTGGGGACGACCTTGTCTGCCTCGCTCTCTCTGCACTGTACACTCAACAATTGACATTCTGTCACAAACCTGGGCCAGGGGAAACTTCCACCTCACATACACTCACATAAACTTCAATAAAGCTTCCCCCCTTGACTTAAATAACTACAACTCAATAGTATTACATTTGCCAAGATAAATACAAAGAGACAACATTTTGTTTTTATTTCTACTCATGCGAGGGTAAGAAGGATAATGCACCCGAGAGAAGATGTTGGTTGGTAGGAAGACCATGCAATATAATAAAGACAAAACAAGAAAAGGCATTGAATACAAAACATCAAATTAGATCACACTTCATCAACAGAGAAATCAAAGCAGAGCACCATAAATAATCCTCAAGTGGACCTTTGCCAGCTTATTTCTCCTGTCAGACTGCCTTGCTTACTGACCACCATGGCCATTCTTTTGGAAATGTTACTAGATAAAACAAATAAAACATATTTGTAGCATGTTTATGTAGAAAAAGGTCCAATCTGTCAACTGCGCTTGGTTGTTTTAGTCCTTTTCTACAATGGACTTTATGAGCTTAATGTAACAGTGGTTGGCTTGTGGCAATGCCAATCTATTACTATTATTATTAATAACATAAAGTACATTTAATAAAACACTAAAATAGTGCTGTAAAGACTAAAATGCTGGTCTTCAGTCAAAATGAAACTGAAGAGTCCCTGGATGTCCTTAAACTTTGGGAGGATAGTAATGTACACAGTGCAGTCATAGCCTGTTGCCCCTTCACTGTAAGTACCGGTAAAATGGAGCATTTCAGTTCCAAAGCCCGGGCCACGCATCTCACTCAGCACACAGCAGGCCCTAATAGTCCGGTTGCCGAGTGCGCTATTAGAAGAAATGGCTTCTTGTTGGAGGGCGCATTTGTCCCCGTGCAGCCGTTAAGTATTGCAGCCAAACAATAAGTCCACACACCGCAGTCCGGCGCGGAGAGATGTGATGTTTACTGTCAACGTCAGCCGAGCTGCAATGAAAGCGCTAACTAGACGCTAAAGTGACAGACAGCCTGCTTATCTATTCTATTAGAGATGCACATAAAGGCAGCGCGCATATAGGGAGGGTAAGTATCCGATAAAATTCATAGGCAATACAGCTCTCCAGTGTTACTGCGCCTCAGGGGGAATTTAAACACTTATGTTAATGACAAAAATGGTAAAGGTAATGCATTTGCGTGTGGCTTGTCTTATAAAGATTGGGCTGCATGATTCTGGATACATATCTAGTTCGGATTTAGGGACAAGTTATTGGTAGTCGTTGAAGAGACCATTGTCCTAGACTAATAACTGAGTGGAAAGCTTTTTGAGCACCCTTTAAAGCAATGCATTACTATTTATTTCTATGCAATAAGACTTTTAAAAGATCCTTGCAGAGGTCGCGCATAATGACCACCACCTTGCCTAATTTGCAGCACAATGGGAAGACAATACATCCCTCTTTTTGGCAGCCTTTAACAACCACAATAATCATTCCAAAACCCATCTGCATCTAACTACCACTATCCCACTTCCTTATCCCTCGCCTCTCACATAATTGGCTGTGTACGCTGTCACTGGACACAAAGCTTCAGTTCCCCTGGACTTCAAGCCGCAATTAGTGATGCGCCGTGTCGTCTATTGATATTCCCGTTGATTTCCTCACACGTGTAAGGGAGCCTGAGTGAGAGACTTTTTGCAGGAGAAGGAGCAGGGATTCAAGAGATGTACTGCCTCATTAAAGAGGACATTTCGTGATAAAGACGAGACTTGGCACAGATTTCAAAGTGTTTCTTCCGAGACACAAACCAGTTTCATCCATCTCCGTCTTCCCACATAAAGTCAATCACAATATTCTATAAGTTATATTTATAGAACAAGCAAATTGTACAAAGAGGCAAATTTGATGCTCTGGAGTTGGTGACTTTGAGCTGGCTAAAATTTCAAGCTAAGAACTTTTCCAAAAACAGGACTCTCCTAATCTAGCATCCGCACCTGTGCCGTTTGGACCGGCCTTTCCTGTTCACTTCAAACCAAGTGGCGTCTTGTGACCACTCCAGTCGAGCCGAATGCAAATTGTAACACACAATTTCTGCAGACTTTAGGAAGTTCCAGTCATTTAAAGATTCTAATGTAGATGAATGTAGATGACAAAGGAGGAAAGATACAAAATACAGACGTTTACCAATTGTGATTCATGTAGTAAGTAATAGTATGTGTTTTGATTGGTCATTCAGTATAATCAGCTGAGCTCATTGTTTGTTTGTTTCTTCATTATGTTGCCGAGTCTACACTTCACAAACGGCAGCAACCCTAGATACACGTGGCGACTTTTTCTTTTGGGCCAGCGGGTGCATATGATTGTGAAAGAGAATTTGAGACTTGAGTAACGCCATGAATACAGGGTAAGTGCGAGGCTATTTTAAAACTTGACTGATCTAAAATGTCATAAAAGTCGGACAGACCAACAAAAGCACGGCATCACATAAATATTGTAGAAGAAGCATGGCTCGTACCGGTGTCGAGCTTGGTTCCTTTAGAGCAGGCCACAATCGCTCCCATACTGGGCTGAGAGGTCATCCCCGCCATGGAGTCCACCTAAGAAAAGACCACAGCTGTTTCACACACACAAAAGAACATTAGGACCACCGGCTCACTTATTATGGGTCGGCCTTTACACACTCAGGTCCAGCTGGTTCACCACTTTCGTTGGACCACTTTGATGAAAACCGACCACAGCAGACCAAAGAGAGGAGGAAAACCCATTGGGGAGAGGCCTTGATCCGGATGTCTAGCCATAACAATCTGTGTACCGCACTTAAATCTTTTCTATGGCCCATTTGCTTGTAACACCTTCGCAAATTGTCACTTTCAAAGGGTATCATAATGTTCTCTGCAAACAACAAAATGTTCCATGTCCCTGGAGTCCTGTTATGTATATAATATGGAGATTTTTACAGAAATGCTCACAACCAATTCATATTTCAGTCTTCTCTCAAGTGGTTATGCTCCTGGATATGTTTATAATGTTCATATTTAAAATATATATGGGGGATTTCCCTTAATAGGTCTCTCCTGTTGTGTAACCAAATGAAATATGCCGATGTTGACCCCTTTTATTTCCCTTGTGACGTATCAAATGCAGAATAAATGGCGAGACTTGGTGCGCCTCAGTTCTTCATGTCCCTTGCAGTCCTTAATTTAAATACAGTCCATGGCCTCCCTGAAGTCTTATCTGCATGTTTTTATGTAGGTATTGATATCTGGCACCGCTGTATTGATAATACATCAATGCAGAAGGGGAAATGATATATGGCCAGAAATCAATACATAGGTGCGCCATATTAGCATGTATTGACCCAAATGACAAATGTCTCCAGGAAGTGTTTAATTTCTCATTCAAAGAAAAAGCTCTCGAGTCCACCAACCCGGACCGGCCAGTGGAGTGTGTTATCGTGTCACTTTCACTTGGCGAGGTGCAAAAAAGACAAATTGCAGAAACAGCAGGTGGATGGTCACTTATTTTATTTGCTACAGTGGAAGTGAGAAGCTCAAGAGCTAAATAGCAGCCAATTGTTTTAATGAAACGGTCCTCGCTGAAAACACGCTTCAGCGCTCATGCTCAAGGACCATTAGAAAATCGTCCCTTTTCTGTTAAAGGGACGTTTTGCAAAGTGCGGAGAGTAGAACACTAATGTAGGTCCACATTGTACTGTATCAAAGCTCACTCTGCAAGACCTTTAAAGAGGGGGTATTATGCTTTTTTCAATCACATAGCACCAGTCTATAGCATACTACAATGATGACGTAACCTTCTGTTGGTCTGTATATGCAGTAAATTAAAATAACTGCCTTGAATAAAATTGCTCTCTCAAAATGGCTGTACTGAACGTCTTGAAATAGACCTCTGTCTCTTTAAGAAGCTTTCCGACACGCCCCCTTCAGCACACTGCTGTGGCATCTAAACAACACTACTGTGCGGGGAGGGGGCTCTGCTGAGCTGAGGAGCAGTGGTTGGTGGCTTGGCTGGTGACGAAAGGTCCAGAGGCGTCTCCAGGAGGTGGGGGCGTTCCTAGGAGGACTGAGGCATAGCTACACCTAAAATGGCTGCCGTCTAAGTTTTTACTGATTACTCAAAAATATGTGAATGAGCCAAGGCAACACTCCAGGCATGTGTTTAATGAGGGAATGACATAATAACATGATATAAAGCTTGAAAAAGTCGATTTTACATAATACCCCCCTTTAATACTTTTAATACAAATAATGAGCAAAAATGTGTCTCGCAAAATCTTTCTTTATTAAAAAAAAAAAAGCTAGTTGAATATCCAGAATCACCCACTTTTATGTTTTGTTCTTGATATTCAATGACAGGGTGGTCTAAAATGAATAATGTTTTACGTAAAGAGCAAAATAAAGCAAATTAAGTCACATTGTTGCTAATTCATATGGACTTTCTATGATGATTAAAAGTTTCACCATACACAATCAATGGGCCATTCTTTGTGCACTATATCATTAGACTAGCTTTACTACAACTCACAATCACGAATCACATTTTCTCCTACATTTGAATGAGTGACTGCATGTCTCATACTTACAGCGACATCCACCACGTCAGTCCCGGCCTCGGCACACGCCAACATGGCCGCCACGCCCGCCCCGGCCGTGTCATGGGTGTGAACGTGGATGGGAACGTCGGGGAAACGGTCTCTCAGAGCGGTGATCAGGAGCTTACTTCCTTCAGGCTTCAGCAGACCCGCCATGTCCTGCACGTACAAACGCAACCGTTGGTAAAAGCCGCCCACATGGAGTCACTCTCTGTCCTGCGTTTAAGTATTTTTCAAAGCAAAAAAAAAACCCACATGTCAACACATCAACAGCTCTTTTCTCATACGTTCCGCAATTTATGGAGAGTGCTGTAAATTAAACTATCTTAGATCTTTGTATTTGGAGTTGTTTTCTTCCTGGCTGGGCAAATCGCATTATCATTTTTTTTTAGGAAAGAGACCGGCAAACTTCGTTAAATAAGATTAATTTGGGAGCACCTGCCTTCCCCCTCATTAGTGCGCGGATACAGAGCACCGGCCCGAGGCTGGAAAGCTGGCATAGACAACGAGAAAGCACCGGTAATTCTGTGGATTTGGTCGGGCAAAAAAAACAACAACACAAGATAGGGGGGAAAGGCTTTTAAGAAACACTACTTACAACAAAACTAGAGGGGCTATTACTTAATTATCATGTTCAAAGTCCAATATAATGACTGCGTGCCAAAATTGGCCATGAAGATAGTTTCGTAGAGGAGAAATCAACAAGCATTTGGCTCATTGGTTAGTGTTATTATCAAGTCATTATGCAAACAAAACAATTCTTCATTATGTATAAAACTAGGTGATCATACTTTAGAGCTGTAAAAACAAGTCCCTGCCGTCGATGTTAACTCTGTGATTTGTTCACAAGCGTAATTACATAACAAAACAGCAAAACTAGAATGATTGTTTGCAAGTAAGGGCAATAATGGTTGTTTGTACGCCAAAAATGGCCATGAAGGCCTTCAAAACAGTCTGAGATATATCTTGTATCGTCTTGCAGCTTCAATGATGATTCCACTTGTTAAATTTTAGCTCAATAAAGCGAGAACATTTGATTCAACCAAATTGATAAGTTAAGTCATTAGCATAACAACAACAAAATAGCGGCTCGTGCGCCACTGTGTTGAGCACTCTTATGCTGGAGATTAATTGATATTAGCGTGAAATATGGGTACGCTCAAGATCTGCTTTGCTGCGTCTTTTTTTTCCGGATGCATGCCGCGCTGTGAATCGCTTTCCTCTTGTTGCAAAGTTAACCTCATTAGAAGCTTTTATGTGATTAGACAGCCTCGCTCTCCACACAGTGCAATGCTTATTAATTTTGCAATGGAAAGTATGCTGTCACGCTCCAATACAGAAATTCATAAGCTGCTATCTGTCAATTCATTTAGATAAGTAGCTTAGGGAACTTATTCCAATAGTTTGCAAAACGCGTCAACAATTAGCAGGTGCGGGGGAGGAGCGGGATCGAAATGCAAATCAAAGCTATTACCGTGTGTCTGTGTGTCGCGCATTCGGATAAATTGATTATGTTGCAATGTCTGTCAAAACAAGCGTCAAGGAATAATATTGATTTGTCAGGTGCAAAAGCCTTCAGAGAGGCGGTTAGTGGGATTAAGGAACACAGATCTGATTTGTGTCCTGCTATTATCCAAGTATTACCTGTTAGATATACCGGGTGCACATGATATGTTTACTTATTGCAATAAAGCTCGGGATTAAGCGTGTAATAAACCAAGGGATCATTGTAAGAGGCAAACGATAGGAGTTAGCATCTATAGAAAGTGTGATTATAACAGCAGTTCTTTACTTTATTGTTTTGATTAATCTGTAATGTTGCTAAGTGCTTCCCGCTACCTTAAGATGTGTGATGTAAGATCTCCTACTGTTTCATTTTAATTCTTTTACAATTGTATATGGAAAAACATCAGTAAAAGCAGCAGTATTATGTTTTAGCAGCTGTGGTTATGTTTTCTTTTTAATGGATAGACTTTGACACATAAATCCTAGCAGGGAGAGATCCAATCCAGTTAAAGGATAGTAAAACAGAAATTAAAAGTTTCTTGCCATCGTGATGAATGGATGTTGAAAATTAGGTGATGGAGCTGAGATGGCTGATTGTTTTGCTGCAGTGGAGATGGGATAGACAAAGGGTGGCCAGCCAGACTGCATTTTCCATTGCTTTTCCAATTCTTTACAAAGATGTGTAGTCTGGGACCTTGTGTTATCTCTTCTTTCTGAAATGCTTCTGACTGAAATGACCATCGTCTGCTAAACCAACAGGTATTTTAACTACATGTGAGAAAGTAATCGAGTTTGTTCTGGATTATACATAA
Organism: Neogobius melanostomus; assembly: GCA_007210695.1. Classification (NCBI taxonomy): domain Eukaryota; kingdom Metazoa; phylum Chordata; class Actinopteri; order Gobiiformes; family Gobiidae; genus Neogobius; species Neogobius melanostomus. The sequence continues at coordinate 10,576,413 of VHKM01000042.1, forward strand.
TTCAGCCTTCCTCATTTGAGTGTTGTGTTACAAATGTACAGTGTTTGGAATAAACGGCGTTAGGTAACGACGTTATTTTTTCAGTAACGGAGTAATCTAATTCATTACTCTCCCCGTCGTTACAACGCCGTTATCGTTACTGGGTAAACAAAGTGGCACGTTACATTTAGACTGAATGAGCGCCGCGGTGTCAGCTCACACAGCAGGAGCAGCGGAGAGGGTGGGCAGAGTCTCACGGAGTCTGTGCAGAGTGTTTGTGCTCTCTGCTCCAAAAACTACGTGTGTCCCAGACCCGCGGCTGGTCATCCCCACAGCGCGGTGCGGACGCGGGGGAGAATCGATCAGTAGTGTTGGAACTTATTTTTAACCCAAAGACGCGTCTTCCCCCCCTCGTTGGCCGCGTTGGCACATGTTTCTTTTACTCCTGTTCCTCCTCATTCTCTGTGAATACGGCCGTATTAATTGACATTGACATTAATAAAACAGCGACGCAAATACTGGTCAATACCATTCAGTCACAGAGGCCTCCCCCACTCTACCCCCCATTCAGTTCATTCAGTTACTATGAACATATTTTACATGATAGTACATGAATACAAACACCTCTGTCTGTTCTACTCCTTTCAACTGACTTTTGAAAAGTGCAAAAAAAAAAAAAAAAAAAAATCTAAATCAAAATTCTTTGATATAAAGCAATTTTTTTTTAACAGTAACGCAAATAGTGACTTGTCCTGGTAACGAGTTACTTTCATTATAGAGTAATTCAGTTACTAACTCAGTTACTTTTTGGAACAAGTAGTGAGTAACTATAACTAATTACTTTTTAAAAGTAACGTTCCCAACACTGCAAATGTACATCTGTGATTGTTTAATTGTGTCATTCTAAATCGTAATTGTAACCGTTGAGTAACTTTTGCTGCCTCTTGGCCTGGAATCCCTTGAAAAAGAGGTTTTTAATCTCAGCGGGTCTTTCCTGGTTAAATAAAGGTTTTGGCCAGGCTGGGACAGGGTTTTGGCAGAAATTGCAGAGTTGCTTGAGTTGAGAGGTAAAGATAAAGAGGTTGGCAGGTAACAGACGGTAACTCTCACACACTAGTAATAGAATAGTTTTTATTTATTTATTTATTTAATATGGACATAGCAATTAACATTGGACGAACCAGATGCATTGTTTAAAGTGTTATAGCACATGTGCTAATTTTCAACACCTGTCCATAGGGGTCTTTTAGGTTACAAAGATAAAACACATTATGAAACAAGGTTACAATAAAACACATTATTAAACAAGATAAGGCACATTTTACACATGGGAACAAGTTTGGCCCGATTTGAGCCACTGTTTAAGCCCTCTGGTAAAGATGTTGATATTAGTTTGCAGTTTCAGTGCAGTGGGGAGAGAGTTCCACAGTGTAGCCCCTCTGAAGGAGAAGCTCGACTGTCCAAAAGATTTTCTAAACTTTGGGAGCACACAATCCCCGCTAACTGAGGCTCATAAAATAATACAAGTACACTTAAGTATACAGTTCACTGACCTTAATGCAAAGGATGTGGGTCCCGGCTTTGATCAGCTCGTCGGCCAGTTTCAGGTAGTAGTCCAGGGAGTACTTCTGCCTCATGGGGTCGGCCACATCGCCTGTGTACGAGATGGCCGCCTCGACAACACCCCCTGCTGCCCCGGCTGCCTCCATGCCCAAAATCATGTTGGGCAGGTAGTTCAAGGAGTCAAACACCCTGAAGATATCCATACCGTTCTCCTTTGCCACCTCGCAGAACCTGCCAGACAAGGGATTAATGTTGAATTTTGAGTTTCACAGCCTTCCCTTTTTCATTTCAAACAGGCAGATTATCACACCGGCTCTCATATACATAATAAGTTTCATGCACTGCGTTTTCTGCATAATGCCCCACATTCGGGTCAGGATAAGCAGTTTACATCCACTTCCATATCAGAAGTCATAAATATCTCTGCACCTGAGTAAGTACAATATTGAGATGATTTCCATAAATAAGTCGGCGAGCTTACACAACCCACAGGAAGACGCAACAACAACAACAACGACGATGTGCACAGCCGCCATTATCGCAATTGCAAGTGCTAAATCCTGTCTTTTATTGCCTAGGTCCCGGCGCCTTAATCAGCTTTTTCATAAACTGGGAGTGTATGAGTGTGCTGTAGCACGGTGTTGTTAGCCTAAATGCATTCTTCGCATACACAGAAAACCCTTTGTCTTGGTGAGTAAACAGATAAGGCTAATGTAGAGCCACTGGAGGATTAGCGGCTACATGACTGCGCGCTATTTGGTTAGCATACAAATGAAAAGTAGCTGAATTATCTGAAATGTATAAGAATGAGCAAAAGGTTTCGATGGAAGAAACTAAATTATGTTGTTTATGGAAGATTGTAAGTAGTGGCATAATTTACATTAAGAACCAGGGATTGTGTGCCATCTTTAAGTACTATACTTGTTTTTGAAGGTTCAAGGCTTAGGGTTATAAGCCTGTGATTCTTCGCATTGTGAATTATAATTATAACTGAAGCTTAGACTTTGTTTAGTATTGGCTCACTACAAAAATATCTTATCTTTGCTCCACTGAGCTAAACCAAGACTGAACTAGGACTAAATCAAGCCAAAACCAGGTCTAGAATTGAACTTAATATAAGTCCTGTGATCGGGACCTTGGGTTTTAGTTTTTTGCTAGAAGTATAATTAAATTGGTTTCGTCCTTCATAATACTGTCTTGTTATGTTAGTGGTCTCAAGAAGAAATAACATTTTGAATCAATTATTAAACCAGGACAACTTTTGATATAAATGTCAAAACATTTCTAACATGCCTCATTGATAAAATGTACTCTTATTTGTCAGTGCCTTGGCAGAGTGCATATTCATATTCTACGCATACTGCTTTGATTTGTGCTGTATAAAGTGCTTGTCTTTTAAAAATCAATGTATTCATGGTCTTTCTCTGCACAGTATTGCAAATGTTTTTCTGTCAAACGCGCCCACTTAGCAGCCACACGACCCTTCACATCCCCCGGGAGTCTGAGGTAAGCTTGATGTATCCAGGCTACTGTACTGTGACCTGTGAAATCCTGTTTAAATCAATTATACAAAATGAAATTAGGCCCTGATTTGATTCCGTTAATGAAGATGCTGGAGCCACTTTGCCGCGGGCCGCTGCACCGCCAAAAATGTCGAGGGTGAGAGAAAGAGAGAAAACCAAAGTGAGAGCGGGAGGGGGAGAGAGTGTGTGTGAGAGAGAGAGAGAGAGAGAGCGGAGGATGAGTGGCGAACCACACAAAAACAGATCAAAGCCATTAATCACAATCGTGTGCAAATTTCCAGTGGCACTCCCCCTACGGGACACACACGGCGGGACAGGGATACCACAACAGGGGAGGAGTAGTAAAAGATAGGGGAGTGATCAATTGATGAATAAAAAGGGAAGACTGAAGAAAAAGGACCAGGCAGAACATCCAGTCTACTTTTGCAGGTCCCTGATAATGAGCCAAAGACACACTACTTGTGAGTAATCTGCAAACTGCAACTTCTAGTACAACAATAGTGTATTTATGCATCGTTTATATAACCAACTCTATGCTATAACAGATACCATATACACAGCCTGGCCACAAAAAACAGTCGCCACCCCCTCAAACAAAAGGTCACATAATGTTGAATATCTTTTCTATATTTGTTCCGATAAGCTCCTGCGATATCAAAAGATTTATTTTGGTCCAGTGTTGCATTCATCTTTCACCAAGGCAGTGACCTCTGTGTAAATCCTTTTCCAGCACATTCCAAAGATTCTCAATGGGGTTTAGGTCTAGACTTTGCAGTGTGAAAATGATGCTCCCTGAACCAGTTTTTCACAGGTTGAGCCCGGCATTATCAGAGAATGAAAGAAACAGATCCAAATGGCTACTTTTTTTGAGGGGGGGGGGGCTTTATTTCTGAATGACAAATAAGCAGCTATATTCACAACAAGCTGTAATGCACCGAGTATTCTTATCTCTTATGTATTACAACTATCAGAAGACAAGCTGCAGCCTTATTCAACCATCCCAATTTTGACATAATCTAATTACTTGTCCATGTGTCGGCCTATTTACCTCGTAGCAGCAACACAACGGGACATAATGTTCCCTTGCCCACTGACTAACACGTTCCATAATGAAAGCACGCGCAGCACCCGTCATTGGTGATAATGCTATCCCTGACCAGAGAAACATAGCTTTGATTGGAGATGAGCGCAAGAACAATGTGTGCTACAATTGCAGCCATTATATGTACAGGGGACATGCATTAGTCACAGAGCCTTGGCTTATATGGACATGCCAGACTTCCGCGTCGTTGAGTTCCCCCATTTGGATAAGAGCGCTGTGTGTCTGTGTGTGTGGGCGGAGGTATTCCTAGCTCTGAAAGACATTACCGCTATGTCTGTATCAGCGATGCATCTCCAGCTCTTGGGCTAAAGTCACTGGGCGATGATACGAGGGGCGAGCGCGGTACCGGAGAACACGAGCGGACCGTCGGCTGCACTGATCTGATTAAGTGTGTGAGAGTCGTGCGGTTTGTGGCCGCGCTAATGTGCTACATCGCATCCGAGTACATTAAGGAACAGAGACACAGCCAGATGCACAGTGGAGAAATGAGATTTCCAATAGGAGCGCTTTAGGAAGTCATTTGAGCTTCATCAGGCTGGAAAAGTGGAGCTTGTTGCATTATTACGACCATTTTGGTTTGAAAAATGTAGTATAACCTTGAATACGTGGATTTTTAAAGGCTATTAAGCAACTGTGAATGTTTGAATAGCTACAGACGGAGCAGAAATGGGCAGAAACTGTGGAATGGAGACTAAAAGCGATGACCGCCAACAAGGTATTTCTGCAATGAGAAATGCATGTAGCCAATACAAACTCAAAAATGTAATCATAAAAACACTACCTGGATCTGAGGTTCCTATAGTTGCTCAGATTCAGCAACATTATACAGTTTGTCCAAGGAATGAGGTCAGCCTGAATATACTGAATGAGTGCGTTATTGTTTGATGAGGCATTGGTCCAGTCTTCACCTGAACATGTGACGTCTAGTTAATGGGTAAACAATCACACATCATTATTTGTTGGGAACTCCAATTTTTGGCCCAATCTGACAATAAGCAACGTTAGCCCCTCGTCTCAGGATATCTGAATTTCCAGATCCAAAACCCTTTCATTTTGAGCTCCCTTGCTAACAGACCTAACCTAACACCCTTCCTGTGTGAGTCCTATATCAATAATGCATTCCTGTTTGAACATAGGTGTAAAAAGGATTGCGATGTTTACTTTAGCACATGAGTCAACACAATATTTATGCCTGTCATTTATTATTACTGACAACTTGATTAAGCATGTATTTCATTTGCCATATATGCTAAGGGACGACAAAGCTATTGGTCAGCCGTGTTTATTTCCACGGCGCCTGCCTCTATTGCAGCCGGATGTTTTGACAGCGACAGATAATGGTGCATTAGTAGCATCTGGCTGATCAAAGCACTGCATACAGAGAAATGCTTTGGGCCTGGTTTAGCAGCTGATGTACATAAGAAATTACAGTATTTTAGTTGTTGTTGTTGTTGTACATTGCACACATTAAGTCGGTTATACTATTCATGGTCATTGCTATTTAAAACTCCTATACATACAAGGATTATCTTTTCCATAAATAAAAACAGATTGGCCACAGTGTCAGGATTTGGAGCCAAAACAATAGATTTATGAAGCAAATAGGCGTATTATTGCCTATCTTATTTCCTTTCGGCGTTTCTCTTCTCGGGTCTTAATAGAAGATTTCACGCATTAATGTGGAAAGATTTGCATATTAAGTAGCTTTTGGTTGAACGCTTTGGTTTGGGATGTACGGACATGTTCTTCCTGTTGCAAGATTGTTTATCCAGGCTTGGAGCAAAAACTAAACTGGCTTGTCATTGCTTAAAAATTATAAAATTATGAATGAAGTAACATAATGCCAATCAACCTCTTGGCTGTAACTCTTATATTACCATTTCACCAGTTAAGTTTTATACATATTTATTTAAATCTGAACATATGATGGAGTCAAATATGAATTTCTACAGTTCCTTATTTAACATTCATAGGCCTATAGTTATATCATTTCTGTATTGATCTTGCTGAATAAAATCAAAGCCAACACTTTCTTCATAAAGAAGGTCCTGGGTTCAGGTATTTGATGAGGCGGTGAATGAGCTGAACTCACTTGAAGACGGCGTTATCGGGGTAGTTGGTGTAGCCCACGGCGTTGGCCCCCTCAGCAGCATCTGAAATGGGACGTTCGGGATCAAAGCCCTGAGCTCCTGCAGCCTCTTCCACGGACACTCGGACAGGAAGCGCATGGCTACATCAAACGTTGCACCTGGACACAAAAAAACATTTACAAATAATAAAAAAAAAGTTTACTTCAGAGCGTGCAACTTCAACTGAACTTTAGTATCAAAGTAAATCAGAGAAAGTTGTCAACTTGTCTGGCCAACTGTTGCCTTGTTCCAACAAGCAGCACGTTTGTGATGTGGTCTTCACATTCCATTTAAAATGTGCCATGCTTCAGTGCTGAACATGTTGTGCTATACATTCCCAAGTTTATTTGTTTCTGTAACGCAGTTCACCACTCGTACACAGTTTGCACATTTATCCTGGATACTCAAAGCCGCTGCACAGCTGACATTGTGTGTGTGACATAATTTATATTTGAGAGCTTTTGCATGAACGCGTGGCAAAGGAAAGAAGAAAAACCTTTTATCTTACATTGGACCAAAACAGAAACGGCAAAGCACACACTGAAAGAATCACAAATAAAATGTGGGACTTAAACCTTATTCATAGCACATGCTTAGACTTTCATCTTTTCCTTTTAAAGTAAGATTGTTTGGGCGGAAGAGTGAAAAAGAGGAGATAGCGATCTCTCATTTCCCTTTCTGGGGGAGTAGATTAGTGAATCTCATACCCGTTTATCATATCAGCCAGAAATATGGAGCCTCCAGTGGGTTTCTGCTGATCCAACACTGTCATCATTAAATTTCATTTTCCGAGTCCTCATACATTTGGACACGGGGAGAATACTAAGCACACTCGCTTGTTCTTAATCTTCACTCACATTGAAGTCTGAAAGCCCCAGAAAACCCATCTCCTCCACTTCTTCAATTGATTTCTCATTTTAAATTTGATTTCAGCCGCTTGACAAAGTAGTGGTTTGAACGGAATTAGTTCTTGTCCATTGCATCCATCAAAGTGCGCTCCCAGCATGTGATACTCGGATCACACATATTGATTGACATTGTGTTGATAGCAGCATTATTTTACAATCCCAGCGATATTGCTCCCATTTTTCACTTGTGACGGTTTTCATGGATTTTGAGTGAGGTCAAATTAGGACCGTTGCTTTGGTAAACAACAATTTAAAACAACAATTTAAAACAGGTTCCATTCATTTTCCATCCAGCCATTTTCTTCCACTTTTCCGTTGCCGGGTCGTGGGGGCAGCCGTTGGAGCTGCCCAAATCACATTGCACCAGCCCCCATGGCTCCTCCTGCAGGTGGTGGGTCCACAGAAGGACGGCCTCATGGTTCTAACCGGGCCTGTTGGTCTCTCATAAGGGGCTTCTGAACCGCTCTTTGTCTGACCCGTCACCTAGGACCTGTTTGCCATGGGAGACCCTACCAGGGGCACGAAGCCCCCGACAACAGAGCTCCAGGATCATTCGGGTTCTCAAACCCCTCCACCACGTTAAAGTGGCAGTTCCAGGAGGGGCCATTCATTTTCCTCACGTAATATATCAAACGGTAACAAATGAGGAAATGGCCATAAATAAGCACAAATTTGGTTTGAAAGTTCACAAATAGGCCGCTCCAGGATGCCTTACGAAGTGCCCTAACTGGGTCACTATGCTAGGTAAAGATTTAGATGTACAGCTGCCAATATAAAGCATCAATATTACTGCAAAATTAGAGATTTTTACGAGATGGTGCATTTTACTTTGATAATAGTGTATTGTGGATATGGAGACAGACAGCTGGTCCCACACATTGAGCTATTAGACAGGGGACCACAATGAGCCTGCTGTTTTTTGTGTTTCTTTGAAACAAGATGAAACAAACTCCAATCTGTCATCACCGGGAGCTCACATAAATAGACTAAAAAATTAGCTATGTCCCATCATCCCATGCAAAATCTTCCACAGGCTTGTTAGTGTTTAAAGATGTGTATTACCTCTACACTAGGGGTGTGTATCGCCTAGTCTCAGGCGATATGATACGTTATATCCCAATATTAAAGAATTATCTATCTATCTATCTATCTATCTATCTATCTATCTATCTATCTTATGACATAAATGCTTTCAGTAAAGTGCTTGTGACTGTGTGTTGTATGGTGATTATGAACGGAAAACTTTGAACGGAAAACAGATTTCTTGGAAACCTAGTAATGAAACCATTACTGGGGATGCACGTTTTCTAGTATTTCTATAGTTGGGAGTCCTTAGCGATCAGTAATAACTATTATGGGTTTCATCCATTAACATATACAATAACTCAGACGGGGCATTTAAAATCTTATCTACTCCACAACAGGTGTCACTCGTAGATCAGGGACATAATGACAACACGGGCATCACCGTGACTATAGCGCTCATCTCTTCAAAATCTTTTTGTGTTAGCAGTAGCACACAAACGAAGCAGAGGGAAACTAAATACAGCAGGCTCTTTTTAAACCTGTGTCGTAGTAGTGCAGTGGCGAGACACAGGTTTAACAAGAGCATGCTGTATTTAGTTTCCCCTCGGCTTTGTTTAATTCCGTAATAAAATGCTATGAAGATAAATCCTCCCCAAACGCAGCGGTGACAGACAACATATGCACACAGCTGGTGGCTCTCGTAATAATCCAGGTCTCTGTCTTTGCTGTAAATGCCGAAGTGAGGCCAAATGTAGAGTTTTAAAAGAGCCCCAAAGCGTCTCATAGCTTTCTTTTCCATGGTAAAACTCTTCCTGTTTTCTCTAACTCTCACTAGATTCTAGTGTTACTGAAGCAGGCTGCGCGGTGCGCTGCCATCTAGTGGGCGGGAGTATAAGTGCAGGACCAAAGAGAGATGCTGCAATGAATATTTCCCCCAAAATAGATGTTTAAATATCGATACGGGCGCTTTTTGTATCGATACGAGAATCGCGCGACGTAATATCACGATATATCGGCGGATCGATATTTTTCAACACCCCTACTCTACACCATCTACTGTATGTGTGAGTGAATTACAGTCTGTGTAAACATAAATGCAAGGGAAACCATTGAAAAATGAAAGTGGTTTGAAGAGTACGGTTTGCTCATGAGAGTTAAAAGAAGTTCTATTTTTTATATCTGATAGAATTGTGCAAATCCTGCTACAAACAAGTGGCAAAAAACGGTCATTTCATTATACCATAACAAAACAAAATATGCCTGTAGCTTGAACAAAGATCACACAGCTTATCTATTAACGATTGACCGTGAAAATAATGATCATTTTGATGCTACCTAATTTTACCAAAACTATTAGCACAACAACAACAAACTATTGGGATATCTTGTTAAAAGTGAATTCCAAAAAACACAGGGGCTAGATCAAATAAATAGTCTGAAGCTAATAAAATGGCCAATCACAGTGCTTTATGTGGCAATAAGAGAGTCCCCCTTATTTCCCATAGTTACAGTTAAGTCAATAAGTGTTAGCTCTAAAGGGCAACGTCACCACTTCTAAAATTCACCCTGATGGGAACACAAACCTGTGAAAAACAAACTTGCGTCGCTCACGCCGATAAAGGGGAAGCCTGTGATGCACATAATGATTGATGGCTGTAATTTCAATCGGTGATTTCCATAAAGGTATATCTTAATTCAGTGGTGATCAGCAGCTTGGATTTTATGGGCCTGATGCACCAAACAGTTCATTTCAGCAAATCAATTTTTATGTCATGTGTGAGTCAGTCTACTTACTCTGGGTGGAGTAGATAAAGAGGGGGCTACGAGGACGATCTTAAATTGGGCCCTACTTTACCATATATTTAGCCTTTTAAGCCGCGTAAACATGCCATTATAAACACATAGTTAATAAGCCCCCCAAATCAACACAAAATGGGCATTATTCAAGTCGGGGTTTTAGCAGAGGTTTTTACGTATTATTACTGGACTGGATTGTTTGAGACGAGGATATTTTACCTCTCATTAAATATCCATAGTTCTGAGCTGTGGTCGCTGGGTCACTTTAACAAAGACCTGCTGTGCCTGTGATCAGAGGCGCCCATTGTATCATATAGCCTGCTGTTAGAAGAGAGCTGAAATGCCCTCAACTTAAACAACCCAGTCCAGTCCATGATATGGCAATATGATTTACGGCAACATCGCTTTATTATAAGGTTATAAAGCAAAAAAAAAAAAAAAAAAAATCAGGCCTAAACCTTTAACAAAACCAGAAATCATTCCATTAGCTTGAAGCAAAAGTAAACCGGGATAAGCCTGAACTAATCCAAGTTCAAAACATGACTAAACCTGGATTTCCTCCGACTAAAGCACGGCGTAAAAAGGACCAAAGAAGATTGCACAGCCCAATCTCAGCCCTATTGTTGGATATTTAAAGTGTTACAAGAGAGGAGAGTCTGTACAATTGCCGCTGCGAGCTCTGAATCGGCCGTGCGCACTGTTCCGCAGTAATTAACCACGCGCCGTCCACTCATCTGATAAATTTGCACCGTGCGACAAAGATATGGAAGCCTATAGAGACTGTATGTAACCTGTCCCAATTTACAACACTGTATTTTCCACACTCCGTAACAGCGACACTATATAAGGCACAGGGACCTAATCCTCAAAGGCACTTCCACTTAATCTCCTCAATGATTCATTTTGCCTCTGAGCTGCAAAACATGTGAAAGCAATATCCCCCATCTAAGACCTATAAAAAAAGGATACACACATAGGGGATACAGTGTTGCTGTCATCTCCCTTTAGTGGAGTATACGTCAAATGCACAATGTATAGAGAGTTACTGTTATGCTGCCGTATCTGTTCCCCTGGTCATTAAGTGATTTATGAGCAGACGAACCAAAGGAGCCGCTACAAGACTTTGCTGACAATGAACTTGTGCTGAACTTTTGTGCCGGAGACAGTTAAGGCGGTCGACACACGTGTGGATTAAGAACAAGTGCAACCCGAGGTGAGAGCGGCAGTGAAGGGTCACGGGGCTTACGGTGACCTCCTGACAACGCAGCAGTCACCGCAGGACATTGGAGTAATGGGAGGTAGAGCGCGTGACGGCGATCCAATGGGAGTAACCATCAGTGTGAGTTATAACGCGCTGCAAATCAACAACAACGTCAGGCTACACCAACCGCTGTGGGCGAATCAGTGAGAGATGAATGAGGATTATATAACACATTCGCTTACTCGAGTAACACAGGGCCTTTACATCTGACCGTCACTCACTCAGAGCTTGATGGAGGCTGATCAATTGGAGCGGTGGGTGGAGAGCTATTAGTCATAAAAGCACCAATTTGTTAAATCAAAATCTCACCAAATAGGCAGACCACCCACTGCCTATTAGGACAGTCTCAAAGGATTTTTCTTTTCGATTTGGCCTTCAAAAAAAAGCAGCATGATTTAGTGATTACTATATTTTTGTGGTGGTGGTAGAATGGCTTTACGATTGAAGAGCACAGCACAATTTACACTGCACCGGCCAAAGTAATGGAGCAACGGTCACCAGGCAGAGTGATTTGTGGAATTTGGAGAAAGCAACACAGGATGGTGAATAGCCTTAAATATCTAGGAAGTGACAAATGTTTGAGGTTATGCAAAAGTGACCCTAACAAAATAAAGTATGATGAGCCTTGCATATATCCTTCTGTTCTGTCCAATGGGCGAGAAATGACACAGAAACAGGGTTCCTATGTAGCTTTGGACCTCACTTGCAGTGCTTAAAAGCCTGGCGCCAAAGAGTTTCTTTCCATCTAAAAATTGCTATGACCCATGTGACAACGCTGGGGTAGGTGTCATATTTTTCTGAAGCCTAAATCTATGATTGAAAGGCTCTGGAGCTCTGTGCAGGCTCGAGCCAGTCCGCCCTCCCGCTTTCTGCCTTTTGCCCTTTTAAGGAACAGGCTTCGGAGGAGGGGACTGAACAGCCATGTTAATTTCACAGGCCACACAGGATCATTACTATGAATGGGGCTGAAATGCTAATCATCAATCTCTTGTATGTCATACTGTATCTATGGTTCTGTCACATTATGTTACAGACAGTCTAGTAAAAAGATCTGAAAAAAGGCTCGGTTAACACTTTTGTGGTTCCGGAATGTTAGGGGTTGGCAACCTTGTTTTTATGTCACACCTTCAGTCATGCACTATCTGTCAGAGAAAATGTAATCTGCAATATTAAACAAGATTTTCTCAGGAAATTTGCACTGTATGTGTAGTTTGACATTATGTCACCTCGCAGGAAATCTTTGCTTTACAGGTTTAAAAATAAGTACTGGCCTCAAACTTTGAAAAATTGCCACAAGGAGCATGACAAATCACTCATTTTCATACATGAATTAGACAACAGAGTCTACAATTTGTTAAGCAACATCCAGTTGGTGATGTTTGGTATTGGTATTTCATCGTTGCCTAAACAGACTCTTGCTATATTACCCATTGTTCCATCCTATTTCTGAATCTGGGGAGCTTTCTTTCTTATATGCAATTAAAAAAAAAAAAAAAAAACCTTTGTGACCAGGCGCTAAGTATAGCCCCATATGTTCAATAAAACATACACCATAGATCAGCTGCAGTAGAGTTATGCTTAGCTCAGCTCCTGTTTGACGGGAACTGAAGGAATTTCTAACCCTCCTCTGTGGCTCTTTTAGGATTAATTATAGCTTATGTACAGTCGCTTTGATATTAGTCTTCTGCACAGAGAACACTGGGATCGTCCTCCTGATCCTTATCATAATAATTAAACTCTGTTCGTGCCCGCTATCTTTCACACTCTGTACCTCGCCTTTGCAGCCGTCGTATCTCCCACCATCACGTCCCACTGATTGCACCCTATTGTTTTGCCTTTTTTTTTTTTACGCTCTGCAATATTCACCCGCTTGAGGACAAAAAAAAATCTCATTCCATACATCGAAGCTCGGCAAATTCACACTCAATAGACAATGATTGTACCTTTTGCTTTGCTCTTGACTGAACAGGGAAAATCACATGTTATTGAAAGTTCTTGAGGCATGAACGGCCCCAATAGAGGACCTGTATAATGTGCAATTATGCTCCAAAATGGCAAGAGAGAGAGAGACGCTGATAACAGTGTTCGAAGAGCTCGACAATGAGAACAATATTACATGAACAGTCCTTGATGAGGCTGAAGAGCAATTGTTAAAAGTGAATCAAAGAGGTGAGTTAATTTGCCCCGTCACATACGAAGTGAGCAGGGATATCCCAAAGCAGCTCTGGAGGTTTTTAATGCTGTATCAAAATGAGTTATTGGAGGATGTAGAGACCTAGGCATTGGCTCTGTAATGCCATGCCATAAATATTGTGCCTTGAACTTAAGCTTGTTTCTCATTATTATCTGTCAAACACGAGATCCATAATGTGATGTTACCACCCAAACTGTATCTATTAGTCCATTTAATTTGATGTTTATTAAGATCCCCATCAGCAGGACACCTCGGCTTCTCCTCAAGGGGTCCTTTTACATCATCACATTACATTTCATAAAAGCAATTCACAGTTGGTTCATGTTCATCTATATTCTTTGCTCTAAGGCAATATTGTAGGTCAGAGGATTATTCTCTGGCCTCTAAGATGATAGACAGATAATTATACTCAACACAAGTGAAATGTTGTCAAATCCTTTAAAATGCCCTGGTGGAGTTCCAGAGACTCAAAATGGCGCGCATATGGTCAAGGTTTCTAAGGTTTTAACCCAACAGCCAGCTTTTACTGGTCTTCCTAGTGTTGAATACGCCTCTCAGTGAGTGAATATCTCCTGGTAGAGCGGTTCAGAAAGAAAAAGGACAGCTTTTCATTCCACAGTGAAAGTAATTATCTGAGGAGATAAGAGGAGGAGCATAAGTAAATCAGTGAGTTATTTGAACACAACGCCTCTGCATTGGACTCATAGAGGAGTATTATGTTTGTCCAAGTGACCACAGTGAGGCATAGGGAACGCTTAGTCATGTTTGAGCGACTACGTTCACGGAAATAGACAATAGAGATGATTAAAAACTGAACTGAAAAGAACAAGAGTGTTGTAATAAGGGAAAATGTCTTCTACTTTTATCAGGATGATGTTTTGAGTAAAGCTTGCCATTGCCACCACAAAACTCTGAATAAGGTCTAAACTAGGGCTAAACATGGCTTAATTTCCTGGCCAAGTAGAAACGTCTAATGGTACTTTCACGTTTGTCCATTTTTGCCCCATACCCTAACTTTAATCTGAACAAAACAAACAAGTATTTTCTTCCTCCTGCGAAGTGGCTCATGTAAAATACTATTCACCATCATCCATAATCGTGCATCTCCCTGACAGTTCGGCCTCTGAGAGCATACACGCGGGCTTTTTAAACAGGCGTACATTTCAATCAGGCGCAGGCTTCTCGATAGGATTTGACTCATAAAGAGCACTAACTGTAGCATCATTCCGGTTTGTAGACTGTGTCCGTGCTTTCACACCGAAGGGCTGTATTTCACGTTAGTGGTGGGATATTAAACATGTCTGTGGACTTGAATCAACTGCAGGAAGAGCAGAGCTTTAGTGAGACGTCTCTGCTGAGGTGTTGTCAACTGCAGACCATCAGTTATAATGACTCACGGCATTACACATGAATCCTCTGCTACTGTGGAGGAATAAATGACACTTGCCTTAAGTGAATGAAATCCTGTGATAAAACGGCCTCTCTACAGCTTTTGACCCATAGTTACAGCCGGTCACGGTTAAGCTTTTCCGAATGTTATGTGAGTAAAAATAGCAGAACTATGACTATATATTCACTGCCACTACAGCTGCAAGTGAACTTGGGTTGCCTTTGAGCAGTGTATGAGGACACACAGTTTTTACTATAATGTGAGTATGCCATTCC
Organism: Neogobius melanostomus; assembly: GCA_007210695.1. Classification (NCBI taxonomy): domain Eukaryota; kingdom Metazoa; phylum Chordata; class Actinopteri; order Gobiiformes; family Gobiidae; genus Neogobius; species Neogobius melanostomus. The sequence goes on from VHKM01000042.1 coordinate 10,591,560, forward strand.
TCATTTCAAAGCCAAGAACCCCCAGAGTTCAGGCATGATGCTTTAACTACTGGAAGCTGCATGAGTACTGTGGAAGAGAGAGAAGAATGATCTGCAAAACTAATACTTACAAAAAATTCAAATATTAATGCATCCAAGCTTTATAAATACACCAAGTTCTTGATCACTTTTAGCCATTGTTTAAAAATAATTCTTCACATTATTGAAACTTTGATGTTGGAAGTGCCCATGCAAAGTTGGCCTTTAGATGAACAAAGACATACAGTATACAGTCGTCCCCAAAAAGCCAATCATAAAAATCATAACGTTTTTATTGTGAACCTTTGGAGGCGACTTATAGAACCATTAAGTTCACAGTGGATTTTCACCCGTCGAAATTTTCAGCTCGTTTAACCACGCCACAAAACAGTCAGTGCTGGATGTCGGTGCGACCGCACTGTGATTTCAAGTCTTTACTAAAAGCTTTTTGAAGTTTAAACAGCCCCACTCTGTCTTTATCAGGACTTCGACGGTTAATATAGGCCACGACTGTCTCCCTCACGCACCAATATGTCACCAGACAAAAGTACATTACTGAGAGGCAGTGTAAAAAAAATAATAACAAGGAACACTTTCTGACGAGACGGAGGTGGAAAGGACTATTGAAAGCCAACATTGTTTTTTAACTTTCTTTGTTAAGAAAATGAGACTGCTGCATCATCTCGAGTAATTTACATACTAGAAACCACATGTTGTTCTTAATTATTTACACAGTTAAAGGGGTGATTCATATTTTAAAGGGGCAGTGTCATAGAGTGTGTTGTATCAGAGGCATTATCAGAAGAGTTGTTAACGACAGCAAAGCACTTAAGCCCAATTTTCACAGCGGCAACAGGAGGACATTAAGTTATTTAGAGATGCATTAGCATTGCATAAATAAAAAACTTTTCTTCCTCAGCACTTGAAGGGTAGCATTCGTCAGCAAAAAACTTTTAATCCAGAAGGTGGGAGGCCGTTAGCAAGTTTAGCAATGGTCATTATACATATTTCATTTAGAAAACCTGTATTCAGGATCATTGCTATAGACAATCCAACTATGTTCCTTTGAATCTTGAAAATGGATGTTTCATTTCTGGAACCGGAGAAGGAATTGAGCTGCGCATGGACAGCTGATATAGGCTAATATATTTTCCATGCATATTCCTAACACAAACAGGCCAACCAGTTTCTCATTCTGTGCTAATGATTGTCAAAGGTGCGCCTATAAACAAAACACATTGTCGTTGCAAACAGTCCTTTCATTAAAGGATAAGATAGAAACCTTCTGAGTTCCTGCACTCACCTCCCCAGTTCTCCAGGCTGTACAGGTTGCTGAAGTTGTGGCTGACGAAGGGAGAGATCACCTTGAGGTCGTGTGTCCGCACCCTCGTGGCCAGGAGCGACTGGTGCGCGTCTCTGAAAGTGGTGTCCATAAGGAGCAGACCCTTGTGAGCGCGCACGGCCTTTGCGAAGCCCTCTGGACCGTCCCGCAGCAGAACATCCCGGAAACCGATGGGAGGGTCGCCTGAACAAAGAAGACAAAACACAGATTAATAATTGAGATTAGTCCTAATGTGAGTGGAAGAGTGCAAAGAAAAGTACGGAAATAAGCTTATTTGTAAAAAAAAAAAGTACTTTTGCATCCCCCCTTTGTGCTTCCATTTGAAGTCGACTGTTACTTCTCACACAACCTCACATCCTATTGCCCACTCAACTCCAATAAACGTCCAGCAAGACGCATGTTTTACTGGGCTTTGCAGACACACAGGCAGCAGGTAAACACACATTGTTTACGGCGCATTCTTGTGCTGATAACAAGTCTCGCATCATGTCACATCTTCTGCTAATGAGGTGGCCACTGTCTCCAGCGTTTACGTTCCCCCATCAACCATCACGCCCAAGTAAAAACAAGCGATATAATATGGGAATATAAATACGAAGTGAGCGGGCTTGTTAGATTCACCACCCACCGACTTGTGAGACGAGACTCCAACAGCTTACAATAAGTGATCAAGACACCGTTCTGCTGCATAAAGGATGCAATTTTAGAGTGGGACAAAGTGTGTCTGTGGTTGCCAGGTTAAACAACATTCAGGGTAAGTGATGATGAATATTGCATCATGTTAGGATTTTATTGAACCATTTGAACACAGTACAACCATAAGCAATTTGTTTTTTCAGTGAATTGTATCCAAACAAGAGACAAATTGTTATTGTTGCCAGTAGAATGTGCAACAGCATAATTGAAAGATAATTTACCATATAAAGGTCCATTTGAGCAAATATCATATGCTAATCTTTACCATTGCAAGATGGCACTAGCTTTTATGTTTTGTTGGCTCAATGGTTAACGCATTTACCCCTGAACCATAGCACCCTCATTACGCTTTTCAGCCAAATCTCTCAACAGATTGTCAAGCATGCACGGCCCTGCTATATAATATACCATTAGCGTTCAGAGGAGTAATCTGAGGCAGCAGACTTTGTGTGGTTGCCAGGTTCAAAATGGTTCAAGGGCAGCTGCTCAAAGCGGTTGAAATTCAGAGTCCTGTTTGCTCTGTCACTCCCGTCTTTCAGGGCCAAAAGATCTCAAGACAGCGGCATCCAAAAGGTGTCGGCTGCTTTAAACTCTGCAGAATATTTGAGCTTTTAATATTTCCATAAGGCATAGGGGCATACCTTTACGTTGACAGATATACATACTTTGATGGAGTATTTACCCCTCAACTACAGGGTTGCAATACGACCAAGCCAATGCCGTGCAATAATCTTGACCAATGGGCAAATCGAAGCTAAATAAATAAAGATAATGCGGATAGGAAAAATCATCAGATAATCATTACAACTGTCACAACCTTTAAGCTTTACTTCCTTTCTGGTCAACGGTCAAAGCATTTACTCCCACATAAAAACACTGTTAGGATACGATATACAATATAAAGCCAAATCCCTGACTGTATTGCCAATAAAATGCAGTTTAAATTACAGCATGTATTGGATTTCCTTCCATCTTTGGCAGCGCAACGGAATTCACCCCTGAACTTGGGCCAGTATCTTTAGATGTTGATAAAAGTGTTGATAGGCAAGTGACATGATGCCTCGTCCATTAACAGTGTTGGACAAAACCTTTCAGGATGGCCTCAGAGGAACCAAAGAACAAGGCTGTAAAAGCTGGCATTCAATGGGAGCCAGCGTTAAGCTCCCTGTGCTACATAAAACAAATGTCACTGCTAAAAGCCAAACAAAGCATTCAGGAGCCCCCCCAGATAAACAACAGGGTTTTCAATTTGTACATGTGGCTGCCGAAACAAACACACACTCAGAGGCCACTTTATTAGGTTCACACTCCAATTACTTTCAAGTCATCATGGTCCCTTTGGTAGATTTAAAGTGACATTATTTGTAGCTGTGGTGTGTGAACATGCCTCTGCTCTGCATCCATATCTCACATTTAAAAAAATTCAAATAACGTATGACAATGACACTTTAAATTTATCAGTAAGAATGTGGTGGTAACACTTTATAATAAACTCATAATGAATAGTTCTTCTCATACTTCACTTATTCGTTGTTAAGTGGTTATTATGTTAGTCACACTTATATTGTTTATGATGAATTAAGTTATTGTTATATTATGAATTAACTCATCATTTATTAAGGCTAAATAAGGTGTAGTTATTATAAAGTGCTACCAATGTGGTTTCTTGCTTTGAGCACCCTCCCCTGGCAGCATGGGGAAGGATCCACGGTAAAAAGAAAATTAAAGCCAGTCCACAAAAAAATAAAAAAAGTAAAAATGTGGACATCTGCTCAAATGGTCCGATGATGCATACAAGCTTTAAAAACTCCAGGTTTCTATCTGTCAGGTGATCAAATTCAGTGTGATTTCTGCATCTGAAGGAGTAAGCCGGATTACTCAGACTTGCTTGAATGAAGCAAACTATAATATATTTTTTTGTGAGAGCATGTTCTAGCATCATAGTACAATTTTGCATAATATATCTGCTTCAGTGCGCCACAGGTGCATTAGTTTAAGTCCTGCATCCAAAAAATGAACATAATTGCATCTCAATCATGTGCTCAACTACAACCTCGCCATTATTTACAGGCATCTTGCCCAAAGACACAATATCGGTTTTAAATCATCTGAGCGGGAGTTAAACCGTAAACCTTCACATGAGTGGTCAGACGCTCTACCCGATAAAGCGGCCGGCCATGCACACTGTTGTCCTCTCTTCCTCTGCCTCCTCTTTCCACTCTCAGCCTGGCAATTAAACATTCACACAACCAGAGGCGTTAAAATATTGGAACGTGGAATTTCAATCTATTTTTGCAACAATCATCAATCAATTAGGTGAATTAATGAGGAACAATGTGCGAGCAATGTCGTCCTCCAAAAAACCACAGCTCCCCATTCCTCTTTATCCCTCCCCCCTTTCTCTCTCTGTCCCACTCACGGGTTTGAATATTCGCTCCTGACCTTTTATAGCTGCACTTCATCCTTGAAAACAAATGATCTCGCCTATAATTGTCTCCGAGCAAAAACAACCCAGACACTAAAAGTAGAGACGTTTGGTGCGCTCACATGAGAACAGGGGAGACAAATTAGCCTTGCAGAAAAGCTAATACACGCTGGGTAGGGGCTGTGCACAATCCCGGCGCCGCGGCTAATTCATAAAGACGTTTTGAGATCTCTGAGTCACACAACACCGCACGCAAGGAAATATGCTTCGAAATGTGAGCCGTGCAGCGAGGCATCTCATGTTTCTGGTTGTATCCTGTTGAAAGAGGCACAGAAAGTTAAAGCCACACTGCGGAGCATTTCACATTATCTCTCGCTACGTCACAAGAAGTCGTAAAACTGAAGCAAATGCTCAAATTCTCAGTCAATGCTTTTGTCGTAGTGGGTGACTATTTGAAGAGGACCTAATGTATTTAAACCTCATGTTTGGCTACCTGCAAAGCAAAGAAGGCATCTCCATGGAGACAAAATGGAGACGTCCTTCTCTCAGCACAGTTAAGAGTCAGGTCTGAGGAGTGTCAGGTGTATTTTCACTATTTCTAGGGTGAAATGCTACAGACTCTGGCTTTAAATGGAAAAGGGCTGTTGTGCAATGTAAAATAAATAAAGACAAAGAGCTAAAGTTGGAATCTTTTGGCTAAGGGGTCAAAGCCCTATCCATTGAGCTACAGTATATCAAAAAGTGAATGTGTCCCCATTGTAGATGCAGTTCCAACTATCTATTAAAAAAATTAAACAGAATATTTCTCCACACTCTTTCCACTCCATGTTCACTTTAGTCGGTTCATGCTTTGAAAAGTCAGACTATTGGAGTTATTTCACAAACAGGTTGACCAGTAAACATTATGATGCATGGGCACATGTGCTTCAAGTTTTATACACTGTGGTGGGTCAGGCATAAGTTTCAAAGACATTTCTGTAACTATGCTAAATACTAGGTAATGCAGAACGAAAAGGTGCGTTTAGGTGTTGTTTATGTCGGTCAGTAAGAAAGAGCTATAAAACCTAGTACTGACTTGGTGATTCAAAATGGGGGTTTTGCATGGTGCCAGGTGTCGGTGTTACAAAGTGCTGCCGCTGCTGTTTTGTGTGGTACTATACAAGCTTCTTAAAAAACAACGTCAGGAGTGTAGTAAAGAGATGCCCAAGTCCCGAGAGGTTTAGAGAGCCTGGCAACTGACCCACTTCCACGCACAAAGGAGGGCTCTGCATTCAAATCGCTACGCCCACTTCTTACTTTCTCCCTCCTCTGCTTCCTTATGCGATCTCTTCCTCAACTCCCCGTCCTCTGTTCACACTGCGCCTGAGTTGCCTTATGTAGCTCAAAGATGGCTGATATCAAGTGTCGCTCAAGCATTCCCTTTAGAAGTAAATAGCGTAGGCAGCAGTGGGTTCTCACACTTTGCACACAGCACTTCAGAAAAAATACTTGGCTTTCTTTACCGTCTTTAACGAAGTAAAATCAGCCGGGGAATCGAGATAACGCTGAACTAAAACGTGCAAAAACAGGATTGCAAGCTCAGGTTTAAATCAGGTCTAAACAGGGTTAAGTCAGATCAGTCATTCCAAAAGTGACGGCAGGCTGAATATTGATTTAAAGTAGTACATTTAACAAATAAATGTACATTTCATTTCAATATATTTTTGATTTTGTTCAATGTACTTGACAAGCTTGTGGAGCCCACTTTGGGAACCACAGAGGACTTGAGTTGTCCTAACCGGACAGCTGCTTAAAGAACACCTCGTCTCTTTCTGTTTTAATTGGCACTAGTGACTTGGCGGTGACACTGGTAATTAAAAGAGCGCTCTGGTAAGAAGGGAGACAGACCCGTTACCTCAAGTGAGAACATGTGTTTTCGTAGAGTCTCTCAGAGCCGTCTCCTGACGATATCTACCATCATGTACGTCACTAGATGACAGAAATGCCTAATTGCAGCTGGTTTCATTATAATCTATATAATGATGGAATGACAGCGAATTAGATTAAACATCAGATAAATGTGGGTAACACTTGTAGTAATTAGACACTGTGCGAGAATAGGGGACTCCAGTTACGCCTGCGGAAATGAACTATGCAGGGTTTTAAGAACAAATTGGTTTTGGGGAACATATTTAGATTTGTGTTGTATTGTAATACAATAGGCTAACCATGCTGAAAAGAGTCATTCATCCTTTTGGAATTTGATGATGCGTTTCAGTTCTTGTGTCCCACCTTCCACTCCTTCAATTGTCCAAAGTTTTAACCTTGCTTGTTCTACTATATCTACTTATCCGTGTGGTGCAATATGGACACCGTTTCATTGAACCATGCAGCGTTTTACTGTTACTGTGTTATTACTTTTTGCATTATTTTGCTGACAGTGACTAATGGTAGCCTGAAAATGCCATTCCATACAGCCCCATGTTTCGTGTCCTTAAAACAAAGTCCTTGTCTCGATCCAGTCGCACCCTTCTTTCTAAACCTGTCTGTCTGAAACTTTGCACCTGAGTGTCCACAGCCTAACACAGGAAAGTGAGGTGGGATTCTAGGGCGGGGCGATATGACGATATTAGACCGTCTTACGATCTCCAGAGCTGACGATCTGTCATTTTTGTGGGATCGTTTTATCACGGTTCTAAGCACTTCTGCACATTTGACTCTTTTCACCGTCAGTGAAGTAAAACTAAGCTTTCTGCTACGCAATGTCGGACGCTAATGCGAGCGTTTGGCAGCGAGCCGCTTCTCTACAGTCTCTACAGTCACGACCAGGCTCCTCAATCTGGAGCTTTAAACCCAGCGTTCTGTCTCTGTTTCAGTGGTATTTATGTCAGTGTCTTTCCCCCTTAACGCCGCTGCTCAGCGTAGATCGCAGCGTGTGTTTATTTATTTACCTGGCGACACATGTGCGAAGAAGCGAGTGTGTCCTTCGTCCTTACAGTTCTGTCAGGCGCCGCATCCTTCACATTTGTTTAATTTAAATCCTGGGCCGTGTTCACAAATGCGCTGTTTATCCATGTCTTTGAAAATATAAGACTTGTCCAACTTTGGTGAATGACAAGTAATAACTTATGGTAACTATCTGCTTCCGGTTTGCCTTTTACACAATAAAATACACAGTATGTTATCGCTTTTATTACTCTTATTGTGAAAGGGTCAGACAGCAACAGAGCGCTGTATGACAGCAACATGACCATGAGAGAGACGTCTCAGAAAAGATGCTAAACAGCAACAGACACCAACAACAAGCCTTTACCAAACTTAGTGTTACTATTTACTTCTATTGTGTTTTTAATGTATAGAGTTAGTTTGCTGTAGTTCTAAGTCTAGTCTAAGTGCTAAGTCTATTGTTGCTGTGTTGATTATAAATTAGTACATTAATTCAATCTTTTTCTTCTTCAGTGTGTAATTTAAGCTATTTTAGTTACTATAAAAAAAATCTTGATAAAATCGAAATCTGGAGTTTATAATTCAAATATCATGATAATCTATGTTTGTCACATCACCCACCCCTACGGGATTCTCAGGCAAACAGCAGCCTGCCAGCTTCAATCAAGGGTCAGTTTTGTCACTGGGATTGGTCATAACAATAGCAGCGGCCATAGTGATTAAAATCATCTTAAATCAATACTGCAACATTAACAATATTTCTAAGTAATAGCATATGTATTTCAGTGCCTCCCTAGTGATGTCACCACAAGCATCTACAGTCTGTACATCTATGCTGTAAAATGTCATCATTCTATAGTGACCTTGCATCATCAGGTGCATATATTTCATGAGGTCAGGCCTGGCGTGTCCCTGTTTAACCCTCTGTTTGTTTGTGCGCTGTTTCCTGAGGTATAAACACTCTCTTTCAGACCGATGCAGTTACAGTTAGTGGTGTGTGAAGAGGATATTTGCTGATTTTGACCAAAAAAAATGTAATGGATGAGAAGTGCTGACTCCGCCTATAATTACCTGCGCTAAACTAAAGTGCACTCCTTCAATCTACTTCCCTAAGCTTTTAATGGGACCGTGTACGACCAGTATGTGAGGGAATGGCGCGACACATCTCCAATAGGATTACATGGTTAGGGGACTGTGCGTAAAAGGATACTTACGTGGCCATACTGTACACTACAGAATGTTTAGACAAGAAAGAAATTTAAGTAGAATAGCGTGTTATTAGTGGCCATAGTATCAGTTTTAATAGTAATAGCAGCTGTGCAATGGAAAGTGTCAATTAAAACAATATATTCTTTCAGTGGGAGAAGTCAGTATCTTTGGTCCAAATAGCAAAACTCTGTAAAGACATGGGACCATGGTCAGTAATCCCGCGTTTTGGCTAATTGTGTCCTAGAGAGTGGAACCAAAGGAACACACTGCAGACTGACAGCTGTAATGACGAGCCTGTCAGAGAGATGTCAAACACGTCTCTTCTCATTGGCTCCAAATCACTGCCTCACTCGCTTGCGCCATTTTGGCTGTCCGTCTGTGCAGAACTACCGTGCAATTTAAACACACATGCAAAGTTTAAGTGAGGCTCGACAAAGAATGAAGCCTGTACTCAAGGTACTACGACACAGATGCATTTTGAGTGATGTAAAAGTACATCATATAGTTAATATTTATAATCTAGAAACTATCAATGCAAATACACCGCCTGGCCAAGAAAAAAGGCGTTATCAAAAAAGGTCACACTATAATATTGAATTTTTAACTGTTTCACCATTTTAGCCAAATTAATTTTCATCTCGGAATATGCCCGTGCCATCTTTTGCTACGTATTGTTGCTGAACCAAGATCTGACCAACTACAGCAATCCCATATCCTGGTGTTGACTTTGGTTAGGCAGTGTTTGTTGCTAACCTCGTATTTTAAAGTTTTTCTACCTTTAAACTACTACTGAAACACTGAAGAGGCACCAAGAGCCCACGACAGCTGCAGCACAGCTATAGGAAACAAGGAAGGAACAAAGGAGGAGGTATCCAGGCAAGACTCAAAGCTAAGCCACACATGCCTTCTGCCTACTATTGTTCCGGCTAACGGACGTTCACTGGAGAATAAAACAGGCTAAAACAACTGCTAAGCTCTTCCCAGAAGATGGTGAAAGACTGTTGCGGAGCGAAGGGAGCAGCAGGCGGAAGAGGAAGGAGGAGGTGACCAGTGCAGGACACCATGCTCTGAAACAGAGACAAACCCAGGAGGAAGAGCACTGAAGGCAGCCAGCCAGGTTTGCTCCAGGTGCTACGGTTTCCCCTACCTCTATAAACATGCTGGTCAGGTTGGCCCACAGTGGTGGCGTGCTCAGTCGCAGCGGCTCAGGACTAACACCTGAACACAATTTCGTTGTACGGTCGTACAATAACAAATAAAGCACTTACTTACTTACACAGCCCTTACCAGAAGTAAACCTACTGTAACTACATAAGTTTAAGCACATCAGCACCAGCATTTGTTTTACTCATATTAATCCAAGTATTATCCATCGCCTCACCTAGTTTAGCTGCCAATCTTCACCAAACCATGGATTTGATGTCAAAACATCTGAATGACAGAAGGCCACTCATTTATTTCTAAACACAGCTAATGAAAGTTAATAGAATATAGACCTGTTTTGCCTTTAGGTTAAAACCGATGTGTCGGCATGATTGCGAACAGATGTTGAATATTGCACTCGCTGCTTGTTCTTGGGTTTAACAACACAATCCTTATGACAAACAGTGGCCACGTGGCGCTTCTGTAGTCTGTCATTTTTATTGGTCATTACTTTGAACGTGCACTCGGTGGCAGCTGTGATTAACCTCTGCATGTCCTCCATTAAATAAATTCACGCTATAATAAGAATAGAAGCGGGGTAGGCTCAAGCGCAATCTCTCCTCTGGCAGTGCGCCTAGACTAGAGAGTTCAGGAAATGACAAGAATGAAATAATGACACTGTCAATTTGGCTTTTCATAAATGAGTAGGACTGAACAAAGTAGTATCGAAATGTGATTTTTCTAACAAATGTGTATGCATAAATCCACTTTAAAACTTAACTTTGCACGATATATAAACAACGCTCACATCCACTTCTACCGTTTCCTCACGACTCCTTTTCACAATTACTCACCCAGTAATCTCCAATCCCCCTTTGCTATAATTCATGTCAGTCTGACCACCTAATCTGTCCCATATACGGATTAAGACCAAAACCCTGGTGTGAGGTCTCCTTTCGTAACCCCCTCTCTCTCCCTCTCCTTCCTCTGCCCTCGCCCCTCCCACCAGCGCGATAATAATACAGGCCTAATCCCTGTGTCCTCTCAATCCCTCACTGAATGAAAGAACGGGCTGGAGGCCCATTACAAATCTCATTACTAGTCTTTAGGTGCGGCAGTGTGCGTGCACAGGCGGCATAACCACATCATCAGCGCTGTACAGGAGAACCGAGTACTCAGGAGAACTATAGACTCACCTGATCTGTGTACTGCACTTACTGTAGTAGATAAAAAATATATGATTCCTTTTATAGGTATTTATAGTACACAGAAATACTGTTAGCCCTGACACAGCACCACTCCAGCTGCCAGACACTTTGACCTCTTCATTCATTTTAATTACATTCACTTTATTAACCTCTTACCCCCTGCCTGAACCGAGAGCATTTACTCCAGTTCGTTTTTTATTTTATTTATTGACCTTTATTTAACCCAAATCTAAAAGCTTCTCGACTGGAGAGCAACAGTGTAATGCCTCATTTTTTGGACAAATTTTTAAGTGTTTTTGTGAGTTTTGCTGCGTTTCTGGCACGTTTTTGTCACTTTTTGTCATGTTTGTGACATGTTTTTGTCACTTTTTGTGGCTTTTTGTTGTTTTTCCGACACGGTTTTTGTCGCTCTTTTCCTGCGTTCTCGTAGCTATTTTGATGCTTTTTTTTTTTTAAGCTTTTAGATTTGGGTACAGCCAAAGAATTAGTAATGCATTTAAGTAGGTTGTTTTTAGGTTGTTTTTAGGTTTGGCATGGATTACACACAGTTAACACATGATTTAGTGTATTTTACACTCCGGTTTAGTCCTGATTTGATCTTTGACAAGGCCTGGTAGTATTTGGAAGGTGAAATATTCTCTCAGGTGATATGTGGCGTAACCTATTATCACCCCAACCCCACAAAAAGAACTACATTATTATGTGCAGTTTAACTTTCAGGTTTCATGCCACTATTACTAACTTATTGAAAACATTTTTCCTCCAAAATCGCAGTCATATAATTTGTTCAGGCAGCCAGCTTATCAGTAAAAGGATAGTCGACTTTGCCTAGACTCTGATTTTCCCTCCCGCTAGAAGACAATGGCCGGTGACTGTTTTAAAAGCACCATTTGCATAAGTGCGCGTGTACCAACAGCAGCGATCGTTCCAGTCACACTTGTTGTGCTTCAGAGGTGCCACGTTTGATTAGTTTCGGCTGATTATGATTCAGATTATTCACATTATTTTGTTAGGAATTCTTGTTTACTGGCGCCGCCTGTGAGCTGGAGCAGAACGAGGCAATGATAAACATGTCAAACTCTGGAGGCAGACGATTTTGTTGCTGTCAAAATGAGCAGCTGCGGATATTTGTGCCATTGTGCAACTCTGAATAATCAAATCTAAAAAACTTGGAGAAGTGACACAGGAGTTTTTTTTTTAAACATGTTTTACGTGTAATAATTCACGGCATTTGGGGCCATTAATAAAAAAAAAAAGGCCTTTAATTTCCAACCTCCCTCCTTGCAGTGAGAAAGCTGTGTATTGAATAATATGATGTTTTACTAAATGTGCACAACTCAGTCTGATGGAAGATATGAGTGATAACGAAGTGAAAGTTGAATTTACTCAATATTCATCTAACTTACTATCCTTGCGTCGCAGCTTTAAGATTGCATTACTATTATGTCTATCTATTTACTTCCTTGCAGTTTCTGAAGATCCTTGAAGGAACTTAAAGAAATCCAATACTTACTGCAGGAGGTTGTGGTTTTTCCCGGAAGTTGTTGTGCTATAATGTTATTAATATTGAACCTGGTGCTGGGAACATTAGTGCATTTCCCAAAAATATACTAATTAAGACCCGCATAAACGTCACATATGGATTTGTATTGATTATTTAACCTAATATACATTTTATTTCAGAAAGTCCCATTTTGTTTTGTTCTAAGCAAACAGGAAGTGGTGGACTAAGCCATAAAACAAAATACTTTAGGCACTGGACAACTGATTGCATTCATGTACGTTATGTCCAAGGCCCAGCATGGATACAGTACAACCACTGCATGCTCAAAATCAGCTAACGTTTCTCGCAACGTTACTTCTTCAGGGTCCAAATTGGAGACTGAATCTACTCACCGGTTCGGATTTCTGACCATTTGTCTGATAAGTTCTCACTGTCCAGTTGCAGTGAGTGTTGGGCCTTTCCAGAAGTAAATGGTGCGGAGGAGTGGGAAACTACTGCCTTGAACAAAGAACTTTAGCTTGTCACTGCTGTACTCACCGATCACCAGAGCACCCCTCCCCATCTCCACCGAGAGCCAAACGGACCATAGAGGAGTAGCCCCAGACGCCTTCAGCTACTGCACTCTCTCCGACAGCCCATTTGTCACTGGCTCCCTGCTTTAAACCACAGTGGCCTTATATTTGTACAAGTGTTTACATTTTAGCCACTGGAGAATCAACAGCCCGCAGTCCAGTCTTTATTCTGTTTGCACGGAAGAAGCTTGGAAATGTCTAATCAAAAGTACTTTCACTACCCGTTTGGAGTACGAGGAAGGAAGTGCCCAAAGACCTACCTTCAGATCTTGAGGTTTGCTGGAGGTTTGCGCGTGACTAAACCCCACATTATTCACATTATTCCATTAAGCCCTCAAACTTATATAAAGCTGTTTCATCAGCCAGCGAGAGGGCAAAGTCACATTGCCTTTTTAAATTAGCCCAAGCCAAATCAATCCACAAAGGGCAAACTGTTACATTATTACAGTTAATGCTATTCAGTCTGACTCATATTATGCCCCTAATCATGCCATAAATCAACAAATTATTCACAAAATCATCAATAGTTACATAAGTGCCATTTACTGCGATGAAATAAGAGGCTTGTCCAACAGCGCAGCGTGGAGAAAATAACAGTGTTTCTTAAATGTCGGGAGAAAAATGGTCTGACAGTAAAAAGCGAGTGGGAAAAAAGGCGACAGAAGACGTACCCATGGAGACGGCGGGGACGACCGGGTCTATGGACGAGGGCTTGGCTTTGACCGGGATGGGCGTGGTCGGACCGTTCACCATCACATGACCTGGAGGGGGAAAAAGCACAAGAAAGCCTTTCTCAATCAATACACATTTGGGACTGGTTTAGACAATCAGGAAAAAACTGATTATTTTGACTACTTCTAAAGAGAGTATTCATTTAAATTCCTCTATCCTCTATCATGTCCGTTGAAATTACGAGCGCTTGAATCAACTTCCAGACGTGCTTCATGTTTGTCATAATTGCTGGACCTTGTTAATTTCTTTGTTTCACTGTTAAGCATCGAGACGAGCAGCAGCAAATCACCGTGTATTGTGTTGTTCAATAACGGCCTTGATGACTCAATGAGGTTGTACATGAAATTGATCTTGAACTTCATTACTGGATTACTTGTGTAGACTGGCCTTTAGTGTTACCTGTACTGCATTATGAATCATGCAGCTCGAAGTTTTAATCCCTTTAAATGCGTCTTTCAGTCTTTGTGTTTATAAAAGTACGGATTTATTTACAATGATCATCCAGCTACTTTATCTCAAGGGATGCCACAGAGGATCGTGGGCAAAATACTAAAGATAAGGCTTATAAAACACATCCCTTTCAAAATACTTTTCCACAATTTCATAATTTCATATACAGTAGCTCATGCGTTTTGAAATTGGGTTTTAATAAGCAGTTAGGGAGCAAAGTCACATTGACTTTAAATTAGCTTAAGCTCAATCGATCCACAAAGGACAAAACATCATATTACAGCTAAGGCTACTCGTTATTAAGCTTCATATCGGAGGAAGTTGAGCAGCAGCCACAACTCGTCTCTGGCTCAGACAACACAGTACCTCCTCCATACCTATTCTGGTGATTTTGCATAGATTCATTGTATACACAGCTGTTTTGAGACAGCCAAGTGGACTGACATTAATACAAGAAAATACATGTATTATCCCTGCTTTAGCATCATTGAATTAGCTTGTAGAGTTGTTTACTGACCGAGGTAGTGCAGGAGTTTCTGGGCTCGGTTCTGGGTGGGCTTGAGGTTGAACAGGTCGGGGTTCTCGTCGATGAACTGCGTGTCCACGGTGGAGTGCAGGAACTGGTGGTTGGAGAAGACGTTCTGCAGGAAGGGGATGTTTGTCTGTGGAGAGAAAACGACGACATTTAGCCTTGAAACTATCCAGCCTGTTCCACTGGATGCACTTCTGCTCAGGGTCACCTCTTTGTTTGCATAAGTTCTTGAGTAGAATGGACAATCACAATATAAAGCATCCTCAAAATCACATTATATAAAAGCAGCTGCTGACGTGGGGGAGCGCACACGCTTACACAACAGTTCAAAGTGATTCAATTTGTATTTCCTTGTTTGTTTGCCTCAAAAGTATTTTCACGGCAATTAGCTTTTCAGTGTACAAAGAACACAACGAATGAATGTGCGAGTGCGAGAGATGTAATTGCCAGAATTAATCTCATTATTTGATCAGCGGCTGATTTCGCTTTCTCGTACGCATGTCCCGAACAGTGTTTCTCAATTGCATGCCAGCGAGCAAAGGGAACCTGCGGAAAGAAGACACAGAAGCGGTTATATGCGAAAAAAAGTGATTCAAAGTTGCATGTTAATAGATTTGGCGGGGCTGTTTGGGATATGTTTATGCCCGTTTCATGTCTTCACAAAGTGCCGAGTGCGACGGGGAGCGAGGGGGAAGCTCATTTGCATATGACCCGGTGTATTGAAGCCGTGTTTGAAAAGCTGCCAATCATCCGCCGCCGTTTTTTGAGCAGAAACAAAAAAAAAAAAAAACGGGCTCTAAACGTCGCAGGCGAGGCGAGGAAGTGTCGCAGCATCAATTAGGGACATGGAGGTTTCTGTGGAAAATATCAAATTCGAGCGTATTGGAACCTCTCAGCTCGCAGCGCTTTCACACACCTGTGGAATTACTTTATGCCAACTACTGCTGTATGTAAATGTTTAGACTGACTTGACTTATTACAAAAACTGTTGATTTTTTCCCTTTGATTCAAGCTTCTCCCTCTTCCATGCCAGCTCCGACAGACTCATTTTATAGTAGGGTTAAATAAACATGAGGGTAACCATGTGTGCATGATATAATCTCTGTTTGATTTGAACCACACAGATAGAAATCAATATCATATTAATGACGGCCTCGAACAGACGTGCTAAACATAGGCGTGACATACAAATGACATTTACACTATGTCTGATCAATGATTTTTTCAGTTTTGATTATACGCTGTAGGATTGGGAATCAATAGAGTTCAAAACACATGTCGGCCTTTGGTTAAGTGCCTTTCCGAGCTGATTAGGGCCATGGAAATGTGTATTTAGCGGGCTGCTTTTGGCTATTGCTCCAGCCACACAGAGAGACTCTTGTGTTTTACCCTTCTATAATTCATCAGAGTGGAGTTTACATGTCTTCTATAGGTACAGCTTTCTGTTCCTATTCGAAGACACACAGACACAGGTGAAATGCTGCACAGTCTCATCATAAAGGCTTATATTTAAAAGTGAAAGAAAATCTGTCTCGCTGTATAGATTTAAGTATTGTATAAAGGGTTGGCAGGTTTATAAATGTATAAAGCTTTTGCTCTAACAAAATGCTCTGACTTTTAGTGTTACCGGCAAGACTGCATTTTTTTTTTTTTACAACAGTCTTACTCCGAGACTAAAAATAACAGGACAGACAGCGCGAGCATCTGCAGTTAATGAAAGAGAAGAACGATAGCAATGCCATTCATTCTGAGGTTTGTCCTCTCCGGGCTCCTGTACTGATCAATGTGTTCATTATGAGGCTGCTCTGTCTGCCTTGAGCTATACACAACATGGTCTACTCCTCTAATTATACAACAACACACACAAAAAGGGGCATGTACACACACAGTTATAGACTCGGAGTTCACTGTGTCTCTGCAGAGGGCCGTGTCTGATTTGAATGCCCTCAAAACAACTGCCGGGCTCCAGGATCAGTGCACGCAGTGATTATGGATCCTCCTGAATGTGTTGAAGCTGCAGATAAGCAAACGTGTGCTACTTCTCGTTCAGCGCAGGGAAAGGAACAACACCTAAATGGAAATTGATCTAGGCGTGATTTCAGTGATGGATTGATGGTGGAGTGCCTTATAATGGTTTATTTCCAAATCTCCATGGCAGGCGACGAAATTTAATCGAAATCGCAATCTCTACTTTGGTCAATCCCAATAATCGTCATGGGACTTCATAATCGTCAGGTTGACAGCCATTTATTTTGGCTTAGTTTTGGAGTTTGGATGAGAAAACTTTTGCTTTTGTTTGAGCACAGGTTTGTATAAAAGTTCCTGACTCAGGTACATGTATTTATTTTATATTGGAAAAATACATTCGAATTATGATGATTTTTTTTTTTGCCATATCGTCCAGCCCTGTGAGGATCTTTTGTAAATCTGCACTGTTTAATTACTGTATTGCTAAAACATGTCCATTAGGTGCTGTGATAAATGCTTGTGTTTGTTTTGTGTGTATGCTTGTGTGTGCAAATGCGTGTTTAGGTTTGTTCATTAACATTTACTGTTCAAACCAAGTAAATAAATAAAGCCTGGACTGGGATTTGGAGCTGATCAGTGGACACAAAGAAGCTTCTGAATAGTAAATATTTGGATACAAGTGCAAACAAAAAAACAAACATTATTATTGCATCTCTATTGTATGCCATATCCTTATTAATGTTTGCACTAATCTAAATGCCTTATTTAAATGTTTATTGTCAGGTCTTGTCAAAACAATAATTTAATCAGGTTGCCGTGACTTTTTCCCTTTTAACGACGACGACACTTGAGACAGAACACATTCTCCAGCTTAGCACATCTCACTCCTGACAAAGTGTGAGCTCAAAGAAAAAAAAAGGCTAAAGTTGCTCTTATTTTATCCAGCGACTGTATTTCTGCCAGTTGTTATCCCCAGGCACAATTTACACCTCGCCGTAAAATACAGCCTGGGAACAGGAGGGAAAAAATACAGCATATCACCTGCTAGTTTATGAGCACTCGTTGTTCACAATCTGTCCACACACGATTGGATTTGCTTTGTCACTGTAGCGAGCTGAGATAGTGAGATGTCCCGCGGCACATGTGTCCGGGAGGATAACAGTGGCTTTAAATCAGCACGGACTGGCTAAGGAATAGGCAGGTCATGGTTCAAATGGTCGACTGTGTCCAAATCAGGAAGTGCAGCATGTAGACAGCGACGTATAGAGATGTAACAGGGCTGCAAAGTCGTAGGCCAAGGTCAAACTCTGCTGTCCGTTTGGTCACCGCAAAAACAGTGCAAAGAATATTTAATGTCTAAAATGCTACACCGTCACCAGATGTTAATTTTAGTCTATATAGCACTATAGTGTATACGCGCTCGATGCAACTCACAGTTCTTTCATCCTTATCATAATATCTGGATCAAGAACCTTTTTAAAAATGGGCTTGACAACTTTCCTTATTTAGTTTTATTTAATCCTTGTTTTGGTCTAGTTTGACACAATTAGATGAAAATAAAATAGTAATGTAATTTTTCCAGTATTCAATATGGTTATTGTGCAGTTCTGACAAACAAAGGAACAGCATTAAAGCTGCAATAGTTGCCAGACATTACAGGTATTTAAAGATTATCACAGATTCATAAAAAATGGTTATAATGGGGGCTGATATTACGGTCAGATCTGACCTTTAATCTTGGGTTTGAAATGTCCCGTCACCAGGACATGCTCAACATTAGCCATCTGTGACATTTAGCCATAATGAGGACAAGAATTTTCAGTGTTAGGCAAAACCACTTTTACGACATTAGGGTGACCTTAAGCAGCCTCAAGTCCAATTATTTCATATGTTACACTGACTGGGCATTTGTGGCCAACAAATGAAGGCACCAAACAGCATCAAGTATATCTTCACCTATTAAAATGCTTGTTTGAGCCCTTTGTCTCCCAGTCGTGTTCCTCAAAGCCCCACCGATGAAAGACACGGGACAGACAGCCCATAAAGCAGCAGACAGTAGCCACAGTGGTGCGGCCATGCTCTGGGGCGCTCCCTCTGTGATTAGGAGTTGAATAGGGACTTGTCAGGTCATTTGTCTGCTTTCCTTCTCTCTCTGTCTCACCCTCTCCCCCCTGCCCGGCCCCATCCATCCGTCATGCCTTAACCACTGGCCCGGACACGCAAACACGATCAACGTGCAGCCCGGGGACCAGCGGCAGCGCGCAGACACTGAGAATTAAGGACAGTCCATAACACTCCCCCCTTCTCTCTCTCTTTTTCCCCTCACACGCGCTATCAGCTCCGATTTAGCCGAGCCCGGCCCAAAACAAACACGCCTACGCCTAAGCACGGCAGCAGACCCGGGCCAGTAAACATTTACAGCCAGGGATGGACAACAGAGAGCAGTACATAAAGCGGACCAATGGGTTTAGTGTTGTGGATTCAAAGTGAAAGTGAGTGTCTTCCGCTCTCCCTATAGCAAAGGAACAGCAAAGCCCCAAATGCTCCTCTCAAAATGACTCAAATCTACATATGCCGATTGATTCGTATTGCTTTGTGGACCAAACTCATATCAATCGGTTCGGGTGGGTGTTAAGAGTTAAAGAGGGGGTATTATGCTTTTTTTCAATCACATAGCACCAGTCTATAGCATACTACAATGATGACGTAACCTTCTGTTGGTCTGTATATGCAGTAAATTAAAATAACTGCCTTGAATAAAATTGCTCTCTCAAATGGCTGTACTGAACGTCTTGAAATAGGCCTCTGTCTCTTTAAGAAGCTTTCCGACACGCCCCCTTCAGCACACTGCTGTGGCATCTAAACAACACTACTGTGCGGGGAGGGGGCTCTGCTGAGCTGAGGAGCAGTGGTTGGTGGCTTGGCTGGTGACGAAAGGTCCAGAGGCGTCTCCAGGAGGTGGGGGCGTTCCTAGGAGGACTGAGGCATAGCTACACCTAAAATGGCCGCCGTCTAAGTTTTCACTGATTACTCAAAATATGTGAACGAGCCAAGGCAACACTCCAGGCATGTGTTTAATGAGGGAATGACATAATAACATGATATAAAGCTTGAAAAAGTCGATTTTACACAATACCCCCCTTTAACTCAAAGTGTAGTTCCCAAAGCTGGATAGAATTTATGGTATTTTCAGTTAAATGCTCAAGTCATTGATTATTCTCATGTCGAAACAAATCCACTGGCGCTTGGTGAAAGGAATATCTTCATCTTAGAAAAGTACTCTTGCCACTCATCCACTGAGCTTAGGATTGTATCGTCAAAACCGCTAAGATTTCTGGGAATGTTCACATAAAAGCATTAAGACAGTACAGTGTTTTGGATGTATTTACATGGCAGATATCGCTGGTAACTTATTGTAAAATTGCATCTTGAGCTCCATTGAAATCATTGGGCTCTTAAAGTAGTAGCAGCATTTCAAAAGTAAATTCTCGCTGGAATGGAGTATTTGCGCAATGAAATGCAGTACGTTTGTGCAGAGAAATGCATGAGAGAGGGCTGGAATAAATGGGAGGTCACACACGACAACTAGCCCATTTTACATTTGATTGCCTTGGACATTTCCATTGGCTCCAATATTTAAGCTATTTCAAAGTCAAACCACGAATTCTCCTTTGATATCTTTGAGTGTGAGAGACAGAGAGGAGAGAGAGTTTTGCTACGTTTAACAGAAATGATCAAGGTGTCGTCCAACTCTGGGTCTTTGCACTCTGTCAAGTTTCTCAGCGTGGATTTCATGTTTCGCTCTGAGCTGCAAACTTTAATCGCTCTTGGCTAAAAACATTACCAGCACTCACTTTAGCATTCACGTCACGTCGCCGAAACCTGTGGCAGAGTGCGATATTAAAGCACATCTCTAGTGACAAATGATCAAGCTGCTTCCGTTCCGACAGGTCAACAAGTATCCATTGAAACGAGGAAGAAGTGGAGCTATCAAACGCTACGATCTTCAAAAGCGGCGGCCGAAAGCGAGGATCGCCAAATCGCTGCGCCCGATGATCCCGAATTATATTCATCAAACTGACAAAAGTTCAAAGCCAGCACTGAGACAATAATTCAATTTTGTGTTTAACAAATCGGGGCGTCCGTTTTCAGCACGGATCGGGAGTTTTGGAGATCAATGGGACTAGTGCAAATTGACTGAACTGCAACTAATGACCATTATGGAGACAGTGTATTTCTCGTTAGTTTGGCTGCAGATATTTAATACTGTAGAGGCCTTTGACAGGAATGGGTTATAGATTTGCTCAATTTTGTACGGTAGCCACAATGGAGGACACAATGACAACATATGTGTTTTGTAGCTCAACTTTACAATAAGAAAATTAATGATGTAAATAAGGTGTAAATAAAATCTCTTTATACAAGAAAGCTCTGATATTAAGTGTAGTATGGAGAGAGTAATAAATACGCTCTCTATACCATCCTGAAAATGATGACTAATGTTTACTTATTCAGAAATGGTGACTCAAAAGTGCATCAGAAAGTGACACGTCGGACATTATTGAGCTGGGATCCTGCTGCACAAATCTATACTGTTTCCCTCCCACAGCGCTGCGCCATCTTCACCCTGTCCCGCCGCTCTTGGCACTCACATCCCGTCCCTATAACCTAAACATATCCGCGTTAACTCACAGGTTCATACGTAATTAACCTGCAAACAGCCGGGCCACGCTCTCCCGACACATCACCGGTCACCAGCGCATCACAGAGTCCCATGAATGCATCACTTCGGAGTATCGGAGTACGGGCCTGAGTGGTTATGGAGGTGGCAATCACAAAATGCAGGACACGGAATAATTCTGGCTGTAAAGACTGGGCAACATGAGTCCAGCTGGTCCCAAAGGAAAAGTACAGCCATTTCCAACATTTCTTAAGTTTGAAATTTCTCTATTTAACCGGAACTAAGTAGATGTTGTGTTACGTAAACATACATAGAACATTATTGTAATTTTTATTTCGATAAAAGTAATAACTAATCACTACAAATGATCCAGTTGCTCTTAGTATTTCTGCTAATACTACTATGTCTAGTATTAATAGTTTCATTATTCAACAGCCATTATACAAAAAATGCAACAATCTTCCTCCTGCTTTACAATACCGCCAATTGCATACTGTTGCTGGATATACAACAGCCATTACTACAACTATATACAGCATTTACTTACAACATTTGAACTATTTCCTGGCAATGGGCACACATACAGAATAAATACATTATAACACTTTTCTTTTTTTTTACAAGATTTCATACAGTAAATTGCCAGTCTCTTTAAACTAAAACACAATATGTTGGTAAATCTTGGGACCTCAATGTATCAGGCTTTGTATGAGAAATATTTGTTGTTTTAAGCTCCTATCTCCTGCTAACCAGAGCGGTTACAGGAAGGAGATACAGTTTGTTGACTTAAAGCCAATAGCTGTGGGCTGCCTGGACAGTTCAGCACCACGGACAGCTCTCACGCAGAGGCAGCTCAAAAACAAAAGCTGGGAGGCATGACTTCAGCACTGCTGTGTCCAAAGAAAGGGAGATGTCTGAAAATTCACATCCTTCCCGCTGTTTCCGCTGTAAAGTCTTGGATAAATCAATGAGATGTGATTTTAATCTAACTAGATATCCATGCTATGGTGGAAAACAACCTTAGGCATGGCAAGATTTCATTTGTTTTTTCAAGATATTGTTGTACAGAATTTAAATTGAGTAAAACTAGCCATTGCAATGGTTTAATATTGCACTAGTAATAGTAGCCAAATACCATAGTCTTAGTGGTAGCAATAACACACCACATACTTTGAATGGACCACCTGATAAAATGCCACTGCTTTACAGTAATATCTCACTTTCAGGCTTTTGTTTGTTGGAGACAAAGTTCGAGTGGTAAATGTCAAAAACAAAATTGCTGTTAATTTTCTGGGGTCTGGAAACAACCTCGTGTTTGTGAAAAGCACAAATGCTCGTACGAGTGGAACACCTCACTTGTCCTTCTAGTTAGAAAAGCAATTTCTTAAAACCTTCCATGGCCACAAATGCTGCCATTTTGAACAAGGATTCCAGTCGTAGGTAATTGTTTGCAAGTACAGTGACCTTGAGTAAAGCGAGGGGGAGGAAAGAGGCGTTAAAGCACATGGTTAAACGGTGGGCTGTATGGTTCATGTCCTGATGATCTGTTGGGAGGAGCTACTACTGCTACTACCACCAACTACTAACAACACCTTTATGTTTGTTTTACCACTAACAACTCAACACTGACATGACAAAACTACTACTTTCTTCTTTTGTTACTCAAAGCAATACTTCAAACCCTTCTGGGGTTAGTCCTTCCTGAATAATTGAAGAGAGTTGAGGCGAGATACATTCACAACAGCTGATAAAGTGCATACCTTGAATGACTGTGGTAAGAACGCTCCCCTACGGGCCCCTCTGGGTGACAGCAACAAAGGGAAAAGCGTCAGATGTAGCTTATGAAAGATCAAAGTCTGAGGTCCACAAGTTCTATGCGATGCATAAAAGTAAATTCATTCAGACCTGTCTCCATAAGTTTGTATTTAGTATAATGGATCGATCAAACTTCTGCATCTCAACCAATAGCTTATACTGATGCGCCAGGACTGGACCACAAATGGCCATATTATCATTAGCGCAACATTAGGCGCTGCAAATCCATGTCACAGGAAGCCACAATACAGTATATATCTTCAGTCTGAGATATTATATTTGACACAGCAAAACAAACAAAAACGTATGGAAACATAGAAATGTGAATAAGTTCTGTTTTTAAATTGCGTATCAAATCAATGGAATGGTGTGATAACTTATCCCAATGATACAATGGTATAGCAATATATAAAACAGAATATAACCTGCTAAAACATTAGGCAACAAAAGCTAACGTACATTGGTGAGTCTCTGGCATTTAAAACATGATTTTATTCTAAGCAAAACTAATAAGCTGCTATCTCTCTCACACATGTGGCACCATGCAGTATGTAAACCTGTTTTTATGGTCCTATATGCTTCTGTATTGTCCCCATTCAGTATGTTTATAGGCTTTCACATTGGCTTTCCTTAATGCTGTTTAAATCACAATGCACGGGAGTGGATGTCAAAACTTGATTGTTCTACAGGAGCAAATCACAGCTCCCTTGGTTGTCAAAGGTATTATTAAACCAGCGAGTAGTCCGCTGAATGCAGGTAATCTGGCATTTACCATTACCATGTTGTGTAGTTTAGTCCAGTACTGCCCGCCTGCCCTTGTTTGTTATATGGCCAAATTACAGCTGCCTCAGTTGTAAAGCTAACATTGTAAAGTCAGTGTATGGGCTAATAAATACACAGAAAGCGTACACGTATGTAGGGCGCTGACCAAGGTGCTGAAATGTCTTCCTGGCAGCGCTAGCTCTCACCCTACCAGACCCAAAAACCTAAAACTGCAGAAGAAGTGGAAGAGGCAAAAATCCACTTTCACCTGCCATTAAAACTGGTGCCAATTTGGCGGTGTGATTAGCGGAGTCTGGCGAGGCTGCACAGAGCTGTTTGCTGCACCTACATTTGACTAGTCACCGTCCCCCGCTGTGAAGGGAAGCTGCATTTGCTAAGTATGCCCAATAATCCAAACAGTAATGCGATTGTACAGCTAATGATCTGGGGAGGAGCCAGGGTAAACAACTGCCTATAGTTAAAATGGGCATCAAAACAGCACCCCTGACTGAGATGATCTTTGTGAGTAATTGTACCGCAAAAACAAAAGCGAGAGAGAGTCCCCGATTAACTTTTCCAGTAACAATGTAGGGCTCCTGCAATTGATTGAATAAGCAAGATCAGCAATGGGTTTTGATTTTGGAGAGTAAAACGGGAACTGTTACAGTATGTGTTAAATGGAAGTCGAGCTAATATTTGGGCGGCGTACGCAAACAACTGACTGCTCCCATCGCCGAAATGGTCCCGATCACAGTGCGCCTGACAGAGAAGATCTTTGTGAGTAATGTTTAAAGCCGCTGTGCAAACACTTTAATCCAGCGATGACACTTTATTGGAGATTGGAGGGCGGGGGGGGGGGGTGTGTGTGGCGCGGCAACTGCCTGACGGTACGTGCCAAAGATGTCAGCCGCTGATGCGCTCCATTCTGCGCTCGCTGCATTGTCTTGACAAGTGCTCTCTCCAGGCTACGAACTTTTGTGCTTCAAGTGCAATTTTAGCAAGTGGCACATCACATTTCTACGGGGAGAGCGTTCCGTGTGCGCGCTCTTCCAGGTTAAGGCAAAACCGAGCGGAGAGAAAAGCGCATTTCAAAGTGACCAAAGCGTGCAATAAAATGTATTTTCATTCGCCGCAAGTAAACAAATAAAACTGAGTAACATTTCATTAAAAACATGAATCTTTAATGTGTGTAAGCTCGCCTACCCTCAGACCCGACTCAAAACTGTAATAGGAGCTTGTTTACAAATTGTTTATTGTGATAACAAATTGTTAAAAAGCATTGTGGGATCTAGCTGATCATTCAGAGCATGCTTGGTAGTGCTGGCGGCTATAACTGTGGAGTTGCTGTACTGTTGTAGCAACACATAACCTGGAAGGCGCCACAGTGTGACTTTAAAGGGGGGGTATTATGCTTTTTTCAATCACATAGCACCAGTCTATAGCATACTACAATGATGACGTAACCTTCTGTTGGTCTGTATATGCAGTAAATTAAAATAACTGTACTGAACGTCTTGAAATAGGCCTCTGTCTCTTTAAGAAGCTTTCCGACACGCCCCCTTCAGCACACTGCTGTGGCATTTAAACAACACTACTGTGCGGGGAGGGGGCTCTGCTGAGCTGAGGAGCAGTGGTTGGTGGCTTGGCTGGTGACAAAAGGTCCAGAGGCGTCTCCAGGAGGTGGGGGCGTTCCTAGGAGGACTGAGGCATAGCTACACCTAAAATGGCTGCCGTGTAAGTTTTTACTGATTACTCAAAAATATGTGAATGAGCCAAGGCAACACTCCAGGCATGTGTTTAAAGAGGGAATGACATAATAACATGATATAAAGCTTGAAAAGTGAATTTTACATAATACCCCCCTTTAAAAAGGTGAGACATGCCTAGAATCATCTTGCAATGATTAAGATACACAAACCGTGAAAACTCTACTTGTAAAAAATAGAACATATCTTATGGCAAATTCTTGTTTTGCTTGGGTTACAGTGTTCTTTTTTTTTTAAGGGCAAAAGTTCACAAATTGGAAGCCCCCTGGAAACCCCATGAAGACAGTGATAATAAAAAGCACTCCAACAAAAACACACATCTCTTTAATCCATCCCTGAATCTGAGTTGACAAAAATTATTTTACATTTACAGACCGCGAGTCCATTTTGAAATTCAGTCCACCTTGCAGCTACAATAAATGTGCACTTGTATTTCCCACTGGGCGCATCAAGTGTTTTTGTTTTTTTTATTTTTTATTCCTCACAGTGGATTTGCCAAGGCTTTTTATACTTGATAATGTTGAAAAATGACCTACGTTTTCCTCATGAGCTGAAAAGCATCTGGCAGCAACACCGTTCTAAGCGGAGAAATCATTTTGAAGGCGACGTTCCTAATGCGAGGAGTATAGGGGGGGGTATTATGTAAAATTGACTTTTTCAAGCTTTATATCATGTTATTATGTCATTCCCTCTTTAAACACATGCCTGGAGTGTTGCCTTGGCTCATTCACATATTTTTGAGTAATCAGTAAAAACTTAGACGGCAGCCATTTAGGTGTAGCTATGCCTCAGTCCTCCTAGGAACGCCCCCACCTCCTGGAGACGCCTCTGGACCTTTTGTCACCAGCCAAGCCACCAACCACTGCTCCTCAGCTCAGCAGAGCCCCTCCCCGCACAGTAGTGTTGTTTAGATGCCACAGCAGTGTGCTGAAGGGGGCGTGTCGGAAAGCTTCTTAAAGAGACAGAGGCCTATTTCAAGACGTTCAGTACAGCCATTTTGAGAGAGCAATTTTATTCAAGGCAGTTATTTTAATTTACTGCATATACAGACCAACAGAAGGTTACGTCATCATTGTAGTATGCTATAGACTGGTGCTATGTGATTGAAAAAAGCATAATACCCCCTCTTTAATATTTTACCGCTCGCTAGTCATAGAAGTGCGTCCATTTTGAAATTCAATCAATATGAAGTACCTGTAAGACTTATTGATCCAGATAGATTTCCCCTGCTTCTACATTTAAGGTCTTTTCACCCAAGGTCCGTGCCTTTTCTTTAGACATGTGACAACAGTGCAGATTTGTCTTACAATACTATTCAATTCGATTTATTAGCTGTAAAATGAGAACACACACACACACACACAGGACCACAAGGCCAAAACGGTTTTATAACATAGATTTTTCTGCCAGGAGACAACCGCGTGCATCTGTCAAACACAGTAAATGTCAAAAGAAATCACTCTATTTGCATCTGCTGGCCTTGAGTTCCACATCGACATGGCCTGAATGCATCTAAACGCCCATTGACGAAGAGTATTTAGCCACATCCTGCTTGCAGCTACAATAAATGTGCACTTGTCTTTCCCACTGGGCGAATCAAGCAGAAAGAGTTTTATTTATTTTTTCTCTCTCACAGTGGATTTGCCAAGGTTTTTATACTTGATAATGTTGAAAAATGACCTACGTTTTTTTCCTCGTGAGGTGAAAATGATCTGGCGGCACTAAGCGGAGAAATCATTTGAAGGCGGTGTTCCTAACGCGAGGAGTATAAACAAAGTCAGAGTGCTATGCAAACGTGTCGGGCTGCCGCGTTTAAGACGTGGCAGTGGGTTCGGCTGTGTCCTTGTCGTTCATTAGAAGTAGATTGAGACAAATAGAGGAGGGATCTGGCCTTCTATCTTAAAGCTCCACACCACTTACCCCTGACACCGGAGCCGAGCGGGTGAGAGAGCAAGCGGCTGGCATTTAGCGGGAGCGAGGATTGGCTACAAGTGCTTGGACATGTCCTTAGAGTGAACTGAGCATGTGTATGAGCAGGCAGTGGGCTACGTGCAATGCAAACTGCAAGAAGGTCCTGAGTTTGATTCCCAAGGCTTTCTGTGAGGAGTTTGCACGTTAACCCTGTGTCCTAGGTTTAAAAAAATTATAATAGTGTTAAAACATAGAGTCCAAGTTTACTTTTATTTTTGTACATTGTATTTCTTTGAAAAGCCTAGCCTACAGTTGCTAAGTTTTGACTTGTCAGGCTAAATGTTATGCTAAATGTGCAGGTGTTGTGGCATCTTCACACACTCATGTTCATGTTGATAGTCGAAGGTGCTTATTGGCCAAATGTGTGCAGGTTTATTCTTGTTCTGGTTAAATTTAGATGTTATTTCACAGGCTCAGAGTGACTCACACTGTGTAAATAAGTCCACAGTTTGTGACAAACCAGGCACAAGACAATATTGGCTCAGATTTAAAGCAGCGAGATTAATGTAAAGTCTATTTTGAGCATTCAGACAAAACAGTGAGTATTGTATTACAGTGTGGCTGGCTTTTTGGGCACACAAGCATTTTTTGTGTCTGTGTGAATTATGAAAATCATTTGCAATTATCATTTCAAGCTTCTGAGTATCAACCTACCTCAAAAAGTAACATACTTGGCAGTGTATTACCAAAATGCCCACATACAGCACAGTCGGACAGCTTGTGTTTGCTGAGCTCAGGTGAGAAGACCCAGTCGGTGGATCATTGAGGCCCTGGTCAGTGGGGGCGACCTCCTGAAAACGCTTCCACTTTCAGCCCTAATTCAGGCTGACCAAACAGGAGCAGCTCTGGCCTATTTTTATTAAGAGCAACAACAGCACAGGAATGAACAGAAATAACCCTGTCCTTCTGACTGCTCACACCAGGCTGTGCTTTAGCTTTTCCTTGTTGTGAGTGCTGCGGTCAGGAAAAGCATAACCAGGACTTCATTGTGCCAGAAGAAACAGAAGTACCTTAATAAATACTATGTCAGTAGTACTATGGGGTAGTTAACCTTTGTTGCCATGCATATCAACATATTTTGATATCCTTAAAGTTACATGACCAATCTTTGCCCTCCGACATGAAGAAACATGTTCCCATTTAATATTGATTTTACTGATCATTATAATCTTGATTTAATCACAAGTACAAAAACCTTTTATATGAGTTTTTAAATATATATCTTTACGCTTTTTGTTTTGGGCCTTGAGCCAGTTATCCAAGCTAGAACCTGTTCACAATAAACCTTTCACTTTTAAAATGAAGCGTCATAATAAAGGGCATTTGATATAAAACTAGTATGCAAACTCAATAAGCAAAGTATAGGAGCCAGAGTGTCTCATTGTGCCACTATTTCACATTTGATTTTGAAAGCATTGTCCGTGAGAGTAAACACTACACGACAGAAAAGACAAAGGGATATTGTACATCCAGTTACACAATGATCATTTTTTTCACTCAAACTTGGCTGTAAATACTGTTTAAGTGGCGCTAGCCCGCAGTTAGCTTTGCCCGTTAGCCTGTTAGCTTCCTGTTAGCTTCCTGTTAGCTTCTTCCTTGTGTGTATTGCGCCTCCGCCTGTGGTTTTCTGGCCTGAGACACCAGGGGGAGATGAAAGACCCCCAATCATCCCATTAACACTTGTATTACCCCAGAGGGACCACGAAAAGGATCTATTAAGGTAAACAAGTTACTTAGTTCTTCTTTAATATAACAATATTCTTACCTACAGTTTTCTTGATCACTCAAGAGCCATTTGAAGCACTCCCCTCTCAGCATTTTTTATAACATGATATTTCTTTAGAATCAGTCCTGAATGACTCCGTATGTGCATAAACAACATGTACCGCACCCGTAACAATGTCCTGTATAATTACTGTATTACACACAGCATCCATCACGCAGCAGTGGTCCGCGTTAGTTTATCCTCTCACCAAGGTCACCCACGTCTCCCTTGTGTGGATGCAGCGCCAAATCCACTGGAGGTTTGATTAATTGTGAACAAACGAGCCATAAAAAAGTAATTGCCTCGCTCATGGAATACATGCTTAGAGTTGTGCTGTTTCATTCAGGCATGTTTGAGTAATACGGTATATTAAATCAGTCAAAAGCTCAACACATTTGCCCTCCACCTGCTGATGTCATGTGGTTATGGTCTCAGCTTCATTGTGATAATTTCAATGCTCAAATCGCCTCTTAAGAAAAAAAGTAGCAGTATAGTACAGGGGTATCTATCTTTTTCTTGGTTGTCTCAGCTCAAACAAATACATTAATTTGGGTTTTGTACAAAAAAATATAACATTTTATTGTACCAGATAAATAATGCATCATCCAGTACAAAAAAAAGCCCTACACTTAATGGCCGTATACCTGATTTTTATTTTTTTATTACAAACAATTAAGAGGAAGCTGCTAAATTAAATTGTAAGTTGTGGTCCAAACTTATTTCTAACTTTCCTAACCTATTTCTCCACAGGGACGATTTTATAGGCACGTTCCACACCTGGCAGGGTCACTTTTCAGGGTCACTGCCACAGAAATGTTAGAAGACTAGCCTGAAAATTCATGAAACTGATACAAATGCTTCATGATTTGACGATTACAGTGTTTTTCTCACAAATGTCTGAACTTACAATGTACTAAAGAAAGAAAAACTAATTTCATTCCACTTTAAAAAAAAAAAAAAGTAAGTAATTTCCCAGATCATTATTGTTTTTATACTTTTTCTTATAAACTCCTCACTTCGCCAACAGGGGTTTTATAAAATTAAGACTGAATGACCAAGTACTAATGATTTGCATCAGTTTCTCGAAAGCGCTACATTATAGTCATTACTTTACCTTTGTACCGACAGCTGCCCCGGGCTAGCTTAGAGGAGGTGAGGCTGCCAATCTGTGCCATTAGCCCCTTCGACCACCACCAACTCACTCACTCACTACATTCAAACGATGGCTTCTCCGTGTTGGACATGACTTTGAGCGAGGTCTGCTTTGCTAGGTTAAAAATATACAAGCCATAGGCAGTAATGGAAAAAAATCTGACTGACAGTAAAAGGGCAAGCTGCACAGGCTATAAAAGCAAATTCAAGGTGGCAAAATGGAGAGAGGTGCAGATTGAGAAATATTTAGGAGATGAAGGAGCGAATGAGGGTTCAAATTGACTGCTGGGCTGAAATGGAGATGTCTTAAAAAAACAGCTCATCCGCGACCCGACAAAATATAAACTCAATTTCCCCCCCCACAGTCTCTCATAGCAATCTGGCCGATGTTTCATTTCCACTTTGTATATGAATGTTGGGATTACACCGCGTCCGGTATCTTACAAGTTATTCCGTGTGCGGTGCTGCGGTAATGGGGCAGAAACATAAACAGCCATTTCCATCAAGTGCTCAAGCGGCGTTTCTGAAGTCGGCAATGGCTTGTTCTTTGCTGATCACTCTCATCTCCCACAATGCCCCGCTGAGGTCCCTCGCTCCTTCTGTCTCCTTGATTTGCTGCCTCACGTGTTGAAGTCCTTGCACCGATTCCTTGCTAATCATCATCGCCTCCTCTGCGCTCCCTCTCATCTCAGCTCTGGCCCCAAGCCGCTCGGGGCGTGAAGAGCGCCGGCTTCTGCGTGTCACACTAGTTGACTTTTATCTCGTCCTTCTTCCTCCTACATACCTTCAAAAGTGTCCTCTGAGCTAAATACTCAGTGGGGGGGAGAAAAGTTACAAATGCATAGACGAAACTTCATACTAATTGCGGACGTCAAAAGATGCAAAGCTTTATAGTTATGTTCTAGCATTAAGCCTATTTCTATAAATCATGGGTCAACTTTGAACTCATTCTAACTGAACAGGGTTTATGAGAAAATAAACCCTGTCATATGTTGCCTGTCGTGTAGGATGAACTATACCTTTCTCTGATGAGCTACAGACATTACCTTACGTATTTCTAACGTTTTTCTTGTAATTCTATCATTTATTACAGTTGCAACTAACAACTAACACTGTGACACTTGACTTTAATATAATAATGCAAATCATGGAGCAGCGTTTGTTTTTCTTCTTCTTTTGGCTATTGTTAGTATGTCAGTGAGAGGAGGGATTTCACCTCTGATCTCTCGAAAAAGTGTAGATGTTCTTCCATTTGAGCAACACTAACTCACACAAGGGCATTTCAATGGGTGCAATTACTCACTCGCAAAAACGTTGCAGTTGTTACGGGGGGAACATTATCTTTCACAAACAAAGTCTTCTTGTTCCATGGGGCTTTATATCTACAAGAAAACCTCCTAACCCAGTAGTTTTGACCTCTACAAACATGTAGCGAAAAGCATGTGATGGGTTTAGATGCAACATGAACTAAATCGCAGACCTACGACTACTGACTTTTTATACAACACAAAATGTCAGTCCCTTATAATTACTTTTGCATCCATTTTAATACCTTGTACATATTAATTGTTCAATATTGGTTTTGCATATTACTCGATTCTCATGCAAATGGGGTCTACTGATCAACAGCGAAGTGAGTTTAATAGGGTTAGCAGTGGTTGTAGGACGGCTTCATAGTCGGTTTTGCATTGATGGACAGCCACATTATCCCTATATCAGAGTCCTATAGGAGCTAATAGCTTTTCAAACCAACAGCCATTCCCTGGGTCATGAAGCACTTGGGTAATTCAGCCATCCCTCTCCTCTCTTCACACAATAGAGATATTCCCTTTTAATGACTCCTCTCATTACTGCCCCCCATTATTCCAAATCATCTTTCTGTCTCGCAACTTCCGTGTCTCCTTCACGTTCCCTCCATCCTTTCCTACCCCCCCTCCTTTTCCCACCCTCCTCCCATCTCTCTGTCTCCCTCTCGCTCTCTCTCCTCATTGTCGCACTCTCTCAATCTGGCAGTCCGACGCTCGGCGCTACCGGAGACGCATCCCGTTCTCTCTCTTCTTTGGGAATCACGCACACACACGTCGCACTTTGTTTCCGGGAGAAGCACGAGTGAAGGGGGAAAAAAAAAGCAGCGGATGTTGGATGCCTCTGTGCGGACGGCGAAGGGAAGGCGAAGTGACAGACAGGACAAGTCAAAGAAAGTGGAGAATCTCCCCTTAAGGAACAGTGGCGAGGGAGGGATTTCTAAAAATACGAGCACAGCTGACTCTCCCAGCGCTCCGGTGTCCCGCCCGCCCTTTCCCCGCGATTTGCCGCATCCTTCTTCCATTCGGTACCTGTTTGGCGGGATTAACATGACTTAAAATTCAATCAGCCTCGCAGCCCGACGGAGGAGAGCGACAACGCGTGCAGCTGGCAACGCGCAGACAGCGAGCGAGAGAGTGGAGAGATAGGCGGGGTGTATGTCCATGGAGCCAGAGATAGAGAGATGCAGCGGAGAGGCGCACTGGAATGAACCGCACAATAAGGTTAGTAATTCAAGCTTCTTTTTTTAATCTGGGACGGGGGGGGCAAGGGCAGATGAGGGGAGATAAGGAGGCGAGACCCAGAACAAGTCATGAGAAAAATTGTTAGAGGAGCTTCGTGTGTGTGTGTGTGTGTGCGTGTGTGTAGGGGGGACCGTGAAGTACCAAAGTAGCCTCTAGGGAAGACTGCATGCTTGTAGCAGATTTGGCCCAGGTATAATGACTTTGTGTGGGCTATAGGGATTTTGATTGACAGCATGAGAGGGGGGGGGGGGAAAGGGGAAAGGGAGGGCGGACTTTTGAACTGGCTGACATTCATGGCGTGAATCAATAGCCCTGTTGTTTCATTAGAAAGGATGCAGAGATGAGCACAGAGGGAGAGAGGGAAAGTAGCGCGGCATGGCTACTTAAGAAGATGTCTGCGCGGTCGCTCCCCCGTCTCCATCTCTGGTGCTTTTCGCCATGGAGAAGGGATTTTTAAAAGGTCTCGCGAACTATTGATCTCCTTTGATGGACAGGTGAGGGGAGAGAGAAGGGTAGTGGCAATGCGAGGGAGAGAGATAGGAAAGGATTTAGGGCAAGCCTCAAGCGAAACATGATAGACGTATGTCACAGGAGTAGCGGTCGGGAGCCAGTACATGGGGGGACTCAAAGGGAGGTCAGAGTGGAGGGTGCACCTATAGGAGGGAGTCAAGCGTAGTGGAAGCAATCACAGAGAATCCATATGCTGTATTTTTTTCCCCAGGTCTCGCTTTTGTCCACTCAAGGTCGAAGTGGAAGAATGCCCACGACAGACCGTGACTAAAAGACTTACACAACAACAAGAGGCCTGCCCAGGGAGACACGCCTAGGGAGCAACTTTAGGAATGGAGAGGGGAGAAAATAGATAGGAGACAGGTGCGAGGAAAGAGGATGTGTTCCAGGAAGCCAACAACCAAGGAAGAATGAGGGAGTCCTATCAAGAAGCCATAAACTGGATTTGCCCTGGGATTTTTTCTTAAAGTCTCCATTTCGGAATACAGGATCCACTGGCGAGTAATTCCGGATTTTCCAGGTTTTCTTCATCTATACAAGCACTGTAAGAGGATACCGGAAAACGGAAGGGGGGGATTGGCAAGAGTTTTGCGAAGCTGACCTACATGAGCTTTCCGATGCGTGCGTGGCGAGGTGTTGTGTGTACGCGATAAGGAGTCGAGGCAAGAGACTCAACCCGGGCTAACAAAGCCTCTAGACCGGAGGAGGAGGAGAAGAAAGACACCTGGGGCTAGCGTTCACACAAACACGCCAACGCACACACGCATCCCTGGATAACATGTGGAGCTGATCTGGATTTAAGACCCACACAGACTGAAAAGGTAACAGCAGTCGTACGGCCCTAGTGCCTCAAAAGTAAAAGGTGAATCTGTGTGCTGCATGATTGGTTGGTTGATCGGTTAGTCAGTCGGGTTGGTTGGGAGGTCCAGGGGCTGAATTATTGGGCACATCAATCCTAGCACTCACCGAGGACTCCCTGCATCCATAAATATTAAAGGGATGTGCATTCCAAACACAAACAAGAGAGAAAGAGAGGCCCCGGGTGTACATTTCAACCCCTTACTGTTGCAAAGATTTATCATGTCAACTATATATAGAATGATATAATGCACAGGAATCTTGTCTTCGAATAAATGTCATGTGCTTCGAAAGTCTTGTATCCAACAATTTCTTTAATCTGTCCAACTTGGGGAAAATGGTCTTAACAATATTGCTTGGATTACATAACATAATAATCATAGTTTGTTGACTGTCCAGTGAGTTACCACAATAAATGTTTAAAAGACTATTTAGGAAAAGATTTAGGACTATTGTGAGATGCTGGCTTTTGATAAGCCCAGCCCACTATAGATCTACATTTGTGCATCAGAAATAGAACAACACATTAGAAAATAAGTCCAGAACTTGCCAATGCATCCTATGTACTGGTTATGTACTGGTTAATGGTTTGGTTGGCTCTTCATTCTTCCTGCATCTATCGAATTACTTTGGGATTTCAATTTAAAAAATAAAATCATCTGTACAGCCCAATCTCAACAATCGTTATATGTTTTATTAGATCTGCCAGCCAAATCTGTGGCAGCAACATCACTTGGTTTGGTGGAGTACAATGACTCTAGTGTGTTAAATGATGAGAGCTCATTTTGTATGAGCTCAGGTTTATTCAAAAGTTCTATCTTGTCTATATTCATGAATCACAATAGTAACAGCTATCATCTTCCTTCGCAGTTCTTCTGCACATATTCAACCTCACCTGCTCCATGTTAAACTTTGCGTCAGATGCCCAGGTTGAAACACGTTTTTAACATTGCAAATGACCACATTTGACCTCCAGGCTTTCAGTTTCACACCTCATAACCTCACCTGCCTTCAGTCGGTGCGCGTTTGTTTGTTTGTTTGGTAGGCAGCACGACAGCTCCAAACCTTGGTTAGAGGCCTTTCTTTTTACGTAAGCTGGGGCCAGATTTGGCACACTGACACAGGAGATCAGGGCGGCCGACTGGATATATGGAGGGGATCACAAGGCCATGAGAGCGAAATGGAGACTACGATAGGGAGAGAGAGAGGGGGAGAGAAGGAGGGAGGAGTGAAAAACCAGGGCTTGACACATGACAATGGACGTGCGGTGAGGTCAGATGGAGCGATTTGAATGGTCAGAGGTGCACAGGATGACAAAGAATAAGAGGAGTGACGGAAAGATCAACTTCAATTATGCAATCATGTTTGAAGAAGATATCTATAGTTCAAGCCCGGATGTAGGCATAATTAATATTTCTAGATAAGGGCAGGACTTATCGTTTGCTTTTCACTAATTGCCTGAAAAGGTTTGGTAACAGATTAGCAAGAAAACTTCATTTCATTATATCCCAGCCTTAAGGAATGAATAATGGGCTTTGCTTCTTAATGGATACAACCTCACGGTTTGAGTCTTGAGCCTTGGACTCTACTGCCAGTGCCTTGTGTGAGGTCTAAGCTTTACACGCTCTTAGTTTGGCTGTTTTTTTCTGACGCTTAAAAGAAAAATGAACATGACCATGACGGTGATTTGCGTTAAGGTCAGATTGAGACATTTCAATGGACCGTGTGGGAGGATGATGGATGGCACTGGGAATGAAAATAAGGATAGATTAGTTGCGAGATAGAGCCATGGCAGAGAGATAACAAGTAAACATTGTCGATGCGGTGACAGAAGTTAGAATGAATGGTGTTCGGAGCCCAAAATGACATAAAGACAAATAAAGAAACTCGAGCGCTGATTGATTAAAAGATGGCGAGACAAAGACAGCGACAGCAAGATAAAAAGGTTAAAGATGATTGGCTGTCGGCTGATAAAAATAGTCCGGGAATGTTTTAGAATGACAGATGGCCATCATTATTACACGGCTCGATTCTGGATTATCGCTCACTCCCGTGGTTTGCCAACTTTCAATCAGCCGCACGCAATATTTGGGTACAAGCGCAGGGCCATACCGAAACTATGGAATGAAATGGATATGGAAGAGGGGCAAGTGAGAACTAAACCAAGCCAAGTCTAGACCAGTGTTGACTGAACCGAGATTAACTGGACAAAGACTGAATGAAGACTAAACCAAGGCCGGACTAAACCAGGTTCACATTTGGACAAGACCCATGCTATCTATATGCTTGAGCTGAATCCCCAATAGGCAAATAACAATGGAACTTCCTCTTAACTCAAACAGTCCTACAAAAGACTCATGAGTACCACCAAGTTAAGGTTTGTGTATCACTAGAGGTCTTCGTACCACATTTTGATGCCAAAGATAAAGTCAAAACCAGGACTAATCCAATGCTAATCCAGGAATCTGCCAAATCCAAGTCAAATCAAGTGATTACCAATGTGCACAACAAAGACCGAGAACCCATCCTTTACACCTACAGCTAACAACAATCGCTCATCTTAAATAGTGTGTAGGATCAGTAATGAGCTAGTTAAACGTGAGAGATTAAAGAGAGGGGGGGGGGGGGATGTTCCTCAGGACTTTTGTGTGCGCAAGACTAATGCTAATTATGAAACGTGGCTTGGGAGAATCCTACCTTAGAGCAATATCTATTATAATGCACAGCAGAGTCATTTATCTAAAACAATATGAACTTGAACAATGTGGGGGGGGGGGAGGCATGGCTCATAACAGCAGTTCTGACTTTGAACTATTCTCAGAGCCTTTTCTTCTTTTAAAAAGGAACAAAAAAGGCAATTTGATACCCATTAGCCAACTCGGGGAGGGTATTATTGGCTCGGGTTGTCAGCTCCTGCTACTCATAAGAATATACTGCAGGTGAGTGTCAGTAACAAGGAAGGAAATAGTGGAGTAAAATCTCAATTATGTGCCGCTGCTGGTGTTGATGCTGCTGCGGCTATTGTCTGGTATAGCGGGGCTACAGTGTATGGGAACAGATGGGCGGCTCACTGTTGGATGCAGGGAACTTGGCCAAAACGAACAGACCGGCAAATGAACGCGGAGAGACGGGCGCAAGCGGCTGCGGCGTGATTGAAAACACAGATTTATTAATTATGGAGGGGGAAAAAAATCTTAAGGTCAGGAACTGTTGCTGGGCAGAAAGTGGAGTATTATGACTCAGTGGGGCTGTGCAAATAATCAAAAACACTCATTTAAGGGTCGCAATTACGTACTGGCCAGTCCTTAGACTCCTTAGACTCAAATACAAAAAACATGGGAAAAATTTAGTCTGCATGATAACCAATTGTGTTCCTAAGACTCAACTTCCTTCATATTTCTTAGTCTAGATTCTACTCACTTCAATCTGTGCAACATGATGGATAGTACAGGTGAAGGACAGCTCAAAGCTTGAGGAGTTAACCAGCTTCAGACAGAGATTTCAGGGGATGAAACAAGGAAGACACGGTCAATGTCAAGAGAGGTGGCACTTGAAGGATGTTCGGATGGATGACTGAATGACAAATGGTGCAGAGAAGGGAGAGAGGGAGGGAGAGTTGAGAGTTGGTTAGAAGAAACATAAGGGACAGAACATGAAAGGAGAGATCTGTGTCAAGAGCAGAAGAGGCTACGAGCAAAACTAAACTAAAAGGATTGAAAATAGGTCTAATCAAGACTATACCAGGCCCATACAAAGTCTAAGAATGGAGATTTCAGAGAACGAAACCAGGCATGCACGGTCAAAGTCAAGGAAGGTTAGGTGACACTTGAAGGATGCATTGATGGGCACTGGGGTGTACTCTAAGATGGATGGGTGAATGACAAATTAAGCTGGAAAGAGATATTTCTCAAGAAAGCAGAAGAGATGAAAGAATCCGACATGAGGCTGGTGTCAGGAGGCGCCGTGGTGTGGATGACAGACAGAGGGGCTCGGTGATACCCTGATGAAGGGCGTAATTACAGGACTGGCTGTTTTAAGATAGGGCGACGCACACGTACTGTCGCTGCACAGGCCACTGAGAGACTGGGTAATGAAGAGCGAGAAGGCAGGGGCCGACACTTGAGAGGGACATGATAACAGAGAGCGCGGATAAGGGAATAATGTAGAATAACAATGTGGGAGAAGAGAGGAGGGCTAGGACTGAAGGAGAGCAGTCCAAATGGATTGTTAAGATGGCCATGTACGGAAATGTTCAAGCAATGATATACAGGTGGCTTACAAATTAAATGGAGGAGAAATACAATGGTATCAAAAATATAAATTTGAAGATTGAATTAAAGCTATTCTCACTGTAGACATTTCATTAATTTTTTTGTAGTTTTGATCAGGGCGACTTCCAACACTATTTTTTTTTCCAGAATCAATATTTTCAGACACCCAAAGTATTAAAGCAGATATTAGATGGAAGACTAGAGAATGAATGATAAAATACTGTTGCTATGGCAATTAATTTGGGAGTTTTATCATTTCAAACATATTGATCATTTTATTTGGCGGCACGGTGGCGCAGCGGTTAGCGCTCATGCTTCACAGCTAGAAGGTTCGATTCCCACCTTGACAGGGCCTTTCTGTGTGTTCTCCCGTGCCTGCGTAGGTTTCCTCCAGGCACTCCAGTTTCCCCTACCACTAAAAACATGTACACTAGATTTCCCTCTGGGGCCAGGACTCCCCTGAAAAAGAGATTCTTAATCTCAGTGGGACTATCCTGGTTAAATAAAGGTCAATAAATTTGTTATAAAAAGCTATAATGATCTAAAACAGGCTTCCCTTGGCCATACTTCCATTTAAATCCAAATTGCTGTTGTTCCTTTAAGACCCTTCTCCCCTCGCTCCCTATCAAAACACATACTATTCTGTGATAAAGTTTTCTGTATGTGAAAAACAAAACAATGCAGGCGTCACAACACTGTTGCAGCACAACTTTTTCTCACGAGGGAACAACATTGTAACATGTTAGTTAGCTCCAAAAAGTCTATTTCTATTCTGAATGGTGCACAAAACACAGTCCATGAGACGCAAACGGCTCGTGACTATAACACATGGATAAAGGGAATAAAGTGGACTAACACTGTCGTAAACACAGTAGAGTAGCCAGGCATGATGGATAAACAGAGAGCGAGGAGTCATGGATCTTGTTATTGCACTTTGCCGATGCGTAATTATGGCTGAATGAAAGGATGGGAGGACACGCGAGTGGGGGGAAAGCAGCAGAGATGGAGGGATGACGGAGGGGTGAGGGGATGGGTAATTAAAGTGTTGACAGTCTGTTTAGGCGCAGCGGGCGACTGATGAGCAGAACAAACCGTAACCACGACAACCACCGGAGGCCCACCGTGGGGGAGTTATTGGGTGGGGTACGAGACCGGCTGGGGTACAGGCAAAATGGAGCTCAGGGTAACAACTGTTCTTTTAAGTGGCAGTTTAAAGGTAGGTTTAAGTGGGCCGGCCTGAACTACATGCGGCACCTGCCAAAGATGAAATTAAACTTGGAGAGAAGCCAGAATAAACAACCTCAAAGGGGAGAGAAAGATTTAGAAATGCTTAGTGCAAGAATTTTCAAATGTCATACCATCTTAGAAAACATTTGGCTTCACAATGTTGAATGGAGTGTTTGTACCTGCACTAAATAAACTAAACTCAAATAAAACTGGTCAAAAAGCAAACCCAATACCTATCAGAAATTGAAGACCCTATATATGTTTACAAACAATACAAAAGGGAGCACATACAATTTAAATTGTTAGTTGTTTAAACTCATAACTTTCCTCATGTCAATGATTCACAATTTAGCATGCTAGTTAAAAATCAATAAGGCTTAAACTCTGATTTAAAACCTGATTTTACACTATACTGTACTACTAGAAGAAACAAATCGTATAGAGCCTTTGATCAGTATAAAAACACGACTAACTCAAGACTAAAACAGGTCAAAAATTGATAATCCAAGTCTAAATCAGCATCAATTTAAAGCCACACCCTATAACCCTATATTTCACCCAATAAATAGATGAATACTTAAGCATTTATTTTTATTACAGATAAAGATTGTCGTTGAAAAATACCTAAAGAGACTTAACTGGGAGTGAGGACCTCTCCAGCTCGTCTCCATGGAGATGTTGATAAAAGGCAGCCAAAGATGAGATTAAACGGGTTAGATCCTCATCCAAATCCATTCTTTGATCACCCATTGCAAAAATAGAATCTTCTGTGTCTAGATGGCCATTAGGAGCATGTTTTGTATTGCTGGCACTGGCTGAATACAACATGTATTAACCAAATCAGAAGTCCAAAGACCGAGGAATCCCTGGACATCAGTTGTAGCTACACCACAGTTCGAGAACCGTCCATTCCGAGCCGTAACGAAATTAAATTTTTGAAGCTACCAGCTAATCTTCATAATCATTTGAGAAAACCTTGAGCTGGATTTCTTCACTCAAACGGTTTAGCCTGTGAAATTGCAAAGCACGCCGATACCATATTATCATTCACGATCAAAAAGTTTTTCGAGCATCAGTATGTTCCAACACCTGGCAGCTGCGCTCACCAGCACTTAGCATTTGAGTTAGCCGTTATTGCATTACAAGCACCCGGAGCAGATGCAGCGGTTGGGGACGCTCAGCTCAATCAGTGCAGAGCCTCGGCACATGGAAGCTGACAGTCTCTTTGCCACTGTCTCGTACTTAGACACACAATACAGTCCAAGCGTAACAGGCAAGCCACGCAACGTTACTGCTTGATCATTCAAAGTGAGGTCATTGGGAAGTCTTTACTGGGTGATCTAATTGGGGGTAAATGCTCTTTGGTAAGTAACAATGTAGTCATGTAGTTCATAAGACAACCGCAGTTGGATCGCTCTAAACCAGGAGGAACAGGAACTTCCCTGAACATGAGTCCGCATAGATGGCCCAGTGTGGTCCCTGATTGGGCGGCCGTTGTTGACGCACCAATTTGCAGCTTGTCGACCAGTGTTTGCGTTGAATTTATGTTGATTAGGCTCCGCTGGGTGAGCACAGGCGCACAAAGCAAATATACAAACAAACGATTTGGGGCGGGAAAAAGATGACAGCACTTGAGCACAGGAGAAGTGTACAGTTTGGTGATGTCTACATCTGCGATTGAGGGCGGCGTCAGTCAAAATGTATTTCAATAGCGCTATTAAGCGAGCAGGAATGACCAAAGTACTGAACAAGCTATAATTCAAGTGGCATCAGCGGCCGATATTACTCAGTCTCGAAAGAGGCACAAAACCGGAAATTCACATATGATTCTTACCACAGGGATTATGCCTACAAATGTATCTTTTTAAACTTATGATTCCTTAGCACTTATCCAGCCTTTGCTTTTCAATTTGTGCTGACAGGGTAGACTTTGCGTGTCATGCAGTTAGGTCTAGAAGCTACAGATATTACAGTGGGGAAAAAAAGTATCTGGTCAGTTCCCCATACATTTTCTATTGCATTTCGGCCAAATACTTTTTCCCCCACTGTAACTATAAAAACAGGTAAAAAGACAAGAACAGA
The DNA here is from genome assembly GCA_007210695.1 of Neogobius melanostomus. Taxonomy (NCBI): domain Eukaryota; kingdom Metazoa; phylum Chordata; class Actinopteri; order Gobiiformes; family Gobiidae; genus Neogobius; species Neogobius melanostomus. Next base: position 10,633,693 of record VHKM01000042.1, read on the forward strand.
AACTCTACCAATGATTTCTTAGCTGCCCTCCATCTCAACTTACAACTATAATCTCCAAGAACTCTATAATGTCAAATGAAAGCAAGCTATTACAGAATGCTAAATAAACAACTCATGCCTAGAGCAATGGGAGGGAGAGAGAGAAAACTGCAAACGCACTGTAGGGTTGATTTTTGGGTCAGTTATTTTGCTATAGTCGCGAGTCGTGTCAAGCCGATGCAAATGTGTGGGCGCAGGCATTATTGTTTAAACGCAGGTCCTCTAATGTTTTGGGATGTGAGAAAAAGCAAAGAGGATTAAGAGCTTAACGTACTTAAGACAACCAACCTAATATTGTTGTTTATATTAAAATTTCATAGTCATTGGTCCATAAGCAGACAGCATAAACCTACTGCTTTTTCCTCAACCGTATAGATGCAGACCATAAGGGACACTGCACATGAACTGCAGTTGTCAATAGGCATCAAAATGTTACCTTCTCAAACTCTCACAAATCCGTGCAGACTTTTGCGGTTTCGAATTGACCAAACAGAGCAACATTAAAGAAGACATACAACTATCAACATTGCACTTCCTAGCCAATATGACCCAGTAGAAACAAACTTTGATGCCATGAAAGGCGATGTTATTCACTTCATCTGTCTGTTACCATACAGTCAAAATCTCCGCTTTCATATTCCTATCATTTCCCAGTAAAGCAGTTGAAAGCAGGGGCACGGTGCGTTGCCTCAGGCCCAATTCGACCCTTTGAGGTGTGAAAACAAATGCATACAGTAGAGTCATCAGACATACCTTTCAGCATCTATCTATGGAAAAAAAAAAAAGCGTGTCCTACTTTTCTCACACCGGGGGGCACACACGGCGGCTTTGCATCACTGATTATTGAACCAATTTGTGTCCCATAACGCGCTCACAGGTCAAAAGGAACTACATTTATCAAGCGCCTATGAATGCACCATTAACAAACATGCTGGGCATTTACTCGCACTAGCAATGCCCTTCTAGAATACAAAATAAAAGGTCCCGCAAGTTAGGTGTTCCCAAAGACAAATGAGTGAGTGGACATTTGTGTTCTGCATCTGATCAATCCTTTAAAGGGGGGTATTATGTAAAATCGACTTTTTCAAGCTTTATATCATGTTATTATGTCATTCCCTCATTAAACACATGCCTGGAGTGTTGCCTTGGCTCATTCACATATTTTTGAGTAATCAGTAAAAACTTAGACGGCAGCCATTTTAGGTGTAGCTATGCCTCAGTCCTCCTAGGAACGCCCCCACCTCCTGGAGACGCCTCTGGACCTTTTGTCACCAGCCAAGCCACCAACCACTGCTCCTCAGCTCAGCAGAGCCCCCTCCCCGCACAGTAGTGTTGTTGTTTAGATGCCACAGCAGCGTGCTGAAGGGGGCGTGTCGGAAAGCTTCTTAAAGAGACAGAGGCCTATTTCAAGACGTTCAGTACAGCCATTTTGAGAGAGCAATTTTATTCAAGGCAGTTATTTTAATTTACTGCATATACAGACCAACAGAAGGTTACGTCATCATTGTAGTATGCTATAGACTGGTGCTATGTGATTGAAAAAAGCATAATACCCCCCCCTTTAAAGGTTGATTTGGGAAATGAGAACCCACAGAAACTCCTGATTTAGTCCTAATTTAGTTCTATTTCAACTCGGTTAAGTCCAGTTTATACCTCATATGTCCATCCATCCATCCATCCATCCATGGACACTTAAAAATCCAAACCGCCAACGTAAAAACCCAGCGTAGGACCCACTAAGAGCACAAATGGCTCTCAACGCTTACAGCAACACATTTCTCCATTGTCACTGAAGTTCGAGCTCAACTAACACTAACCTGGATTGCACTCATGATTTATTCCGCATCTTGCCAGCGTTTATCATCCTGGTGAAAACAGAGAGAGCAGCCGCATATTTATAGCAATACAAAGAAAGCAGCAACTAGCGGCTTTTGAGTACACGCTGTAGCCAGGCCGCATGGATTCCAAGGTATTGTGCGGCAGTGGCCTAGATCATTTCAGGTGGACAGCTCTATAAGGATCGCGCTTCCCTCCACCGAAATGCCAACAGCAAAGCCTCTGTGTATTTAATCTGCATATAAATTAAACATTGAGCGACACAGATTCATCAAGATTCCAACGCCATTTAGGCTTTACAAAGGACCGCATCTGACGGATGAAGACCCATCTACCGTTCCATCACCCTTTTGCACAATATGGTATTAGTCTGAAGAGCTCGGCGTGTGGAAAAACAAAATTGCCGAGAGCGATGGATGCAATTGCAATTTGTTTTTATAGAGACCGGAGCAAATGCAATTTCCAAACCGCTCAGATGTTGCCGTAATTGTGTGGTCGTTAATCAACAGTGTTAAATTTAGTTATGTTGTTTTTGCTTTTTTTTTAACTTTCCATTTACCCTATATCTATCGTACTTCAGCGCAGTAGTTAAAGGCAACATTGTATGTCGTCACACACAAAATATTTTACTTTCCCTCTGCTAATCAGTTTCTCATTATCGCCAGACACACTGCAATCCCTCATCCGACATATGTATCATGTTTCCCTAAATAATGTGCCGCATTAATTGTCATCCTATTAAAAAAAACACAGTGTTTTATCAGCCTCGGATTTAACCACGTTACTGAGCAACTCAATCAGACGCAACCGCCATCTGGAAAAGGCAAAGCATCAAGACAGAGAGAATACTGAACTGCCTGCTGCAATATGACAGCCATCCGCCAATGAAAGATGACTCCCCTCCTATGTAAAAAGGCTACAGAGGAGACAGAACTGCTATGGCTTGTTGGGCACTTTATCTCCCTCAATTGCTCTGCTGTGTTTGCAATCGTCGCCGCGCAAACACAGCGTTGTGTACTGTACAACTAATATACAGCGATGTGTAATAGATTTAGCGAGGTGTGAAAAAATCCTATTAACTAATACGAGCTGAATATTTTGGGGGGATGGAGACTATTCGGAAGACGCGAAACAAAATGTCGCTTCAAGTTAATTTTATGATCTTGCAATTTGTAATAATAAGGCTGACTCTGCAACTATATAAACAAGCAAATGATCAAATGATGAAGGTTAAGGTTTTTGGGGGCTAGGTGCTTATATAAAAATGTGCACAGCGTTGGCACAAAAATGACCATAGCTGCAAAACAACTTAAAGACACCATTAATACAGCACTGCACGCTCAAAGAACAAACCTAAATTGATCTAGCCCTGTGTGTAATGGACACAATGCTGACTCAGATCTTATAGAACCCCAACATTACCCTTTAAAACGAATAACAGCTTCATATTAAATCGCGCCGGGGCCTCTGGTTGGCGCTATCTGTGGCCAAAGATGTGCCAAAGAAGATCACCGTCTTATTTCTTGTTTGCCAATTCAATTTAGCTCCCCGCAAATTTAATCCCGGACTTGCGCACCGGAGCGGCGTCCCACTGGGAGCAAACAGAATTAGGAAAACATCAGCAAAGAGGAGATTGTCTGCTGCAGAGTTACGAGTTCGACAAGTCGGGAAAAGTTCGGACGGAAACGCATCGAAGTTGGCAGCGGATTTACAATTTTAAAAAAAGCCACGTGCCGTCGCTTTGTTGTAATTACTGTTTCTTGCCTTCAATAGAATATGTTAAAATAAAAATATGTTTTAGTGGTTTTGGAATACAATTTAGATTAGGAAATAGTCTACCATAATACTGACCTACCTATGGTTTTCTCAGCAACTATGCTTTCGGAACCACATGAGAACCTGCTCTGGTCCTCGATGGAAGATTCATCATGAACATAGCATTTTCCTTCAACTAGAGTGCCAAAGACACTAGGACAGAACACTTGAAAAACATCATAATCTACAAGTACAAATATTGGTATCTATTCATATAAATTGTCCCAAACTGAACAGTGTTTGTATACATTCAAGAACGGCAAATATGGCAAATAAGACAGCTGGGGTCACAGTAACAACCAGGTCCAATTGCGGAGAGGGCAAAGATGTTAGCTGTGACATCAAGTATAAAATGTAGTCAGCTCATAGGGCCAGGAGCACGGGACCGGGCGCACTTAATGCCATGCTTCAATGCTTGGGATTTTCTTGTCCGCCATTTCACGAGTCCCCACGGTTCACTAGGCCTCAGCCGGCGGTAAATCAGAAGAGTGGGTTAGCCCTGCCTCCTGGATTCAGCTCATCAGCCACTTCCTGCTGTCCGTCCAATGAACACTTGGTTAAAGACTAAAGAGTTTTCCGTGTCTGTGGTATCCAAAAGTAGAAAAGAGAGAGACACCTTTTCACTCTATTCTATACATTTCGACCTGCCCCTCTCCTCTAAAACCAGCTTGCCAGGGCTGAACCACTGAATTGCCCATGGATTTTAGATACTTTTAACTACTCCCTATTCAGATAAAGAACTCTGGCCACAAGCACTGCATTAGAAGCAACTTTGTCTTTTCCCAACGACCTGCAACAAGCTTTTACGGTCTTTCTCAGCAGCGAGTAATGCGCACAGGCGAAACCAAGCCAGACCTCTGTATAAACCGTTTAATTCCTAAATCAATGCCGGGGTGGACGTATTCCAAAGGTGTGGGGAAAGAATGCAACAAAACAAGAATTCTATTTTAAAAATGTGATTGTGCACTGTTTTTTTTGGAAATAGAAACAATTATAAAAAATCTTCCGAATAGGACGCGTTCCAACAGGATTTAGACAGTGGGAGCTGTGCAAACTAGGTCTTTTCTGCGGCACCAAAGAGAGGTTAGGGAGGAATTAGTCGAGTGCTGCGTGTCCCAATAAATGTATTATTTTGGCGCCCCGCTGTGTTGGAGACTACAATCCTTTTATTTTGAAAAGAATACGCTGTAGCTCCATTCACTGACTACCTCAGGGGCTCAGTAAGCTTTTCCCTCTATCAATACCCCCCTGCCTATAAAGCTGCACACACACATGACTAAAGACAGAGTCCAGCACGGGATATTACATTGTGTCGACTGTTCGATCATGACTGGGTTTGACATTTAGTTCAGGCGTATCCATTGTTTGGCCTGATTTAGAGCTTTTTCTGCATAATTTTTGTACTGGTCATTATGCTTGACAGGCATGAACAATTAATCTGAGAAGGTAACACAATATACAACAACATAATGAATACAATATTACATAATATATATAATGCAATACAACTGCAGAAAAAGCGTGGCCCAACAGTAGAACAAAGTTGGCATTGCCATTGGTACATTTTCTGAACAGACATTTACTGTTTGTTGTTTTTCCATGTCAAGAGGTATCCACATTAGCTTTGATACTTTGACTGCCCATTGACCACACTGTAGGGTATGCTGGTGATGTTATAGCATTGCAACAGCTTGGCAACAGAAGCCAAATGTTTGTCAATTTAACATTGTTGTCATGTGTTTTGAGCCTCAGTCCATCCTTTTTTCCAAATTCAAATGTAGTCCACGTACCACAAGTTGAAAACCACTGCTCTATAGGACCAAAGGCTGGAGTAGGCACCTCTATCTTAGAACCTCTGGCCCTCAAGATGATTTTCAGGATTATTACATATCTAAGATCAAATGCCTGTTAAAGTACTCTAGAAATGAGAAAAATACTGCCAGTGCCTTTAAAATGTCTTGGCAGAACACACCCATAGTCCATGATGTACAACACTGGCATTTGTGGAAAGTGATGCTTCACTTCGGCCCTTGGTCCTTTGATGATGAAGAAAATCGTCCTGCCATATGGTCTTGTTTGACTAGATTTAAAAGGGCAAAGCACTTTGATTTCCAGCTCCATGTTGCGACATACATTACGGCTTTTAAAAGAACCACAATGACACCGGAACTATCACTAATGGAGTTGAACATGTTGCTATGGCTGCATGAGTTTTAAGCATTTGACCATTGAAATATGAATACAATCAACTTACAACTGTACAAGTGTGTGCGTAATCACGTTTTGAAGCTTTTGCCCATGTAAGATTCAACCACTGACAGCCCAAGTTATTCTCAAGTGTTGTGCCAATCTTCACCAGCCTCTTCTACCTCGGCCGCCCGGGATACAATTATAATAGTTTGCAGACTTCAATTTAACCCAATCACAGGCAGATTAGAGCAGCATATGCTTTGCGCCTGTCCCAAGTATCAATAGCCAGATTTAAAACGATCAAATTTGACTAAATCAGGACGTCTTGGGAAAATGATCATGACTGGACTTAAACAGATCGATTCCACTGAATATACATGTTTAATACCTTTGAGTACCACCAGAAGAAGCCTGTGTGCCCATCAACACCAAATATTTGACTTGTACTGCCAAATAAATATTCAAATCAGTTGGAGGCTGATGATTCGGTGTGGCGCCTCCATAAAGGAAAGGCCAACAGAAAAGAGGAATATTTGCTCCAGGCCAAACCAAACATCAACAAGCGGCTTCCAAAAATCCAATTCAAAATTCAACTTGCGACATCTTCAAATTCAAGTGCAGCGCATACTCCGGTTTCCCCCTCCTCCCCGCGTCCGTCTCATGATTGCAATGGTTTCCAAACTCATTTTCAACACAGAGTGCTCGCTCTCCTCCTAATCAAATCCACTCTTCCCTCGCTTGTCCTTTCTTCTGACAGTGACTAATGGTGGCCTTCACCCGTTTATCGCCTTTACATATTTCTCTGCCTGGATGCTTAACGACTTACGCACACTTCCATTGTCCATACTGTCAAAGTCACCGCTCCATCTTACTCCCCCAATATCAACTGTTCCCAGGAGATTTAGAAGTTTGTCTTGGCCCCGAAAACAGTGGGGCTTGCTATATTGCCTCTGCTAAATCAAAACAGTAGGGTAACCTTGCCGCCTATTTTGGCAGATCCATCACTCCTTGCCACTCCAAACACACAACAAAATACCACACAAACTGTTTTTCCCTTTCTGTTCACCAAAGTCAAGTATTATCCGTGGCAGACTTGAAAACTACATTTAAGAAGGAAGAAGAATCAATTGCAGCTGCATCACAAATAACCTGTTTGTGAAGCCTCTCAGTCATCCCGGGATTATCTATCGTGGTAGACATTGTCAGATATCATCAACTGGACTGGTTTGGTTGAGGATGTTTCGCTTCCATTCCAAGCTTCTTCTGGCTCTTGTAGTCAAAATGTCTTATCAATAAGGAGTGGTCATAGTTTAAATAGGCCGCTATCTGTTAGCATTGGCATCGAAAGAATTATGAATGATGTTGTTGACCTATGAGCCATATTTATGCAAGTCAGAAAAATTATCATGACTGCATTAACTACATAATCTGGCGTCTGAGAAGTCTCTAGAGGCCACTAAACCTTCTCTCTTATATCTCAATGATGGAAAACCAACATAAACTCTGTAAAATACCATGAAATGAATATGTCATACTGTTATATGGGGTTTAGCTTGCACAATGCATTTGTATGTACAGCATCTGCTAAGAACGTTCAGTGACGCAAAGTCGGGGTGTCCGTATTTGTAGCATTACGCGCTTCTGTGATTTCTACGTTTCCATTGAGCAAATAAACCAAATAAAAATGATGAATCTATACGAAAAGGAACCACTAAGGATGAACGGACTCCCCATCCTCCTCCATCTCGCTCGACCATGTGTTCCCTTTGCGGATGTTGTTTGCCTTCGCGCCCAAAAACAGCTTGTGCCTGCTTTCTATACACAGCGGACCAAAATCTGACGGAGGAGTGACAGTGAAGTGATAGTATCAAAAGGATAAGTGGGCTTAGCAAACATGCGAGCGGTGTGTGAAGATGCTACGTGGGCGTTCTTTTGTTCCTCGCCTCGAGAGAAAGAGCGATGGATGGAACGGGTGTATGAGTGTATGCAAAAGTGTATGCTCCGACCTCCCTATAATTATGAGTGTGTGGGTAGGCTGTTTTGGAATGCGCGCTGTTGTTTCTGCATGCAAGCGCTCACCTAATATCGAGGGCCCGGGATTATGAGTAAGCGCGCTGGAAGAATTAGCACGAAAGGCTACTGTGTGTGTATCTGTGCCAGTGGATTTATACTGGCAAATAGATCAAGTAACACTACACAGCCAATCAATGAAATGTCAAGGCACCCTGGTTGGTCTTTTGAGGAGTGTCCAAATTTGTATTATCTTGGTTAACAGGCGGATTCAAAAAGGCTATTTTGCTTTTGTTAAGTAATAAAAAAGGCTAGTTACAGATCAACTAGTGCAAAGTGAGCAGAAAAGACTAATGAGTAAGCTGAAAGTTAAAGTATGTCGCAAGGGCCTCAAGTGTTTTGAAATGGCACACACACACAGGCAAACAGGGTTTCCTTAAATCTTTCATATATTTATGTTTATTGCCAAATGGTTTAAGCCATAGGGTCCAGTAACCCAAAGCATGGGGCTTTTTGGGCTGACTGACAGAATAATTAGTAGTGAGTCGCCATAAGAAAAAATCCTGCGTTTAAGAATTTGAGCAAGCTCTACATTGCAATCCCTGGGTCATAGTGTTTCCAAAAGTGCAGATCTTTTGTGGTTGTCCATCTGCAGTGGTCAGTATCTATGAAAAAATGGTCCAAATAAGAAACATATCAGAGAAGCCCAAATCTCCAGTGTCAATACTTTTGTTTGCATCTAAATCTGCATTATCGGAGTATTCCCACACCTACAGTAGCCGTAGTGGCGTTAGGGTCGCAGCGGCATCTAGCCACACACTCCAATCAGGCCGAGGATTACTGCGCTGGCGATAAGTGGCTTTCGAGAGCTAATACAAATCCTCTTGTTTATAAACACTGCAACATTCCCTAAGTCGATTTAAGTCGATTACTGGCTAATGGCATTTGTGCATCCAGGCAAACCAAACACAGAAATATGCAGATGAGAGGGTTACGCAAGCAAGGATATTCATAAGGGTTGACATTAAGGAAAGGTGGGAGAAAAAACCCCCGTCTTGGTAGTAGAGTCGGCAAAAGTTAAGGAACTTCATCAACACTAGCAACACTAATAGAAAATAGTATTCTTTCAAGTTAAGCACAAAGAAAGCTTGCAAAAATGAATCTCAGAACCCTGAGTCCCACACCCAAACACACTGTAGAATCAAAATTCTTTCATGCATCCGCAGCGCCGCTGTTTGACCTTTTTTTTTTTTACATCTCCATTGATTCTAGGAATGCGCCGAGAATCACCGAAATTTTGACAGTTTTGACGACACAATCCCAATCTCACTTCATCACACTTGAAGCTAATTGAAAAATATTTCACGAAAAAGTAATGAGAAGTAAAAAAAATACCATAAATGTAAGTAAACCTTTGAGATAAGATTCTACAAAAGACTCCAAAAGCTACTCAAGCTCTTCGACTTCACACTTCTTTCAAGTCTCAGCTCTCATTTTCACGGGTCAAGTTCAGACGCTCTGCAGGAGGAGCCTTTCTGTGAAAAAATATCATTAGAAAGCTATTAGTAACCGCCATTTTCATATAAAAGAAAAAAACTTGGTCTCCCGGTGCGCGTTTAAAAGAGGAACTTAACTCCAACTTAAAGATGGCGTTTCAAAATCGTGATCCAGTGAAACAAGTTCCCTCCACTTTTAGCTCATGTTCTGGCTCGGCTTTCTCCATCCGTCTGTTCACACTCTGGGGAGGTCGTGTGAGGCTGTGTAGTGAGAGCTTTCCCCCAAAATAGAGTTAAAACAACAATAAAAACCACTAGACAAACATGGCTGCCTGTGCCCTCATACATTACCCATTGCCTTTGAGCGTACATGCTTTTGTCTAATGCGATTGTGAAGTGAACACTCGCGGGACACTCAAGCGCATTGTCCTCTGCTCCAGGCCGCTGTCTCTGCTGCTTCTTTTAGGCAAAGAAAAAGCACCAAGGCAGACATTGCGCCTATTGTGACCGAGCTGATAGGAAGCTTACTGCGTACAAGGCGCCGCTCCCGTGATTCTTCCATCCTGTTGCAAACTCAAGAGCTGAACTGAAATCCTCGCTAAAGCTCCAAGTGCAAAAAGTCAAGTTTGTTTGCATAAACAGAATTTAAACAATACGAATGCAGACGAAGTGCTAACATTTTAAGTATCCCTCTCTAAAGGTTAATTGATTTTTGTTGATTGATGAGATTGAGAATTTACACCAGGACTAGAGTTCTGAGTTCATGTTTTGGCACAATATCTTTACGACAGCATGTTGGGACGAGTGCCTGGCCCGATATTAATGTTTTCCAACTATTCCTGCAGTAAATTGCCTCCTTTTGCAGTTTCGGTACATCGTTAATTTGTGTTCTACAGCATTCCTTTAAGAAACAGGCCCACTACTGTAATTGACCATAGGGTGGGAGGTGTGGAGATAGCAGTAGGCATTAGACCTTCACAGTACAGGAGCACTGGGCTGTCAGTGCACAGTGTGTAAGATAAGACTTTATTGATCCCCTGAGAGGCGAGGCAGCAGCACGAGACACGTTAAAGAGGTCGGCGCAGATAAGGTAAAAACAATGCATGACCAAACGAGAATAAAAAGGTGTTTGACTTACAACGGTGTACAAGTTATGTGAGAAATTACTACACGCCTGTGTGTGCTGCTTTCTCCAAGACGAAGAGTTTGTGTTTCCACACTTCAAAGCTTGAAAGTATATCACTCACAGCATTGACAGGCTGGCAGATGAAGTGTAGTGTTAGCCTTTACATCATGGCATCTGTTCCAGTGCGAGGCACAAGCTGAGGATCCCAAGATGCAGCAACAAAATATTGGTACTATAAATATTCAAATCTAATAGGAAAAAAGACACTGAATTCAGGTAAAACAATAAAAAGAATCTGTTGAAAGGACACACATAGAGCAAATAAGCTGTTGATGGTTAGAAATAGGTGTGTTCTTTCTGTCTATGTGTCTGCATGTGTCCTCTCCTGTTTCCCCAACCACTAAAAACATGGACATTAAGTAATTGATAAAGGTCAGAATGCTAAGCTAATCTAATTTATAACTGAGATTTCTGTGTAGGTAGCTTTATAGCTGTCCTCCTGAAGTATACAAAATACACTGAATGGTAAAGTAGGATTACAAATAGAGTTAACAACAGGCTCTCTGTTAAAAACACATGCTCTTCTATAATACCTGCAAGCAAAAGAGGCGAGCTGAGAAAAATGTGCAACAGAACACGCAACCAGGGCAAAGGCATGCTGAAAATAGCATATCAATTACCGGGACAAAACGTTAGCAGAAAGCAGGAAAGAAAGATCGCGGCTTCCAAAACATGGATTTTAAGGGGAATGAATGGACAAAGGCAGGAGGGTAAATGAACGGGACACTGTGCTATCCATCTCTGCTGGTCAGATCGATCAGAGAGGGGCGGCATTCGGTTACACTCAACTCACATGCGGAGCCAAGATTCACCACTGTGTCTAGTTGCAAATGAGATCCAGACCGCTATGGGGTGGGAGGAGATGGTAAAGCAAGACTGAGAGGGGAAAGAGCTGAAGAAACAATGGTGAGTAGAGTTTAGAAATAGAGATGAGAGATGCAAGAAGCAAGAAGCATGGATGCGTCCATTATGTCCCATATGTGACACAATATTTTAAACCATATCTAACACAATAGTCACAACATTCATCAAATATTTAAAAAATGTTTATGCAGCTCTGATTCTGAACTCAAGATTCAAGGACAGTGTGAGGACGCCGAGCGATCCAGAGACATGACAAAAAAAAAGGACGCATGGTGGTTTTAGGAGGGGAGGGAGGGTGACTGATAACACTGTCGGGTTGCCTCAAGGGCGGACAAGTGCACAAAGGAGGAGGAGAGAGGAAGAGACGTAAAGAAAAAGGGGTGGAAACTCAGAAATTTACGAAGCGCCCAGAGGCACACCGGGGTGAGCAACGATGGAGAGATGGATTCAAAAAGATAGGACTGGACAGAGATAAATAGTGCAGCGAATAGGCCAAAGAAAAGACTGTGTTCAAGTCTTTGGACCGAGATGCAGCAGGCAGATTTCTACGGAAGAATCTGCGGAAACGTTATGATTAAGAAAATGGTTTATGTTTAATAGCTCTGTAATTACATTTTACTTTTACACTGTCTTTTCCTCTTGCTGGACCATTTAAGTGAACTAATTTGAGCCTAAATCAAAGGCAAACCAAAGCATAAAATGGGCTGTGATAAACTTGGAATTAATCTTCAAATACTAGCCAGCATAAAGTCTAGTTTCACTTTTCATTATCGTCTACTTATTCCCATTAGAGGCTACAGGAGCTTGACAGCGCCATCCTAGCAACTATGAGCCTTAGGCAGGGAACACCCTTTCAAATTAATGGGTAATTTAGACACACCAATTAAACTGTCAACAAGTCAGCGCTCGACAGTTTGGGAAAAATACTGGCTTCTCCTTTTGAAATCAGCAACTTCACCCCAGAAAGCAAAAGTCAAGGGTAAAGACAGGGGGGTCAAGCCTTGTAAATTGAAAGCGTGAAACAAATTATAAAGCGAGAATGGCGACCAGTGCGAGTCAGTTATTACTGGAGTGAGGAAAAAAGAAAGATAAAGGTCGTGCGAAGGAGCGCAGTGCGTTGGAGTATATTGACATACGGCCGGAAAAGCAAGCATGTGGAAGCATTAGCAAACTGCAGCGGGAAAGCGGAGTGCTCCACTTGTTCTGCTATATCTGACGCTAGCATTTTTCAAATCCTCGACACACGCGAGGCACATTTTCAAGGGCCAAGTAGACGAGACCTCCCAATTGGTCCACCCCAGGGAAAGGCTGTCACTGAAGGCGCTCAGTACTGCTCCGTCTCAGTGTCTTTCAGTCGACAAGTTATACCATGGATTAATGATTTCTGGTGCCATTTAAAAGAGAAATCATATAAGCACCCATAGGTTAAAATCCCATTATATTTCAATTCCTTTTGCTGGATACACGTACAGTTCAGTGCAAAAAGGTTGAGGTCTAAAACATTTCAACAGCTCAACAATCAATCGTTTCATAGTTAATTGCAAATCTAATCACTATTGCAATACTTGTTCCGATGCTTTAAAGGGGGGGGGTATTATGTAAAATCGACTTTTTCAAGCTTTATATCATGTTATTATGTCATTCCCTCATTAAACACATGCCTGGAGTGTTGCCTTGGCTCATTCACATATTTTTGAGTAATCAGTAAAAACTTAGACGGCAGCCATTTTAGGTGTAGCTATGCCTCAGTCCTCCTAGGAACGCCCACACCTCCTGGAGACGCCTCTGGACCTTTCGTCACCAGCCAAGCCACCAACCACTGCTCCTCAGCTCAGCAGAGCCCCCTCCCCGCACAGTAGTGTTGTTTAGATGCCACAGCAGTGTGCTGAAGGGGGCGTGTCGGAAAGCTTCTTAAAGAGACAGAGGCCTATTTCAAGACGTTCAGTACAGCCATTTTGAGAGAGCAATTTTATTCAAGGCAGTTATTTTAATTTACTGCAAACACAGACCAACAGAAGGTTACGTCATCATTGTAGTATGCTATAGACTGGTGCTATGTGATTGAAAAAAGCATAATACCCCCCTTTAAAACAATCCGGAGCCTCCAAGTTGCTCACTTTGTTATTCCGCATATATTAAAGCGCTCTTCACATACAGCTTTTTTCACACTTCACAAAAAAAGCATTCGCACAGAACTGTATGTTTCTTCATCTTTTTCAGACCAAATCAGGTTCAAATTTAGGACATGCTCGCCGCTCTAGTACAAACAACACTCCGTTTGGAAGCACACCAAAGCAAAGTGTGGAGTAGGCATGAAAAAAATAAATACTTTGATATCACGGCATCTTCAATATCTGTGGCCCGTTTTGCTTGAGCTATTCAAGTTGCAAGTCTAATGGAAAATATTGAGCGGGGCAATTCGCATCTTCCCTTCAATGCGGCGTGATATATGGAGATGGACGCTTATGTGTGCCTGTCAAAGTATTGCTTTTCATTGCATATATAATATTATGAGAGCATAATCACGGAGCTTATGGAGATCCTCGTTTCCGGATTGCTTAACATATAAATACTGCCATCTTCCTGCTACGTCTGAGTCACTGTCTCGTTTCCCTGTCTGCTCTCCCTTGCTCGCCTCTCCGACTGTTTCCGACACACGAGCGCTGTCACTCCGCCGAGGGTGCAGTTGCTATGACGACTATTATGCATGCCAATCAGCCATCCGTGAGTCATACTTTACACCTTTCCGTGTTTTTTGGGGCTGGTGTTTGGGTGAGATTTCCTGCATTCCCTGACAGCACAGTATCTCCGTCATGTGCAGGGGTGCTGTTTGCAGACAGGAGAGGCAAGCAAATGCTACGAGTAGATTAAGGTCAAGTAAAATATCTGTTGTCCAAACGTTCAGTGGGACACACAGTTCATCGGCTTCTAAGGATCTGGAGCTAGGTCTCCCGAGAGCCTAACAATGTCCAACTCATGAGTCACATTCTGCAGCAGAGGCCTGGCTTCCTTATTTTCATTATATCCTGTTCATCTTATACATAACAAAATATTGTGAGCAAATGAAAGAATGAAGACTTGTATGTATGAGAATATGAAAAAGCGAGAATGTGGAACAAAGCACATTCTTTGTTTCTCTCATTTTCTCTCATTGACACGTCAGCGAGTACTCTCAGAAGAAGTAATGCACGACAATCAGTTTCAACAATATTCACCCTAAGTGTAAAAGTGAAATGCAATCCCTTCACTGTAATTCTCCCAGCCATGTTTAGATCTCTTTTCAGAAACTCTCATGACCCACAGGGAGGTTTTGAGGGCCCCATGGCACAACAGCAGGGCCTCTGGTCATCTGGAGGCTAGGATGAACGCCTGTAGGCCGCTGACCCAATTTGATTCCTCCTGACCCAGAGTCTTAAGAAAGACTTGATGATATAACACCTACTTAATCCGTTCTCATGGGTTTCTAGGTAACAGTTACTATGGGGACCGGCTGTCTTTTGGGATGTTGATGCAGGCTGTGAAGAGGACAGGAGTTGGATGGACAAAATGTAAAAAGTATCGCAATTGCCACAAATTTATGCTTCGGACGGAGGTTTTATGCAGTGAAGTGGATGCAGGACTGCAGAGAGGTGCTTATCTGAGGCCTTGCCCACACAGAGCGCCCGTGTGGAGGACGAGCATTGTTCAAGCTAAGTCTAGTCGCAGTAGGTGGAAGGCTGCACAGCAAAGACAAAAATCACACTTCAGACTTCTCTTATGAAACGGTTTTGAAAAGCGCATAAAGTGTCCCAACTCAGAGAACTTCAAAGAGTCTGTGGCAAACTCAGTGTCTCTTAACCACGACTTGTTTTGGCATGTTGTGTTCATTTTCGGCCAATCTATCAAAGTTGTTTTTCAACCAGCCAAAAATAAAAAGCTTCTTAAGAAATCGTTTTTGATGTTATAATGAGTCCCAGTGATGTTATACTAAGCTCACATGTTATAGATTGCTGCATTGGCAAATATTGTGTTTGTTGACGTCACTAAAGTAATTCTTACTGACAACTATATATGATATTACCAACCATCCAAACAACCCAATCCTTTTTGAAAACCCTTTGCTATGATAATATCTTCTAACTTGGTTGTTTTTCTGTCCTTAGGTCTGTGGACAGTCAGGCGGTCTACCATGCCTGTGCCCCCACCCCCCGGCCCCCGCAGACAGACACACCCGCCCCACGCACACCTCCATCGGGGACAGAGGGCGGAAGGCTTCCTCCCTGCCTCCCTGCTCTCCCTCGCTCTCCCACCGCCTCTCCTCATCTCCCCATTCGCCCACCTGGTCCACTGTGCCTGCCCCCGGACTACAAAACGGACGCTTCCGGACTTCGCCACATTCCCGGCCTTCCATTGGCTCACGCTGGTCACATGCTGCCTACTGCCGTCGCTGATTGGTGCGGGCGAGACGTGGGGGATGGTCTCCACCTGTCCCTTCCACTGCGTCTGTCGAAACTTATCGGAGTCTCTAAGTACACTGTGCGCGGACAAGGGGCTACTGTTCGTCCCCCCGAACGTTGATAGGAGGACAGTGGAGCTACGTTTGGCTGATAATTTCATCACGGAAGTCGGGGGAATTGATTTTGCCAACATGACCGGCTTGGTTGACCTGACTTTGTCCAGGAACACCATCCATCACATACGACCCATGACCTTCGCGGACCTAGAGAGTCTCCGCTCACTGCACCTTGACGGTAAGTGTTAGCATAGCATAGGAGCAAGATTTGCGAATCAAACTGCAGTCAATGACATGGTTGATTTTTGTGCCCAGGTAATCGCTTAACCACTCTAGGACCAAGGGACTTAGCAGGTTTGGTCAATCTGCAGCACCTGATCATCAACAACAACCAACTGATCAAAATCTCCCCACAAGTCTTTGACGACTTCTTGCTAACGCTGGAGGACCTGGACTTATCCTACAACAATCTCAAAAGGTAACAATATTGGATTCCCACTTCCCAAGTTGCTGCAGCTGATTCTTTGTTAATAACACGGGGGTAAAAAACAAAAAGCCAGCAGAACTTGAGTCCAAAGGGTACGCTGAACAAAAATACAAGTCTTGTGTGAGCGCCAGTCAGCAAACACAGTAAAGTGAAGCTGCCGGCGCAAACTGCTGAGGCACGGTGAATGAAAAGCTCAGAAAATTGAAAGTGAATCAATTTTGATGAGGTGCTAATTTTCTTTGACTCCGATTGTTGAAAGACAGGCCCTCGCAGTCTCTATTGTGAGCGAGCTATAGAGATCCTCTTTACGGCTGTCTCGATCCGTTCTGTCCCTTTCATATCTGTAGCGAAGGACAATGAAGGCATTTAAGATGTCGTTCCATGCCCGTGTCTTCGGACAAAATAATAAGGAGAAACAAAGATAATATTCATTACCCTTTCACTACCAATCACCTTCATAATGCCAGTCCTCTAATAGATCCAACAGCTTCAGACTGTCACTGGTGATTAAAACGTTTCATTTGTCTCTCCTACAGGGAGCCCGGGCACATGTCCAAGAGCCGTTGCAATATAAGACAATAATAGCCTGACTTTTTGTGAAGCACACATTACCATTTGCCCCTTTTTATGGTTATGGGTTGCCGTTGTCTTTACTGTTTGTGGTTCAAAATAAGACCTTGCTATCTCTCTTACAAACGGTCATGACTGAAGACAAAAAAAAACAAAACAAAGCAACTGTATTTTGTAGCATGGTTTTGGGCAGGGTGAAGGTCATCCACTGCCAGGAGACACGCAATTATCCACAACAGAAGTCCAGCTCCTCTCTGTGGGTTTTTGAAAAGTTCCGCCGCGCAAAACTTGTTTTATCATCATTTGTATTGCAAGCCACGCTCCAAGGTCACTTATTACTTTTCTATTCATACTTTTCCAACCTGAATCCATTTACAAAGATGACAGAGGACAATGACTATGAGCCTGTTAAAATGATGTCCTTGTTTTACGATATCCAACCTTCTACTTTACTCTGTGGCCTAATCTAAACCACAAACACCATTTAATGAAGCTATTACGAGCCCGGCATCGCTTCGACTCACAGGCCTATTGTCAGGAGACACCGTATAGACAAAGAGGCTGACCATCTGCTGTTGTTTGCTGTACACATTAGTAATATCCCACAGCTCATCTCTTCCTTCTTTCAGTGGTGTGATTAAAATCAGAGCAAGCGTGCGTTTTCAACTTAGACAATAGAAAACAACATTTCTTTGATTCACCAGCTGCACTATATAATATACCTCAAAGATATAATTGCATACGTCCATGATGTGATTGTACAGCTCAATGATGGAGTGTGGTGTAATGTACTTCAACAGTAGTACAGTTTAGAAAATTGTCTGAGATATGTATATCTGAGCTAATACAATACATTTCAAAATTTGTTTGCATAGGTCAAAAGTACGGGGTTAGAATGTCTTATTAAAAAAGATGTTTTGAGACGAGATCTTTGTTGCAGAGAACATTGTATAACATGAAATTATTGCTGCTTTTGCAATTTTCCTGCCGAGACCATTCAAATTCCAATTCCAATTTGATTGCGATTGATCCTGTTGTCGCTTCGAAGACTAAATATCTCATTATGTCACTTCACAATCCAATGGCTGTTTATTATATTTGAGCGCTCACACTTTCCCGCTTATGACTAATTTGTTCAAAACAGTTTGTGAGCGCGACAAGAGATTGACTTCTAAATGACAACGGTGGCGGCTCACAGATGGGATCGGTAAAACGGCACGAAACAAGGATTGAGAGGGAGAAAAAGCATCTGCTGTCGCTGTCTGTCAAAATCTATTAGTCTCCGTTTGGTCTTAATTTGAGGCGAGAAGCCTGAATGAAAACATGTGAGCTGTGGACAAGATGTACGGTTAGTGTATATCAAACCGGCCAACCTGACACTGATTTTTGTCACTCAGGGTAGTCAAAAGATGATAATCAATGTTTCTGAGGATGAAAACATAAGTAGTAGTAGTATAATAGTAGTAGCAACTGTAATAGCTTTAGTTTTTATTTGGTATGACTGGTCCAAGTTAGACCAAATGTAATGATGCTTTAAGACATTTTTCTCAGGTAAGTTCAGATGTTATTGCCATTGTTCATCCTTGTATGGACCAAATTCAGTAACAGATTAGTTTGTTTAGGCATCGTTGAATCCTGATTTAGTTTTATGTGCAAGCCTTGGGACACATTTCTCCAATACTTTATCCACTTTACTCATATAGCAAAGAAGGAAAGCCCTTTTTGTCACATGTACTGTCAGACTACTTTGTTACTCAATTCCTGATTTATAGCATAAATACGGTCATGTTAAATTGCAAAGGTTGGACCTGGTTTACCTTTCTAAGTGAGCCAAAGATGGTACTTGGCGAGCAAAGTGTTTCCAGTGCTGTGAAATACTTGACTGCAGCTCTTTTCTGTTTATTAAAGTGCCAAATCTCTCTGTAACTACTTTCTCTATTGCCTGCAGAGTTCCTTGGGAGTCCATTCAGAACATGGCCAGCCTGCACATGCTCAACCTGGACCATAACTTGATAGACCACATTGCGGAGGGGCCTTTGGGGAGCTGTATAAGCTGGCCCGGCTGGACATGACCTCCAACCGGCTTCGTACCCTTCCGCCGGATCCGCTCTTCGCCAGGTACAGCTTAAGAGTTCCTCTAAGAAGTGGCTTATAGTGGGGTTTGTTGTGTAGACTGCAGAGCAAGGGAAGCGGCCGCTGGCACCGTAACAAGTACTGTACTGCTGTGAAGGCATTTAATTATTTATGGAAATGCGTGCAATACGGGGAACTAAGCCCACTGTCTGCAGCTTTTGTCTCCCCTCCAGCTTTCGTCTCATCTCTATGTGGTTTTTAGACGGAAATCTTTGAAAAGCCTTTGAGTTTCTTTCATCTACCCGCCACCTTTCATGTATTATTTTGTTTGTAAAATTTAACTTTCTTATATATATATTTTTTTTTTTTGTTGAGGTAAAGGCAAGCATTGCTAAGTACAAACAGACTGCGATTATGAAAGGGCAAAGAGCAATAGTTTATTCATAATCATAATCTAGTCAGTTAATACAGTTTAGAGTTAAAATAATTATTCAGTCATTCACAACACGCACTAAACGCTTTGACGAGATATCTACCACTTAATATTTAGGGAATTGCGTGTAATACAGATTGTGCTGCTTTTGTCCCACGGGGGATTCTGAGTCAGAAATCTTTAAAAAGTCTTGATGTTTCTTTCATCTTTCTTTCCACCTTTCATGCACAATTTTGTTTATAATGTTCGGAGTGTTCCGCATCGCACAATGTAAAAGAAAAAGCGGTGTATATCCAAGAGATCAAAGCCTTACATAACAGTCATTACCTGCCCACAGGCTTGTCAAAACAGACGCCAATTACAAGGGGGTAACGAGAGGACTATCCGGCTCATTGTGGAGCCGCCAGCCGAGCTCGCGGTAACTCCGAAATATCTCAAGAGTCCAGCTGTGACATGGCGCAAATGAACTCGCGCTCAGAACAAGTGAGATTTCCCGACAAATGCTCGGGGCCCATAGTCTTTGAGTGACAAACTGACCAGAGAAGGTGTTGAATGGTGAAAACGTGCAGACTGGAGGGTCAAGATAAAGGCTTGTGCGGAGCTGTAATGAGAGATAACACACTTTCTCAATCAGTCTTTCTGTCAGAGGTACAACTATAGCCACAATTATGCCTCGGTTTGGACAGTTATCGGTGTGTTTGCTAGTTTAGTTTGGATTCTAAAGATAACACATTTTTCGATGTAATGCTGATTGTTTAGCTGATGGATGAATCTCTGCGGCTTAAACATATCCAGGTGCTTTTATCTCGGCATGAGGCACAGGAGAGTACCGTCATGGCAGGCAGCGACTGTTTGTCTCCCTCTCTCTCTTTTATAGATTCACTTTTTATTACCCATTGTTTACTGAGCAAAATCCACCTGCTACTGAAGTTTTTTTTTTTTTTTTTAAACTTTGTCAAGAGAAATGCTGATCTGATGTCAATAGTATAGCAATTTTCATAGAACTTTGAATGTATTATGTAGCCATTTTATGCATTATTATCGCCCTGGTGTAAGTGTATGTCAAGCTGTAACGCTTTGCATATAGTTCACACGCTAAATGTAACAAAAGACTATTTCTAGCAAACTCCATTGGCAGAGCACATTTTACGTGAATTGTTGTTTCTTTTGGGAAATAGTCAATAATTAATTCCAACAGGCAACCAGATACTTACCACTGCACGTTTCCTTTCCATTTAAAAACAAAATAAACTTTTACGGGGACATCAACTACTTAGGTCTTTCACCTTTATACCCAACATACAATCGATATTAATTTCTCACTCTAATCTTCTTTATGCTTTGATATTCTCAGGTCCCAGACAGGTGCTATAAGCCCCACGCCCTACAACGCAGTCATCAGCCTAAACTTTGGTGGGAACCCACTGCACTGCAACTGCGAACTGCTGTGGTTAAGAAGGCTCGTCAGGAGGGACGACATGGAGACGTGCGCCACTCCCATTCATTTGGCCGGGAAGTAAGTCACGCTTTGGATTATGTGAAGATTAGCTGCTTTGAACAGTTTAATATGACAAGTAGCCTCTTCAAAATATTTGAACAACAAGACTGGAATAACAGAAAGTTGTTCACAACCGTAAAAGGAAGTGACAAGCCAGTATTCATAGGTTTCAGTTAGAAGAGTCAGACTTTTGACCATTCAATAGTCATAATGTAATTTGCTCTGTGCCTAACTCAAACCTGAAAATCGGAATAAGAGCATGCAGTGTATAACTACATCATATTGATCTTCACAGCAACATAACATTAGATATTGTCATTAACACTGCCCTATACTGCATGGTCTATATCTAATAATTCACAGCTCCATGGCCGATCCCAGGGGCCTCGGGAGCTCATTAGACAAACACATAAACACATTCGTTCAGATCCTGTGTCGCGGACTAAGTTGCCGTGTGATTCTCCAATTCGTTTGATCTCACGCTCGCGTACTTAAAAGAAGCGAGCCACGGCGTAAACAAAAGATTGAGGACAAAATTGAACATCTGCCGCCGTCGTCTGTCATCACTGTCATCATTAATTACTCTTTGTTTGGTGCGGCTTTCTGCAGGCGAGCAAACAAGAAAAATGTCCCGAGTCACATTCCGAAATTAACTCCAGACTTAATGTGACGGGAACCACGCATAGATCTTTAGGGGAACATCAAACTGTCCAGCAGGAAAACAGTTCGGACGTGAGCTAGTTTCAATGGCATAATTCATCCACACACACAAAAAAACACAAAAAGTAGAAGGTATAAGTAAAATCTCAAGAAAGATTTCAAATAGAACACTCATAGCCTTTTCTGTCTCAATACTGTGTCAATGTGTTTTACTTTTAAAAGCAATTTGCACCTTAAGTAGTATTACATTTTAGGGAGAAAGAGAGGGAGTGGTAAAATACTCAGTCTTGGTATCCTTACTGACAACAACCATGTTCTTTCCAGATACTTCTGGTCTATTCCCGAGGAGGAGTTTACATGTGAACCCCCTCTCATCACCCGCCACACCCACAAGCTGTGGGTGCTGGAGGGGCAGCGGGCCACTCTAAAATGCCGCGCCATCGGAGACCCCGAGCCGGTGATCCATTGGGTCTCCCCCGACGACCGCATCATGGCCAACACGTCCCGAACCAGCTCCTTCAGTAACGGGACCCTGGATATCTTAGTAACAGTCGCCCGGGACGACGGGGCGTACACTTGCATTGCAATCAACGCAGCAGGAGAAGCCACCGCCACCGTGGATCTGAAAATCATCCCGCTACCACACAGGGGCGGCGCGGGCGCAAGTGCCGGGAATACCAACACTAAGAGTAACAGGAACGTGACCAATGGGATCTTACGCACAGACCCGGGCTCTTCGGATATCAGCACGGGGAAAAACGGAGGGATTAACAACAACAACGGAGCGGCGAGAGGCGGAGAAGTAGACGAGGAGCAGAAATCCACGGGGGGAGATGAGGGCGGAGACGGCGCCAAGGGGTCGGATGTAGAGCAGCCCGACGCAGGGAGTATGGAGGAGGAAGACGCTGAGGAGGTGCAGGGCCGGATGGTGGGCGTTCAGGGGGTGACGTCCACTTCGGCGCAGGTGCGGTGGGATTTGGGACGCCTGTCCGGAACGTACGTTGTGTGGATGTACCAGATTCAATACAACTGCACTGCGGACGAGACACTCATCTACAGGTGAGTGCAGCTTCTGTGGCATCTTACTCATCAACACGAAGCCGACTGCAGACTCACACCTATTTTATTACAGCGGTTTCATTCGTCAAGTCCACTTCCCATCTTTACAATGTGTGCTTTCAAAGTGCCTATGCTGGGAAGTGTCTTTCAAAATTCATTTCAATCCCTATTAAGTGTCTCTCTTGAGGCTTACATTTTTTTCTATTCATTTTTTTATAAACCCTATTATACATGCCATATAAAAAGCCTGTTATCATTCCATTCTCATCCTTGTTGACATTAAAAGAGGTTACAAGAAAGTACAGCATTTGTGCCAACTTTAGATCAGTGAAGAGTGGATGTGACAAAGTGAATTTCTCTATCATGAGATCGATATAGTCCTTTATCTGCCCGAAGGCTTAATAAATAAAGAAGGGCGAGTGAATAAGGCACCCACGTTGATATCAATATGGCAATCACTACAAACTCAGAAGTGGACAATTTAATGTTATGAATCTTAAAATGAGAAGTAATAATTACACTCCACTTTTTGACTGCACTTGAAGCTCTAAAAAACTCGGTGGTCCCAACTTTTTGCTCCCCATATCTGAAATGCCGGGTGTGAGCGCTGAAATATTTATTCATGACATGGCTCGCGTTGCATCGGTTCACCTTGTACCTAAACAGGTTAAGAGCGCGGGGAGGCATGAATGAGCGGACAGATGAAGGGGTGGAGGGGCAGAGGCGCTTAATAATTCATCCCCACCACAGTATGACACCGGGCCTACAGGTGTGTGGCCGCCGCATAAGCAGGGCCAGAGCGTGAATGTTAAACAAAGACAGAGAGGCAGGAATCAGCAGATGTGGAGGACGAGAGCTGTGCAGTTAATCGAGTTTTAATAGAATCATGAATACATCTATGGTTAATTGAAATTATTGTCATGGTGCAGTAAGAGCTTATTGTTAGGAGCAAAGTTTGGACTTTAATAAAATGGAAACTACTCTGTGTTAAATAGTTTCAGAGTGGAATGAGTTCATGTGTTGTTTGGGCTGAGTCGGTCAGTCGAACCTATGGCAACATATTCTCCAGAAATCAGGCTCGACTGAAGATCTGTCGACAGCTGTATGAACAAACTAAAATAAGACGGATGATTTAACAGAGATTCCTAATGGGGGCTGCCATTTGCACTTAATGTGCACATTCAAACTGCAGTGAGGCACGTCATTTCCCATTTAACATGATGTATCTCTAGACTCCTCTCTCTCACTGCCCATGTTTATGCAGTGAACTC
Source organism: Neogobius melanostomus (assembly GCA_007210695.1). Classification (NCBI taxonomy): domain Eukaryota; kingdom Metazoa; phylum Chordata; class Actinopteri; order Gobiiformes; family Gobiidae; genus Neogobius; species Neogobius melanostomus. Next base: position 10,657,672 of record VHKM01000042.1, read on the forward strand.
AGGCCCAAACATTATTAAGCATTTAAGGTTAGCAGAAACATGCTCAAGAAAAGATTCTTGTTGTTCCTGAGGGGAAAAAAAGGCTGCTGTAAAGTGCAGCTCAAAATGGAATAGAGTGGTTTTCAAGTCTCTGTTTGTGCTGTTGTCAGAGGTAATAGTGCTCAGTTACCGTAAATTAAGCTCACCTTACTAAAAGCCACGCCAGGTAAATGTGCAGCCTTGTACACATACAGGCCGCACTCGAAAATAAGCCGCTGGTTTTCATAGTGCCGTGCATCCGCTCAGAGCGGCCCATGGCACAGATGAGGAGGAAGAGACACCTTATCCTGGAGAAAGGTGCAGTTGCGGGCAGAGGGAGGGCGGCAGGGACGGCAGTGATAAACGCGTAAAAAAGGCAGAAATGGCCAGTGGAGCCGCCCTCAGTGTGGAAGTGTAGAGGCCAAGCACACCAGAACGCAGCGCGCCGCGTCACGGCACTTCAGAGGCTTTTCTCAAACCGTGCTGGGCTTTTCACACGTGATTTATACATTTATCATAAATAAAAGAAGACACGTATGTTCGTGTTATAAGAGAGAGAGCACTTTGCTCTTTGTTGCAGGTTAATAGTGAGTTGGCGACAGACACGTGTTTAACATGCTTCCCCTGATGCATGAGCCCTGACGATGGTTTCTCTGTCTCTGCGGCTTCTTTAGTCCCTCCAAACAAAGTTCACGGTGGTCTCCCGGTCTGTCATGGCCAGACTCGCCTCTGTGCCTCTGCAGGATGGTTAAAAACCTGTGTTTTCCTCCGCGGCTGGATTCAGCAGAACCGTGGCGCGGAGTCCAGCATCGCCACGGTGTGCAAAGCCCTTCAACATTTAGGCTAAAGTGAGCCTTCATCATTTTAAAAGTTACTCATCTATCGTTCCTCAGCCAAGAGCAGATTAGAAGTCCCGTCTCACTTTTGCATTTACTGCTAGAGACGCCTCTAGTGCCTGTTGGCAGCTCTACTGTATATTGGCCGCACCGTCATGTTGGCCGCAGGGAACAAAGTAGCGGCGTATAAGCCGGAAATTACGGTACTTTGACTTAAGATGTACAGGAGTATCTTTTTAAAGGGATTGTGATGTTATTCTTAGTGCTGCACACACCAAACCCATTTATGATTATTGACCTTGCTTGTGTCGCTTATGAAATTCAAAAGAAACCCATCTCTTTCAATGTGGAATTTGAAAAGTTCTGTTAAAATGGATGCTTAACCTGTTAATTGTAGCATTCTGTTTATATTTACACCTTACACAGCATCCCAACTTTTGTAAAGGGTGTTTAGTTCTTGCTTTTTGGCTTGAGAACAGTGAGGTTAAAAAGGCGTATTTTCATAGTGGGGAAGTGTATGTGGCTTGCCAATCTCCGCAGTGCGCCTGTGCATTGGAGTGAGCCAACTTTGTATAGCGCAGCTGTGGGGTCTGCAAAAGGCGTGAAAGAGCAATATTGGTGTTTATGCGAGCTGAAGGCAGGCGGAAAGATTAGACGAGAGGAACAAATTAAAGCAAACACTCGCTGTAGAACAAACCTTTTACATTTGCATAAAAAGTAAAGCATCCCGAGGTTCACTCCAGCACCGTGGAACAGATAAAAAGTGGAGTAGGTTATTAACAAACTTTGGTGTAGGAATGAAGACCTGAAACATTGTGAAATAAGCATTGGTTTGCAATACACAGTGAAAAGTAGGGTTGGGCGATGTGATAATAAGCACGAATACTTATCTAATCCCTGTGACAATCTTCTGCTTTGGAGAGATGGTTATATAGTGATTTAGTGCTCTTTTCTCCTGTGTAATACAGCTCTATGTTCAAATACAGACACTTTCCCCCACTCACTCCTCTCACTGGATAGTTACGTCATGCTCTGAGTGAGTGACAGGCGGTTTGGGTGTAGTGTGTGGGATCAATTTGCATTCGAAGTACATACAGTGTCATTTATTATTGTTCTCATTTTGATCACTTTGACGTACATAGACACACAATATCTGTACCAAAAAGTTAGGTAGTCTTTAGACAGAGTGAATTGACTTCCCTTAAACTTAATCTAACTGAGGAGTGGGACATAGTAACTGCTTAGGTATAGTGTGAATGCAGGAGTGCTGGTGGTTGCATAAAAACAGTGGCTAAAGCAGGTTCAATAAATAAAGACTGAAGCGGTTGCGCCCTTGTAGCAGCCCCTTCTTTTCGAATTTATTTCGCTCTAAAACCAGGCCTGAATGTGCTCTCCTCTCCCAAAGGTATTCTAAAAGTGGCATTAGGCTGTGAATGCTATTGGAAGGAGCGCCTTGAAAAGACAGGGATGACAGACAGATAGAGAAATGAAATATCAAAATGTGTGTGGCTATGGCCTAATCATCAGGATTGAGTGATAGCGAAAGCCAAAGGTGGAATGAAAAGAAGAAAAATGGGCAGGGGAAACTAATAGCGGGAGTGACGGGTGGAGAGGGGCAGAAAGGAGGGATTTTAAGATGGAGGAACGGGGCTCTAGAGATTTTCATGGGAAGACGAGGCAGGATTAGAGGGAGGAGAAGGAGATGGGAGACTGGCTCTGCCCAAATTACCAAGGGATATATTGAGATGAAAGAAAGATGGCCGGGATACAGTGGATTTGACAGATAGAAACAGAAAGGGAAAGGGGCCGGGCTTGGTGGCCAGTCCTGTAAATTAAGAGCTTCAATCACTTCTAAAAATCACATGTATTGGCGCTACATCAACTACTGCTACTACTACCCGTGGCAATTCATTGAGTTTGTAGATTTGCTAACGAATGCGACTTCTGTGCGACCCAAGCCTGACAATATTAATTACTACAAACTACTATCTGTACAACCAGAGTAATACATGAGCTTAGTTAACCCTGTGATTCCGCCATGGTGAGTAACTAACCACAGCAGGCGACTGACAATGAAGACATCCAACTAATGACAGAAGGGACACTAGAAGGTGGCATACTGAAATGCCACATGCAAATAAATCCACAGCAGCGGCGCATTCCCATGATGCATCTGTGGCAATAACACACGGTGAACTAATTAAATGATTGATTTGAATGCACCAAATGAAATCCTAGCCTCCCCCGGTGATGGGCTTCTCGCTTCCTCCCGGGGACAAAACTTGCAATAATACAGACTTATTCGTCAGTGTTATCAGCGTCAGGTTTACCCCGAGGCTTTCGGAGATCTAATGGGGACCGCTTTGTGCTGCAGAGATAGTGCTTGTTGTATTGGATCGGACAGCTATTTCCTATACAGCAATTAGAACCTTATGAAGAGCACAGATTGTCTCAACATGGTGGCACCTGTTAGTGGGTGTGGATATATTCGGCAACGAGTGAGCATGTGGTCCACTGGGGGAAAAAGAATATGTGAAGAAACAAATCCAGGAAGAAAACGGGCACAAAATCTGAGCAGAGATAAAGATTCCACGCACGAGAATAATGGGCGATGTTATTGAATGGTTATGTTGAAATTAAGGATGCTAGCTGAAACCAAGAACACATCTGAATTTCCACGTAGCACTTTTACTAAAACGGTGGGATTGGGACAAGTCGAGGCCAAGCTGTGCTACCCTCACTCAAAGAAAGTGCTGATATCCACAACAGACTTACTCAGAAGCAAAACAGCGGCGATAAGGAAGGCTTGATCACTCACAGGATAAAAACGAGGAGCCTATAGAGCGAGTGAGCGATCTCAAGTCGGGGAAATCACACTGTCAACAACAGAGGCCGTCAGGGGAGAGATAGTGTTTGCAAATTAAGATATAGACCTGTAAACTGGTTGAAAAAAGGGAAAGTCTAGGAGCCTTAGACGAGGCAAGAAGGGAAAGATAAAGACCAAATGGAAATGTGGGTGCGTTTAAAAGAAAGCATATACCACGATAAAGCCGGGGACTCGGGAGTATAGATTTCTATTGTGATATCAGCGGGCCACTGCAGACCGCAATAACAAAGTAACAGAGGGGAGAGAGAGGAAAGACAGGCTCATGAATTCCAGAGGAGAAGCCACACTACGGAACATAAATCAACTTAAACAAAATGTGTTCCTGAATCAGAATAAAACATTTGGAAGACGACATATTCAAATCTAATGATTGGCGTGCTGTCAAAACAGAAGAGAGGGGAGCTCACTCTCAGTAAAGGCGCAGGTTTTTGAGGCATTTTCACAAAACGTCGATAACAAAATAAATGCTTGCATGCTTTTTTATGTTAAGGTAAAATGTGACGCAGCATGGCCTTGAGGTGTTTGTATGTATAGCCTTGAGGTGAGCTGGGAAGGAGTTTGTGCTATTTAGTTGTGAAAGTTTACTCTGAATTATTTGCAAACAGTGTGAGGTGTGCACTACAACATTTTGCAGACTACACACTTTTAGGTGCCAGAAGCGCAGTGCCTTGTATTGGTGACTGTTCTTGGTGAGTGGTGAGGTTTGGAAAGGCTCCTAGAAGCAGATTTCATTGTGGTGTTTACAGCACTGAAATTGTGCCCAGCAAATGCACAAACAATAATGGAAATAACAAGCGCTCCAGACAGACTGAGTATGGTTACATAAACCAAAGAGTCTTTGAAGGTCAGACTGAGACTGGCCTCCATTTCAGCGTCGTGTGTCGGATGTAGATGACAGTCGTGACAGTGCCAGGTGGGACTGCATCCATGTGCTGTGCCCCCGGTCGCTCCCCCGACATACTCTCTGTCTGTCTGAGGATGGGCCTTCCTAAACGGTAACAGGAGCTGGCAGGGAACATGCTTAAGACCTCAAAAGGACATGTTTGATGGATGAAAATGTATTAAACAAACGGCATGTTTCAATAGTAACTAAACTGCACAGGTAAAACAGACGGTGCAGGTTATAATCAATTTTGATCTGAACGTATAATAAGAGGCGATAGTGGCTCAGTGGTAAAAGCATCCATGCACTAATCCAAAGGTCAGTGGTTCAAATCCTAGGTATGATTGGTCCACACGTTGTCTTCTTGGGCTTCATGTACTCTATGCATGAATGTGTGTGAGTGATTTGTGTTGTTCTTTGTACAAACAAAGTTACTTATCTGAAAGATAATCACCTATGTACAGTATCTGGGGCAATTACTAATTTTCTTTTAGTTGAATGGAGTTCTAAAGTAAAGTGTATCGTGTGAGTGAAATGCATTTAAAATATCTGCAAAAGCAGCATCTTCAAGTGAATGGCTAGTGTCTGGTTAGTGCATCTTGAGATATTTGTCACAATCCACATAGTCTTTAAATTGTTTTATATTGTATAATTTCCTTCGGTTGATGCAAAGCATTTTCTGTGAAATGATTACAGCAGCATTTGTCTTTGAGGCAGGAATGTAGGGGCTTTGACTGTTTTACTTAATCACGACAGGATCAACTCTCCAATGGAGCTTTTAAAGTGCCAAATTGGCTTTAAGGACGAAACAGGAACTGGTCACGAACAGAAGGACAAAGGGAGGGAGAGAAGCACGCAGAGTTTAAGAAATAATGAGAAAGGCTCTTGAATAAGGGGACACACTGTTAGAAGGGGCAGGGAAAGGGTTTGACAGCCACAGGAGTGATGCATGCTGGGAAACAGACAGACGAGCACATGAGTCATAAAGACATATGGAAGAAGTGGATATTTTGTTGGCGCTTTTGTTCTTTGAACAATTGCTTTTGATAACCAGTATGGTATTACAGGGTTCCTACAGGCACCACCAAGCCACATCCAACTAGGGCTGAACGATTTTGGAAAATAATCGAATTGCGATTTTTTTTTTCAATATTGCGATTGCGATTAAATATGCGATTATTGTTGCAAGGTCCACTTCTCATGTATTTTTCACCTAACACAAGCAATAAATCAGTCTGTTTCATAATAAACAATATTAGATTAATTTGAAGTGAAAATTGCAACAATAAAGCAAACAAAATTGTTACTTGACCTTTTCAAAATTTGTGGACTGCACTTCTTAAAAACTGTCTGAACTTAACAGTACAGTCTATAAATAAAAGATGAATTATATATATATATATACAGTATATACACATATAAATAGATACAACTCTGAACCACCACACGCCTGCTTTAACTAGTTGGAAAGGTTTTAGGAAATCAAACTCCCAATTAATACAAAATAAACTATTGATTATTTATTATTTCGGCCAATCAAATCCCAGTCTGAGCTGCAACTCGTAGTTGCTTCAGATGCGCGTTATTGAAGGATACAGAGAGGCCAGATGGAGCACACGCCAAAACACAGTGGAATTAGGAGCAGCATTTTGGCTTTGGGATGTAACACAGCCACTTTACTTTCTCTTTGACTCGCTGCCATTTTGTGACATTTCAGCACTGAACAGCACATTTCCTCAGCAAAATAAGACATGACGCGGAGTCCTGCCTCGGATCGTAGTTTCCAACACTTTTCATACAGTAGTTTAGTGTTTGTACTACCTACGGGAGCACATATTCGGTAGATGCAAAGGTAAATAAAGGCACATGGCACATCGCCTCCGCGGATACTTAATGGTCATGAACCGTCATTATGCTTTTGAGATAAATTCTTTATCCACAACATTCCCAAACATAAGCCTCCTAAACTGAGCCACAAACGACTCTTTCCTCTTTACAAGCAGCACAGGCTCACCTATATCTCTGTGGAGGCAGAGGCGTAAGAATCTGGAGGTGAGGGAGTTTCTGTGATCATCAGAGTGTGTAGTAGCAGCGAGAGAGAATGGCGTGATGAGCGCTGCGGCTAACGCAATGCTAACGGAGAAGAAAGCAATAGTCCTTCGCGGTGGCTGCATGATAAACGCTGATATTTTCACTTTACATCCACAATCTACCGCGCACCTAAACTAGACTGGGAAGTAAACAAAAGCAAGCGGCGGAGCGGACTTTGCTGCCATATCTCGCTGCTCCATTCACTTCCAAAATCGCGTTCCCTGCGATTACGAAATCGCGTTGTGTAATATCGCGATAAAATTGCAAATGCAATTAATCGTTCAGCCCTACATCCAACGCATTTTAATGCCATTTTAACCAAATAATATATTTTGAATATATTTCAAATGCAAGAAATCTGTGCAATCTGTGTGTTTATTTAGTTTTGCAAACATTCCATCAGAGGAATAGGAGACATTTCTATATTCAAAAGCAAATTGGACAGCGGGAAACTTTTGAGCAAAAAATGCAATCTCAGTTGAATACGTCTAGCCATCATTTTTGTGTTTCTGACAAACTTGAGCAGTAAAAGTATATTAAATACATATATTGAATAGATTATGTTTAATTTTGTATTATTATTTACAACCTTACTATTGATTTAAGAACATGTAATGCTTTGGAAACATTTGGAAAATCTGGTCACAAACCAGTCTAGTCCTGGGGTCGTTTTATGTCTAATTGAGGTTTAGGTAGCTCTGGTTAACCTCGCCCTGCTTCAGATCTGGCCTGGTTTTGGTTGAGTGCTTTTTTGTCCCAGTTATCACTACAGTATTGTCCTCTTGTTTCTATATGCTCGCTCTGTTAAAGGGTAGGCTGGCTATGGACATGATGTATGCTTCTGAAACCAATATCCAATATAGGAAATTATATAGGAGGTGAGATAAGACGCATGTGCCAAGGCGGTGTCATGCGTACATGCACTCACATATGAGACAAGATGTTGAAAGAGCAGCCAAGGAGACGGGGAAGATGGGGAGAAAAGGTGAGCGAGCCCAAGGGGAAGAAGTAATTAAGTGTTAAACAATATGTCAATGCTCGTGTCAGCCCGCATCAGGAGGAAGAGCGAGGGCGCACGACAGGGAGGGTCACCACTCAATACATGTGTCAAATGATATTATACTCGGGGGCTGGGGAAACCGGGGTGATGAAGAGGGGGTGAGCAGGTAAACACAACCTTTAAACAGGTACTTAGAGGAGATGGTAGCGCGGATGATGGACGGGTAATTGGGCGAGAGGTCATCCAAACATGGTCGGAATGAGAAAGCGGAGATGGTGGAAGAGAAAGGAAGTAACTCAAAAACATGCGGTGGTGTTCCAAAATGCACACTATAAATGGAGAGCTTTATTCTGAGCTCTCCATTTTGAGGTACAAAGAGTGGTTCTTCATCACTGGTGATTTAAGGTAGAGCACTCACCTTCAAAATGCTATTAGTGTATTCTCACCATGGAGAGAATGGGCCAAATGTACAGTCTTATACTATAGAGAAGAACAAGTAAAGGTCCTGTATCAAATTTAAAAAAGGGTTTACTTTCCGAATTATCTGCTAAAAGTTTCTAAGCAAGTGTCACCGCTTTCTGTGAAAAGAACAGCACGGTAACATTTAAAACTAAATTGTGCCAGGATTTTTTTTGGTTACAGTCGCAGTGCTTCTTCCCAGCAGCAGTCCCTTATAATACTATAAAGTGGGGCACAAAATGGATTTCAGTCTACTACATATAGAAATGAGTTTGCAAATGGGAATAATACACGGATACAAAGCCTTTAAGAGCCTCATTTTGAAAGGTGTTGTCGCACAAGAGTTGGTGAAATGACCCAATTTTTTATGGGATGATGGCTTTGATTATGGTCTTTATCAAGATCAGAAGCATAAAGCATTAATCATGTATAGAAGCTCCCTATTTGCGATCCTGCTCTCCGCACTATATCTTCGCCATTGTGAGATAAACCCAGTACTTTTGTTCATTGAAATTCACCCAAGACATAAGGCAGGAAACCAGGCCGGCGTCCGTGTCAGCTGGAGTTGCAGATAATTGCTTTGTTGTTGCTATCTCCGTCTCTCTCGGCGCTGCCATCTTGTGCCATGTCAGACCACCAGGACTTCAGAGAGCCTTCTCCTGATTCGTGATCCCCTTCTCCTCTTGTCGTCTCCCTCTCCTCCTGCTGATAATTACTCTTTCCGTGTCACCGGCGTGAACAAAGCGCTCCCTTGTTTTCTTCCTCGGATGCTGCTTTTTGCATCTGTGCGCTGGCTTTTAATTAGAAGCCCATAAGTATGCATAGGCCGCGCGGGGTGACAGTGCACTGGCTGTCTGCTGTAACTGATAGAGGCGTCACGGTATTAATAGGGAAAACACTGCTTTGCCACTTTGCCACAATCCGCCTAGTCAACCTTTCATATCGCAAGATCGTCAATAGGTTATTAAGGGCTGCACTTTATATTCATGAAAACAATCACCGAGGTTTTAAGCTTGCCCGCGCCCGCCGTATATACCTCTGTGTTACTGGTGTGTGCGTTTCACAATGGCTGTGTAAACATGGTTAAAAATGCATTATGCAGAGAGTAGAACCGAAAAACACATCAAAGTTGCATGCGTTTGTGTCCCGCACTTCCATGTATATTTCAGTGAATTTGTTCGCCTATTTCTGTCACAGCGTGGAAAAAAATAACATCCTTTTCATAGGAGAGCGCGGTGGAGTGGCTATAGCTTGAGAGCTCTATAGGAGGCAATGCACAGTTCTGGTAAAAATAGACTATTCAGAGATTTATTCTTCACTATTTTTACAGTGCGTTGTAAAGTCCTGTAGTCCTTAAGTATGCAGGACATCTCCATCTAACCGAATGAAATAAATATGTCAAACTCAATGAAAGGTAATGCTATGAGTAATACTAGTACTGCTACTATAAAAGCATAAGACTTTGCAAGGACATTTGTAGACGAGTCTATGGACCCAATATTTTAAAGACCGGGATGGTGTTTTGAGTCCCCAATTAGAAACAATGGGGTTTTAAAATATGAAATGGTCCGTAAAGCTTTGTACGTCAGATTGAGCTTCTTTTATTGCGCTCATGAAATCAACTAATTGCCAGTGAAACTCTTGCGTGACTGGATATCTTTCAACAAGTCCATTGTGGTTTTGTCAGCTTCTTTGAGCAATGGGTCCGCGGGAGCAAGCGTCATGGCCAGCTTATTACTGTTCTTTGTCAGCACCAAATTCAAATTCTTCAAGAAGACACTATCATCTTTTGCATGTTTGAAGCTTTTTTTTTTTTCCCCGTAGGCACTCGGTCCTTGTATTGTGTGAAACCCTTAAACTTAGAATCAATGAAAGCAACCAAGCACGTGAAAATAGAGATCCGCCATTATTAGCGTTGACAACTGATTCTGATGCTATCGTGTGTTAGATGTATTGTCCTGTAGTGATCCAGCAGTTGCAACAGTTGCTCCACAGCCTTTGTTTATTTTTTATACTGTTTTTGCTGATGTAACTCAATGGAAGTTGTTGTTGCCTACGACGTCAAACATGGCGGGCCTTTGCTTGAAATGTTTGTGTTACAATATGATCCCAATCTAACAGTATCTCCCCTTAAAAAAACAAATGATTTAGCAGTTTTCTTTTTAGCAACCTGGGACAAGAACAGGACATCCAGGGAGGGAGGGACACTAGGAAGAGGAAGTGGTTCCATAGGTAGCGAAATCCAAGACGAGGATGAACAGAGGAGAGGGGAGGAGGCAGAGGAAGCCACTAAATAGAGTACGATTAGCAGCACAGTGGAACAAAAGGAAAGAAAAGGAGTGACCTTGGCTGCTAAATAACAGTTATAGCGCTGGCTAATAGAGACGTAGTACAGTCAGCGCAGGATGGAGGAGAGGGGCCGGGGGGGGGGGGTCAGATGGAGCTCCAATAAGGATTTGCAGTGAGCTGAACTGGAAATACCGCACTCAAGGAGAGACAAAGAGCGCCCAGGAACATTTCACAGGACTAAGCATAACTCCAAATCTAAGTCAAAGGGTGCTTAGGAGGGGGTAGGAGATGAGATAGCGAAACAGTGTGCGGCAGCAGATTTATAAGGGCGAGGAGATTGGGGAGCGGGGAATTGGCTGCAGGATGCATTAAGGTAAGGGGTAGGTAGAGTGATCAGGCAAAATCTGTTCGGGGGGGGGAAGTGGGATGGACACATAATGTGAAGGATAAACGGAGTAGAGGGTCAGAAAAAGTGCTGAGAAGATGATTATTACCCACTGGCGGAATTCTAAAATAACTATAATATTCTTCATAAGATTTGCGGTTTAAGTTGAAAGTAAAGATTCAGGTAATCACATACATTTTAAACAGGCCCAAGTGCATTAACATTAGAGAGAAGAAGTTTCATACATAAGCCTCTGCGATTTGCACATTGCGACCATTATAATCGCCATCCTGATTAGATTGCGATCAAAATGTGCGGCCCTATTACCAATGGGAGCTACCAAGATGAGAAGTTCAGCAGTGACAGCACCGCGAGCCCTTTCTGCATAATTTATTTTGAATGTGATAGAGTCCCCCATTGTCTTTAATTTTGGCCTGTACATGGTCAAAGTCGAACCCCAGCGCTCCTGATGTGAATGGTTAATGAAGTCGACCTCAGTTTTAGGAGGGAGAGGCAAAGTTGATAAAGGAAGAGCAGAAGTACTTACTGGACAGCAGTATTAGCTGTGGTGGCAACAGTGAGAAAAAAAACCTCTTCAATGTGAGTAAATCTATTGATGTAATATTTTGTTTTGTGCTTTATTTGAGGGATTACGTCAATACAATAATACAATTCAGACTTTTATGCTGCACAGTAATATGTTTGAACAGTAGTGGTGCTTAGTTGTAGCCAGCTATAACAACTGTAAATTGTAACACAGTAATAATGGCAGTGTCGGTAGCTTCCACAGTAACTGGAAAACATTGCTTTGAAGGATCAATCCATTTCTGTTATTTATTCTTCACCTTTGCTGCACTTTTCACAACACTAATGTTCCCAAAAAGTTGCTACCTTACAAAACCAAAAAGCGTCAGCCTTTTCGTCAACAGTTTTATTTCAAACAAATAATGAACCTTTGCTATGGAAACCCGCAACCGGCCTCAAGTCACTCACACAAAGTGAATAAGTTAATTGGCAAATTTGTTCGAGCAAACAAAACCCAACTGCAGCAGGCGCGGTGACCAGTGGAAAAGGGATTTTAATGAGAATGCCTTACGCCCTGTTAGGATTATATCAGTGCTTTGAGTGTCATCAGGTGCACTGCAGGCTTTTGCTTATAAATGTGAGCTTCTGTGATAAAATATAAGCAAAGACAATGTGTAAAAACCTGGAGTTTACACCACTTAATATGGAGGGAAAGGAAGGGAATCTTATTTGTATAGCGCTTTTCACATGACACAATCTAGTCAAAGTATGGGGGATTTTCCTTCACTCCTCGGCATAGTATAGCATTACACAAAAATAAAAACATTTATGCACATTTTCCTTATGGGCATCATAATTTATCAATCAATACCTGATCCGCCTTACTAGCATAAAGATCTTCTTAAGTAGACCTCGCCTGTTTTCCACTGGGCTAAGCATTAAACCCTGCATTATCCAAGCTTAAAACGCCGACTTTGTATCATGAGAACGGTCAATTAAAGGGATTTCACGGCGATCACATCTTTCTAGTGTGCATACGGTTTTTGTATTTCTAAATCAGATGCCCTAACTGATGCCCGTACCACCTTGAGAAAGCCCGATCTGGTCTGACATCAGAAGCTACGCAGGGTTTGAGCCCAGTTGGTACCAGGATGGGAGAGTGATTGGTAGTGGTTGGAGTCTGACGCTGCAGATTAGCACAAAGAATATTTTTTTTCCTTGTAAAATGCTGCAGTTTGACTTCAATCTGTCAAAAGTGTTCAACAAATAAAACAGTCTTCCACATACCCTTGAGGACTGACAAGTGCACACTGGCTTGTTCCCTTGTATGAACTGAGTAAAAGACGTTGTTGTCCTCTGCCACAGTCTGACATGGCTTTTCATATTTCAAGTCAGACACCATTCCCGACACAAGCCTATAGTCCCCTTGCTTGCTGGATTAGCTAATTACCTCAAACCAAAAGCGTGTTGAATTATTGCTATCATGTTGTTCTATTTTAAAAACCTTAGGTAGGGGACCTTTTGTCGAGCTCTTCAAGTCTGAGTCATCGCACGCTGGGATGCCATTCGCGGGTTGTATCTGGAGTCTAGGAGGAGCAGCAAAACACGAAGACAATACACGGCTTTTGATATGGTTTGAAAAGGCAGGGAGTGCGAGAGAGAGAGAGAAAGCCGGCAGAGAATACAAAAAGGATGACAAAATATCCGACATCAAAACACTCGTGCCCACACAAGAGGAGTGGACCGCGGAGGCCAAAGTCATCGCAACAGACACTTGAGCTCCCACATAATGGCACGACTAAAAGAAAGTCACTGTCAGGAATTAACAATAGACTTAAAACAATGCAACCCAACGGAATGTAAACAACATAAAGGTGATTCAGAACAGAACTCATTTGGCGCATCACCAACTGGTTTTGTTCTTTGTTGCAGTCCATTGTTAACTTTGTAACGAGGGCAAAAAAAATACACTCTTCACTTCATTGTATTACACACTGTGAGTAGTCAAGGTGGTTTACGTCAACTATTTATTTTCTGAAGTGACAAAGTAAGAGACAACTGCTTTATGTCTCAAAACGAATTCAAAATAAGCCCTGCCCTTATATTTTCTTATGACCGACAATGATTTAAAAAGCCGGGGTGGCACATAAATGGCGCAATGCCTGGAGTGAAGTCTGATCACGCAGCGGATCGGCACAAGCCCTGCACTCCAAATGAGCAGACAGAGTTCTCCTTTCATGTTCCCTGGGCGCGCTCTCCATCAATAGCCTCATTTTCTCTGCCTTTCCCTCCACTGCAGTATCCACTCCTGCAGCGCTCGAGTCCATCCTTTCACCTGCATTTCCACACAATCTTTTGTTACATTCATCTTTTTCCACTTATTTCCAAAAGCCAACTAGATATGCCAGGTGGGCCGCCGCGCCTGTAGTTTACTTTGGCTCCAACTTTGCAGATATCGTGAGAATATTAATTTAGCTGACCAGTGCTTTTCTATTCTTCTCTCCCTCTTTAGGATTCTGCCCTCCACCAGCGACCGCTTCCATCTGAAGAACTTGGTCTCCGGAGTGGATTATAATTTGTGCGTGCTGGCCATTTTTGATGACTCCATCACAACATTAGCAGCAACAAAGGTCCTGGGCTGCACCAGCTTTTCCACAAAGGATGTTTACCCAGCATGTCGTTCTCTTCAAGCGCACTTCCTGGGCGGCACTCTCACTATACTGGTCGGTGGGATTGTAGTAGTCACTCTGCTTGTTTTTACTGTGGCGCTCATGGTTCGCCACCGCGTGTGCAACCACTCGGACCATCTGATATGTCACAATAGCAACAGCGAAGCAGGAGGCGGAGCTTGTTGCCAAAGCGGGGGGATAGGGAGCGGAGACAAAGGGGGGAACAGCAGTGGATGTTACCAGTCCAATGGTCAGGGAGACATGATGATGGTGGTGCTGCCCAATGGGCTGCCGGCCAAAAGAGGGGAGAAAGACAAAGACAGTGAGAAGGAGAAGGAGGTGGTGGAACCAGCCTCCTCTGTGCCTCCTAAACTGCCCCCTAAACCCCGGAGCAAGCCCAAAGTGAACCTGGAGCAGTTCTTGTCTGCTGGGGGAGTGGTCTCCAGCACAACAGGGGGAGAGATGGCTCTGGTGGTGCGGCAGAGGAAGCTGGAGAAAGCTTACACCTCAGACAGTGACAGAACTCTGCTGTACTACACTCCGTCGCCCCCTTCTACACTGCCCCGTCAAGCGCGCAACAGAGAACGCCCCCCGCCCCGGTTGGAGCGGGAGCTCACCAATCGAGCTAGTTTTTCTCTGGCTGCTCCTCTCAGAGACGCTGAGCTGATAGACTGGAGAATGAGCCCCAGAGCCAGGGACAAATGGAACTCGTCTCAGGCCTACCAGAGCCCGGTGTCACCCCTCAGCCCGGGCTGTGGTGCGGTCAGTAAGCGCCGTCACTCCTTGGACATGGGTTCATCTGTAGCTTTGGCTAGTGATGCCGCGGCCACTGTTGCCAAGCGCTACGGCGCAGTCAGCTATGCCAAACGGCTCAGCGTCATCTGGACCAGACGCAGCCAGTCTCTACACGGGATGCTGGTACAGTGCGCCTCAACCACAAGCACAACGTCTTCAACGACCAGCGACGACGTAGAAAGCGGCACCGGGTTCGGGGCCCGTTGCGAGTTCCAGCGAGGATATATTCATGCCTACAACACAACCAACTCCAACTCAAACACGGGGATTACCTGTGGGAAAGGGACCAGCAGCAAAGAGATCAAACGAGAGAAAAGCAAAGATGGGAAGAGTGCGGAGGAGCTGGAGGAAAGTGTAGTGTAGGTGAGTAGTGACAGGGAGGAGCTTCTGAAAGAGTGAATGTGGTATTGATTTGGGGAGGGCAGAGAGCTAGAACCCAGGGATGGCCAGATAAGGTGACTGCGGATGAGCTGAGATGGGCGTGTTCAGGGGGAGGGAGGACTATTGGCTACAGTCTATCTTGTGCAGCAGCTTGATTTGCCTAAGGAGCAGTCACCAGAAATGAGAACGTGCACCTGAAAGCAAGGAGATTTTAAAATGCTCTCTTTTTGATGACCTTAGGAGTGACTGGCAGAAAAATTAGTGTGTGGAACAAAGTGTTGACAGGAAAAGAATGGGAAAAAATATTGGAGCGGAGAGTCGGTGAAAGGGTATTAAATACTCAAGGCTGCCTTCGAGCTTTATGACAGAGGCGAAAGTAGCGCGACAAAAACAAAAGTCTAGTTGTGACAGCCCGTGAGAATAGATACAAGAGGAGGAAGGGACATAATAAAAAAAGGGGGGGGGGGACTCATCCAAGCGAGCCGGAGTACAAGGTGATAGATCCTAGACAGCGGGGTTGTGAGATCAGGGGGAAATCTCAGTAAAGCTTAGGCACTAATAGAACTAGACTTACATCCTCCAGAGGGGCCTGCCCACACAGCACCACAACATCGGATCAAAAAAACAACAACACAAAGGCAGTCTTTTCTGGAAACTATATAAAAAAAAAAGAAATAAAAAAAATGGGGCTGTTTTTCATTGTTCTTGTTACCGACGAGGCCATTTTCGATATTTCTTTCTTTCCCCTAAAATACAATACAATGAATGTGACTTTTATGTGTCCTCAGTGGCTGTGGACAATGATTTTGGCTGTAGCTTTGGCCCGGGGATTATGGAGGCATAAATACAGAGTTGCAGCATTGGACATGATCAATCGATAGGGAGCTGGAAGGAGCAACGACGTTATTAAAAGAGGAGACATTGAGGATTACAAAACATGGTCGATATGGATTACCAAACAAGGAGGCAGCAGCCTTGGTTGGAACGGACAGAAAAGGGATGATGGATGCTAAGCGTGCATGCATTGACAAATCGCTGCGGGAAGTATGCACAATTTTTGAATGTCTATGATCAGAAATGGTGGACTTTTGGGGGTTTTTAAGTCATGCTGCTCAAGATAACAATGTGAAAGCCCGGGAGCAAACATTTTTACCTTAAGCGGTATTGCAGCAACAACACTTGGATGGGATTGCGACTTCAGACTCTGCCACATGAGTTCCCGAGTTTTGAATGTTAAAGATGATGAAACAGTGAAACACTCCTAAAGACCATTACAAGAACAAAAACAGACTCAAGAGGAAACAAAAAAAAATATGAAAACTTGAAAATACCTATATATATATAGTAAATATATATAAATGATGTTACTTGTCGCACCATGTGTTTCTGTTTTCCAAGTTTTATGGGGAATGATGTTAGGATGAATTATATAAAAAGTGTGATTTCTTGTTTCCAAAGGACAAACAAAAACCGTTTGGTCTTATTTGATAAGAAAATGTGTTGGGGTAGAGAAACAGAACTTAAAGCACACAAGCTGGAAAGCGCGTAGCCCAAACATACAAAGATGCCGATAAACAAGGCAGGTTTCAGTACTGTGCAAAGGTTTTACAGAGGGGGTAAAAATGATGGCAACTCAAGTGTTTTATAATTTTCTATTTATTTTAATGCTATTTTATTTCATGTCCAAGGCCGAAGATATACAAATATGTTTAGTAGATGGTTTTAAAGTTAAAGATTGA
The DNA here is from genome assembly GCA_007210695.1 of Neogobius melanostomus. NCBI lineage: Eukaryota > Metazoa > Chordata > Actinopteri > Gobiiformes > Gobiidae > Neogobius > Neogobius melanostomus. The sequence continues at coordinate 10,674,629 of VHKM01000042.1, forward strand.
AAGTTTGAGTCTAGGTCTGGGCACTACATTTCTGTCATTGCAAGATATAGGGACGATGCCTTGGCACCTTGGCAGAAGTGTGTTGCAAGGGTTTGGGTTTTTGTTCATTGCCTTACTTAAAAACTGGTCCAAGATCTTTGCACAGCACTGTAGATTCATTACGAGAACTACTACTGTTGTTGCTTTCCGTTTTCATTTGGTTCTGCCAAAGTCAATATTGTTCTCTGGACTTGTTATAAATAAAAATACATGTATGGAACAAGCGACAGCGTCATTACCAAGCGAAGAGTCTTGTGTGTCAAACGTCTATGTGCATATGTGCTGTTTTTCAAATGTATGAGCTCGTGTGCCAAATAATTTACATTACGATTCGCCTGTGTCATTGCCATTTATTTCTAATACCCGAACAATCAGGGGTTTGCGGAAATGAACATGCTGCAGCGTTGTGTGCGCCGGCGATGGGGAATTTGGGTCAGATTTTCAGTAAATGTGGCAGGATTAGCCGATGATTCAGACCCAATGAAGACACTGAGCCCAAGGCAAAACCAGATAGTAAGTCAAGAAGATTTCAAATGTGAGCGTTTTTGGATGTGCCAAGTTGTTTACTTGTCTGCTGGCCCAGTTGATTATAGGGCAAGGTGGTCTTTTAAAAGGTCTCTAAAAAAAGACAGCATGCAGCGATCAGGCAAAACATTATGACCACTAACATTCCAAGCTTAAGCTGACAAAATGTCTCATCATATGTTAGAGGGTGCAATTATAAGCAAGTAAACAGGGTGATGCATGAAAGTGGGAAAAAGGGGCGAGAGTTTCATACTGATAATATTCATTAAGCACTATTTTACATTAATCAAAGTTAAATTAATTGTGTGTGTTATCAGTTATTGAAGCGGGGGGGGAAAATCACAGAGCTATAAATATGAATATGTTTTATAACTCAATGTTACGTGTTACGGTCTGTTGAAGATTACCACTCAAACGAAAATGTATCTACAGGAAAAAGCTATTAGAAAAAAATGAACCAATAACAAAATGATAAAAGAGCATTCAGACTCAGGGACAGATGCAAATGCGTGCAGTTTTGAAGTGGATAAATGCTGTGAAACATAAAAGCAACAACTGAAATGTTAAGCTTCAATAATAATAGGTTCATAATGAGCGTCCATCATGTATAAACCACTCTTGACAGTCTGTGAAGCCTAGTGGTGATGTCTATACTAACCATACTAATTAGGTCTAAATAGGCAGAATAGAAGGTGAAGAGGTCAATAATGAAAACAGATGCAGAGCGCTGTGATACAGGCGTTCGCTGGGACCAGGTGGCCTTGGAAAACAAGGATAGAAGACTGCATTACTGGGTGCTGTGAGGGGAGGTCGGGGATGCCGTGGTATTCCCAAGATAAATGGGGTGGGTATAATCTCAGCAGTGCGTGGTGGGACGGGCTCCCGGTACACAGCGCACGCCGCTGCAGGAGTGTGGCAGCAGGCCAGCACCAACCACCAACAAAGAACTGACAAAATACAGCTTTCACAAAAGTGTGCCCCGGAGAGCAGGGAAAAAGGTGCTTGATTTTACTCGACTCTCCATCTGTAAGGCTTTTTCTAGGTTTAAATTTTTGCTGTTCTGTTGATTTTTCTTTTTTTCCTTTTTTTTGTCAAAATGTGAACCTTTTCCAAACAAATTCAATAACTTTCATAAATGTGCTATTTTATCCCAGACATTTTAACCAAATGAATAACTTGCAGGCCAAATTGATTAATAAACAAGAGGCATTATAACAATTCTACATACAGTATCCTATAATGGAAAATCAGGGTTTAAAACATTCATTTGGGTATAACAGCGATGATATTTTCAGGTGTTTATGTAAGAAAGTCTGTGAATGCAAGCTTCCCCTTTTAGCTAACAGCATGCTATCTACGGCGCCGCGAAGAACACACTGATAAATAATGATCTAAAGTAAGAACAATTACAGATATACAAAATGAAACACTACGTCAAAGAAGAGTACAAGAGGACATTTGGCTCCAGGGTCAACATTTGATCATAAGTAACCGTTACAATCTGCCTGCGCATGAGATTCAGCATGTGCTGTCGGCTAACGTAATTTGGAATGAGAACAGCACCTCCCTGCTCTTGTGCCCGCGGCGAAACTCTGGCCTAATTCGACTAATTAAAAAACGCTGAGTAACGAGGCCTTTGCACGCACAGGCGTTGGCTTCACACATCCACTGTGGCAGGGTCCTCTTAAGAACAGATGGTAGAGCGCCTTTGGTTGGAATACTTCTGACATTTGCAGTTTTGATCAAGGTATGAAGCAGTTTGCTGAGTCACAGAGGGGCAAACAAAGGGACCGCAGGGACCAGGTTGGACCGCAGGGACGTGACCAAAAACATTTGGGAATTGGACTGATAATGGCATGAATGGAGACCAATCAAGAGTGACAATGGAAGTGCAGCAGCTCAGGACAAACAGAGGAAACAGTAGACAAAAAACATATTTAAAGAGGGGGTATTACGCTTTTTTCAATCACATAGCACCAGTCTATAGCATACTACAATGATGACGTAACCTTCTGTTGGTCTGTATATGCAGTAAATTAAAATAACTGCCTTGAATAAAATTGCTCTCTCAAAATGGCTGTACTGAACGTCTTGAAATAGGCCTCTGTCTCTTTAAGAAGCTTTCCGACACGCCCCCTTCAGCACACTGCTGTGGCATCTAAACAACACTACTGTGCGGGGAGGGGGCTCTGCTGAGCTGAGGAGCAGTGGTTGGTGGCTTGGCTGGTGACGAAAGGTCCAGAGGCGTCTCCAGGAGGTGGGGGCGTTCCTAGGAGGACTGAGGCATAGCTACACCTAAAATGGCTGCCGTCTAACTTTTTACTGATTACTCAAAAATATGTGAATGAGCCAAGGCAACACTCCAGGCATGTGTTTAATGAGGGAATGACATAATAACATGATATAAAGCTTGAAAAAGTCGATTTTACATAATACCCCCCCTTTAACCTCTTAACCCTCACCTTAACCGAGTGCATTTTCTCCAGTTCAGCTTTACCAAATCAACTGGAGCAGACAACTCAGTGTAGCGCCTCATTTAGAGTTAAGACCTACAAAATCTGAATGGATCTTTTCCTTGCGTAGGATGTTTTCCATCACAATTATGTCACATTAGAGTAATGAGAGTCAGCAGTCATGCTAGTAGTAGTCGGCTGAGTAGCTGAGTGGTTAGTGGAGAATGTCAGGGCTTTCTGTGCAGAGGTTGTATGTTTTGGGTGGGTTTTCTCCATGTGCTCCAGTTTTCAATGCAACGTTTTCCATAAAACGTTGAATAACAGGCTGAATACAGGGGACACATTTTACTGTACAGCCAAAGAAGCCTTTACTTAATCTAGCCTAGTATTTAAAACAAGTACAAGAAGACACGTGTAAAATTAAGGATTAAAAAACATACAAGGGAAAAACAGGCAGCGATAATAGTTGCTGCAGCGGTATCATTTATATCTTATCGCAGTTTATACTTTCTCAATACTTTAACAAAACTCAGTTTCAGTGCGCTAGCATTATAGTGTACACTATATTGTTTTAACCCTGCAGACTTTCTCAATAGGAAATATTTCAACCTCAGAGCATACATTCGTCTCTTTAATTTCTATAATTGATAATGGTTTGTTCCACCATATGTGCTTGTCGTCTGCCTGTCTGTAAACTGCATCTGCTGTGTTACATTCTGTCTCTTGGAATATTTTATTGAAGCTACAGTTGGTTCAGCGTGTTCTCTCAAAACTTTGTCCAAAGCTATAAATCATTTTCACATCTTCAACTGAGCTGCTGTTCGGGAAGACGAAGTCTCGAAATCACAGACACAAAATCCATATTGACTGTGGGGCACTAGTTTGAGTAATGAGGCCCCGAAGACACGAGTGCTTGGGACTTCAAATTAAAACAAATGACAATAACACATTCCACTGTGATACGTTATTGTCTTATTGTCTTTGGCTTGATTAAGGTTAGGACGGCATGATGAGGAGAAAAAAACGATAACTGGTTTTACGTTTCATTAACGCTCAAAATCGAAAGCCTGTTGCTCATCAAACTGTGTCAAAACATCTTTCAGAAAGACTACATCTGGAGTCAAGAAAATCATGACTACAGCTGACCCTTTGCACATTTTTAAGTTACCATGCACATTTGTTTATGGCTGTAAGAGCAAAAAATTTGTAAATCTTGGTGAAATTAAAGTAATTTTGCGATATACGAATATTGCGTCAGCTAGAATCGCAAAAAAAGTAAGTTGGCAATATATTGTGCAGCCATAGTTTAGCTTACACTCACACATGTTTTGTGTACAAGACGGGCTTTCTCGAAATAGTACTCGCTACAGTAGATACCACTACTACTGTATGTCTATATATAGGATTTCACTGGGTACTAGCTTTCCTGCAGCATCTGTCACTTCTCATGTGCTATAAAGAAGCCGAGCGTGGCCTGGAGATGGGTTTGAGATGCTGAGACAGAAAAAGAGAGCGATAGCATATACTGTATATAAGAAGAGGAAGATGGATCTGACACACGAGCAGCTGCAAGGATCACAACCCACACAAGGAAGGCAGAAAGATAAAGGGAGGGGGGGTATGTGAACTAAACTCGACCAGATTCGTTGATGACACTCATTCAGATATTCTAATGTCCTTAGAAAATAACAAAACATTCTCAACTCAACAGTCTCTACAACAATGTGACTTAACCAGAGTAGACATTTACAAATTGTAGTATGTTGTCAAATTATTATGACTCTGAAGACTATCTTTGCAATGTATTTCTGGTCACCACAGTAAATTATTGCTGTCAGTGTGTTCATTTGTATATGTGTAAACATGTACACTGGCTTGATTGATACAAAAAAGGCAAAGAATTCCAAACGGGCAACAAAGGCCCTGCTTGTTTCCTGAAATGACAGCTCCACAGTGGACTCTGACATCATCATCTACTTCGAGGACAAAGTTGTTGTTTTTTTTCCAAACAAACACAAACCGTAAATTCCAAAATGGCCATATATACATAAGTTTGAAAGAATCAAGTCTCTCAACACTACAGGACCTAAACAGCTTTGTCTCGCCGGTACTGAATATTCAAACCAGTGGTTTCGCTAGGGATAATTTCTCTCCTTCATTTTGACGGCAGGGTTATAAAAAAATCCGTCATGGGCTATTTTTATCCTTCATGAATTAATCTCGCATCATAAACATTAAAAGCATTTTAAAGACTCATTTACATAGTCTATATAGGCTGCATATTGTGTATGTTAGGAAGAGATCGCTGAATAAATGGAGTTAAACTAAACATCTGAACAATCATGGAACACAAATTTAGCTACAAAAGTCTCAGTGGAGGACGACTTATTCAGAGTGTCATCAGCTCATCAATATCAGGGCTCACATTACACTAATACAAATGTAAAGTGGAGCTTATTATTTGCATTTCTCGATTTTAACATTAATGTTTAAGAAACAGCGGGTGAACCAGTTTACCGCGCACAGAAACACACACGCAGGAGGGAGAGCGAGGGAGAGAAATAGATGAGCTCGTCCTGAGACTTACGTGAGTTAAAGTTAAAGAGCGGCTCCAGATGAGAAGGATATTATTAGCCTTTAACTGCATTTGCATCGTGGTTTTCTTCCCTGTGTTGTTGTTAGCGCCCAGAAAGTTAGCTAGCTAGGCAGTGAAACAGTGAAGCTGCTTTGAGAGAGAGAGCCTCACGCGCTCTGACAAAACAGCAGTGTTGCGTCTTAATTTTAATCACTGCTTGATTTTCAATCCTCCAAAATGACGGACGGCCTTAGAAATTTTCCGTCAATGCTTAAAATATTCCGTAAATGATTCAAACCATAAAATCACACTTATCGCAGCACTATCGGTTCACCTAATTGTCCTCACCTCAGCACCACTTCTACACAATAGCCAAAGATTGAAGCGGCGAATTAAGACAAGAGAAAGACGACGGCAGCAAAACCCACAATCCACAGGGTACGAGGGAGCAGCAGGTCACGGCGAAGTGAATATAAGCGCCGCGCAAAAGCCTGAATGAGGAAGTCCGCGGAGGTGAAGGAGAGAGCAAATTAGACCGGGGAGCGAATTACTGCGACAAAACCGGCGAGTTAAACGATGCATGAAGGCACGGCCCTCTGTCATTTTAACACCTCTGTGGGCGCTCCAGTGTCTTCCCTTCCTACTCCTGCGGTCACACCAAAGGGCCGCGTGCAGTACCGTGGCACGGCATCTGCAAATTAACTGCAACCTCGGTGAAATTAAACACACTCAGACTGATGGGGCGACAGATAAGAGGCGATCAATAACGGGGGCATCACATGTACACAAATATGATATCTACTTCCTATGGCAAGTAACTAATATTGTTGTATGTATACAGAAATTGTGGTTTATTTCGCAATTAAATATACAGCTTATAGTTCAGATCCAGGAGTGATAGAAGAAATGGTATACTATTTTGAAAGACCAACTGATTCACTAAATTCACGTACTGAAAGTTTGGCTGATTTCTGTCTTTCATACGAGCTCCATCTGAAGTTCCTATTAAACATAAATGTCCTGAATAAAGACACATCTTAACCCCCGCCTTAACCAAGTGCATTTTCTCCAGTTCAGCTTTACCCAAATCTTAAAGCTTACAGCCTATAGGCCAGTGTAACGCCTCATTTGAATTTGCGTTTTCAGCCTTGCTTTCGTCTAATCTTTATCACTATTATGTTGCTTGTTTTTTCAAGAAGTTTTAGATTTGGGTAAAGCCAAACTGGAGAAAATGTGCTTGGTTCGGGTGGGGGTTAAGAGGTTAAGCATCATACACAGGATCATAGAACTATACATAGAAAGGCCCACGCACGGTTCAAGAATAAAACCCAGGGCATTGGTTTCACTGTGCAGACAAGTAGCAGTGGTGGTAGTAAAAGAGTCATAAAATAATAGAAAAAAAGAATAAAGTATGAACCACAAGCTGATTAGATTTACTCAAACTTTAAGAGATTTATGTTTTAATTAGATTAGCATTACCCCTAAACACAAAATAAAAATTTCAATGGTTCAGTCCAACCAGAAGAGACACTTATTGATCTATTTTCTCTCATCGTCCTTTGCGCTTCATCCCTCAAGTTTAATAATCTTTCTGTTTCCTGTTTCAACATTTGGACCACAGCACCTTGTACTCAGATATTAAAATTATTCCCCACTCTTAATATCACGGCACCCAAATATAGCCATCGGCATTTTATATTTGGCCGCTGTCTGTTTGCTTTCTTACCTTGCGAAAATGTAATCTCAGTTATATATGAGATGACGACGCCAAACAGTACCTCGAGTCCAAATGAATGAACACATTTCCATATATGAACACGGATTGCATTTCACGCTTAAAGAGGGGGTATTATACTTTTTTTCAATCACATAGCACCAGTCTATAGCATACTACAATGATGACGTAACCTTCTGTTGGTCTGTATATGCAGTAAAGTAAAATAACTGCCTTGAATAAAATTGCTCTCTCAAAATGGCTGTACTGAACGTCTTGAAATAGGCCTCTGTCTCTTTAAGAAGCTTTCCGACACGCCCCCTTCAGCACACTGCTGTGGCATTTAAACAACACTACTGTGCGGGGAGGGGGCTCTGCTGAGCTGAGGAGCAGTGGTCGGTGGCTTGACTGGTGACGAAAGGTCCAGAGGCGTCTCCAGGAGGTGGGGGCGTTCCTAGGAGGACTGAGGCATAGCTACACCTAAAATGGCTGCCGTCTAACTTTTTACTGATTACTCAAAAATATGTGAATGAGCCAAGGCAACACTCCAGGCATATGTTTAATGAGGGAATGACATAATAACATGATATAAAGCTTGAAAAAGTCGATTTTACATAATACCCCCCCTTTAATTGTTTGAAAGGCAGAGACTTATTTAGTCGCCATCTCCTTCACGTCTGTCCTCAGTGATGATGCAACTACATCGCAAATAATAGATCTTTGGCGGTCACCATTCAGCTTTACATTTAAAAAAATCAAGTTTAACAATGTTCTAGATGCCAAAGTAAACTCTAGCTATTTGTTTCTTGCCCCTTTTACTTACATTACTTGACTATTTCATCATAATTCCACCATTATTTCTGTCATAAAGTTTCCAAACCCCCAACTTCACCTTATTTCTGTCATTTTAGCATTAAGCTTGTTCACAGCCTCCACGGGACCTCCCTTCGTCCTCATTAGCCGCTTCAAATTACCACCCATTGCCCATTTTTCCGACATCTTTCAGGGTGCCCTGCCTTCCCTTGTCCTTTCATCATGTTCCTTGCTCCGTACTGAGTTTTTGTCATCATAAGGAGGCGGACGATTTTCGAAAGCCCACACTCATGCCAGGGAAGTCTTGTAGGTCTGGCTAAGCCTGTGTGGTAATGATGCAGACATACATTCTGTGGGTAGCTGTCTTTTAATGGGCTGCTTTAGAGTAGCAGAGAACAGGATAGCGGGCACAAGAAGAGGCGAACACTATGCAGGATGTGAAATCAAATCACTGACAGAGTAATGGACGGGGAGAAGATATTCAGTGGGATTTTCAAAGCCATAATGAAAAAGAAGTCCGAGAAATACCTCAACTATCACAATCCAAATACTTTGAGTGACGTGTCTTGCCCAAGGACACGACAACAAAAGGAGAGGAAATGTGCCATTGATTGGACAGTGGACAGTAGAGCATTTGCCACTGATCCAAAGATGCCTGGTTTGGTTGCTGGTTCAGCTCTTGCTAGAAAATAAGTTAAGTAGGTCACACTTTATTGATCCTCAAGAGAAATGCTGTCATTGTGTCCTTGGGCAAAATACCTTACCTACTTTGTCTCCAGTGTCTGTAAACGTTGGTGTAGAATGTGAATGTCGTAACAATGTCAAAACCAAATTTCTGTAGAACAAGACAAATAGCTATTTATTTTGTCATTATTACCATTTATGCAAAAACAAGCTTTTCTACTGTACAACAAAGTCATGAATTGGTCCATTATTAGTTGGTTGCAGCTTATTTTCCGCACTAGAGCAAAAACAGACTATCTTACGCCAAAAATAAATAATTTGTTTTTGCATATTCTTGTTTGCAGCTCCAAGTACAAGACGAGGCATTTTTGACTAGCTACAAATAGATGTCTGGTCAAAGATATAGACATCACATTTTGAGAGGTAGTGATGAATTAATAATGGGTTTTGACCCTCAGCGGTTTGCGCTTGTTTATCTCCGACCGCATTTCCATAAACAAGATTTTGGATTTTTCTAAATTATTCCTAGAAGCACCGGTGCTGACTCCCTGCTCTTCTCACAAACAGAATATGAGACACATGATTTCCTTTGGCGCAATTAATGAGGGGCTAAAACCACAAATCCACTGCCATCTCCAAATCAGCAGCGTTTACCCCGGTTAAATACCCGGGAGATGATTTTAAATACACATGTGGTTATTAAGGAAAAGCACATGCGTTACTGCTGTAATACGACGACAAAATTAAAACTACATATATTTGTATGTTCCAAGTATAAGTATGTACAGTATAGAAGGTGTTGGTGCAGTAAATATGTACCATACTACTACTACTACTGCTACTAACTACTATTACTACTACTACCCGTGTCCGATTTACAGCCAGATGGCGTCTTTCTGTGCCAAGTCTGCTGCTGAACATCAGCATAGGATTCCTCCACCATATAATTATAAAAACAGGTACAACAGGTTAAATAAAGGTCAAATAAACTACAATTTGATGATCATGACAACTACTTACTTACCACATAGTTAACAAATACAGTATGTTAAAGAGAAAACAGCATTATAAAAAATATATAATAATCACCAGTAATGTTACTACCACAGGGGGTGCTTACAGCGCAGCCTGAGCCCCAAGGGTACTTGTTGAATTGGCACACACCGTTGGAGATGGTACTTGAAAGATCAAGTTACTAAGCCATAAAATGTAACCGTTTGAACGCCACCTTTATCCCATGTGCAACAAACATAGCTTGTTTTCTTGTTGTGGGAGTAGCAGTCCTGAATGGCACGCCTTATGACCAATCCCTTTAATAAAAGATGACAGTCATGCTGTTGTTACTATCTCCCTTGCGCCCTTAGTTTTACGAATACTACACAAAAAGACAGCCGAAGTGAGATAAAAGCCTCATCCAGCCACAGTAAGTTGTTCCTCACCACCAAGCCTTTTCTAAGAGTCAATTTGGTGGCCTGGCAGAGCGCTGGAGCCACCACGGGGGACTTCGGGGCGGCTATAATTGGGCCTAAGTGCTGACAGCGTCTCCGTCCGCGAGAGGCTTTTTCTGTTGACAACCAGTATAAGCTATTTCACCTTGCTCCTTTGTCTAGCCGTGCCCACAGGCTGAATACGGCGCTGGCAGAAAATGAGAGCATGAAATATTCACTGGGCATTGCTCGCGTTGGACCTTGGAGTATTGTTGGAACCTCAAAGCGAAAGCTTGAGGATGGATTCTTTCACCATCAAATAACGCTCAAGTCACCAATAAATGCATTTCTGTGTTGAGCTATGAATAAAGCTGCTTACTGTGGATTATGTTCATCAGGAGCTCTAAGTAAAAGACAGAGATACAACATCAATACACATTATTTTTTAATCAATTCCTGCAGAATATTTCAGTGAAATGACTCAGATTTAATCACTCCATTAATGTTAACATCTTTTACAGTAAAGCTTGAAGCATACCAATAATAACTGTCTTATATAGGGGCCTTGTGTTTTGGTTACTGTTCAGTTGCATTCAGATGAAAACAGATTTGTATCACAATCTTTATCTCACAAAATCAATGAATCAAGATTAGACTAAATGAATGGACGCTGAGGTAAAAGAAGAAAAGAAAGAACTGAACTATAGTGTAACTCGGTGCTAATTTGTCTGCATGACTTGGCAAAACTTTTGAGAAAGTGGACACTCTTGAAATTTCACAGACTGGTGCTGCGTGGTCCAACTAAGATGTCACTCAGGCCAACAGCAAAGCAAAAATCGAGTTCATTACCACGGATTGTGTTTTGTATTGAGCCTTCATTCAGCCTGGCTAAGAAAGCGATGAAAAAGCTAAGCACTGTCTGTAAAAGTTTGAGACAAGAGCTCGGGTGCCCTGCTGATTCCAAGACTTCTACTGAAAAGCTGGAGAAATAGCCAGATTTTTATGCAGCTTTAGGAGACAAGCTGCCTATGGAGATGTCAAGCCCTGCCACATGCTCACCATCGCTTTGAGCAATTCGGAAACTTGCTATCGCATACTAAAGAGCAAAGCTTGAAATGAAAGTTTTAAGTCTGACGCTTGATTATATAAAGTTTACTGGAAGCTTAGGGCAGCTCCTGACTGGCACAATTTCTGAATAAAAAGCTATGTACAGTCACTAGGAATTGATTGTTTGAATGTATTTATTATTTTGCTCATAATTTTTTAGTTTACACTTTTTTGTTGTCATATGAATTTATGTTTTAGGACCCAAACAAGTACCTATAGTATCTTTCACTGGTATTTAACCTTGTAAAGAGAAATAAATTCAAACAAATTCATTTTTTAAACTGCTTTGTTGGCACAGTATTGCAGTAGCCAGTATTTGTATATATTCTCCCAATATATCTGCACTAAATGACTTCCAAATGAAAGCCTGTGTAGAACTGTGATTTGTAAACGATGCCAGGTCCTCAGCCTAAGACATAATCAGTTTTCTTTCTGCATCTACTCATACAAGAAGCATTCAGGCTTCGGCATTTCTACACCGACGACCTGCTCTTTAGGGTCACTTACCTTGACATGCATGCTCTATTTAAGTAATTGCTCTCAGAAAAAATAAGTTCAATCAGTGTCCCATTGAGCACGGCCAGCGCATGAATCATGAATAATTAAATATTTACCCGGGAGAAGAAGACACGAGTCAAGGCTGGAGCTGGTGAATGGTAACAACTCCCTGAGATATTTTTCTATCAAAATCCTTCACTTTCCTTTGAGTTCTTTTACATCAGTGTGGTTATGCAATTAACAGCATCTCAATCAAAATTTCTATTAAAATGGTCGCTACTATTCGGACAATATTATTGACCGCAGCAAAATGATGAGACATGTCAGGTGTAAAGCCTCTTAAAGGGGGATATTATGTAAAATCGACTTTTTCAAGCTTTATATCATGTTATGTCATTCCCTCATTAAACACATGCCTGGAGTGTTGCCTTGGTTCATTCACATATTTTTGAGTAATCAGTAAAAACTTAGACGGCAGCCATTTTAGGTGTAGCTATGCCTCAGTCCTCCTAGGAACGCCCCCACCTCCTGGAGACGCCTCTGGACCTTTCGTCACCAGCCAAGCCACCAACCACTGCTCCTCAGCTCAGCAGAGCCCCCTCCCCGCACAGTAGTGTTGTTGTTTAGATGCCACAGCAGTGTGCTGAAGGGGGCGTGTCGGAAAGCTTCTTAAAGAGACAGAGGCCTATTTCAAGACGTTCAGTACAGCCATTTTGAGAGAGCAATTTTATTCAAGGCAGTTATTTTAATTTACTGCATATACAGACCAACAGAAGGTTACGTCATCATTGTAGTATGCTATAGACTGGTGCTATGTGATTGAAAAAAGCATAATACCCCCCTTTAACTCTGTAGTTTGGAAGTCCAATTAGGAAAAAGGTCTGGCTATCAGAACAAAAGTAGCATCTGTAGTTTAGAGCTCTACATGATCAAACATTATTGTAGGAGTTTACATTGTCAATTGCTCCATGATGTGTGTAAAATGAGCAGTGTGAGCTGAATCTTAAGTGTAAAACATAAATGGTAAATTCACTCGTAAATGCAATTCTTTCATGTAGCTCTATGACAGAAGCCCTTCCTAACATTTTCATCTGGAATTGGTCAACGCTGGAGGCAAGATTATTCTGTAATGCAATATCTTATCTTAATAGGGCTTAGGCTACATACAGTAAGTTAGTTTTTTTTTACGCTTTTACTTTCATCATCGCGAGTTAGGGTTGTAGCGAAATTGATTTACTGGAAGACCTACAGCCCCACATAAACCATTATATGATATAGCCGATGCTTTGCAAAATGGATCAGATTCTAGCAGGCGTTTCTATCCTTTCCCATCGCCGTGAGCACGCTGCCACCATTTCATACTTTTCAAAGTAATCATGCGCGGTTGTCCACCTACTCACTTCACTCATTTGTCAGTGAAGCTTTCTCCTGCTGCTCGTTTGACTGGCGACAGCCTTATTAATGGTGCATGGTGAACCGCGGGTCGTCAAACATCTGTGAGGTTACGAGTGGGAAAAGGATGGTGCTCGTCTCCTCTGTCTCCTTGGCAAAGCTGCTTAACGCCTACAAAAAGCCCTGACCGGCTCCCTGCTGCCTACTTGGTGGTTGGCCAGATTTCACAACAGCCATTACTGCGGGAATGTTTTAAATGGATGCACTCTCTCTCTGGTCAAAAACGGAGCTACATCTGCAACTGAACCTGGGTTGCGTAAGCTGCATATTGAGGACACAACGATATAAAAACATGCCATAATGATGTGATTTTCAAAGTGGGAGAGAGACTTTTACAAACCTGTTTTAGTAATATATTTTGCAATTCAAAGGGACAGCTTTCTATTTGGATAATGAGCTCAAGACCAAAACAGAAAACACTTTTACATTGTTAAGACCTGCTACTTTTGTTCTTATAGCCAGACCTTTGTGTGAATTTGTATGTAAAAGAACAAAAGTAGCATCATTCTTAGAAGACTTAATGAACCTAATCAGACTATTGTTAAGACCTGGTTAGTTCTGGTTTAGTTTGTTTACTGTAAATGTACTAACTAAATGAGGACTCACTTCTGAAAGAATACCTGTACCTATAAAGAGCTCCTGCGCTTCTGGTTCAAGGTGCTTCTCATTTCATTTATCATTACATTTATTCATTTATTTGAATGGGACAGTGCATATTAATGAACAGACAACTAGCGTGATAAATATGCCAGATTTAGCTCAAGGCTAATTTCCATCCGCAGTCCCATGAGGTAAAAAACTACACAAGGACATACAAAATACAAAACACATAAGACAAAACACACAGCAGTACAGTACAGACAAAACAGGCAAGGACAATAACTACACAATTCATAAAGTGCATCTCTTTCATACACCACTCCCCTCGTCCCTCCCACTCACTCACCTGTACCTGCAAATATAAATAAAAATATGTTCCTGTCTAATGCCTCTTAATGGTTACACCTTTGTTGGTAAAGAAGCCATTCTTTCAGTTGTCTCTTTAATGAGACGTAGGTGCTGCTTTCTCTAACTGTATAGGTAGAGTGTTCCAACTAGAACAAGCCTACAGTAAATGGAAAGCACGTTTTGAGAAAACGTTTGCCTCCGAAACTGTACTTCACAGTCCCCCCCGACTGTTGATCGAGTGCTGGTCTCACAATTTCTTTTTTTAATGAATTCCCTAAGAGGAGGCGGGGCCAGGTCATGTACCACTCTATAAACAAATCAATTCATTTTAAAAGATTTTAGATTTTCAAAATTTAAAAATGTATATTGTATGTATATTTCTTAATTAGAGCACATATGTGAAAAGACTGGGAAACAATATTCAATATGAGATCATACAGTGGAGGTAGGACTTTGCTGCCTCTGTTGTAATAAAGGGTCGAATTTGTTTATAGTTTTTAAAATTGAATTTGATGGCGTTTGTGACCTTTTGAATGTGCTTTTTGAATGTGTTTTCTCATTCTGATGTGTGATTTTAGTCCGTTTGAATATTTAAGAACAACTCTGGCACAGTACTGCAGCGAGCGCTCTTCATAAAGTTCAGACCTTGCTTGTCTCTCTGACCGACCTCCACGCCGCACACCTAGGTCGGCCAAAACGCTTAATGACTCCCGTTTGGAAAAGCTCACAGCGGGGCGTTGGCTTTCGGAGAGCCCGTGGAAGGGCTGTGTACTCGTTTTAAAAGCAGCACGAGGAAGTGGCGAGCGCTGAATACTTATCAACGCTGTGGATTCAGACTGTGCCAGCTGAGCTCCGATGGGAGGGCTTAATTAGGGGCGAGCACATGCTGATTAATTGATGTGTTGAGATGCACACGCGCACACTCACAAAGACACTTTAAGGCCTATTCATCTTTCATGCACTCGCAACATGAATGGGAAACTGTGCGGCGATTAACGCATGAATAATTGCTGCTTTGTGCGAATGGCAACAGTAAATGGGAGGTCACAAATAGAAAACAAACAATACATTTACAGTCGCAGATAATTAATGCATTTCTTCTGACAATGGGATTTTAATGGTGACTCCTGTTGATTTTAATTACAAACGTGTAAACAGCACAGAATTGAAGTGGATGTGTCAAAAGAAACTGGAAACTGTAAATATTCCCCGCCTGCTGCCATCAGACAACTGAACTCGGCTTTTTCATTTATGTCTACTTTTATTCACCTTATTAAAGAAAAATGTTTGACTTTCTTCCTTGGTTTATAACGCAACAGTCATACAAGGCTGTGGTTCTGTGGATCAATGGAGCATTATTTAGGCGCTTTTTAATTAAGCCCGATTTTAGTAGCAGGCACAGTTGGTTCGTTTGTATTTTGTACATTCATACAACTCGGATGCAACTTTCACAGCGCGCTATATTCTCCCCCGACTCCCTGTTCCTCTTGAACATTTTGGTAATTTGTCCACGCTCTTGTGTTGGCGCTCTCCTCCCAGGGGCCGCCACTCCGTTCTCCCACATTCTGAGCTCTAATTGAAGATCGCAAATTGAACAGAGAGAGAAGTGGGTCTCTCTTAAGCGCGTCCAGACTCCAGCCTCGCGAGTTAATTATTCCAGTCACACTCCAAAAGCAAATCAAGCGCACCTTTCCGCACAGTTCATCTCCGGGGCAGAGCGTCCGTCTGTACTTTTTATATGGAAGTCTGCAGTAAAACGTGACGACTACATCTGCAAATGCATCTGCTCATTTTCCGCCTCGGAGGTACATCGCGTCAGTCGGAGCTGCCGATTCTACTCATTAAAACCAGGGCAATTTTATTTTTCTACCTGCGTCGTGTACCTGGAAATTCAGCCGCTTCAGGGAAGTTATTTTTTTGAGTTCGTGCCCATAAAGCGCTTTACGGCGACTTGCATTCGACAGCTGGGTTTGTCTGTTCCCGTGGTAACATCTGGAGACCCAGTAGCACCGTCAAACTGAATAAACCTTTTTTGTGTGTGTGTTTGTGCTTTTATTTTGCCTCACTTTGCTCACTTGCTATTTTTGCAGTAGGAAATCAAACTAAAGAATTTCAAAGAGGATGTAATGTATTTAAACCGTACCTGTTATCAAAGCAAAGCAACAACCTCTGCATGAAGACGAGCTGGTGATTTCCCAGTTGAGCAACTTGTCTCATAATGTTGAAATATAGCAACAAGGAAAATAACTTTCCCTATTGCAACTAACACGGTTATAGGAGTATTTAAAAGTGCATTATGCAACATTTTTCTGTTGGGGAAAAAAACATTTATGTGTATTAGATCTTGTAGTCCCCCAGCGGCTGTATGAGGGGTCAGCATGCCGCCTTTACTTTCCATCACAGTGGTCTCTGGGACACTCCTGGGTCAATTGTTTGGAAGGTTTACACTGCTGGCGGACCCTCTCACCAGAAAACCTACAAAACAACTGATCCTGGAGCGATGTAGAGGCCACTGTGATCGAAAGTAAAGACACCATGCTGACCACTCATACAGCCGCTGGCTCACTAAAGGGTCGAATACGCACACATATTAACTTTTTTATTCTGCATAAAAAGTTGCATAAAGCACCTTTAAGAACCAATTTGGTAAAAAGCCATATATAGTTTGTCTTAGAATTTAGTCTGGGAATAAGGAATTAGAAATGGACGCTCATATAGCTTAGGCCCAATCTCAATTCTCCCCCTTAGTCCTCTGACTTGGCCATTCCCCTCCATTTTGCACATTCACAAGGTTTTCCCCTTTCACTCGATTAAAATAGGCAGTATCCCTGCAATATAAAAGTAGCCTGAAGCCTGTTAGGGTTCTTTGCACACTTTGCTAACTGTCTTTGTTCGAATCATCAATACAATCCCTAATATCGAACTCGCCCAACCACATCCTTCAACCTTGCTTCTTCCTCTGTCAAGTGAGCTCAATTACCCTTCTCTTCCTTCCAATGACAATAACCACGGCCCATGAACACAGTAAAAAGCAGGGGTCGCCTTCTCTAAAGGAGTGAGGGGTGTCTGGCAATAACAATATCCCTTAATAGCTGTCCAGTTGGGGCATTTACCAAGGCCTTGTTCAGGACGGGCCCAGCCAGGCGACATGTTTACAGCCGTTTTGGACAAACCTTTTTTTCTTCCTTTTCTTTTTTTCAGAGGCCTATTTCATCACAGAGTCTAGACCGCGACAAGATCGATAACGGAGGGGAGAGAGAGCAAGGCTAAAAAGTGAATTTGGAGCCTGGTTAGAGGTCCCTCTGGGGACGCGCTATTTGCCAAAAGTAGCATCAACAAAAAAGCTGATTAATTTGCGTATTTTACTTGGATGCTTTAAACTGGAGCAAAGGCTGTTATGAATCATCAGATTTAAAAAGCTAATCCCATATTTATACTATTAAGGAAGCCACGTCTGGGGGACAATACAGTACTGTGCGAAAAGGCTTTGGGATTTTCAGTATCAATGCGCAAAATTACCACTCAATTACACACACTTTAGTTTTGTTAGTGAATCTAAATAAGAAGTTCAGATTACTTTTAAAATCTTACTCAATATTCAAGCAGCAGTGGGCGATCACTGTGCATCGCTATGGGCATATCTATTTAATTAGCTAGACAAAATAGTTTCTGAGTATGGCATTTGGCATGAGGTGGGAAAATTATACTTTTGAACATTTTACACCTTTGGCCATGATGCATCAGCGAAAAACTCGACAGCCTTGAAAGCAGAAAACTCCTTGCTCTGAAACTTCACTTCACTTCATTTCTCCCAGGGTTCTTGTCAGATTTGTTCAACCTAAAAAAAGTCCTAAAACCTTTTCTGTAAGATGTCTACAACTTAAAGCTCATTATGTTTGTACTCGCGCTTGGCAGAGAGCAGGAGGTAAATGCTTCAATGGAAAAATGTTCCTGAAAATGGCAGAGATCTTTTTATTTCTCCCCCGAACAGAAGACTTCATGCAACTGTCGGTCAAAAAGCTACAACCAGTGGCACTGACATAATGGGATAAGTACTAAATGTTATCCCGTTAGTCAAGCGGACGGATGCTATGGACGGATGATTTAATTAAAAGAGATTGTCTGCTTTGCTGGCGGTGACAGTGTCTGATTCCTGACTATGGGGAAAATGTATTCAAAGATGGCTGATATAATCATCCAACTGTTCTGCCTCCGAAAATGATGGTACATTAGCAGCATTAGCCTAACTTGTAATTGGATGTGTGTTCCAAGCAAAGCTGTTTCTAAACTGTTTCCAAGTTCCTGCCGATGATCCTGTAGTGGGTTTACCCGAACGTAAGAAGAAAAAGCACAGAATTACAGATAGGAACAGGCAGCACCTATGAAGCTTTTTACTCCACCTTTACTGTTATTTCTCAAACTGGATTACTCTGCTCCTACTAGCCTCACTTTGATATT
The DNA here is from genome assembly GCA_007210695.1 of Neogobius melanostomus. Classification (NCBI taxonomy): domain Eukaryota; kingdom Metazoa; phylum Chordata; class Actinopteri; order Gobiiformes; family Gobiidae; genus Neogobius; species Neogobius melanostomus. The sequence goes on from VHKM01000042.1 coordinate 10,693,322, forward strand.
ACATTCCAGTAGCAAGACTGTCTAACTCTGGAGTACACGGCAGGCAGACGGAGCATCACCTTATCTTTCAAGAATGAGACGCTTATGCTCAAAGTGCTGAAAACAATGGTCTGAAAGGCATTTAGAGAAACTAAGAACGGAACGATCCGTCTGTGTCTTTGCCGCCCGCCTCGCTGGGCTTTGAGTGACGGCAGATGTGAAAAGTGAAGCGAACGACAATAGAGAGCAACTGGATGAACTGCTTTTGGGCGCCGCTAATAGCCCGAGCCAGAAACGCATCAGTCAGTGGGGAAAACAAAGACTGAAACATGGAGCTGCAAATGGGAAAGAAGTTTGAAGTGTAAATAGTAGTTATAAGATCAGCGTCCATGGAAAATGAATGAAAATGAAAGCATTGTTTGTTTTAATGGTGAATTGCCTCATTTATCAATTATTATGTCATGCTTTGCCACCTCAACTGGGAACTCGAAATGCTCTTAACCAACACTGCAATGCCTATAAAATTATCGTTGCAGCAGAGCTAAAGAATGGCACTATTAACAAGTACAGATTGTTTTAAGAGCGGCCGTGGTGTGAAGAAAAGAAATGAGTTTGGTTTTAATGAGTGATTGTGAACAAAAGTCTCTATCTGAATCCTAATGCGCTCAAATTAAGGCTTGCCCTGAGCAGGTGGTGGGACCGGCTAATGTCTGCATTCATTAATTGTCAATTAAAAGCAAATCAGGTGCAGGGCCCTCATCTGAGCCACTGAACCAACCCTGCACATTAAAAAGTGCCGTTTGTTGTCTTTGTGCTTGATGGCTTTAGAATAAGGCTATACCGCAATTAAAACGTATCTATTAGCATAGCATAATTATGTTTACATTAGCATAATCGACAACATTTTACCAGAGTCGTTCAATTTTACTGTGATTAAAGGAGGAAACAGCTCTCCCGAAATCAAAGATAAGGAAAGATAAAATAAGTCTTTGCTTTAGCGCCTTTAAAACATGCACAGAAACAACTCCTGACTTCCCTCAAACAGTCAAACAGCTTTGTTCTTCTGCCCGCCATTTTATTCTCTGAGACACCCAATAAATAGAATAAAATACAGGCATACATTCATTATTTGTATTATTGAAAAATCAAACAAACGTGTGCTTGCTGTGCCTGGCTCACTTCTCCTCAGACCTGCTAACTTGAGGATTGGGACGTCTCCAGCTCATTTCCATGGAGATGAGGACTAAAGGCATTTGGAGCATGTATAGTTTTGGTGGCAACAGTATAATTAAAAAGGTTGTGCAGTGTGCCCTTAAAGGGGGGTATTATGTAAAATCGACTTTTTCAAGCTTTATATCATGTTATTATGTCATTCCCTCATTAAACACATGCCTGGAGTGTTGCCTTGGCTCATTCACATATTTTTGAGTAATCAGTCAAAACTTAGACGGCAGCCATTTTAGGTGTAGCTATGCCTCAGTCCTCCTAGGAACGCCCCCACCTCCTGGAGACGCCTCTGGACCTTTTGTCACCAGCCAAGCCACCAACCACTGCTCCTCAGCTCAGCAGAGCCCCCTCCCCGCACAGTAGTGTTGTTTAGATGCCACAGCAGTGTGCTGAAGGGGGCGTGTCGGAAAGCTTTTGAGAGAGCAATTTTATTCAAGGCAGTTATTTTAATTTACTGCATATACAGACCAACAGAAGGTTACGTCATCATTGTAGTATGCTATAGACTGGTGCTATGTGATTGAAAAAAGCATAATACCCCCTCTTTAAATAAACACATATTTGAAGATTGCCAGGTAGTCAGCGAGTTACTGATGATATTTCAAACATTTGGCAGTGACTGTCCATCAGAGACTCACGAGACTCAATGTTTATTAACTCATCGTCTGTTTGTGCGAGACACCGCTCATCCTTCATAGATACATAAGGTAGTCAAGTGTTGCATATAATGTCCATTAGCATAATATTCATTTTGTAGAGTTGTACAATTTACCATCATTGGAAGATTAAATAGCACCAATAAATTCTGTAGAATATGGACTCATAAGAAGCTTAAATGCACACGTGAGAACACTAGTAATCCACAAGAGCATCTTATGGAGTGGATAACATACACGTATGGCAGTCTCTGAGGTGTCCTTTCCATTTCACAATCAGACACCTTTGCACGGTGGAGAGTGAAGGAAATGGATTTTCTTCTCGTTGAGTGGGCAACTTTGAGAGAGAAGTAGCTTTTTATACATGTGAAACAGCATAATGTCATAGGAATAAGATGTAGCACTTGTAGTAGATGAACTGCTAAAACTAACTTGTATATTTCAGTGCAAAATGTAGTTCGAAGTTAGTGCCTAAAGTATTTACAAATGAGTTATACGCACACTCTTTCATTGTTTGAGCAGGTTTAGGGCATTTCTAACATCTAATTAGAACTACTTACTTTAGGTTTGAAGACAGATGATACCAAACTTCTTAGAGACAAAAAAAAATGTAGACACCCCTTCTATCCACACAGGTCAGAGGTATTATGTTAGCTGTATTCAATGTCTATATCAAAAGCAATGTGTTAAAGGTTACTCCTCTCGCCGTTTGTCCTTGAACCAGTAAATCCCATTATTTCTTTCTGGCATCTGTTAACGCAAGGCAAAGGTGGAGGCGCGTCCTTTTTATTCATTACAGCGGCTGTGATGCTGCCATTATGCAACCCCTTTTAACGCCGCATTTCAAAGGTATAGCCTGTTAAACCTCGACAGCTTGTGTTGCATTCAAAATTTCTGCCGGAGCTAAAGTCAGATGTTTATTTGAATAGGGCGAGCGGCACGGTGTATTCAGAGCTGTCTAAGATGTTAATGCTGTTTCTAAGCAGGGCCTGAGATAAGCCCGGGAGGTAGAGTCGACATTGCAAATAAAGATGGATAGACGATAGCTTCTTTTGAGTCAGACTGGCATTTTCTCTTTATCTAAGCCTCTGTGTGATCAGATTGGACTGGCAGTTGGCATAACATTGTAACATAGCTCACGAATTGTAGCAAAAGGAAAATCTCTCCCGTTCTAAAACAAAGGGACAGAGGGATGAAGTTGCATTTGTTCATCTTTCCGGGTTCACTATCGACTGAAATGTTTTTATTTTAAAATCTTAAGACGCAAACGGCCCACAGCAGTCGACTTTGTTCCACGTGATGTAGCTTTTATAATATTCTCCATTGGGTAGAAGGATTTTACCCAACTACAACGAAAAAATGTAAGGTGGTGAAGCCTTAAAAGAATTGGTTGAAGCCACTTCTGCTTAACTCAAACTCTTAATGCTCAGCTTCACACTGACATTTTTGCTATGGGTTATTATCAAAATAAAGCCTTTGGATAAGAACCGTTATATTTAAGGATTGGGCTGCCTCTGGTCAAGCAAAGCAGCAACATCTCCATGAAATTGTGCTAGAGATGCCCTACAAGTCAGGTCTGAGAAAAGGCGAGCCGGCTCACTGTAAATTTACTGCATCATAGTATTTTTCACCATTAAAATTCTAAAAATGTTGTATTTTTCTTCTATTATGGGTAGGGTATTGTGCAGTATGGCTTTTAAAGATCCTGATTAGAACACCCCCAAGACTGAAGTTAAAAGAACAGTCTTTCCATGGCTTTGTGTGTGTCGTCTTTGCAAGGGAAAAAGCAGATCTGTTCCGTCTTAAGTAGACTGCATTTAAGCTTAGCGCCTGCAAATGTATTCAGGTCCCAGTCAAAAGAACTATGTGGGCTGTAACACCCCGAGAATCTACATTCAGCGACTTCTTTCTCGACGTTTCCTTCTCACCGTGTTCCGACCTTTTGTTCTGCATTCTTCAGGAAACTCTAAATACCAAGCAGTAAATCCAGGCACCTGTTTTAACTGTTTACATCAGTCAGCCAGCCTACCTTGATGATTACCAGTTGCTTTTTGACATTTAGAAGCACATTTTTGGCTGAGGATGATTCCACAAGCTTTGTGAGATAAGACAAATTCTCGCTAAATCTATTGCTCCGGGGTGTGGCTTTTGTGGCCCAAAGTCCCAGTTATTGTGGCATTTGAAATAAGACTTTCTGAAGGCTGAGGCAGGCAGATTTACTTGTGGGAGATGCAAACGTTTGGATGAACAGGGAGGGCGGATGGAGCTTAAGATTATGACCACTGACAGACTGTGACTCTGTGAAAATTTGTGATGCTAGACGACTGAGAAAGGGCATCTCCATAAGTTCAGTTCTTGTGGGGTGTTGCCTTTCTGCCGGTCAGTATCTATCAAAAATGGCTTAAGGATGAACAGTGGTGACTTGGCGACAGTCAGATCCCAGGTAACATTTTGGGAAATAAAAATAATGCCAATACAAAAGCTAATAAAAGCTCAAATGGCTCAATAAGTTAATATTAGTATGGTTCATTTGATGTCAAGATACAACACACAGTGGTTCCTGCCTCACAGCAACATAATCCCAAATTCACTTCCCAGACTCATGGAGCTTTTCCGTGTGGAGTTTGCATGTTCTCCAAGGTGTTCTCTTCAACAGCAACAAAAGAAACATGCGCAAAAGGTTGATCCCGTAGCTGGACACTCCTTACTATCATACCAGCTCAAGATAAGGCACCAAATGCATTTTTGTCGGTCTCATACTGCTCCTAACCCTGTAGCTTTTGAGTTTTGGGTCAAATAATTGAGGAAGATAAAGTAAAACTAAAAGCAGACAAGTCGTCCCTTTACAAATATAAGGTTCTCTTCTTTCTGCACTGAGTAGTTCTGAGATTTGTAGGTTTAAAGATTTGACCACTCATAGAATTAAATAGAAATATGTTTTTGCTCATAAAAAACTGTGCAGAATGGGAACAATGGGTGAATAACTACATTTCAAAATGTCAGATAGAACCTTACAATTCTAAGGGGACAAAGTGCTGTGCCTCATTGATTTGTATACAGTTGGCTGAGAAGCATTGGAATCAGCATGCACCAACATCATCCAGCCTCTGTTGTACAAATGCCCTCCATATTGTCCCTCCCTCAGAGCCGTTTACACTGTAAAATGAGGCCTGCAGGAGTACAATAGGCGTCCCCGAGTAGTGCTGGGCTGTGTAATGAAATTGGTCAAGCAGGGTTTTTTTTGGAAGGAGGTTGTGTCCTTTTTGTTAGTGATACAGTTAAGCTTTGTTTCTTTTCTATATTAAACCCACTCAAGCTCCCATAATGGAGGCTGTGCGGACGCAGATAAAGACCAAGCAATTAAACTGTCACGCTGCTATTTTCTGTTGACTATTCTTACTTTAATGTCAATCACCGGTTTGTTTGGCAGATTGCAGCAGGTACTGTACAATTTTCCCTATTGTGTTTCTTTGTATTGAAGGATGTACAGTTCGTTGCATAGGTTACATTTATGAGGGACAAAGGAAGATTAATCTGTGCGCATAAACAAAGTTCAAGGGTAAAGGCTCTATTTAGTGGATTGGTGGTTACTAAAGTGAGGCCCAAAAATCCCAGGGTGGCGTCTAAAAAGCAATAAAGATTGTTGAAAATTACATATTATGCATCCAATCGAATCCGATCCATCCAATCACAAATCTTTATAACTTCTCTGTGATTCGTCTGTTGAATTGTCAGAGGATGGCACCGTTTTAGTCCTCTGTGTGATACGAATTAGTTCCTTTTTCATGTCTTCCTTTTTGAGAAAGCAGCCATGTTTGTTTTCATGTGATGGACAATCAATTTCTCTGATTGGCTAAGGGCAATCCACCTGTCAATCACACATGCCCATCGGAAATCAAGGGATAACGCTGGGTCGCAGACTACACGTCTTTCTAAAGAAGAGGGAAACTGGCTTAAGATCATAAAATTTAACTAACTATTTTTCCCGCTAACGTTTCACACGGTTTAAAAGGTTATTTCATTAGTGAACGTGGCAATGGGGTTTCCATTTGGCATTAATTGGTCTCTCAATGGGTCAATGGCAGCCTCTTCTGTCGCCAATGAAAGACACATTCTGTGCGAACATGTGCGGAGCGTTTTTCAGCGCGTATCAAATGAGCTGACGCCTACTCTCAATCCGAGCCCTAATTGTGTTTGCCGTTTTTTTAATTTTTTTATTTACAGCTGAATGCCTGCTCCCACGTACGCAAATTTGGTTGCCATTCTTACCGCGCCACAATCCGAAACAGATTCAGATAATTGTTCCTGTCCTCCTACATGTGCAGCGGCAACGCATAATAATAAGAATCCATATCAAACAGAGCACACGGCAAAAGTTTGAGCGAATGGTGAAATATGGAGAAGTTGAGTGTTTTATTCAGTGTATTTTAAGGGAAAATTTAGGAAAAGGTCAGTGCACCAATTTGTGATAGGTCAAAAGATACCAGCGGCAACGCAAGACAAAATTTTACATTAATCAAATTCTTTAGCATTTTGAGGAAGAAAATGTGTTTTTCTTCCTCAAAATGCTTAAGAATATGATTAACCTTCTGACCTTCAGGTCCAATTCAATGATTTACCCACACAAAATAAACTAATTAATAAATCCTTTTTGCAGTCCCTCTGGGAGTAATACAAGTGTTGATGGGATGATTGGGGGGTCTTTCATCTCCCCCTGGTGTCTCTGGCCAGAAAACCACAATTGCAACTTGCCCTGCACCGGGTCGGAGCCACCAATACACACTAATAGAATCACGAAGAAGAAGCTAACAGGATAGCAGGCAAAGCTAACTGTGGGCTAGCGCCACTTAAACAGTATTTACAGCCAAGTTTGAGTGAAAAAAAATATCTCCATTGTGTAATTGGATGAACAATATCCCTCTCTCCCTTTGTCTTTTCTGTCAGCGTAGTATTTACTCTCACGGACAATTAGTGAGTAAGAAAATGCAACATGCTACGACACCTGCAGTGGCGCTTATGGCCTCTAGGGGCACGAGTTACTTAGTTTTATATAGACCCACTTTCTGTGAAACTAAATTTGATTTACTGTAAATTCTCTAATACTGGCCTGTATTCCATTACCGGCCGGGTCTCTAACAGTGGCCGGGTTCGTAGCTGGTGGAGGCAAATAAAAGCCGGTCTCTAAAACAGGCCGGGGCTATTATTAGAAACTATAGCGGTAGAAATATTTCCCATGTTAGGAACTTGTCTCATACTCATGTAAACGATAACTCACGTGCAGGAAGTAAACAAACGGGAACCCAGGCCGAGAGAGGGAACGCTGCAGAGTAGAGCTGATCCAAGCGTAACTTTCAGACAGATTTAGCCACTTTTCAAACCTTCTGTGACTATTTTTGTAAACAGGGCAAGCAACAAACGTTGTGTGACCCTCCAGGGTTTTAATAAAGTCACCATCGCGTCCTCAAAGCACATCCAGTGGATCTCCGTGTGCAGGTAAGTCCCACGCCTCAAAATAACTCCTCCGATCGGCGCGAGCATCTCGTCTTTTCTCGGGTCAAACGCTCCGTCTAAACTGGCCTTTTACACGAGATAACAACAAATAATCCGGTCCGCGGTAAAAAAAAAAAAAAAAAAAGGTAAGAGAAACCTGCAGTGACATTGATGTAAATATTCCGCTAACACCTAATATTTTAGGTTCAAATGGACACAAATCTTGTTTTTCTTCATTCTACTGGTCGTCCGTTTTGCTCAAATAGAAATAAAGGCCTGTCTCTAATTTTGGCCTGGTTCCAATAAAGGCCTGGTCCTCGATGCGCTTGAGTAAATAAAGGCTCCAGCCTATTTACGGTAACTGGCTGTTGTCATGTCAAGACAAATCAACCATGCAGGAAGTTGTTGTAAAGCGAGCATAGTGGCAGAGTAGTTAGCCCTCATGACCTAAATGCCTTCCTATAGACAAATAGGTTGATAGTGCATAACAAAAGTGCCACATGAACAGGGTTTGACCCAAAGTTTAAAAAAAGCACCCGAGCACTTCCCGTCTCCCAGGAACTCCTTTCAACCAATCAGATTTCACAACTTCACAAGGTCGCAGCCTCACGCTTCCCTTTCCCCTCGCCCTGATCGCAAATTAAGATTCAGCAGAGCGTCTGTTCCACTGTAGGGACCCGCGAAGCCTGCAGCTGCTGGGTTTATGAAGGCTACATCGGAGGAACAGGAGGAAGCGGGATTGGGATAAATATAGAAAATAGATTAGAAGGAAAACTAGAAAGAAGAGGGATTTTCTTTTTTTAAAGCAGGAAGCAGTCATTTACAGAGGAGGCAACTGTCAGGACTCGACGTTGAGCTGTTTGGATTTGCCCATACATGTCATCTGGGCATAAAGTAGTCACGGTTTTTTGTCAGAGAAAAACAAAACAAATCCTGCAAATCATCAGCTTCCATTTGCTTCAACTCCAATCTTTTTATTTACCAAAGTTTGCAAAACTTTCAAGAAAAATAAGTGGTGTTGATTTTGTGGCAGATTTTCTCAAAGGATTGTGCTGCTGTAATTACAAAGGGTAGAAACGCGGTGAATCACAAAGGAGTAATAGGGCTTTGTTTGCTATACCAAATGTAATAACAAAATAACATGAAATGACAATGGGGCCTTTGATTCAAGCATTTTCCCTGAACAAGTGAGAGCGTAGGTGATGAAAGTTGCCATTTTCTTTGGTAGAAACTTTGCTTAAAAGAAAGCGACGTAACTTCATGCTTTCTTTGGTGCCGTTATTTTAGAGCCAGGCACACATGAGACGGCGCTGTTTATAGGAGCGATAATAGCTACTTTCTTTGCTAAAATTCTAGTTTTTCCCTAATAACTTAGCTCCTTTTCCCTTCTGTCCTTGCGTTGGCCCTTCCTCGTCGGCCTCTTCTCCCCCTCACTTAGTCACAGGCGATTTTCCAGCCGTTTAATCCTGATTAAGTCTTCAGAGTCCCAGCTGACACCATGCCGCTTCAAATCGCTCTGTGTGGACTTGAGTGGATATAGTGGCTCCAGTACTCACCGGGCATTGATGGTATAAGCTGGCAATACAGGGCAGTTAACTCTGTCTGTTTAGCTTCCATATATTCGCAAATACTGAGTGGATAAAGGGGTAACCCAAAATCTGTAACATAACACAATGTGGCAACCTATTCTGGACCATCTGCCTCGGGATTTGGAAAATGCTCAAAAAGTAAGTACAGTATGAGCGCCGATTAAAAGGCGAGCTAGACAAACATTGATAAAAAGTGAAGACCAAGACTAACCCAATTCGACACGCCATAAAGTAGAGGTCTAAATGTTGACAGCATTACGATGAAAATACTTTTACACCTCGGGGATGGAGTAGATGGAAAATAGAGCAATTTAGATGGAGCAGAAAGCAAGGTCCATGGCTTTGTCTGCCCGCCGAGTCTAGTGGTGCATTAAACAACCTCATTTCCCTCTGAAATTACTTAAGAGCAAAGCCAGCGCTCACCTGCTTTTTATGTCCGCCCAGTCGTAAAAAGAGCCATTCGAGCTCGAGAAAAAGAACCCAAAACAATCATTATTTCTCCCAACACAAAGACGCTTTCCATTTGGTTGGACACAACAATATAAATTCTATTTAAGTTGGCAAATGAGAGGCTAACTTTCAATGCGCGTTTTTGTCTTATAATCAATTTCAAAGAGTTAAAAAGTGATGAATTAAAACCAAAACCATGAAATTAAATCACCAGAATTTACAGTCAGTAAAAAATCCAGATCTCACACAATACCTCCCTCTGTTTAAGAAAATACAGTATTAACATTTCCTTCACACAGGGTTGAATGAATCATATTAAATACATTATGTGTGTCCTGTTTCCATAACAACAACAACAACCAAGTAATGACACTGCAAGGTATCATGCAGGCTATTACTGTTCCTTCACGACTCTACCTAATAAATAGTTCTTGTCCACATTAAACACCTCTAACTTTCGCCACTCACAAAGTTGTTTACAAACTTGGGCACAGGAAGCAGTTATTAAAAGTGATGTGAATGATCGGCGGCTCGCTGCGGCTGCTGTTGTAGGAGTGCGTAAAGCTGTCAGTGATAAAACAGGACGTACATTGAGTTAATTTACATCCCGCCTCAGTGATCAGTCAGCCTCGAAACAAGTAAACAGCCAATATAGCTGTCACTGCTTTATTATCCATCATCACTGGACCATCCTCCTGGATTCTGGAAACATGGATTTGGCTGACTCAATGTACAATCCATTACTTTAGGGGAGAAACCACAGGCAAAACATAATTTTTTTCAGTTTAAGGTTTTGGGTCGAATTGGTCTCTTCACATATAAACTTTCACCTGGAAACAAAAAAAATATTGCATTTGTAGGCATTCTCATATTTATGTCAGTAATTTACAGCAAAAGTTTCAAATTGATATCTCTAAGTCTGAAAGGTTCCCCTATTCACCTGTCTCACCTCAAAGCCACATGTCTCAAAACATAAACAAACATCCCGGCGATACCAGATACGCTTCTAATGCTCAGCGAGACGCATTCGAAGCTATTTTTGCGTGTGATGTGTGATGATAGGACCTCATTGGGTGAATTCAAATTAAAATCTGACGCAGTATGACTTAAAGGGGGGGTATTATGTTTTTTTCAATCACATAGCACCAGTCTATAGCATACTACAATGATGACGTAACCTTCTGTTGGTCTGTATATGCAGTAAATTAAAATAACTGCCTTGAATAAAATTGCTCTCTCAAAATGGCTGTACTGAACGTCTTGAAATAGGCCTCTGTCTCTTTAAGAAGCTTTCCGACACGCCCCCTTCAGCACACTGCTGTGGCATCTAAACAACACTACTGTGCGGGGAGGGGGCTCTGCTGAGCTGAGGAGCAGTGGTTGGTGGCTTGGCTGGTGACGAAAGGTCCAGAGGTGTCTCCAGGAGGTGGGGGCGTTCCTAGGAGGACTGAGGCATAGCTACACCTAAAATGGCTGCCGTCTAAGTTTTTACTGATTACTCAAAAATATGTGAATGAGCCAAGGCAACACTCCAGGCATGTGTTTAATGAGGGAATGACATAATAACATGATATAAAGCTTGAAAAAGTCGATTTTACATAATACCCCCCCTTTAAAGAACTTCAATTTTATGGTATTTAATCTTCTAAGAAAATAACTGAAGAGAGAGCTAGTCTTTGCATGACAATTACTAATCACTAATTTAGCAAAGTAAGTGCAAAAACAATGATTTCTGCAACTATTCCCGATCTATCCAGCCATGATAAAGTCAACATTGTTAACATGGCGCATTATTAGGATTGCATATGCATGGACAAACAGATCTAAATGCACACTAGGAGTAATTACAAGCCTGTTGGTGTGATTAAGCAGCATGAGAGTGCTTGTTTAGAGCTGTGAAATGAAACCCGAGATCAGCCGATAACAGCCCTCCCTCCCTCCCTCCCTCCCAAGACACACATTAGCGGCATTTGTACCACTGTGTCTAAAGTTCTCATTCCTCCCCACTGATAAGTCCAAGATGAGATGGATTTCCTGTCTCCTCGCTCGCCTCTTTGTCGAAAAAAATAAATAAATGAAATGGAATAAAAACGTTGGCAGACTAGTCCAGGATTAGTGGGTCTCTCCGACTTTGAAACATGATGCAAAGCTCGTGAAAGGCTAAGGCCCGGAAATCAGAGGAAGCAGCGATTCATTTCTCGACCCGCAGTCTGACCCTGATGGGATCGATGGGAAAGCAAGTGATGGACAGATAATCGGATGAGAGCGTGGACGGGTGAGAGTCTGAGCTCGCTGGGAACAAGTCGGTCAGTCGTAGATCAATCAGTTTTTCGATTACGTCTAAAGGTTTGAAAGCGACTGTGAAGAGGGGTTGGAGGGAATACTGTATATCAGTTTACGAGTGAGAGGTAAGGATGTCTTTAACAGTAAATTGTAACCTCCAAAAACCATACTCGCCTTTCCAATAATCCCTTCAAGCCATTTTCCAGTTATTCCTAATGTTGAGTGACACACCATTTACAGAGAGCCCTATTACGGCTATAATGCTTTTTAAAATAAACCTTGAAACGCCATTTGTGGCAGACTATCCTTTTACAGCTCTCTCTCAAATCACTTTCTCTCATGTTCTTTGTGGTTTTGTGAGAATAAAAAAAGGAAGCCATGTTATTCACGCGCCTGGCTGTGGGTCGATACATTTTTAAAAACTAACAAAGAAAAGAAAGAGCAGGCAGTGGGCCATAAACGGCAGGGTATCCAGGGAAAAGAGATGCACAACTTTCCTATGGAGGTCAAAAGTGCGCGTTACTTGACAAATGTGGACACGCATGAGCGGACACGATGTTTGGCCATGAGCGGGGAAAAAAAACAATGCGAGAATTGAAAGGCTTGACATGGCTGAACAAGGATGAGAATAAACTGCTTAGTAGTCAGGCCTGCATGTTCACAAGTGCCAGAGTGTGTAGTGCAACTCAGATGTAGTACATGGCTGCCTTGGCTTCTCTGTGTCTTATCACACACAATGAAAAGATACGGGGTCATTCAGATCAGATCACACATTAAAATGAATCTCAAAATAAAGATTACACAGAGTTCAAGGATTTTTGCAGTAGTTGTACAGGGTCTGAATACTTACTAGTATGTTGCTATGGTTTTCTTTTCTTTCTTCATATTTGTTTAGCGTTTTGGAGAGACAGAAACTACAGGGTCTTAGCTTTCAAATGAGGCACTGCACTGGTCTATAAGCTGTAAACAAAAACGAATCAAAAAGGTGACGAAAAAGCAACGAAAACATGACAAACACAAATGAAGTGTTACACTGGCCTACAGGCTGTAAGCGCTCCAACCGAGAAGCTTTTAGGTTTGGGTAAAGCCAACCTGGAGAAAATGTGCTCGTTTAAGGTGGGGGTTAAGAGGTTAATATAGGATGGGTATTTTAAATTCTGATCCAGTTTCAAAAAGTTTCAATGAGCAAAGACATCTTTCTTTTTTAGGGAATTTCCAGTACAATGTAATTTCTCAACCTATAAAACAAGTGACACTCATGAGTATTTAATCCATGGTGTAGTCAGCCAAATAATGTATTTTTTTTAAAATATTAATAGCCCTGACCGTGGAATAATTCATTTTGGCCATTATTCCTCATATTAAATGACTGGCCGCATTGAGAAAGATAGTATAATGTATTCACAGCTTATAGCGCTGATGTCTATTCCAATACTGTCCTCTAGCTTCCTTACAAGATGAATCACTGTTTTATGCAGATACATTGACTTTATTACTTATGCAGTTTTCATGCAGAACTGGAATATCAAAAAGATACAATGATCATACATCTGGAACTGTTGGTGGGGACAGCGAGTAAAATATATTTAAAGTCCAACATTATGCTTTACTCAGGCTTTTACAACTAGACACCTCAGCCTTGGTGTTTTTTTGTAGTTTAAACTTAAATAATGTATAGGTCAGGAAGATACATCAAGGTACTGAGATATTTTATAATGCAGTGATGCAACTTACCATTTTAGTCTAAGTTCTGGTCCTGTTTTGAGAACAGTTTGCCTCGTCTGGATTAGGTCTGGATGAGGACAGGCTGTGACCCTGATCCTTTGTCATGTAAAGCTAATTACTAGATTACTATTAGTCCACATTTAGTTCTTAAGTTTGAGTTCAAAAGCCCATTATTTCCTACAGCAGAAAAAGTGAAAACTACAAAACTAATCCTTTCTTTCCTATTATGGACCGCTTGGCACTCCGCTTGGCTTATAGCAAATTTGACAAAGACTTTTCAAAGACGAACTCCAGACGGGGAAAAACTCCTTATAGTGCACTCACACACACGCTTATACACACGCAGAGAATTTATCTATAGAGTGAAATAGGTTTAACCACCTCAGGTCACCTCAAAACTCCAGACGCACCAGAAAGATGAGCTGTAATGAAAGTGAACTGCCTTGAGCCCAGCCAGCGGTCTCACAAAATGACTTGTGAAAAAGGCAAACTCTGCCAAAAACACATCTAAAAATCTCACTTCAGTAAACTACATGGATCGAAGCGGAGCGTCTTTAGAGAGCCATTTGATATAAACAACAGGCATTTCAACACTTACTTTGGGTGATAGACAAGGAACCATGGTGTAGATGATGGGCATTGAAGAGGAGTTATTTTTTCTCTTTGATAACAGTTATTAAACAATAACTAAGTCTTGTTATCAAGTCCAAGTTTACACAAAAAAGGTCACACAATCATATTTTGTTGGATCTCCTCAGGTGTGATAACTGCACAGATTTGCTGTGGTATTGTCTCGATAAGCCGGAAGTGTTGCCTGAGATGTGAACATTTATTAGTTAATTAAAACATACCTAGCCTGGCTAACGCCAGACTAAAATCACAAGTGATATTTAGTCTGGGGACCACCAATTCATTTTCTCGTAGGAGAGGTGTGGTTTACGATTGTCCATAGCCGTTTATTGGGCGCTACGAATGTCTCTCATGTGTCTGCACGTAGCCATAGCCAATCGTATCATGGTATCAGATGACGTACGACGTACCTGCTGTAAACTTTTGAGCTAAACTATTTAGAACACGTTCTAAAGCTTGATCGAAAGATGGCATCGCGTCTGCTACTGTCATGTTGGATCCGCAAATATTTTTTTTATTTTTTTTATCCCTAAACAAACTACAAGCTTCCGTATGTCAAATAGCGCGTCATCGTCTTACCGTCCCTCCTCGTTCTGTGATTGGTGCCCAAATCCATGGAAAAATGTCGGCCATGGTCCCCAGACTGTTGTGAAGTTCGAAAGGATTCGAGCGCACACAGCAGTCTGGCGTTAGCCAGGCTAAAACATACCCTGAATTATCCCCAAATGTATGAGGCATATTAATATTCATTACAAAGTGTCTAGTGCATACATCTTCCATCTTCTTCCCACACAAACATATCCCCTGTACAGCAGGTGCATTGGCCACTTGTCACTTCCTTCATCTTGATTGGCCTTTTGCCTTCCTCCCGGAGCACCTCTATCCATCTTTCCTTACAGCCTCCCACCTAGCCTCCTACGGAGATCCCTCCTTCCCTCTCCCCCTTTCTGCGCCTGGACGCATGGCATTTAGTCACCTCTCCTTCAGTTTCTCCTCCTTTGCTAACGCTGCTAAAGTGTGCGCAGCGGGAGATAAACAGGGCTTTGTGAAAATGCCAAACATAATTTCGAACAACTTAAGAGTCAAGCGAGTTACTTCAACTTTCCAATTTCTGTTGGCACCTGAAAGGTTGTGCTAATTTTAATGTGCAGATGCATCGTCATAACATGTCTTTTAAAGAGACTCAATCCACCATGCAAAATCAACTTTTTCTGAATTTTTAAGCAATAATTCCTTCCTCAAAAGCTATAGAAGTATTTTTTGCTTTACTGTTGTATTATTTTTTAATTCTGTTCACTTTGGACACTTCTTCTTCTGCTCAATGGTCTGATCTTAACTTCCTGGATTAAACCTTATTTTTTGGTGCATTTTTAAGCTTAGAAACCATCACCAAATTAGTTCTGCTAATGCTCTTTATGACAGTTATATCCGGAGCAGCAGGTTCCTAGTTCGAGGCCTGACCACACAGGAAAAGGTATTCAGTGTCTCGCTTAAAGCGTCCTGGATTTTGGCCCGGCATGGGAAGCCTTTCACTGATGCGGAGGTTATGAAGGATGTGATGGTGTCCGTGTTGCAGGAGCTGTCCACGGATAAAACTGCTGATGCACTGATCGCTTCTGTAAAACAGATGCCACTCTCTGTGCGCACTGCTGTACGGCGTATCGAAGCACTGTCCTCAGACATACATGGGGAAATAACGCCTGCTCTCCATAAGGCTCATCATTATTCCCTGGCTATTGACGAAAACACAGACACGATGGACGTGGCACAAATGTGTGTTTATGTTCGATATTTTGATGACAAGTCAGTCTCATTCCAAGAGGAACGTCTTTTTTTTTTCCTCGATATCCTCTACAGGCTGTTTTAAAATCCTGGCCAGCATAGTCTTTCAGTGTATTTTCTTTACAGAGACATTTACGTTTTAAAACATAAATGCAGAGGCACCCAAAAGAGTGCGTTGTGTAGGCTTTAAATGCCTCTAAATCACAGGAAAAAGGCACGTAAATGGCTCTTTTCTCTTTTCAATAGATTGTGTCTTATCAAGGCCTATAATCAGGAAATAGGTGGAAGAAATGTAATTGTATCTTTCCGCAAACACGTTTGAAGCGCGCTATTATTTCATGTAATAGGAGAAGACAGAGGTTCACGGAGTTTGAAAGGTGTAATGGCATATCTAAACTTGAATAATAGTTGAATGTATGGCGGTGTTTGCTGAGAGAAGGTCATCGTCCGCACCATAATGTGTCTCGAAGGGCACAGGGACTTGAAGCTTTTAATAGTAAGCCTATGCAAAGAGAAAAAACGATTGGATCTCGTTATATAGTGATGGTCACGTTATTGAGTATTAAGTATATTATATGTATGTAAGCAATGAAGCTAGACTGGATGCTATTCAAGCGTGTAAAAAGTGGTCACATAAAAGAACAATCGGGCGAATAAAACAGTGTGCTTAGTAAAGAAAAGAGAAGTCTACATAAGCTCTAGGTCATTCAGGTGTGTTCCAAGTAGCCAATGTACAAGGTTTAAAACATACTTGCAAAACAGGTGCTCTTTGTGATGAAAAAAACAAATGTAATGAATGAGAGTGAATACAGCAAGTCAATCATGTACAAATGTGAAGTTCTGTGTTGTTGTGACTCGTGCACGAAAGGACAAGAAACGGTCGATGACTATCAATCACTGCAAACATTTAGCACTCTCCCACTCCATCAGACGACAAAATTAATCTATTAAACCTGCTCTGACAACCTGTACAGAGCACTCAAGTTAAATGACAAATTACAGTGGAGAACACCCTGGTTTGACTCACAAGTTCACCTCATCAGGGCTAATTTGCGGCAGACGGAGATCCACTTTCCTGAATTCAAACCTCACTCTTGTCATAGCATCAAACAGGACTGCACGAGATCAGGGACACAAAGCGATATTTGCTTATTTGTTCTGTTTTTTATGAATTTGTTTTAAACCTAGGCTTGAAAAAAACGACTAAAGCAGGACCTAAAATGGAACCGAAAAAGGAAAAGCATTCACATTCTTAAAGAGGGGGTATTATGCTTTTTTCAATCACATAGCACCAGTCTATAGCATACTACAATGATGACGTAACCTTCTGTTGGTCTGTATATGCAGTAAATTAAAATAACTGCCTTGAATAAAATTGCTCTCTCAAAATGGCTGTACTGAACGTCTTGAAATAGGCCTCTGTCTCTTTAAGAAGCTTTCCGACACGCCCCCTTCAGCACACTGCTGTGGCATCTAAACAACACTACTGTGCGGGGAGGGGGCTCTGCTGAGCTGAGGAGCAGTGGTTGGTGGCTTGGCTGGTGACGAAAGGTCCAGAGGCGTCTCCAGGAGGTGGGGGCGTTCCTAGGAGGACTGAGGCATAGCTACACCTAAAATGGCCGCCGTCTAAGTTTTTACTGATTACTCAAAAATATGTGAATGAGCCAAGGCAACACTCCAGGCATGTGTTTAATGAGGGAATGACATAATAACATGATATAAAGCTTGAAAAAGTCAATTTTACATAATACCCCCCCTTTAAAGACAACAAAGAACTCCATACTCTTGTTTCTTTTGTTGACACTTGGTTTACAGTGAAAAAGGAAACTGGCCGCGAGGCACTTAGGCTGATGCTAAGTGAGCCGCTGTGTAGAAGGCATCCATAAATTAGACATATGTAACAGACACTCCACGGCTATAAATAACTGCAGTGTCTATAGAATGACGTCCTAATGGCAGATGAATCACTCCACACTGTTGGTACTTCAACCAACAATGTTACTACAATGGCGATAAATGCAAAAACACTATGCTGAGGAGCTCTCGTGCACAATGGACCACTTGAATAATATTTCAAAGTGGACGTCTGTGTGTGGTCATGTATGATTGAGGCTTAAAAAAAAATAAACACAATGAGGAGTGGTCAGGATTTCTCATTAGCTTGGAGTGCCATTTGCAGACAGCAGTGGGTATGGTACTTGTTAGAGCCGTGACACACAAGCTTTTACTTTGTATGCAGGACTGTTCGGAATGGGTCAAGTGACAGATTGAAGGACTGTTTTATGTTCTGTCTATAATGCAAGCTGAAGAAGAAAACAACCAAAGTGAACAGGTTTACCATAATTAATAAGGATAATAATAGTAATAGATTTAGTTTATAATGCACTTTTCTTTCCAAGGAATCTCAAAGTGCTACATTTAAATCACAATAAAACTACACCAGATCAACACTTAAAAGCTTTCCTAAATAAAAATGTCTTTAGTTTAGCTTTAAATGAGTCCGGTCTCTGCACTCCTCTGAGCTCCACAGGGAGGCTATTCCAGAGCTGCGGGGCAACGGAACAAAAGGCTCTAACCCCCATGGTTCGGAGCTTAGTGGAAGGGACCTGGAGGAGCCGGCCGCTGGATGATCTCAGGGTGCGGGTGGAGCTTTGGAGAGGGATGAGTTCTTGTAGGTATGATGGACCAGAGCTAGCTTGGCTATCCCCAGACTAAATATCACAAGTGAAATTTAGTCTGGGGACCACCAGTTCATTTTCTCGTGAAGAGGTGTGGTTTATGATTGTCCATAGCCGAAGTGCTGTGAAGATTCGAGCGCACACAGCAGTCTGGGTATTCCCAGGCTAGACCAGAGCCGCATTTATGCATGAATGAAGTGAAATACTCCATGTTAAGGTATGTTTTTGAAGAAAGAACTTTTGATTTTGCACGTTATGTCTCCCTTAAAATAGTCTCTAAGAAGCTAAGTACTACATTGCTAAACCAGCCAATCCTTTATTTGCAAGCTACAGCTGTCAGACCAATTTCTAACATTACATAACAATTGGTTGCAAGTTGACAAAAAAACATTTTCATTAAACTGTTGCAATAATTGGTGCTAAATCCTCCAGAGAAAACCTACTACTTTAATTATCTTTCTTAAGCTTACCATTTCTTCAAAATGCAGCCTATTTGTTAACAAAGAGAGCACCTATTGTGCAAATAAATGCTGCTGTTTATCATTCTGGCAGTCTGCTTATTAGCCTTTAGTCACATTAGAATAATAGCCATTCTCCAATATGCTTGGCGGATATGTGTACAATATTACCCATTAATGAAATGCATCAATGAACCCAGCAGCACGGAAAACCACATTAAAAATCTATTTGAAAAGCAGTTCCGCGACCACCTTCAAAATCTCTCAAGCTGACACATTATCCAACATGACATGAATAGACTAGACACGCAGCTGTTTTTTAATTTGCCATTTTTAGCGGCGAGAATATCGCTCAATATGCAGCGCAGCCTTGAAACCCTACAGCAGGTTTTCGGCCTAATATAGAGATGAGTTTAT
The DNA here is from genome assembly GCA_007210695.1 of Neogobius melanostomus. Classification (NCBI taxonomy): domain Eukaryota; kingdom Metazoa; phylum Chordata; class Actinopteri; order Gobiiformes; family Gobiidae; genus Neogobius; species Neogobius melanostomus. The sequence goes on from VHKM01000042.1 coordinate 10,712,686, forward strand.
GCCAAGCACCGAGCGCTAATACCGAGCGTGTAGGCAACAGATGGTGGCAAAGATAAGAGGCTGTGACAAATAAATTCAGCATTTACATACTCCGCAACATTACCATATTTAAAACTTTCTTTGGATAATCAATATCAGCACCAAAACAGTATTCAAACCAGACTCCAACAATGATCCCAAATTTTTCATTCAGAACAGCAGCAAGAGTGACAGTCGTTCAGTCCTACCTTGACCCCTCGGACTCTGAATTCGGCCAGGGCGCGGCTCATCTTGGAGGCGGCGGTGCGCAAGTCTTTGCCGCTCGCGATGACTTTGACGAGGAGAGAGTCGTAGTGAGGAGAGATGACCGCTCCTTGGAAGGCCGAGGCGCTGTCCAGGCGTATGCCCATGCCTTCACCGCTTCGGAAGACCTATGGAAAACAGTGACAAGAAATTTGCATGAGAGAGCAGCTGCGGCTGGATCAACTCCCCGGCGACCTTGGGAGACATTCTGGGACAGGACCCCTGATGACGGGATGTCCACATGGCAACTTTACAATAAACTAAAGGTACTGTACTTGACCTAATTGCTCAGCGTAAGATTAAATATATTCATCAAAGTCAGTATTAAAGTCATTACAGCCTTGGCGGATGTAGTATATTATTCTAAAAGAAATGCAGCTACAGATGGAATTACACCTCACATCTTTAATCTAACCATTTCTAGCCTTTCTTCAGAGCTAAATGCAAGTGCGGTCATTACCCTTACATCCTAAGCCAGAGTTAACCTGCTGCTGAAAGATGACCAGAGGGAGTAGAGGGGCGTAGTGGAGGAGGATGAGAGCAGGGCTAACGAGGGGGAAATGAAAGGGTAGATGCCTCTGAAGCACTTGGCACCAAAACAGAAAACATGTGAGAAGTGTGTGTCCAACGCCGCAACATATGGAGCCCCCAAAGGCCAAAGCTGGAGAAATAATCATTACAATGTACAGCTGCAATGATGATATGGAGGCTACATTTACAATACAGAGACAATACAATGATAAACAGATAGGCAGAACTCTATGACCAGCGCAGTACTATGACAATAGGAAAGTCCTTGTTGTGTCTCGCTCTGGTAATATGTCACTACCAGTCTGCTTACATTTTCAATGCAGTTTCAAATGATAGGTCTCCCTACAGTTATGGCTCATAGCAGAAGCTTGACTAAGGATTGTTCATAAACCAGAGTACAAATTCATTGACCTCAGAGTTGTCACAATGAAAAGTAAACCGCAGATTAACTTTAAAATAAGCGCATTAGCGGGACTTTCGTGTATACAGTTAAAATGATGTAAATGTAAAATGATATCAAATTACATCAATTAAACACACAGCGAATATAATTGAATAATTACATTAACAGCTTGCATTACAAGAGCTAGCACAATTAAGTTGCTGAATTTTATTACAGCTGAAAGACAAACTGTATTTCCCATTAACTCTTCCAATCGGAGCATCACTGTAAGTACTAACTTTAGGCGGCTGCAGTGACTGGACATTCATATATTTTTCAGCTCTTGATTAAATATTTCACCTTATGCTTTATTCATGGTCATATCTCTCTTTTTACACAGATTTCCGAAACGAGAGGCCGAGAAAAAGAGAGCGACTGCTTGTGTTAAGTCGTAAATGCACGAGGGCTTGGGCAGATTAAACTGTCACAGGTTGCACAGCCCACGCAGAGCTCTTCGCCTGGACCGGCCTACTGTGCATGACCAAACTGTGATTTGGAATGGGCTCGCCATCAACGGTTTAAGTGTTGCTGGAGTAGATCTAAGAGCTCCGATTTGCACTTTCACGCATACACGAGCGAGGGGGCGTGACGGCTTCAAAGCACTACATACAGCACCTTATATACTGAGGAATGGGAATATAGAATCTTACGGCAAAACGTTCGCAGTTTGTAAAGATAGATTTCAGAAGAGTTTTCTGTAGAGCAGGATTTTTCCCGCTGACATATACAGTATTACTTGGCGAGATGGCGTAAGATTTGTTCCTAGATCATAAAAAGCTGTTTTATGAAGACATAGTGGTAGTAGAAGAAGCCAGATTTTTAAGAGAGATCGAGATATTAGAGGTTAAAGCAGTACTAAGTAACCCTTGCCCTAGAGGCCATAAGCGCAACAGCAGGTGTCTTAGCAAGTTACGATTTTTTAACTTATTAAATGTCTTGGAGAGTAAATACTACACTGACAGAAAAGGTGAAGGGAGAGAGGGGTGTTGTACATCCAGTTATACAATGGGAATATTTTTTTTCACTCAAACTTGGCTGTAAATACTGTTTAAAGTGGCGCTATCCCGCAGTTAGCTTTGCCCGTTAGCCTGTTAGCTTCTTCTCCGTGATTCCATTAGTGTGTATTGCTTGCTCCGCCCCGGTGGCAGTCAAGTTGCAAGCATGGTTTTCTGATCAGAGACACCAGGGGGGGATGAAAGACCCTCCAATCATCCCATTAACACTTGTATTACCCCCACAGGGACTACGGAAAGGATTTATTAAGGTAAACACGTTACTTAGTACTGCTTTAATGTAACAGTTCATATTTCTAGTCTTTCAAAGGTTAATGTAAAAAATGTGCAAGAAATTTTAAACATTTTAAACATTGAATCGTAAATTTAGTCTGAAAAATCTAAACAGATATTATCCATTATCGTAAGAAAAACAAAACCATATATCCTGCACATTTGTTGCAATTATCTTCCGTTGCCGTTAGTGTTAACACAGTGTAACTTGTAATGTGTCACTGTTAATGAACTGGCCCAGATGAACCCTATTTACTGTCTTCAGCTCATTGGCATCACAGCCCTGAGACCATTCCTTTCCTCTGTAGGCGTCTGCAAAGCCTCCTGGGGAAAAAAAATCTACAGTGTTTGCTCTGGCCCTATTCATTAAATCTTTCCTTACTGTGAACAAGCAGTATTTTCAACTCGTCGTCCCTTCGCACTGCGGGCTAGGCGTAAATACCAGCGCGAGTGTGTTTAAGTGCGTCACTGTCTGTCCAGCGGCTGACCAGCGCTGCTTTAACAAATTGATGTTTAAGACCAAAACGGCGAGATCCCTGGGGCATGCGAGACAATGAAGCATCAACATTTAAGGACAGTGCAACAAAAAGCCACTATATTGTTAATATACACTGACAAATAAAGTGAATAAAAAGCTCATCTCTTCAATGAAGCACCTGTTTGGGGACATGATGTTCTGTACAATTCACTTCATTTCTATAGCACATTTTACAGAACGCTTCCAAAGTGCTGCACAGAGTGATTATATATATATTATATAAAAAGAACATCTACTAGACTCATTTGCAACTCCCATCCCTTGTTAGGCTTTTACAGAAGTTAGATAAAGACATTGCACAAAAACTGATCAGCATTAAAGGGGGGGTATTATGTAAAATCGACTTTTTCAAGCTTTATATCATGTTATTATGTCATTCCCTCATTAAACACATGCCTGGAGTGTTGCCTTGGCTCATTCACATATTTCTGAGTAATCAGTAAAAACTTAGACGGCAGCCATTTTAGGTGTAGCTATGCCTCAGTCCTCCTAGGAACGCCCCCACCTCCTGGAGACGCCTCTGGACCTTTTGTCACCAGCCAAGCCACCAACCACTGCTCCTCAGCTCAGCAGAGCCCCCTCCCCACACAGTGTTGTTGTTTAGATGCCACAGCAGTGTGCTGAAGGGGGCGTGTCGGAAAGCTTCTTAAAGAGACAGAGGCCTATTTCAAGACGTTGAGTACAGCCATTTTGAGAGAGCAATTTTATTCAAGGCAGTTATTTTAATTTACTGCATATACAGACCAACAGAAGGTTACGTCATCATTGTAGTATGCTATAGACTGGTGCTATGTGATTGAAAAAAGCATAATACCCCCTCTTTAACAATGTAATTACACCAATAAGCTCGCCACATGCTTACAAATCTGCACGAGAAGCTGAACTCATGACATTATGCTTCTAAACATAGGATGCTAACTCCTGGGAACAGTGCTGAAATCATAAGCATTTAGTGTGGGCGCATCAGGGACTGTATGATTGACAGTCATGTTTTGCCTATTCTCCATTGTATTGCACTCCGCATCAGTACTACCGAGGCTTCATAGGCACAGTTTGCAGATACTTTTATCCACGACAAGTCACGTGATGAAAGGGAACAGTGGCTCGCTCAAAGGGACTTCTGCTCGCCCTCGTGTTCATGTCTAGCACTTCATGTCATGTCTTCAAACCAGCAGGCCACAGAATTATACAGGCTCACATTTCCTGTTTCCATTTCAGCCGGGAACATGCTATAACTGATAAGTAAAACCAGTTTTCTCAAAACAGGCGCGGACGCTAATTATTTTGTTGACTGATAAAACATAATGGGTTTCACAATAACAAAACACTATATTGTTCGCAGTGTCAGGAGCAGTGGGCGAACACACTGCAGCGTTCAGGGAATCATCTCCAGAGGATTCAACCCATTGTGCATGTTTTGGGTTGACGGGAACAGGGAGTGCCCGGTGGAATGCGACGCCATACTTTGTCTTTTTTATTTCTTTATCAAATATAACACAAACTTGAAAGTCTCAAATTGAACTATTTAGACACGACATTGTCAACATAATTACTGTTGCTCTAGTTTGACAGAAAGAAGTTTTATTCGACATTAGAGGTGATTTTGTCTTCGCACCAGTCAGATGGAGAGTGCCAAGTAGGGGTGGGTGATATGACAAAAATAGACTATACATTAAAAAACACAATGAAAGTAAAATAGTAACACTAAGTTTGGTAAAGGCTTGTTGTTGGTGTCTGTTGCTGTTTGGCATCTTTTCTGAGACGTCTCTCTCATGACGTCGAGCTACTGTGATACAGCGCTCTGTTGCTGTCTGACCCTTTCACAATAAGAGTCTTACTAAAGCGATAAGATACTGTGTGTTTTATTATGTAAAAGGCTAACGGGAAGCAGATAGTTACCATAAGTTATTACTTGACCAAGTAATTCACCAAAGTTGGACAAGTCTTATATTTTCAAAGACATGGATAAACAGCACATTTGTGAACACGGCCCAGGATTTAAATTAAACAAATGTGAAGGATGCGGCGCCTGACAGAACTGTAAGGACGAAGGACACGCTCGCTTCTTCACACGTGTCGCCAGGTAAATAAATAAACACACGCTGTGATCTGAGCAGAGCAGCGGCGTTAAGGGGGAAAGACACTGAAATAAATACCGCTGAAACAGAGACAGAACGCTGGGTTTAAAAGCTCCAGATTGAGGAGCCTGGTCGTGTATGCGACTGTAGAGGAGCGGCTCGCTGCCAAACGCTCGCATTAGCGTCTGACATTGCGTAGCAGAAAGTGCGCGGCTTGGGTTTACTTCACTGACGGTGAAAAGAGTCAACTGTGCAGAAGTGCTTAGAATCGTGATAAAACGATCCCACAAAAATGACAGCTCGTCAGCTCTGGAGATCGTAAGACTGTCTAATATCGTCATATCGCCCAGCCCTAGTGCCAAGACTGTTTACTATGGTGTTTCTGTCCGACTCTTTCTGCCTGTGTGAATGGAAACTCAACTCATAATTGAAGCCCATATTTATATGACTGCTCTTTGAGCAATGCACAAAGCCCGCTCTCAAATTAAAAGGCTAAAGTGTCACTATGCTGCTTGAATGCCACCATCTACTTGACCAGGAATAAAATAGGGTCATGACAAAGACATCTTTGAATTACTATTAGCCACACTGCCACTTATAAGAAAGTAGTGGGCTGAAACAAAAAAGCTTAAGTGCACCCAAACCATTCTCTACTCAAGGGCAAAGATACACCTACGTAACAATTCACATTCTGCACAGACTTAATGGTTGGTATCACCAATATTTTCCAAACTATCCATCTAAATACATTATGTCACTTTAGGATGAAATGAGTATAGGGTGCAACCTCCGCCTTAATGCCTCAAACCTAAGACATGCAAAAATAACACATTGGAGTCACGAAAATAACCCAGGAAGAAATTCCTCTGTAAATGATCTTGTCCTGCTCATGTCAAGAGACTAATCAAACGTGCAGCAAGACAGATGCTGGGCTCTTCTGCTTTACTGCACAGATATGCAGTATACTGTATGTTTATGAGCGGATATGTACTGCAGGTAAATATAACTGAATTGTGCGGAGAAGCTACTGGAACCGCTCTCCGTGAAGTTGTTTAGAAGCAAAAACAAAATGGAAAAATACTGGAGTTCAATTCCCCTGGGTTTTACCAACAACAACTTGCAGTGCCCTCAATGGCCTTAATATGTAGACTCCACAATGGCACCATTTCTTACTATTAACCTGATAAACAAAGCATCCTCGCACTTTTAGCTCATTAGGACAATGGAGAGGCATTTTCATATAATGCAATAAAATGAGGAATAATGCATGTTTGTGGAGCGCCTGGGTTTGTGCGCTCCAGGCGTTTGCAACATTAACATTTGATTGTGTTCCAAAGGCATACACAGAACAGGCATTATGATCACTGACGAGCGAAGAGCATCATAGAAATGTTTGCCGTTATTGCACTGTTGTGGTGGAATTTATTCAACTGTAGGTGAACAAAGTGAAGCAGGAATAAGGTGCAAGCAGGTTTGATTTAAGTTAAAGGTAATGTCCCTATCGTGCGCTCTTAGCACCTTGTTTTAGCCAATCAGAGCAAAGTCTTTGAAGGTCTTTGAATAAAAACTACTTCACGGTTTGTTTGGCCCTCCATAACATACATGTGCTCATAATGATTTGAATGAACGCCATTCTCCTAAGACAATATAGTGAGCCCCAAATGTAAAAGACATCTGGTCGTCAGCCCGTATGAACTACACAGGCCCAGTTGAATGAAAAGCCAAGTACCTTGTTAATAATTCAGTTGTAGGTGTCAGCTTCTTTCAGCCAAGGGCGCTATCTGACAAGAAACCCTGGCCTGGTCTTCCTCTACCTGCCTCGTGTCCTGCCAAGCTCTCATGCTATGTGGATAGGCACTTACTAATAATTTAGCGAGGCCCCAGAAATGCAGCTACTAAACAGGGCACGCACTGATTTAGGGTCTTATTATGCCGCGGACAGCCTCTCTAATTCCTAGCAGCATCGGCGCCCTTTGTGAACTATAATTCACCATTATCACCATTGTTTTCAGGCCAATACAGGTCCACTAATGAAGCAGGCTTACCGCGAGGGTGTGTGGAAGGAGCACAAGCCTCCCTCTCTCCTATGCGCTTCTTGGAAACATATCCATTTCAGCCTCAATAATTGGTTTCTTGATAACAGCAGGATCATAGGTTTCAAATGACATCACACATAAACGTAAATGTTCATGCACTGCTCGTCTTCATCCATATTTACGTGCGTATCATGGATAAAAATGTGTTGTTTATTATCAAATCCAGGCTTCTCATTTGTTATTAACCTCTGATATTGGTAGTCACACTGTAAGGTTATACTTTATTAAATGTATGCATCAACTACTCCCAGCTAAAAAGGAATAGTAAGCAAAAGATTATTATATAGAGCTTAATACACATAACCATAACATAATAACCACCTGACAAATTTACAGACACTTTGGTAGTATTGCATGAGTAGCTAAATAGTGTTGTAAAGGCATTTGATCATCCTCTATCATGCTCAAAAAGAATCATATTTTTTAAGCTTCAAACACAGACTTTTTTCATAGCGAATCGGAAAAATAATGGTCTCAAAGGCTGGTTAAAGCTGTAATTGTAAATCTGTGATTGAAAGTCTAATAATCCAAATTCAACTGGGCCTCGTGAGATTTGTCCTTGGCTTGGACCAAATGCCAAATACACTGTCTTTTCTGAATTAAAGACATGAAAAATGTGCCCCAACAGTTCTAATACATCACCGCTGGCGCACTAATTAAAGGGGAGTAAAGTCTTGATTATTGTGGTCTTATGCAATTTTCTGCTACCAGCTCGACAGGATCCTCGTTACTTTGTGGGCCCATTTAGGGGCTGTAAAGTGGTAATCGCCTAAATCCTCAGGCTTCTTAAGTGGACCCATGCCCAGATTTCACACTTAGCTTGTTTGCTGCGATATCACTAAAAGACACCTTCCAAAGACATGCAGCATTTACTTCAGCTCAGAGGATCTTTCTGCCCAGTGATTAAACCAGGTCAGAGTTAGGACAAAACAAGGACACTAAATTTGCACAATATCATGCCTAAATCAGGACAAAGACAGGTCTAACCTCACTCATTCAGATTATACCAAATCTAAGCTTAAACAAGCTCTCAACACGCTCTCAGAGGCTAGACTACACCAGGAGTAAAGCATAGACTAAATAAAATGAGCCTCATTGATTCCGGCAACACCGAGATTGGCCGGCTCTGTGGCACAGCGGTGAGGGATCTCATTTCACAGCAATCCTGGGTTCGATCCCTTTCTGTGAGGCGTTTACATGCTCTCCACGAGTCTGCGTAGGATTCCTCCAGGTGTTCCAGTTTCCCCTACCATTATAATATAACAGGATTCCCACTGGGACCAGGACTCCCCTGAATATGAGATTCCAAAATCGCAGTGGGACTTTCCTGGTTAAATGAAGGACAAATAAAATAAAGAAGAAGGAGGAATAACACACACACACTTTAACAAGATTAAAGGGATACTTCGGGATTTTTGACATAGGGCCTCATTTCCTAGTTATCCAGAGCGTTGTGATGTCTGGAGATATTTTTTCTCAAATTCATGCAGTTCTTATATTTGAAGAGTCTAGTTGCGCTAGCCTAGAGCAAGGCTAAAGCAGTTCTATGGTAAACGCTAGCCCGCATTAAAAAACAGTCTGACTCACTCCACAGTGCACCTGAGGTAAATCACTTATAACACCAGACTAACCATATAAATGTCTGTGTTAATAGAATATTTTTTTTAATAAAACTGACCTTGTATCACATGAATTACTGCATTTTGAGGGACTATTTTCTCGCAGATCACTCCACCACTGCCTTAGCTTACAGCCACGAAGCTGATGCCGCTCAAATATAAGTTATTTTAAACGCAAAATGGTTAAAATTAACCTATCGACACAGACATTTATATGGTTAGTCTGGTGTTATACTGTATGTGATTTACCTCAGGTGCACTGTGGAGTGCGCCAGACTGTTTTTTAATGCGGGCTAGCGTTTACCATAGAAATGCTTTAGCCTTGCTCTAGGCTAGCGCAACTAGACTCTTCAAATATAAGAACTGCATGAATTTAAGAAAAAAATATCTCCAGACATCAACAACACTCTGGATAACTAGGAAATGAGGCCCTATGTCAAAAATCCCGAAGTATCCCTTTAATATTGGACTAAACCAAGACCAAATCAGGGTTTATTAACACTATGTCAACATGTAGTCAGTTGTAACCTCATTGACACCAACTAAACCTAACCAGGAAAAACTAAACTACTAAACCATGACTGGGGCCAAACCAAAAGTTGAACACGAATAAATCAGGTCTAGAACCCTTATCACTATCTATATATCGCACACATTGTTCAATTTTTGATCTTCCGTCTGTGCGTTCTTACCAGCTGTCAGATTGTGTTTACGTTCAAAGAAAATACCGTCTCTAATTTATGACCGAGAACCCTTGAGGCGAGAACACACACGTGCTGCCAGTGTTGTTTATGAAGCCAGAAAGACGAGATACAACAGCAAAGTCCGATTGATGGTGGACCAATTAAAGTGAAAGCTTTGAAGAGGCACAGCTGGAGGACACTGACACTTCATAAAGGCGTAACAATACGACCACTCACCTATAAATATGCGGTCATAATGTTATAATCTCATCACCTTTTATTTCATTTGATTTATTAGATAAACACATATTATAGAACAATATGTATTGTTTTAAAATAGCTGTCCATAGGAGCTTTTAGGGCAATACATTACAGTAGAATGCAGTAATATGACGTTAAACCGTGTGTGACATATCACCTGGTAAATGCATTAAATTTGGAGTTTTTTATTGGTGGAAAATACGATAAAACATGTTCATTCATGACTCACCTCTCCTCAGACCAAACTCGTAAGATAAACCAGCTCATGTCCGACAAGATGCTGCTGCTTTGACGTGACTACAGCCAGCCAAGCATTAGGTTAAGATATGTTAAATCCTCCAAATGATTTATTTTGATAATCCATTTGGTATCGCAGGCATTGCTGAGTATGATTTGAATTTTACAGCAGTTTTTTGCAGTGTGGCTTATCAAAAATGTACCCAAACAATATGTCTAACCTCAACTGTAATACACTATCAATATTGTTCCTTCTTTGGGCTTCTTTTTGCAGATGCAGACCATAATGAACGTTACCACTTTTGACCGGTCCCAATTTTCTAGTACTGGTCTAAACGATACTTTTTAACTGTATAAACCACGTCTAAACCAGAAAAACACTTCACTCAAATGAATTACTAATTAAAATGAATATCCTCAAATTTCTCTGAATCTGTTACCCATTTCCCATGAACGTATGTGTCATTTTAAGTGACCTATTCTAGTGAGGAGTATCTGAAAAACTGAAGCATGATGTTGATGTCCTGATCCAACTATTGTCCTCATGAGACAGTCAAAGTTTGCACAAGTAAAATAATACAACTTTTACAACTCGCTTTCCAAGCATTTTTGTTTCTTCTCGTGGCTAAATGTGAAAGTGGGTTGACTCCCTGGGAGGTTAGTGACAGCCCTGGAAAAATCTGGCCATCTCCTATATTTAATTACTGCCGTCTTTCAGAGCTGGGCGTCTCGGAAGACCAGGACGCGATCTGTATCTTTTAACTGCAACATCTGCTGGAAAGCTCAAAGCCCGGGACGCTGTTTTTCAAGTGGGTTCTTTGAAAGTTGGGGATGAATAAAAGCTTTCAAAATGAAGCAGAGATTAGACATGGAGCAGGTCACGGTCATGTACAGTTCTGGGAAAAAAGTTTTAAGACTGGATTTTAAAAGAGGCAAAGACAAGAAGAAAGGCGGATCAATGAAGTCTATTTGCAAAGATGGAAACAAAAAGTACTCGAGGATCACGAGTCCAGTGATCCGTTTTAAAATATCTGAATGGTCAAAAACCTGTTATAAACCATCCATCCATCCATCCATCTTCTTCCGCTTTATCCGGGGCCGGGTCATGGGGTCTGTTATAAACCACTAAATTCTTATGAATGGTAGAGTTTTATAAATTATTACATTTTATACTTTTTGCGAGAAAAAGTAGGATTTTAATTTATAAAATTAATTGTCACAGTGTTGTTCACTGTATTTGATCCATCCTTCAATCAATACCTCATGGCAACCTGTCAGGAGCAGCTCTCAAAACTGGGAACAAGGTCAGGGTAGCTAGCAAGAGGATTAACCTACAGTGCATGTTTTAAGTTTGGTAGAACTCTCAAGAAGAAAACATTTCAGGGTTTTATAACATTAAATGTCATAAAACCCTGCAATGTTTCTTCTTGAATACTACCTTCTTTAAAAGTTTAATGCATGCATTTGAAGTAAAAATCTGTATCAGTTTACAGCATTAACTTTTTCCACAATTTAGCAAACAAGAAACAGGTTGAGGACTTACTTTTATATCATATTTAATACCTCCTAAAACAATGGCAGTGCGGGACTTAAGAAATTCAAGGTTTGATAAACAGACGGAGGCACACAGAGACCTGTCAGTCAAATCCCCACATGCCCACATTAAGTGATTAATAAAGCATAAACACAACTTCTCTCTCGAGACCAGTGCCATTTTCAGAGCCAGACGGTTCTTTATTGTTATACCTTTTTCACAATAATATTTTATAACAAAAAAATAAATAAAATTACCCTTTTGTTTCTGCTCTTGACAATTTGGCTGGAATAGAAACAAAAACGCTGTAAATTCTTGGTGAAAAATGAACTATGATTAATTTAGAGCCACCCTCTTAAGATGTATTTAAATCCACCTACGCAGATAGATCAATAAGTCAATGGCTTTCTGAGGCCTATAAATATACCATTTAGTCATACCCATATTGATTTTTCTAAAGCAGAAGAGCATGGACAGAATTAAGAATTTCCTACAGGAGCCGTTCATGAGTAAATATTTTTGGTTGAAATTTTAAGTAAGTAAGTGCTTTATTGTCATTGTACAACCGTACAATGCAATAGTGTTCAGGTGTTAGTCCTGAGCAGCTGCGGCTGAGCAGCTGCGGCTGAGCCGCGCTGCCACTGTGTGTCAACCTGACCCGCATGACCTTGGAGGTCGGGGAAACTGTAGCTCGGAAGAAACCTGGCTGGCTGCCCTCCGTCTCCTCTGATCTTCTGAAATGGTGCTGTTCCTCCTGGGTTTGTCCCTGTTTCAGAGCGTGGTGTCCTGCACTGGTCAGCTCCATCTCCTCCTTCCTCTTCCTCCCTCCGCTCCACAACAGTCTTTCACCATCTCTCGTTTGTCCTTTTTTGTTTCTGTAGCTCCTCTTCTGACGCCTCCACTGTGCTGCAGCTGTGGGGCTCTTGGTGCCTCTTCAGTGTCTCAGATGAAGAAATGTGTAGGTCTCAAATGGGTTTAGCTGATAAGCTAGCATTTTGTTTGCCTTTTAAAAGCTGCTTTCTTCAGGACCATTTCGGAGTCTCAAAGTAAACCAATCCACCAAACCTCCACAAAAACACGGCAAAGACATACAAAAGTATCCAGAAAAACAATGTGGAACACATAAACCACAAATGCAGTTCGTAGAAGAAGGCAAAAGAAAAAAACCTCATAAAAAGAGTAGATAGTAAATAGACTGTATTGGTAATTGGGATGGGGCAGTCAAGCCCAAAGACGCGAGTTTACACGTCATGGAGGTATGGGGGAAAGTAGAGTGGCCCTGGTGCTAGTCTACATAGAAAACAAGAGGTGTTACACCTCTAAACTAAAATGTGTTACACCTCTAAACTAAAAGGTGTTACACCTCTAAACTAAAATGTGTTACACCTCTAAACTAAAAGGTGTTACACCTCTAAACTAAATGTGTTACACCTCTAAACTAAAAGGTGTTACACCTCTAAACTAAAAGCAAATATTAACTTATTAGAAAACGGGTTATAGATCCGGGGTATGCAACCTTCAATCGCAAAAGAGCCACTTTGGTCAGTTTTAAACCAAAAAAAGTCTTAAAAAGCTGCAATAGTATTTATTTTTTATCCGCAAATAACAAAGCATACACATTTTTTAATTGATAGTATGATAATGAATAAGTGAATTCAAAGTAAAAATCATGCTAAATCTTTCTTCTTTTAAATCTTTTGATCCCACTCTGTAAAATATCAACACATCAGCCTTCGTTGTGGCACTGATTTTGCCATTGCAGATTGCCATTTTACTATTGCAGATCGTCACTCATTTAAACATTTTACTTTTTCATCAACTACACAGTTTTTCATCAAAGCTCAAAACAGTCGCCGTTGAAAAAGTGGTTGCCTACCCCCGTTATAGACTGTAATAACTCCCTGCGCAACAGATGAGTTCCCCAGTTAAGTAGTCCTGAACAAAAGATCAAGACCTCGCCAAGGGTTACAGAGCAATGAACCGCTGAGATTCTGCATCAACAACATAATAGGATAGGTCAACTGCCACAGCTTTCCCACCAGAACAGTGAAAATTGACCTAAATATAACCATTGAGAATCCTTTCCTGCATCATGCTACTTACCATTTTGATTTTATTTATTTATCATTTCACATTGTTGCTAAGTAACTTAATACCAATAACAGACACTGGCCCGATGCTGTAAATGAGAACGCGCATACAAACAAGCGATGTAATTCAAAGCCAACACTCCAGCGCTGCGCCCCGCTGATCATTCATCACTCCCCACCCGAAAAGGTCACACTGGCGTTATACTATTGGTTATCAACAAGGGAGGCCTGGCATCGATCCTCCCCGATATTGAACACCAATTTCATCAGTTACAGAGCCCATTCCTATTGTGGCCGCATCTAATGCTTCAATATCACACGGCGAGAGGCAGCGGCGGATCTTAAATCATTACGCCAGAGGTCCCGCAGGAGGTCAGGGTAGCGCTGGAGAGCCTGGTGACCGATGCAGGGACCCCCGGGTGGATTGAGCTGGCTTTAATTAAATGTTTTCTTCCGTACTCAAAGACAATAGAGGCCATTAATGATCAAAACTAGTCACCACTGAAAGGGAACGACCATCGTTTCACTAAGAAAAATAAACCATGCGAAATGCTTAGGGAATGGCTGGCTCAGGCAGTTTGTCTCTCCCCACCATCGCCAGCCTTTAAGCTCTGCAAAGCCCTATATCACAATAAAGCCACAAAATCTTCATAAAAGGTGAGCGCTAACAATAAATTACAGTGAGAGGAAAATGTATGTGAACGCTTTGGAATTTGTCACATTTCTGCCTAAACTGGCCATCATCATAATTTTTTGCAGCTATAACTGCTTTTCTCTAGTTGCAGATTAGACATGCACAACGATCAGGATGAATCTTGGACCATTCCTCTTTGCAAAACTGCTGCAGTTCAGCAAGATTCCTAGGTTCACTTACTTTTTCCTCCTGTCCTGTGAATGTTTACACGTTATGGCCATTAAAAAAAATGATAAAACGTAAATGTTTGGGTGGTATTAGTTTAAGCAGACACCGTTTACTCATTCTTATGATTATGATGAAGCTCAGAACACCAATTTAGGCAAATTGTGAGAAATTCCAAAGCGTTTGAAAAAAGACAAAAATATCCGCACAGCTTAAATCCTCCCAGTCAATTTATTTGGCACCACGAAAGTGACGTTTCGGGCCACAAATCAGCCCTTCAAAAGACTTAAGACAGGAAGAGAAAACACCTGTATTTGTAATGCCTCTAATGAGGTCACATGACCGAAACACAATTTGTAACATACATTTTTATAAACCAAAAAGGTACCTTTACAAAATTGTGCACAAACAATATATTCACAAGATATATGAAGCATTAGAAAAAGAGCCTCATGGCAGTTTTTAGTAAGGTGTTCCAACTCCTATTAAAAGGCGGTGGCAAGTACCCACAGAGTGATAGAGATATATACAAATATATACAATTAAAAAGCGAACCACAGGTGTATATATACGTTAAAAAAAAGAAAATATTTGTGTTGAAACCGATCCGAACGCAGAGAGGAATGACACAATTCAATCAACAATACTGCAGTGATGTTTTAGTACAAGGGCCCTTCACTACTACATGATTGATTTGTGGCCCGAAACGTCACTTTCGTGGTGCCAAATAAATTGACTGGGAGCATTTAAGCTGTGCGGATCTTTTTGTCTTTTTTCAAACTAGTTCTTTTGGATGCTGCACGCTTTTCAGGTCTTTGTGATGTGCGTGTCTGCTTAACCTTAACAAATTCCAAAGCGTTAACGGTTTCCTCCCACTGTATGTTTCAAGTCACAACGAATGTGCAGCTCACACATTTTGTTTCAATCACAAGCTTGAAGAAATGCAGTGTTGTGTAGTGTATTCAAATTTGGCATGTAAATCTTTGCAAATACAAAGCTGGATACTGGCTGTAATAGCTAAGAGCTGAAATTATGCATCATTTCATTTCCAAGTTGCACACATTTTATACTTGATACCTTTTTCTGGCTCCACTTTAAAACGTCTTCCTTCTTGAGCTAAACCGAAACGCTTCCACGATACTCAAATTATTGACTTGGATGTGAAAAGAACGTGAAAAGTCCCAAATGGCGTTAAAAATGTGGGATTTGGGGGATGACACTGGAGCAACCTGCTGCTTTTGCTGCCCATTATGTGAATCCCCTTTTGGACCCGAGCTTGTCCTGAGCTTGCCTTACTGCCCACTGCTCTGGTATCCAAATGACAAGCTTTACTCCATTTCCTTCCATTCCAATCCAGCTGCTACGCTTTCAATTTCACCTCCATTTCCTGTCCCGGTTTTGGTTTTTCATCTAGTCAAATCATTATCCGGCTCCTCTCGCCTGTTTGCAGGTTCTCAGTCCCTACGGCATCACTAGCTTCATTTCATTCATATAGCATGGTTTCAACTTCACTTAGAGTCACTTCATTTCTTGCTCTTGTAACCCCAATCCCGAATCAAGTTGGGGAACCATGAAATGTAAATAAGAAATAAATCTGCACATCTAACTTTTACTTCACAATAAAACATAGACAGCATTTTATTTTGAAGACCAACTCTCTGTGTGCCGTCAATAACAAAAGCCTGACACATACACTGATTCAGACACGCAAAAGCCACCACATTTGATATATAGTCGCAGCTAAATTGCCCTCTTCATTTCAATCCTGAGAGCGCAGAAGAGAGTGCTCGATACAGACAGAGGTATAATGAGCTTGATGAGGAACACATCTCTACAGCCCATGTGCCTTTTTATTTGTTCCCTCTTCTTCAAACGCTGAGAATTTTTCATCAATTATCACTTGTTCCGCCTCGCCGCCGCTCGTCGCCACGCGCTCCCTAATTTTTGCACCACTTTTGTCCTTGTCTGGCATCTTCCTCCCCTGTCATCACCTCATGCCGCATTTACCGGCAACTTTCTTTATGCCACACACTCTCATAACGCGATCCTATGTCATTTGGAGCGCCCTTCTTTTATTCCTATTCCAAAAAGCGCAGCGAAAGAGATGACTTTAAGTGGCCATCTGGTAAAAAGCTTCCTCAAAAGTGTTTTGCCTGGCGCTGATCTCAAAAGCAAAGAGAGCAAGAGGGTACTCGCTCAAAAGAACAGACCTCCACTAAGGCGTTGGCACTAGCGCTAAACAGCAATGACATGGCAGAGTTGTCTTGAACTTGAATAGAGAATAATCTTGTTAAGGGGTTGATGCCATATTTATTAAGTATTTATTAGTACTAACACAGTGTATCTTTAGGGCTTTGTGTGGATGAAGTATGTCTATCATCCAATGGGATTGATTCTTTTGACTAGTGATTAAACCAAATAGCACATGGTTATGGAATAAAGAATCTCTATGGTATGGCCTTTACACAATATAACAATTTGATTTTCACTTCAGTTTATATCAATAGGGACAAGTATGTAAGCTAACGTTACATACATACAAACAACATTTTAGCCCAAGCTAATTGTCAATGTCCTTCCTTAGTTGGGCCCTTCCACATAAATAAAACATGACATAGTCAAACACACGTGTTTATCATGAGGAGTACCTAGCTTGAGAAATGCATGTTTTGAGTAGACAGTTAACGGGAGCTTAGAGGACACAGGGCCTGATGTTGTGCTGGCGCAAGGACAGTGCAAACTCTAAACGCTATGGTTATTTTCTGAGTGGCGCAGCTGTTGCGCTATGTGCCTGCGCCACTTGTGAGAGGCCATCACTTATAAAAAGAGAAGAGGTCGACTGAGGTGTGGTTTATTAGAGCGGTGCTCTGATGGCAGCCTCACATTCATTTCCTCGTTTACATCACGCTAATTTCCTTAAGCATTATAGGCTCTCATAGGTCAAACTAAAAATGTATTAACCCCATCATGTGCTAAACAATGTTTGTGTCCTGAGAAGAGGAGATGTAGCCTACAGCCGGTCCCGTTGTGGCGCAGGTCGGCACTCGCTCTGCCCTAATTGTGTTAATGCGACCAAAACAAAAGCACATGTTCACCCCCACAACCCCTCGCCCCTTCCCGACTCAGAGTCTGGTTGGAGGAAAAAGGCTGTTGTACATAAAATCGCCATTGGTCATGGGTGTTTCTCCACCTCATGTACTTCCCACTTAAATTCCCCAAGTCTAGGTACTGCAAGATCTAAAAGTGCAAAATGTTACACTATAGTCTGCGTTTAGAAACACAAGATCTGGCCCACATACTCAAACACAGCGAGAACATGCAGCTCCACATCGGAGTGTTCAATCTGGTCCACTTGTTTAATCAGACCACTTTTCCAATTCCTGACCTTTCCTCAAGGTCAAATACTGCCACTGCATATAACCTTAACGAACTTTCAGAACAGTTACAAACCCATTCCTTAAAATTTCCAGCTGCTAAAAACTCATCCTAAAATGCCACTGCTTTGGCAAAAGTCAAACATGTTCAGAATCACAACAGCTTGCTGCAGAGCCACCCACCCTCTCTCTCTTATCTCTCATGCAGTATTAAACAGCAGTGCGACCATGAGAGCCAGAGGTAACCAGATGTCTGCGACGCTGGTACAAGCTGTTGGGGGAGTTGGAGGCGGGATGGCCCCACGGATTGATGACACATAACCTGCCCACTTTTGGATAAGGGTGCAGTTCTGATAGGTGCGACCACTCATCACATGGGGAGAGGGCTTAACAGTGGACAAGGCATCTACAGTAGACTAAGCTTACAATGTCCACTCAACACTACGAAAATAGGCTTGGCACTGAGCATGTGTGAGGGCCACAAAAGGGACAGAGAAGGAAATAATGAACATTAAACGTGTTGTTTACATAATGAAGGGAGCTCAAGTGAGGTAGAAGATGATGCCAGCCTTCAAACCCTCAAAGTGTCCATGTCTCCAGTGTCCAGTTCTGGTAGTGTAATAATGTTAATCTGATTGTGTAATTGATAATAGAGTTAGTGTGGTATGGTTATCCTCTGCTCAGAGATACAGCACCAGTGACGGAGCTGACTGAGTGAAGGAATAATGTTAAGCGTTGCATACCCATTGCAGTGTAAAGCTGTCATGTATTGATGGTAAAAACATAACATTAGGTTATATGTCAGACCCATAACTGTCAAATTTTAACGGTCTTTTCTATGACTCCTTGACTTTATGCTTCTCTGAGTGAAATCTCCTTCATGCCATGTGACCATTGTTAATGCTTGAATGATGTATTGTACAGGCTCAGGCTCACTCAAAAGGAATACGACAGCTGCAGGGGAGGGAAGGATAGGAGCTGCCTTTATCCTTTACACTATTGTGGTAGTCATCGCACAATGTTGACAATGAACAGAAAAGCAATGGGCTACGCAGACAGTGACCACTTACTGCCGTATACCGCAGATTTTCTTCTCTTTGTGAAAGTTTTGCCATGTGAAATGTTTGGACCAGAAATCGAGTTCAACTATTCCGCAACATTTAAAAGGAGAGCATCACCTAACAATTACTCTTTGGCTTTCCAAGTGCCATCAGAGTGCATTTGCTTTAGATCTGGTGTTATAATCAAAGGTCAATGTAAATGCTAAACCAAAGATTAAACTCAAATGTCTAAATACAGCCGAAACCAGATCTAAATTAGTGCCTTGTTTAATGGAGCAGCAAATAATGATTATTTTAAATAGCAACGATTCATCAGCAATTATTGTTTGGATGAGTGAACTACACAAATCATTCCTTTAGCTAATGGGATGTTTTATCAAATTTTTGCAAATGATAATCCAGCACAGCAACAGAAGCAAAATGACCCTTTAATTGTAATTATTTGTTTTGACAATCAAGCCAGGATGTTGAGGATTCTATTTGAAATGAAAAAGAATGAGTAGAGTATCTTCTTTTTAGATTAAACCTGTGTTAAAGTCTGTCACAAAAATTGATAATTATATTAGTCGATCATTTCAATATAGGGCAAGCTGTTACCTCATTTTCATTCAAAACAGAACCCTTAAAGGGATACTTCGGGATTTTTGACATAGGGCCTCATTTCCTAGTTATCCAGAGCGTTGTTGATGTCTGGAGATATTTTTTTCTTAAATTCATGCAGTTCTTATATTTGAAGAGTCTAGTTGCGCTAGCCTAGAGCAAGGCTAAAGCAGTTCTATGGTAAACGCTAGCCCGCATTAAAAAACAGTCTGACTCACTCCACAGTGCACCTGAGGTAAATCACATATAACACCAGACTAATCATATAAATGTCTGTGTTAATAGAATAATTTTTTTAATAAAACTGACCTTGTATCACATGAATTACCGCATTTTGAGGGACTATTTTCTCGCAGATCACTCCACCACTGCGTTAGCTTACAGCCACGAAGCTGATGCCGCTCAAATATAAGTTATTTTAAACGCAAAATGGTTAAAATTAACCTATCAACACAGACATTTATATCGTTAGTCTGGCGTTATAAGTGATTTACCTCAGGTGCACTGGGGAGTGCGCCAGACTGTTTTTAATGCGTGCTAGCGTTTACCATAGAACTGCTTTAGCCTTGCTCTAGCCTAGCGCAACTAGACTCTTCAAATATAAGAACTGCATGAATTTAAGAAAAAAATATCTCCAGACATCAACAACACTCTGGATAACTAGGAAATGAGGCCCTATGTCAAAAATCCCGAAGTATCCCTTTAACGCTTGAAACTGAGTGTCAAAACAATAATGCATTAATATCTAGCATTGACACTCATTTGGCTTCTGTTACCGTACTGTGACATCACCTGCAAACCCTTAGTGTCGACACTTAATCAGATTAGTTGTTGCAGCCCTATTTGCAAATCCATTTTCTTGCCATCAGTTGTAAGTATTACTATAGAACAAAAAAAAAACAGTATTATGTGTGTCAAGTGTAGACAGTAATATCTATTGGGACATATGGCAGCAGTGAAGACCAGATCATATGATGCGTTTCACGTTCATTTTTTGAGACACAGAGCTCCCGTCTGCTCCTCTTCTGTTGTCATTCATCAGTGTGGAACAGTCGGCCCGCGATACAGATCCCTGAGCAGACATGGTTTAAATGACAACCGGAAATGTCTCTACTCAAAGACAGCTGCACCAGGAGGATAAGCAAGAACATGGTACTTAAAAAAAAAACGGAATCAAAAATGCATCACTTCAGGGACGGGTTTTTTAGCTCTAAATGTTAAAATATAGAACAGCTTTGGTTAGCGGAGACTTTGTGAGTGTCCACGAATAACCTTTGGTTTTACTATCCAGTCAGAAATGCCTTGACAATTAGAATTCTTGATGTAGGTTATGCCCTTCTTTTCCACTCAACAGCTTGGGACAGGCACAAAAGGAGTAACGGAAATAACAAACTTACAATGCTGAGGATGGCAACGTGCACAGCAGCCTAAACCTCCAAGTCATCATGCAGCACTTTAAAAGACAACTTATATACATTACTTTGTGACTATTCAATGTAGAAAACACAGGTGAGGAAAATAGTAAGTCGACCACAATCCAGTAATGATTGGACAGCTTCAGTTTGTTAGCGGTTTCCCCATTGCTCAGTGTAGCCCACTAAGCCCTGCATCTACCTCTTCATTAGGGACGCTGCGGTTTGGCCTTTAGTCCTTCCTTGTGCTGTTAGTTAAGTGAGATGTTTTTGTGAAATTAACAAGATGAGGGTGGAAGTTCAGACTCCAATCTATTACCCACCAACTAACAGGGAATCCAAGCACTTAAATCAAGTGTTCAGCAGTAAATAATAACTGATATTATGCTGTTAAAACATGATGGCAAAGTGATCATTTTGTAGAAACTAGACATTTCACTACTGCTTAAAAGCAAAGCAGCCTAAAATTCAAATAAAATAGCAAAATCATGACTCAAATTGAACTTCATTTTAAAGTTACCATGTGTTTTTGTTTCAGGCTGTTGGCAAATAATGTACTTCAGTCAGATGAAGAATGATTGAGCAATATGTTGTGGCTTCCTGCAATACAGTTTGTATTAAAAATTCGACAACATACTATTTCACAATGTCCCCAGATTGATATAACCTTCCTGATGCGATATAAGCATATACAGAAATTGGCATTGCTACAAAAACACTGAATTTTGCCCAACTGAGGCTCGTTGAACCACCTTTATTAACAAGTTTGTCAGTATAATAAGTTCCATTCTTTTATATTTGTGTTTCTCATTTTTACAGCCAAAAACTGCCAGCACTTTGCTAACAGCTTTTGGCATGTTACTTCCTCCAGTTACTATACAATACAGAAAGTTGAATATATTTGCACTTTGCACACTTAGCAGTTTGCTTGGCCACAACGCTGAGGCTAGTTTCTGTTTTTTCTTTCTTAGCATCTGTGTTGATTTTTAAGTCAAGCTTGTTTTTATTTTCTGTTGGGTTATTTTACTCATCGAGACTCTCCCTCCGGCGCACCCAAAAGTTGCACCTATCCCTCAACTCGATGCTCCACTGCCAAGACCATTTCTTCCGCACTGCCTAACAACTCCTCGGGCCACACCGGCTTCGCTCACCGAGATTCCTGGCCTTTTATATAATCGCCTACAAAAAACACTGATGCACATGTTTAACCCTGCATCACATCAGCAACTAAAAGCCATTTAATCACATTATGTAGAATGCAATGCAAATGCATACAAAAGTCATTAGATGTTGTGCGTAATGTGTATGGCTGCGGCAATCCTGTTTTAATTAGCTGCCTGATGAATATTCATGAATCAAACATGAAGTGTGATTAGTAGACATGCGGGAGTTTGGGCAGGATATGTGTAGGAGGCATCATGTTCGTCAAATGTGTTAGATATCGTTACAATTCACATTATGGTGCACGTATTGGGTAATTACTAGGAATAGTCTAAACTGAAGCTGTTAAATGTAATGGTTGGAGCCATTAAGAGGCGGGTTATCATATGTGCACCAAATTAGTGCTAAATTCCCACATTTTTACTCCATAAAATGTCAAGTAATAAAAAGGTAATATTCTTAATGGCCTCGTAAACACAGCGGTTTCCTGTAGTGAACTAAGCAATGACTGGTGGGAAGATAAAGAAAAAACCCCAAGTAAAATACAAAGAATTTGACAAGGGCTAAGAATGTAAGTAAGTAAAGTAAGTAAGTGCTTTATTTGTCATTGTACAAGCGTACAACAGATTGTATTCAGGTTAGTCAGTCCTGAGCCGCTGCGACTGAGCCACGCTGCCACTGAGGGTCAACCTGACCAGCATGTTTTTGGAGGTAGGGGAAACCGTAGCACCCGAAAGAAACGTGGCTGGCTGCCTCTGATCCTCTGAAAACGCACCGCCTCCTGGGTTTGTCCCTGTTTCAAAGCATGGTGTCCTGCACTGGTCAGCTCCTCCACCTCCTTCCTCTTCCTCCTGCGTGGCTCCTTCTGCTCTACAACAGTCTTTCACAATCTTCGGGGAGGAGCTTGGCAGTTAATCTGTTTTATTCTCCAGTGAACACCCATTAGCCAGAACAATAGAAGTCATGTGTGGCTTAGCTGTGAGTCTCACCCGGATACCTCCTCGTTTGTCCCTTTTTTGTTCCCTGTAGCTCCTCTTGTGATGCCTTCACTGTGCTGCAGGTGTGCGGGGCTCTTGGTGCCTCTTCAGTGTCTCAGAAGAAGACATTTGTAGGTCTCAAATGGGTTTAACTGATAAGCTAGCTTTTTGTTTACTTTTAAAAAGCTGCTTTCTTCAGGACCATTATGGACTAAAAAAAAAAAAATCCACCGAGCCCCACTAAAACACGGCACAGACGCACAAAAGCATCCAGTAATAATGTGGAACACAGAAACCACAAATGCAGTCCGCAAAAAAAATTGCAAAAAATGCAGCTGTACCAAGAGAGAGGGAGGTTGCCTCCTGTTTTCACATTGCCAATGCTTGGATTATTATTCGCAAATACCCTGCCTCCTACCAATAAAATAAATAAAACACCTTTTTTTCATAAGAGGGCGGTTCAGGCAGAATCCATACAACCAACTTGACATTCAGGCTTGGTGATGTGTATAATGCTTATGTAGAAAACTAGTCATTATCAAAGACGTAATGGAATTACACCAATGTAATGAAAATGCTAATCCATGCTCACATTTGCACTTGAGCGACTCCCTTGATCGTCCACAAGCTTATGGCTGCTGGCCTCTTTCCCCCGGCCACAGACGGAGCAGCAGCATTAAGAGTGACACAGCCGGGGACATGTGGTCAGTCAGACGTGTACCTGCCAGATTTGGCCTCCGGGGCGGCGCCGACACTGCTGGTGCTGCTGCTCAGCCAGGCAGGAAGGCAGAAGTAATACCAACGTGATACAATTAGACATCGAGGAGAGAGGTGACGAGGGAGGGAGGAATGGAGAGAGATTGAGGTGATGAGAACCAGAGAGAGGGAGGCTAAGAGAGTGACAGGAGCAAATGAAGAGGGAAAAAAAAAAAAGAGACCAGCAGCATGAGGGGCACAGATGGAGAGATGCAGAATCAAATATGGAAAGGAATGAACATCCAATCTGAGCGCTGCGTGCGGGTTTAACTAACACACGGCGAGACACATCCACACATACCATCTCAGTCACATATGCAAATGTCACTCCAGACAATCTAACATGGCGGCGTGCCAATCATCGTGCCTCCAACATACCACTCTACTCTCTCCCCTCTCTGCTCTGTGTGTAGTATACAACACAAGCCGCTGCTTCCCGTTAAGTAGGTCAGTGCACCTCTGCCGCTCCAGTCTCCCAGTCCCAACATCTTCTCTCCTCACAACACATCGTCCCCACCTTCCTTGGTTTCTCACGCACTTTGGTATATTATTCAATATCCAGATTTACAGAGGGAGACCAGTGCATTCACGGAAAGGTCAGTTCTGTGTGACATTAGATTGGTGTTTTTACTGGTTCATATAGTAGTGGGAAATGGGCGGTAAACACTGCGAAGCACAGACAACAAAAAGGTCATTGGGATGGAAATGATCCCTGGTTATATTCCAACAAATCAATAGCAGTGGAGTTGCTTTAAAAAAAAAATCATGCATTGTTCATTACAGCTGCCCCGGTGTAGACTGACGGGAGCAACAATGTCAAACTGCGCCGTCGGCAACTCCCATAACAGTCAACCACTCACTCACACACACACACACACCATCAAGCTCCTGATATTGAGATTATGAACTGCTAAACCAATACGAGAATCCCATCAATTTCAGAATCATCTTGCTGACGTCTAAATGAACAGGGTTAGCAGGTTTAAACAGCGAGTATTAGGACCACATAAAAACATTTGATTTTTAAGTAATTGCAGCCTTTGCCGTTTGCTAATTGTGGCCATTTAAATTGTGCTTTTGAATCAATTGCGGCCACAGACACACACCATGTTAGTCCTCACCAGCAGGGAGAGAGGTTTAGTCGAGATTGTTACAAACATAAGCTCCTTGGTCGTTTTGTGTCTGCTTTGTAAAGGTTCCTAAACTTTTTACCAGAGCATGTGTACAAGTTTTTAAGCCCTGACCCTACAGCACCACCAACCACTCATTGACACGTCATTCCACCCTACAGCCTTGTAGATAAAGCTGCACCTGGCCCACTTCAAGACTAATCCATTCCTGAAATAGTAAATTAGAGTTTAAGTATAATTTAGTCATTTAGATATAGCCAGTGGGTTCAATGTGGCGCACTTAAGCCTGCATAAACCAACGTGAAGGACATCTGACAACACACTGAACATTTACCCTATGTATGGGACTACTTCTGGCTCTCTGTTTTATTGCAGGAGTCCACATTTGAAGAAGCACAAATGAAACGCTGTGATTTCCCCGTTCTTCATTGGTCTGCATATGCAAAGCTGATGGATGTGGTTAAACATGCGATGAATTAACAATAATCCCGGTCATTCGTTTAGGTAATGGCTCCAGTGCTGATCAGAGCACTTTCTCGTGCATTTGTACTGAATATGCATCGCCTCCATTTTCAGGGTGGTGAAAATCTCTTTCTTCGTTCTCAAGACTGCCGAGTGCCCATTTCACGCGGTGTACTCTGAGAAAAGCTAACAATAAGCGCCTTTCAAAACACAGCTATTTTGTGAGAAAGAACATGTGTGTAATTATGAACACAGGCCAGATGATTGAAAATCTAAAGAGTCATCAGCAATTCAGGCATGATCACAAAACACTTTCATTTCATTCAAAAGAAATGAGTGGTCTTCAGTGCATTCACCGGATTACATACAGTATGTGAAATCCAGAATACTTTAATTGAGAAACGTCATCTAGGATACCAGGACTGGGATTAAAATTGTATCTATGGATAGTCAAAACATGGTTGTCATGGCTACACTATAAAGGAATCACGTGATATGAAAAGTACATGCGTGTAAAAAAGAAAAGACGGGCTGTTTATCATTCAAAGCACATTATGTCCTCAGTCGAAAACAAATAAACCCACAAAACAGAGCTTTCAGCCACTTGTTATGCACAGGTCTACAAAAGTTGGGACAAAGCCTTCTTCTGTTGCTGCTAGGTTTATATTTTTAATCCTTATGATAAACTGGTAAAAAGATGAAGTGTGAACAGAATGGGGAGATACCACATAAAGGCAACTCAACACTATTAAAAGTAATGTCATAAAAATCATGACAGAAAATCATCATATAAGCTAGATTGTTGTCCCGATTGCCCACCAAAACCCATAAGCGACATTAGATTATAATGATATATGGTTACGGTGTACAAAATATTAAAGGTTTACAATTTCCCTGTAGTTTTGTGAGAACATGTTTTACACCACAGCTGTAAATGTAGTTTCACCCCTACAGACCTGTCTCTCTAATTCAACCACAGCCTTTTCCACATGTAAACATTTCACCGGTCGCAGATATAGCAGAGCTGAACCGTAATGGCAGGAAATAGCAGGTCTCTGAGGCTCTGAAAAATTCATGACAGAAACCGAAATAGAGAAATGTTATGGGAGGGAAACGAGCCATAGAGATAAATGACAGAGAGCTGCATTTAACATTTGGAAGCGGGTGAAAAGAGGTGGCAGAATACAAAACACCGAGGCTGATAATGGAAAAGAAATGCAATGGGGGAAAAAGCGGTATATACTCTTCGATAAGGAGAGGCCTTAATTGGCAAAAGCGGTGCGTGCATTTGGCTGACTTTTGGGGAAATTATTTTAATGTTTACTTAGCCGCTTGCCATCCAGTTCATTAGCTCGACGTGCCCGGTGGGATCCCATCAGGGAGGAAGCGCAAAGTTCAGAGGCGAGTCTCTGAAAGCCAAAAAACATTGCATCTAAATTTAAGCACCACTTTTTCTTTTTCTTTTTTTATCCTCACTTTTACATTCTCAAGTTGCGGTAATGTTGCTGTAAATATTTCAAGAGGCAATTAAATTTGACGATGCCTAAAATGGCTTGTGTAAAGATGCAACAGACTGTGACTACATGCATAGAGAAGTGGGATCTCGTCAAGCACTTTTTCAAATATGTCTTTATACTTCAGCCGCACCTTTTTTTCTCAGGCACTTCTCCTTAGGTGGGTCTTTATCTGTAATAATCCGCTTTCCTCTCAGCGTGCTTTGTTAACTTCTTCCATTTCACCTCAAACTTAACCTTTCAACAGTTTCCCGCATCAGTCGGATGTCCTCTTTGGTTTCAACTTTGACTCTGGAATTATCCTTTTAACACGACTGGCAGGTGATGGGAATAACACAGATTATCCTTGTTGAAATAAGTGGGATATAAATTGAAAGTGAACATTTTGTGCTCTTAGATGAAAAAGTGGGGCAAAATGGGTAGTACTTTGGCCAAGATGGACAAGGGTAGATTGTGATAGCAAGACACCAGGATCAGAGCAATTGCACTTAATTCATTTATTCATGTATTTATCTATTTATATTTATTCATGTTAGCATTGTTATTTGAGTTCACCCTCTTCTAAACTGCAGCAAATCGGATGAGAGAGCATCATGACTATCACTCTTTCCTCAAAGCCCTCACTGCATGGGGTTTGCATGTTTTCCTTGTATGTGTACAGTTTTTTTTTTCTTTTCTTTATCAGGGCTCAGCTCTCCCCCAACAACCCTTAAACATGCACACAAAGCTCGCCCTGCAGCCAAGCTTAAGATCTGGAGTTGGATCCCCGGATGCTACACTGCGGTCACCCACTACTACTGACAGGTTGCCCCAGCGGCACTGGTTGAAGGATGGGTGAATCGTCAAGGACAAAATTCTCTGCAGGGGCAATCGACTCAACAAGAACAAAAGTAGTCCAAAGAAGGGAGTAGAAGTAAAAGGGAGGTGGCACGATTTTTCAGGCAATTGGGTTTACAGATTACATACATCCAAAAATATTGGAATGAAGACTCAAATCCGACCTGCTGAACTGATACAACAATCAGATCAAAGAACAATTGTGTAGAGGTCGAAATTAGTAGAATAACTAACTGCAGCCTTTGCAGTTTACTAATTGCAAACATTCAAATTGTGCTTTTAAGTCAATTGTGCAGGTTGTTTGCAAAAGATGAGCTAGTAAGTGGATAATAATGTTAATACAAGCTCTGATAAAGGCTTTAGAATTATGCAGAATATCACAGGTTGTTTCATTTGGAAGCATAATTAGGTCATTTTGTCATGAATGATTGAAGCATTCCTCACTACCAAGTACCAACACAAAAGACAATTCCGATTTTAGTGCCCCACTTTGCTCATATTTTCCCATCACTTTTTTTCCTCTTGCAAAACACAACAAAGTCAATTAGCGTGGGACATTTTTATCATCAGCACAGTTAATGAATGGTTCTGTGCTGTGTTTGTGTGGGCTTGTCCTTGTGAACAACAGTGTACACATCTTTGTATTTTCCAACAAGGACAAACAGCCTTTCATCATTACACTGAGCCTTGATCTCCCAAATGCACTTATGTATCATGCATCAAGCACAAGCTTCGCTCTTCCTCTGCGCGGCACACTTCTTTCCTTTGTCTAAGCGAAATCAGGAGGAAAACAATCCCAGTCAGAGTCGTTTCCTACAAAGGAGACACTATATGGTGCTCTAGTTCCAAGTGCTTCAAAATGTCTTTTAGAGTTGAAACACAGACTCAAATGCAGTAGTCACTACATTTGGTTACTTTTAACATAATTGACTGAACTTTCACTCAATTTGGTAAAAAAACCTGAGTAAAAAGTTTGCTTTCACATAAATGTGAAGCAGTGCAGAAAAGTAGTCTTGGTTTTAATATAAACAGGCTTGGGGGGCGCTCCTGAGCAGTCAATGGAGTAACACGTGAATTCGGTGGCTCCTGCCAATATTGGTTAAAACTGTTCAACTGTTTTATCACAAGTTATTATACGGCCCTTCACAATGCAAGTAGAACGCTCCATTGACTTGAATGTGATTTTCCAACCGGTCATTATTTTCTGATAGAGGACCTCTGAAAAAAATAATGACGCTGCCAATGGCAACGGAGTTCGTGCTTGTCAGGTCTTTCATATCACTCCGCAAGTAGTAGTAGCGGACACTATCTCTGTCCATGTGAGAGAAGTTGGGGGAATCGCTCGTTAAGTTAACGGGAGTCCGACTTTCAACTTACCCAGAGATTCACCACCACTCCTCCTCTCCAACTGCACCTTAAACTAAGTAGCAATAAGTAGCTAGCCGTGCTGCTACTAGCCTAGCCTAGCCACACATTGCCTGGAATCAACAAACGTTGCCAAGCAACACGCAAACTTTTGGGAACTATTTGCCACAGAAATCATTAAATAAACCTTTCTGTCTTCATAAAAGTGTATGAAGTTTATTTGTGTGTGTACAGTTGGTAAATAGCCGTATAATAAGCGGGAAAATAAGTACCTTGAGGGCGAAACAAGAGTTTGCCCTGTCGGTACTTATTTCCCGATTATGACCGGCGTTCTATACATTATCCCTTACATACTTTTGGTCCACTTTGCAATGACGGGAAAGGGGAAGAAAATCATACCATTCAGACGCACCTGAAGCCGTGCCTATAGGCCTCGACATCTGAACACGCCCCAACACCAGTCAGAATGGACGCAGAAGCCTTGAAACACAATCTACTGTCCTCCCCGAAGAAAGATATAGCTGGAATTATTAAGAAGAAGCTGCAAGAGGTTCTTGGAGAAGCTTTGTTGAGCTACTACTGAAATCACAGCCAACGAACGACAAAGCTGCTACTGATTCTAAGTTGTCTAAGCTAACGTGCGCCATGGGGGACATGGAGGAGGCGCTCTCGGGATGTACGGATGACACAGTCATGATATAAACAACGATTCAATGCCTCATTGCCAAGATTACTATGCTTGATGACAAAGGTGAAGAATTTGAATCAAGATTGCACCGCAACAATATTAGGATTATTGGTTTCAGAGAGTGCCCTAATACCTACTCTCCTACATGTAAGTTGTGGCAGTTGTAGTTGTAGTAGTGGTAGTGTGAGGAGTTGTACAGAAACCAACCCCACCTCCACATGGTGCACTATGGATGCCTTTTTGTTGAACGGTGTCGTTGCCCTGTGGATAGGGGATGTAATTGTATTTGCATAGCTCTTTTCACACAACACAGGTCACCGAAAGCGATTCACACCATACACGATGATGATAAGAAATATAGCTAACATCTGCACACATCACCACCAACCGACTGTTAGAGAATTAACAATGATGTTCGAGAGGATTGATGAAGAATAGGCAGCAGTCAGGATGTCTTACGCAGGAGAAGTTCATTTACCATCGGTGCGGGACCCGGAGACATGAACTCGAGACATTGCGCTAGTCCTACCATTCAAATCAGTCTATGCTTTCACAGAAGAGGGATAAATACCCTCAGTATGACGCTCAGTGGCTGAGAGCCACATTCAGTGGCTGAGAGTAGGTGCCTGAGCTCCACAGTCAAGGCTGTGACCGAGATAGTACGACTGTACAACTTGACCCACGGATAGTACGACTTTACAGCTTGACCCAGTATGATAAATAGCGATAAATGTTATCCTCTAACACCGACTCACACATCACTCACACAGGCCCCTGGTATTCCCTCTCGGTCTCCCATACAGGTACTAACCAAGTCCGGGGCATTGACAAGGTGGTACTCTATAGTATCACTTTCATTACCATCAGTACCAGATACAGTTGGACCACTTTACTTTGGAACAGTTCAATAGTTTTAATTACTCTCAGCCTCAGTATCCAACACATCCAACTTTGTGTTTACTGGTTTCCATAATGAGGACAGTTGTTTCAAGGCGCGCTCACAGTGAGGCACATTTAAAAAGCGCACACATGCCGGGACGCCCTACTTGCCGCTCCAGATTGTGTCTTTATGGGCGTCTCGCTGGACAACTAATAATCTGCTCCACTTCCAAACCTCTCTCGCAGCATTCCCTCTCATGTTTTTAGCAAGCGGAAAAATGTAAAATGATGTCAAAGTCAGGACCTCTTTGAAGTTGAAGGTGCTCGCTGCTGATACTGATGGTAGCTTTAGGCAGAGTGGTAAAAGTGGACCACGTCGACCACTTTGACGTGCGATCTGCCCCTTAGTGCTTTGACCCAATTGACATCAGTGTTGTGTGGATCGTACAACTCACGGCTTGTTACATCTTCAAAGCATATCAAAAAGCCAAAGGAAACTTATCAGATACTGAAAATACAATACCACATTTTGAAAAATGGCAGCACATCTCAAATGAGCTGTTGGACGTGCAACAAAAGGCTGGAAAGGTTTAGAAGATAATTAGCATTCTATTCCATTTTGTTTGTACTGTTTCTAACACAACTTATAACTATTGAGAATTGCTCCTGTTGTTACACTGCATAGGATATTTCCACTGAAGTGAAATTCACTAAAACAAATCTTAAACCTACACATTTTTCCTCTTCTTTTGCATTTCAGTGAGCTTCCATAATTACTTGTACTGTTTGTTTCATTTTTCTCTTGATCAAACTCCCACTATATCTAAACAAATCTGTTATGTGTGTTTTGATGCCTTGCTATTAAACATGAAAAGCCTGTGTCGATTTCCTTGCACTGTTGCCCTCATTACTCCCCCCTCTGCCATCTATTATTCATCCACCTTTGTCCTCCTGGCATCCTTGCTTTGAAAACTGTTGGTTCTAGCTGCCAGCGCCTTTATTTTCCTTTAAACGCCTGTTTAATAGGAGATGACCGGCCAAACATGCTAGATGGAGCCGATTCCACCCCGGGGGAGACCGGCTTCATTAAAAGACAGTAGTGGTGATCTAAAGCAGACGCAGCAGGTTGCTAAACGCTGCTAGCTAGCCTCTATTACAACATGCTACTTTGCTTATATACTGTAGAAAGGCATGCTGGGAGAGTGAGTCACACAAAACACGCCGCATACCACATGAAGTAAATTAAATGCATGCCTGGTGCCTTGAGAGGAAACGAATTAAATACGATTGTAACTCAGAGCCCCTGCTAGCAAGATGTAGCTCTAGGGTTTGGATCAAATTGAACCATTTACATTATTAAGAAATAGCTCAGACATGGCTAAGGGCTCTTTCACAGGATGACCACAATCCGTTGAAGTCGGTGTGTGCTCCCTGTGTTAGTATGGTTTGCCTGTAGCTGTTTCCCATCTAAAGACAATGTAATTAAGTGGACATTTGCTTAATTGCGGCGTATAAGCCAGCTTTTGGGCACAACAGCGTTGACATTTGCCGGTATATGTGCCAGTGATTTGTTAACATGTCTCTTTCAATCATGTGCGCCATCTAAGGCCCAAATCTGTTGGCATAATCTCCACTAACCCTGGGAGGCGTTAAAATGACTTCAAGTGCTTATGTTTTCCTAAACTCCATTAATCATTCATCACCATATTGGCACATTAGACTTGGTTTGTGTCACTTTGGCCTCAATTTGGACTTTTCCGTAAATATAACCTAAAGTGCAAACAGGGCTATGAATGAGTCACTTGAGATGACTGGACTTGGACGCGTTGTGATTCAGGGCATATCGAAGTGTGAAACGAACTGTCAATCAAGCTCAGCACTGTTGGTGGAAAGAACGTCGAATTTCAGATGACTTCGACACATTATATTTGCCTGTAATGTTTAAAACAGATGGTGGAAGGTAAAAATAATGTTTGAAGATGATGAGATGTGTCACTCGTGGGTGTAAAATAGCATCAACATTTGAATTCATTTACAAAGATTGGCCTTTTTTTTAATTCAAAAATAGCTTAGGGATAAATAGTCTTTCCTTAATGAACACAGATGCTTCTGCCAGTGAAATATTTACACTGAACTTTACTGTTAACATGCTACAAGTGATTGTCCATCTGTGACTCGCTGTCTGCCATGTAATGAACATTAGCACATTTGTGTAAGACAATGCTATTCCCTCAGTAAGAAATAAAGAGCCACAAAAGTATATCTAATCGTTAAAAAATACAATACAGTCCCTATCTAGAGCAAATGCATCACTGAAAACGAGATCCTGAATGTTTGGTGAAATATACTGTTGGTCAAATAAAAAATGTCACCATCACAGTCCCTCAAATAAAATGTTGTTCATACCAGGAAAAAGTCATGAAACTCATCTTTTGAATGTGTTAGTAAATGCTTCTAAACTTACGACAACGATTCTTGACTTGGTTTGCACTGCTACATACTGCCATCCTGTCCCTAAAATATGCAGATGTTAAATTAGAACCAAGTCTAACACAGTCTACTGGCAGACGCCCGAGGGTCTGCACAATATTAGTATTAATCTTATACAGGGAGCTGTCTGAGTAAATGCACTGTCTATCGCCGCAGGCTTCAGACTCATTAAAACATATTAAGGCTATTATCTGAAGAAGGAGAATCAACAGGTGGAACTTCTTCTCTACAACCTGGACCACTTATTAGTGAAGAAAACAAAAGAATGTGTGCATTGAGGCATTAAGTCCCTCCTTTACTTGCAACCACATTCCAACATGTATTTTCACCATTAGTTGACTCTTTTGTTATTTTGTTAACTTTTACTATATTATAATGTTTTCAAGTTGCATTAAAGGTTGAATAAAAGATATGGGAATAATTCAGGAATTCACAATAAATCGTCAATCAATGCAATTTCTATGTTGTCCTGAAGGCCCCACATAAATAGTAAAAAAAAAAAAAATCACATAGGTCTTCCTTTATTCCAAATACATTAAACAGTAAAACATTAAAACATTACATTATAAGACAGTTTCCCTCATATTGTGCAGCCCAAGTGCTAGATTCCCACTTTCCCTCTAGTGTCTACATTATCCCATCTATTGCCCCAGTTTTGTGCCCTGGACTTAAAATTGGCATAACTTATTTCTACATAACCCCCGTTGGAGTGCAGTCACTTAGATCGTGTAATCTCAGAGGTTTCGAAATCAAGTACATTACCATCCTCTCACATCAGCTGAGGGTGAAATGGTGTCACCGCTCGGCCACGCTCCAATCCTTCATCACACAAAAAAAACATTGCTACTATTGCAATTTCTCCATCCTTCTTGGGTGGGCTCACTTTAGACTTCTGAGGACATCAATTTTGACATTTGTATTGCTTCTATTAAAGGGTCTACTTGTGTCGAGAAGGCTGATTATGAGCTTTGGCTGAGATTACAGTCATCACACACTCAAAGTGGATACGAAGGGCTTCGCTTGGGGAAAAGAAAGATTTAGTCCTGCCCTAATTCTCAGGTTGCAACTCAATCACTGGGCCCGCCTCCACTCCTCAGTCCTGGTTTTACATTTTCACCAGGTTCTTGATCCTGTGAATTCTTTCATCTTACAGCCACTGCAGCTCCACAAAATCCCTCAGCTCTGTCCTTGATTAGATCCTCATTTATACGCAGCGTGAATTTCGTATTTAAAAGTTCATAGGTGACTACGGCTTTAAATTTCGATAAGGAACAATAAATCTGGGGTAATGTCCTGACTCCTGAAAAAGTCAGAATAATTGTATTTTTCCGATCTTCATTCTTCAAGTTTCTAATTTTATTGTCATGACACTGGTATACATCACTGACTGTGTTTCAAATACAACTAAGGAGATACAGATTGTACTTTTTGCCAATGCCAAGTTTGGATAAAGACAGACTCAAACCAAATACATTTAAAATACGTTTTGGGTTGATGCCAAAGTCATAGTTGCCCAGTCCAAGTAATTCCCAGCCTGTCCAGCAGCAGGTTGTGGGTTAAGAGTTAATCATACAGGCCAAACAGCTGGGGTATACATACTGGCTCATAATGGTAGAGTTAGTAGTGCATGAATTTATAGCCTCAAAGCCCAAAACTCAATACTTGACCTTTCACTTGCAATCTGCTGCAGTTGAGAGAAATTAGGAGCGAAAAATAGCAAGTGAAATAAGTTCACTTTGTTCAACTGTGTACCGCCAGTAAGCTTTTTAATCAATGTGACTGGGTTCAGTCAACACCTGAAAGTTTGGGATTGTTTATTTCATTCAGCAGAGTTGGTTGCTGGGAATCTTAATGACACACTGACTAAAACTGCAGAGTAATGGCGAAGCGCTGGTAATGACAATGTGCAGCAGCAGTGTATTGTATATATATACACGTGTATGTATGTATATATATACATGCATACATACACACAACATACATACACACATGTACACACATACACATCCACACTGTTGGCTATTTCTATATATGTTTTGTTATAATAGGCTTTAATGATTATATGAAACTGTGTTGATTGTAATCTGTTCCTTTGGGGTGATTTGAATTGAATTGAATTGCTGTATTGTTGTCCTTACTCTTGGAGTCCACTGGGGGCAGTGTGTTAGGAGTCAGATCGCGCAGAAGAAGCATTCCAAGGACATTGATTGGTTCTTCAACAAGTAGTCGCCTACTTCCTGTTCCTATAAATTACTTGGACTACACCGGTTCGCCCTCTTGCCTGCTGACCTCCTTGCTGTCCACTGAAGAGCATCATGTAGCCTTTAGCATAGCTTTTGTTTTAGAATGTAAATTCAGGGAACAAAACAATGATTTTGATTTTAATAGAACCAGCATCCGTATTCTTTTCATCCTTATTTTTGAACACTTCTTTAACACACACACACACACACACACACACACACACACACACACACACACACACACACACACAATATATCATTAGGACTAAATGAATAGATGTCAGTTAAAAGCTAAGCTAAAAAGGTGGGTCTTGAGCCTGCTCTTAAATACATGAACGTTCTCTGCGGTCCTGAGCTCCTCCGGCAGGTCATTCCAGAGGCGAGGGCCATAATATTGGAAAGACGCCTCGCCGTGAGTCTTTCTGTTGACTTTAGGAATAACTAGGAGACCCCTGCCAGAAGAGCAAATTATATCGTCAAATATATCGTTATATTTCTTTTTTGTAACGTGATAGAGATTTTAGGCCATATCGCCCTGCCCTAATGCTCACCAGTTTTTATTGCTCACACCGGCAGAATGACGTTTCGGGTCTTAGCCCTTCATCAGACTGATCACCCCAAGTGAACAATTGGGATGTTCGGAAAGGTGAGCTACAAACGTACTTAGGCAACAGCGGAGAGATTTTACTCTACTACCTCTGACTTTCATGGTTTGATTCAGGGAGAGCAGCTTTAAGAGAGAGTGTAGAGAGAAGAAATATTTTAGAAAGGAAGAGTACACTGCATTCATAGCCGATAATTGTGATGAGTAATGTTATCATTTACAATATTAGGCAGGCAGCCATAACAATAATAATGCTTACGCCTATGAGCAGCAAGCAGCATAATTTGCAAAACTAAACGCCCAATAGACCAAACAAGGTAATGTACCCCAAATTATCCCAAAACATCTCAAGACATCAGGGGAATGATTAATTAACTTTTGTGTTTTTGGCATCAACCCAGCCGTAAACAAGATGATTCATTCCTTATTACAGGTATACAGTCTTTTCCACTTTTAACATCACGTCGTCTGTGTTGGACACGCACCATCGCGCCACAAGTACAATTTGTCTCTGTCTCTTCCACGCTCTCTGTAGCTGACCATTGGGGACATGTCGCTAATTAACACCATCAATGAAGCTTGGCCGCCGCTGGGACCGGCTTTAACCACCGCCGGCGCACTGGTAAACAAATCACATGTGTCACAAATGCCAATGCGCCTCTCCATATACACTCAACACAAGCCCGTAGACAAGTCAGGACAAGATAATAGTTGAAGTGCTGCTTTCACGCACACAAAGATCGGTTTGGAGCATCGCTGTGCCTTGCCATGTCAAGGGACGGACCCATGATTAATGGCACTCAGTACAGATGGCCACAGCGCAGAAGAGGAGGGTTGTCTGAGCCTCTCTCTCTTATATTCTCTGCTTTAGTGTCAGCCGTGCACTCTCCGCTGACCCTCTCCTCTCTATACCGCCAATGCTAGATTTATGACTAGCACGGGTAAACTGGCTGTGGAGGGAAGGTTTTGGCTTGAGTGAGGTTAATTATACTCAAGCTTATGCCACTTTTCAAAAGGTCTTATGAAAATGCAACAACATCCAACAGGCATGTTAACACACAGAAAACTGATGGCCAAAGTCTGAGCCAGTAACTCTAATAAGGAAATGTAATGATCGCCCAATACAAGCAGACAGATTTTCATAAGCGGAGTATATACTGTATGTGGATCTCTGCTGATGCCGTATTCTTCAAAAATATTTTATCGTTTCTTTCATTGTCCATTTCAGAAGAAAGGGAAACGTGAATCTAAAATGGCGGCCTTTGAAAAAGTTTATAAATGAAGTTACTTTCACAATTTCGGAGGATGTCAGTCAACCACCAGCACCAGTTCTGCAAAAAGATACCTTTTACACAGACAAGAATGACTCTCACGAGTAAGAGCTAGTGTATTTATTAGAGAATATGTTGTGAGAATGGGGCTGGGTGACATGGAAAAAAAATAGATCACTTTTTACCCCATGTTTGTTCAGTCTCCATTTTTTTTATTTTCTTTATTTGAAAATACTTCATACTAAAATGCTTTGTTTTTTGCTAAATGTTCATGACAGACATTTCAGAATAAACCTTTGATTAAACCACAAATAAATGCCACTGTGGTAATATTTAAAGCTGCACTACCCATTTCATCCATCTTTCAAGATGTGAAAATCTGAGGTGCTTGAGCATAAACTGTAACACAATCCTGATTAAAGCTTTTAGCGTTAATAATAGACAAACACATTACTGATACTACCAGTGTGTGTGGTCTGTTTTTCCCTATATTAAATATAGTTCAATGCTAGCAAAAGGAAATGACTCTGTGACAAGAAAATCGGTTACCCCATCTTTAACACTTTCCATTTTATTCCAGTCCATCTCCAAACAATAAGCTGTAACTGCCAGAGTCCAAATGCTGTGCCGATGAGCAAGACTGACCATCATTTGAGTAAAATTGTGATAATTGCACAGCCCTAGTTGAGAATATAGGTTTGTCGTCCGGGTTTGTGGCTCTATGCATCCACTCTTCTCATCTCCCTCCAAATATCCACCTTTCAGCATCAACCACTGCAACGGGTACAGGTAATATCCCTTTCTGCTGCTCTACGAAAGGCTGTCTGATGGCTCTAATGATTGTGATGGCACCGAAGGGAGCGGTGACTCACCCCGTCATTTATGTAAAAACCCAGACAAGAGGTGCACCTGGAAACCTTCGCACTCTGCTCCAAACGACTGCTTAAATCTCAGACTACAAGAGAGCGGATACATTTAGGTCCAGTGGGATGAAAAGCTCCAAGAAGTGCTAAGTGCATACTAAAAATCCGCCCGGACATGAGCTGGAGATAAGGCATTTTCTCCAGTGTATTGCATAGACCTCTCCGCTCTGGCTTCGAGCTTATACATGGCACCGGGCGACTCCCGAGATTTTGCTTTAGTCTCCAAAATCAAAGGTCACTGGAAGATTTATTGAAGTATGGAGGTGCGGCTAAGGTCCGTTTCCCCCCGCTGTGCCGCTTTCAAAGGGGTTTTAGAGAGAAGGGGGAGAAGGGACGCGGCGTCTCTGGTGGACTGACCTACCTTGTTAGTGGGGCAGTGTTGGACGATGGGAATATATCGCAGGGTCAAATACTTACTCTATAATGCGGCAGATTTTCGCAGCTGGCACTGGATTTAAGGCTCTCGACTGAACTGGAGCAGCTGACCTCACGCTGTTAGGACAAGCTGTGACAAGAAATCCACTTTATATACTAATGCAACGGCCAAGAGAAATATAAAGTGTTGCCGATGACCGCGAGAAAAAGTAACTGTACTCAAAAAGGGAATAGTCATCCTTCTAATTTTACATTTACCAGCACTTTCCACTCAGTTTGCTGCATCATGCCACAGGCTGACTGAAATGCCAACGCTTTGCCAGTTCCCTCTTTTGATGCCACAGCACAAGGCACTTTTTTTT
This sequence comes from Neogobius melanostomus, assembly GCA_007210695.1. Lineage (NCBI taxonomy): Eukaryota > Metazoa > Chordata > Actinopteri > Gobiiformes > Gobiidae > Neogobius > Neogobius melanostomus. The sequence continues at coordinate 10,751,706 of VHKM01000042.1, forward strand.
CCTCTTTTGAACATTGTCAGTCTTTATACGCAAAGGCAGTTTCGCACTAAAACACATTGATTCAACAGTGTTCAGTGTTTTATTGTGCTGCTCTCTTTTGTGTCAGTTTTTAAGAGCACAGTGTTTAGAGAACCGTGTGCTACATCTGCGTCCTGTCAATTGAGGGAAACGATACGATCAACCACTCTTTACTCGGCTGTTTTTTTTTTGAGTCACAGTGTATTGGCCCCAGTAAAAGATACGTCACTCATCGACAGAGTGAACGGCTGGGTCAGGGTGCCAGCGCACAACTCATTGATCCCCGTCTAGTGTGAAGGCTCCTGTCAGTTTAGTGACTTCATTCCAGCGCGCTTTCCCCGGCCAACTCATTATGGCACATTGTTCATAACGCACCACCGCACCGAGCTGGCGGGCCACATCAGGTCACTTACACTGGCCAGAGACCGACCCTCTCGGCTGACCTAAATATTCAATTATGGCCTCTGCGGTCAGTGCAACGTCGCGCCTAAATCCAAAGCTAAACGTGAAATAATATAGGCTTTGGGCATGTGATGAGGAGATGTCATTACACTATTTAGGCAACAGGCTGGCTGACTCACCGGCTTCGATTCCTAACATGATGTACACCTTTCCTCTAAGTGAGACTCAACCCAAAAGGACTGATCCAAAGCAGGACTAGGAGACAGCGCAGTGTTAAGAATGAAGATTGGACACTTAAACACCTGTGAGTCTGCAGCTTCGCCCCGACAGGAGCCGCTCAGAGAGAGGGGGAGAGCGAGGCAGAGGTGGGAGAAGGAAGCGGGTGCCAAGATAATGACTTTAATGTGGAAATAACTTACAAATGGTACTGCTGTAGGGCATGTAACAAACGCGGGGCTATCTGGTTCACCGAGTCTTTTATTCTTGTTGGTTACTTGTCTAGTGGAATTAAAGGTCTGAGCCAGTACACCTTTCTCTAGTTTCTCTTATTTTGTAGAATTATGCACCTCGAACTCCAGCCAGAAGTGGGGGGTCAGGCAAAAAAAAAAAATCAATAAGCTTTAGTGAGCGTTTTCATAGCGAAACAAAAGTGTTTTTTTCTTGGAGACCAGGGTTATGCTCCATTTAGACTTCATCTATCATTTATGTACAACAATTGCCCTTGCACTGACCACAAATGTTACGGCCAATCACCAATGGGCGAAACTGAAAGCTGAACCACTCACAGGATTTCCAAGGTTTACAATATCTATGATAGAAAAGAAAGTCTACGCTCATCATTTTAGTATTGATAAAAAACTATAAATGCTAGGCCAAAAGGTCCCACCTGTAGCTTGGGGGCCAGCTTTAAGAGACCCTTTCCAATTAGCTTTACTTTGTGCAAAGGTTGTACTCACTCTCCCATTTACTCAAAAATCCCCAAATGCTCGCTGTCATTTTCATTTAGCAAAAGTGACTCACAGGGGATTATCACGCTAGTTCGTTTAGAAGTGGCCACGTGTGATTGATTTTGTTCTTGGCCTCAATACACACAGTTAGTTACTTATCTGACAATAAAATGCCTGGTCAATGGTGTGGCTGTAGCCGTGAGCGACCAGACGTTCCAGTTGTTTTTATTATGTGGGAGAGAGTCAGCTTCAAATGCAAACAGTAAACCAAACAAGCAGGCACCATCTTACAGATTAGGATCACCAACTGTGTATTTACATAAGCAATCAAACAAAAGGATCTGTGCTGTGCGTCTTATTGTGTTTATGGATAGTTTCAGAGGTGGCATATGGCCCGGGAGAAATGTTCTTCTGAAAAACATGTACACCTTTATCTTTAATACATTGGCCAACTAAGGTATCTTCCTGAAGCTACTGGACTTTTTGTGATAAAAAGTGCAATGGATTAGTCAAGAAGAGACGATAATCTAAAAAGGTCCTACATTATACTATATTCAACCACAATAAGAGATGCCAGCTATTAGCAAGAAACTATTTGGAGTCGAGCCAAAGAATTTACATTATATCATGGTTGCACAGTTCCAGATGATTCATTTAATTTCTTTGTGTTATGTTATGAAGTCAAGGCATTTGAAGAAGAAAGGGGAAAAAGGTCAAATGCCGCAAGCATCTCTGGATAAGCTAATGAACGGTATGCAGCTTCCTTGTTTTCTTATAGCAGCAATTACATTCTTGACAGCAATCATAAATGAGCCCTTTTTCTCTGATCTTCGTTGACTTGCATAATGCCCTGTTGACAGAAGCATATTGCGCTAAATGTTGCCCCCTTTGACAGACTCCTCCATACACATTTTGTCCAATCCGGTTGCGGCATCAATCACGTTTTTAAAACAACTATTACAGTCCATGATGGAGCAAAGCTATCACACAGCTGACAAATGAGAGCTGCCATTACATGCTTTTTCAGAATACAGTCATCAAAATATTACTAGTGCTCCTGGGGATAGAATAGCTGGTATATTGTTTTGTTGATGGTAGCACAAACATGTGTGGTTCAGCAAGCCAAAAATTACTGTATTCTGTGAAATGTGACCTTTAAGCCTGTTTCTGCCTTGAATGAGCTCGATGTAAACTCCCAGTAACATTTACTGGACTGTGCTGTGTGTTTGAGCATGGATACACCTTTCTTTGTTCATATAGCCAGAAGGACTTTTGCACAGCACTGTATCGCTCCAAGTTTTATCCATAGATTTTATGAAACACTTTCTGTTTTGTCTCTTGTGGGTGCTGCGTCGTAAACACAGCGTATCCCAGAGCAATTCGGAGCGGCTCTTTTTAATGCCAGCCAACTGCCTCGAACACCTATAGCTGTGTGACTGCTCTGTGGGGAGGCAGCCGATGACAAATCTGATGTGTTTTCAAGAAATACTAAAAATGTGCTTCCAAATCCTGTGATAAGACCGCACAAGACAAAGCCAGGGAACGTGAGTCTGGGAGCTCAAGGTACCTGCCCTACATTGCTCACAAGTGAAATTAAGTTAGCAATATGACAAATGCACAAGAAACAAGTGCATTTTATACACACGCATTGCTCAAATGTTGTTGTGATCTTGTCTTTCCGCAGCTAATCATGAAATAAAGTAGTTGAGTCATACTATATTGTTCCCGCAGGAATATTTGCTCCTTACATTTGTCCCATTCTTCAACATCTTTAGGGAGACCAACCTATGTCTTGAGTAATTAGGATTGGCCTAGTGTGCATGTTTAAGGTTGATGGGGGAAACCAGAGCACCAGGAGGAAACACAAGAAGAGCATGCAAACATTCGTTGTGGTCACCCCACCTGTTCATTTGCATAGGACTGTAGCATTTAATGTTCACAGTTCAGATTAAGTTTGGATTTATTTATTGTTTTCCATTTTTGGATTTACTATGTTGTTCTGCTGCACAGTGATTTGATGGAGGTTTTACGTCAGATGCCTTTCCTTACGGATACAACCCGGCTCAGGCAGGCGTTAACGGTGCAACAAAAAACAAGATGTTAAAATGGTAAATGAAGTTGTAATTTAATAAAGGAATGTGAAAAGATCATTTCAAACCATAGTGGAGTAAAAAGGTGAACAAAAAAGTGACTATGTGTACTAATACAATTAGGCCTAACAAACCAAACAAAGTCATGACGAAAAACAAACTAGTGGCACTTAATACCAAGTCACTTGACAGTTAACGTTCCAAAAAGTAACACAGACAAATGGCATACATCCACAAAGGCCAGCAGCCCAGAACGTGCAGACGGGTGTGTCCTTAAATAGGGTGTGTCCTTAATTAGGGTCCACCGATCCAGCTGCCGCACCGATCATGAGCAAGAAGGCCGCAGGCATCAGAACCAGTCGCACAGCAGGGGTTGAATCAATCCACCAATCAAACATGAGGGCTCACACAGCCAAGTTATCCATACAAAAATACAAGTTTCAGGCACACTCTACCCTTTGCTCATGCTTGGGACAGGCATTCAGTGAACACAGCAGCTCTTTTGACTAGTCTGTAGCAAGCTGCTTTTAACCAGTGAGTCTTATAAAAACTTCAACATGCCTCCACCTGAACAAAATGCCACGTGGCTATGACTATGGCAGCCTTCATGTTTCGCCCTCTCTTTTTAAACGTTGACTCCCCCCACACAGTATGTGTGTGTCCTTCCCTTCCTGTATTGTGGCTTCTCTCTTCAGAGGGCTCTTCATTTCAGTGGAACGATGGATGAGACACTGGGGCCATGTGCTGGAGCAGATAAAAGCCTTCTCAAACACTCACACATCACACAGGCGTGGACACACTGACATGCAAACGTGTGCAGAAACAACAGGGCAATGCCAGATACAGAGGCGTTGCTAAGGCTCAAGGGGTACGATAGTCTAACGTGAGCGCGCAATTCTTGAATTTAATATGTAGTAGGGCACGTGCTAAAAACCCTTAGAGACCTCTCATGTACAGTATGTCATCAGGGAAACCAATACGTGAAGACGTGCAAAAATGTGTAAAATTAGCTCAATGAAAGGTGGAATAAAGATGAGGAGGGAGGAAGCACAGGGGTCAGGAGGGAGGGAGAGGGAAACCCAGCAGACATTAGAGAACACATGCACCGAGTCACATGAAAGTGCAAACAGGAGGGATAGTTACAGGAAACCAGGGCAACATACGCAGATTTTAAAGAGGCTATGTCGACGTTTTAAGCATGTTATGACATAGTTCTTTTATCAAAAACAAACCCGGAGTGGAATTTTGTTTCAATCATGCAGTATTGAATAATCACTGCGGTACAGCAATGAGGACAATTACTGTACCTAGGAGGCAAACTTATGAAATATCCAAAGTTACATAACTGACAAACTGCCTGAGAGTCTGGACCAGGCTCATTACCTGCACATACAGCTTCTATATGACTACATTATTAACACACAATCTCCATTATTTATCTCAATGACACATACGAGTCATGTCGGCTGCTCGCGGGGGAATCACTGATCTGTTTAAAAGCACATTTGAAGGCACAGTACCAACACATGGCGACTCCTCGGCTGAACTATAAAAACTCTTAAGGACATGTGTTCTCTATAGTGAGTAACAGACCATTAGCAAGCGTCCTGCATGTGCTGCCTTTCCATGGGGAGTTTGCATGTTCATCCCATGTCTAAGTGGCTCGCCTCCAAGTACTCTGGATTTTTCAGCTAACCCTCCAGCTAGTTACTTTGACAAAGATCTAGAGATGTGCCCCGGGACGCCTGTGGTCCCCGCTGCTCCTGACAGGTTGAATGATGGCAACAAATTCTGTAGACATATTTCCCTACAGGAACAGTATAAGGCCTATCAACACAAATACATTTTTTATTTTACCTTTACAGATGCTACAATAATTCCAATGACCTAGCAAAAAACACCATAACTCATAAAATATTCAAATATTGACGAGGGGACAGGGTTGATTTGGTTGAGGAAGTTTTGCTTCCATCTTCTATCTTTTGTCAGAGGCGTTTGAACCAAAATAAGCAGCATTTTTCTGTAAGTTCTCAGTTGTTTTTTCTAAAAGGTAAGCCTTAAGCCGTCATCTGCACTGGGTTGTTTTAGTGGTGATGACGTTTCTTCTCTCAAATCCGGAGGCTATACGCTCCAACAACCCAGGACAGATGATGGCTTGAGAACCTTTTTCTATAATAGCAATTGTCGCACACTTTCCGAAAGATGAAATCACTTAATTTAGAGGGAAACTATGACAGCATTATAAGTGTATTCTCTGAATTTGCAAAACCATTCGATTCTTTCTTTACATTTCTCACAGATCCCCAACTAACCCAGGATTGCACTTGAACCATTGATATTCACAGAACCGCTTGTGTGCCAGCGCGAGTGAGCGGCTGCGTAGGGAGAGCGCGACTGCTGTCACTAATACCAATTAAAAGTTGTGACTTTGCCGAAGAAAACGGGGTCAGATTGCGTTGTAATCGGGCAGGCTGCCTTGGCAACCGAGGGTCACAGAATGTAAAAGGCCTCTCCGGAGAAATCACTTTGATCACGGCGGCTTGGTTTAGTTTATTGGGACAAAATACCGCTGTGCCAGACTTGACAGCTATCCTGGCACTGGAGTTTAACATAGATACTATGGTCTCTGCCAGGCCCTCAGCAACTCTGTGCCTAACACAGCACGGTGACAATGTAGACTCAAAGTTAATCAAAGCAGAAGTGTATAGAAATATAACTTTCTGTAGAGATTGGGGTGTTGTTTGCTGAATTACACGAGCCAAAACTATGTATGAAAGTAGAGAAAAGATGTTACACGCTAACTCGTTTACTTTGTCATAAAACTCATCAAAATGCTAAATCAGAATCAAAACAAGGCAAAAATTGAACTCAATTAAGAGACTCATGACTAAAACAGAACTTTTTAACATTTTTTTGCTTTTGGCTGTAAGAAGGAAGATATTCGTGTGTTTGCGATTTATCGTTTCTTCCTGCGTCACCTAATTTTAGGGCTAGGCAATTAATCAAATTTTAATCTAATTTTTAATGAAGGTCAATTGCAATAATCACATGATGCGTTTTAATCAATGGGATAATTGGCCAATCCTGTTTGCATTTTGGAAAATCGGCAATCGAAAATATCCAGACGCCGAAATGCTGCAGCGCCTGGCAGGTAAAGCCCAGGGAATACTCTGACTAGAGGATCTGCGATTCTGTGATTTAAGTGTAAAATCAGCTACAGACTTGTGCTTCCTCGTCTAATGGGCAAAACAGAAACACACGAGGAGCCGTCAGAAGATCAGGATGCGCTCACGCGGATGAAAAGTTTATTTTCAAAGAGGAAAACTATCAATCGCTATATTTGCACCATGTGGATTATTTCCAGGCTGCAGCCGAAAGAAGAGTGGATCAGCTGGACCTCTCAGTGTGAATTGTAAGTTTGAGCTGTCTTTTATGCTTAAAAAGGCGCTGTTTTTCCTCATGTACATTAAGTAGTTAGCACTAAACTCCTTGAAGTCGTGGCCTTGTGAGGCTGTCTGCTTTTGACACTCTTCAAACATTCTCACTATTTTGTGGCTCCTTTGCAGATGTTTGTGTTTACGTAGTGCAGAGATGGGGATGCTGTATTATGAGGCTAGAAGTGTGGACAGAGTTAGCCACAGTTTTCAGTCTGGCCAAAGCCATCCTTACCTAATATTGCGCTAACAATAATTAACTATATACTGGGCTGTTGTACGTACCACGTATTGTACCACTAATCACAGGTTGGCTGTCGTCTCTTTGACTCTATTTATTTTTCATGCATATAAAACCACAGAACGAGCTAAGGAAGTTACATTTTTCATCCTTGCTAAAACATCTCCATTGGTTTAGCACAGCATTAATTAATGAGCATAATTTGTTACAGAAGATTCTAAAACCCCTCTCCAAATGTTCCACTTGCACAAAGTTAATTCTGTATTATGCAAACAGCACCTCGCTCAGAAAACTAATTTGGAAATGGCCATTAATTATTATTTCAAAAACACATTTTCAAAGGCTTGGATGAAAGTGTCATTATGTATTAGCCATGTACAGTTAGAGTGTGGAGAGAGCATTGGCTGAAATCTGTGTCGGTAGGTGTCAAAAATGAAAAAGAAAAACCTCATTATTGAAGATAGGGGCCATTATTATTTCGAATTGATGTAACCAAAAAAAATCGAATTCCAAACCTCTTTGTGACAGATTTTGGATTTAATAATACTAGTGAATAGATTGAAAATTATAATTAAAAAGTAATGTAACTAACTTACTGTAAACATTTGTCGTTGTTATAAGGACATTTAGGAAAACCCTCAATGCTGAAAGTGTACTTGAAGTTCAGGGACACCAAACGCTCCTGTGGCTAAATTTAGTCCGGGGGTTTTGCAAAGTGAGCATAAAAACACGCCGAGTACATAAATGAGGCACGGTTTCGCTAATGCACAGGGGACTACAATAAACTGACACACAAAAAAACTGGAGATGTGGAGTGATCTCATAGAACTGTGCATTAGTGGTGCTCTTGTGAAGATGTAACGATATAGATACATGTAAACAGTGGAGAGCTTGAAGGCATAAATGTAAAGAAAACACTACCCATTTATTTCTGCAGGTACAATGTACATTTTAAGATCATGCATATTTTTATTTGATATGATGGATAAACAATGTTCCAAAAGGTGAGATAAACTGTTAAATCAGACGGAGGAGGTTATTTTGAATTTGCCCAAACCAAAACTTCCCATTATTCTACATAGTTTTGTACAGTGTGTCTAAGCGTGCTGCAGAACGTGACCTTAGAGACTACCGCTTTACCACTAAGCCACCGCCTACTCAAGATGGAGTTGAAAATTAATCTTTTTAAGATGTGAGGGACACCAATTTTAGCTGCCAACACGCTTTCTATACTCTAAAAACAATGCTTTACTATAGGCAAGGGTGAGGGAGAAATGAAAAGTTGCGACTGACAAGATGATATAGGCATATAAAGACTAAGAATGATAGAAAGCAACGGAAAGGGGAAAGGCACAACCAATGGTATAAAGGCACAGGTAGACTATATGGTATATTGTGGGCGGTAACAAAGGGAGCAGGTTTGTTGTATAGAGAAACAACCAGAAGCCAGATCGAGAATGGCGATTACCAGATAAACAAGTTGAAATGGGGAACATGAGCAATGGGGGACCAGCTCTCCGACATAAGGGATATTTCCACCAGAGACCAGAGGGAAATGCAAAAGAGAAAAGTCCAGGAGTGGCCGACATACGGCAAAGAGCGTGCGTTGTTAGACGGGAGCTAGAGCAATTATCAAAATGACATGAAGTAAACATGTGAAAATTGGACAGAGAGTGCATGAGGGGAAAAAGATCCCAGATCAAATGTTATGTGCATGGAGATCTGAGAGCCAGACAACAGAGGAGAATTGGCGTAAAAAAATAGCAAGATGAAAATATGTGACCATGTTTTTTTGTTGGGTAACTTCTAAACTCTATTGTTAATATGTCTGGTCTCTTTGCATTCATGTTTTAGGATTCGGTGCTGAGTAACAGTAGTTAATGTACTTAGTGTTCAGATGCCAATGAGGTCTTTCCAGATTGATACAACATTGCAACTCACCATAAAATTGCTTGTATATTGCATCGTAACGTTTTACATCTCAATAACACAATTTCTACCTCGACCGATAGTCCACGATCGTTGTTTACACCAGAAATCCAATCACGGATAAAAAATTACGGTAAAAATTCACATCTGGAGAAGCAATAAACAGGAAAAGAATAGACCGGCGGAGGAGGACTTTATGTGGGAGAAAACGTGGAGATTTGTGAAGCTGCAAAATGAGAGCAGCGCTGCAGAGACAAAGGTGCTCGGTTCACAGAGAGAGAAATGAGGACGGAGGAAGACCTGAATAACAACTGCGCCGGGAAACTATCACACGCACGGGAAACCGCTGAAAACAGAGGAGATATAGGGCCTTTCAGAAGTCAAGTATTCAGAATAGGGATGCAGTTTGGAGACATCGATAACACACTTTTACACAGCAAAAATAACAGAATATAATTGATTACATTTTTTTCTTTTGACTTATATGGACAAACCAGATGCTTCGGTTTAGGTGCCACAGCAAAACGGCTCATTTTCAACACTTGGCTCTTTGACTGTTGTGAAAAGTTATCTGATAAAGTCCTGGTAAAATTATAGTTTGGATATGCCTTTGTCCTGATCTGATCCGGGGTTTGAACATGGGTGGAGATCCAGTTCTCTCATTTACCGCAAACGCAGTAAATAAAGTAGTATTTTCGGGAAGAAATGTCTAGTTGGATCCAAAAGGCTGAACGTTAAGCTTCCAAACTTCAGTCCAGTGAAGGCCACATTTAAACAGACAATACAAGATTGATTACAAAGCAGTTTTAAAATGATCACATCAAAGGCGCTGTTATACTTGTGACACAACTTTCAGGGTCAAATTTCACAGTCACAGCAATGCTAGTTCACAATCAATAGGTATGTTTTATAATGTCATGGGCAGTCTTTTTTTCTTTTGTTGCATATTTAATACCAATATTCAATTTCATTTCATTACTGGTAAAAAAACAAAAAAACAAAATCAGGTACAGGGCCTTAAAAAAAGAATAAACATGAATACACTGGTTAATGTTTTATGTTCAGACTCACACATAATATACTTATATACTAAGACATTTGTTGTCAATATCTTATCTATCTAGCTCATACCTCGATTGGCTAATGGAAAACACCCCATTGATTGAAATTATGGTGGTCCCTTTGCTTATACTGTTTTTTGTTTGTTTTTGTTTTTCAGTAGCCATGTTGTTTACAAGTACTAAAAGAGTGTATAGGAGCTGCAAAATAACAAACCATACCACCCAGGTATACGAGGCCCAGATAAATATTCATCTGGAACAAAAGGGGGGCTGAAATGGATGGTGACAGAGGAAACATCGAGGGGGAGGGAGGGCTGGGCTGACCGGGGAGATAATGGCTCAGAGAAGATACAGGAGGGCAAAGAGATACGGAGCAGAACAGGAGAGGACACCCATTATACTGTATTCGAAAGATGTACAGAAGATAGAAAAACAACAACAAGGTGGTCATTGGTTTAACAGCGCAAACAGGGAGAGGACTGCATAAGCTACTTCAGTGGACGTTTGGTTTAGGCAAATGGAACACACATCGGAAGTACTTTTAGTAGCAGTAATAGGTGGTTATTGTAGAAGTAGTGGTAATAGTGGTAAGAATGCATTGGCTTATGAGACGCTACATTTACTTATGTTGTAGCTTAATAGCATGTGGCATGGTGCAAAATCCTTATGTTTGAAAGGTATAGCATTAAAGTATACAGTCTGCAGCACCATTTAGTAGTACATTTTGTAGTGGGAGGTAACTAATTTCCGTCAGCTTTAGTGGCAGTAGTAGTAACCGTCAAAGCTTTTCTTCATTCCTATGTTGTTTGTACTTTCACTTCAACAGGTACTACTCACAGGCCATTGGAAATGAATCTAAGCAAACATAGATTAGCACTAATCGGTGATCGCTAAGAAGATTTCGATTAGCTTTCTCTATTAGCGCCGTGGCAGATTTAAAAGTGCTAAGCGCCGATATGTATGTGTAATCATCTGAAATGCTGATGTAGATGAGAGTATATGCTGCTGCCGTTTGAAAAGCTTCTGTATCATAGCATCTTGTAAGTAATCCAGTCCAATGTGCACAAAGAGAAACTTGTCAGATGCCCATTAACATTTCTCACAGCTCGGCAAAGGGACATTTAATAAGGCATGTTGTCGGAGAGAAAGGTGTGCATTTTTGCGCCGTTTCCATGAGTGTGACATTTATCTGGTGTGATGCTATCCTCCCTCTGCACTGTGTTTGAACTCCGAGCCTCTGCCACCGAGCCCGTCTCATCATGTTCATATAATGGGCAAAACATTGCATTTTCTGTACGGTACAGATGCAGACAGGTGTAATTCTCTTTCAAGGGCATCGCAGTAAAATGGTAGGTCACGGAATGCATGCAAACACAACAAATAACCAAGAAATTACAGGGTAGATATTCACAACATCTATATACTGTATGTACACCTGTGGTCATAACCATTAGGTTAAAATGACTTTGCTCCACAGGGACTTGGAGTCTAGGGAGAGGGTTGTCTTGGAAAACAGACTCTTTAACTTCCCTCTTGAATAAAACAGTAGTTACTTGGCACTTCGTAATGGTATGGTACAACAACATGACAGCAGCAGTAAGTGCCACTTAATTATGTAAGGGTGCTAAAAAATTTAAGAAATAAATGATGTCTGGAATACTTTTATTAATGGCCTTTTCCACATATTTGTTGTAGTTAGGAGAAATAAATCAAACTGAATAGAACTTGTTATTGGCCCTTATAGGATTTATTTTATGCGAGCGAAAACGCAAACATTTTGCATTTGAAAAATCTACACCGACTTATTATGTTATGTTCCAATAATCCCCCAAATCTGTTGTAACAAATCACAATCCCAAGATGTATAAACTACATGGCTCTCAATGTCCACTGGATAATAAAGAATTCTGATAATATGGCTAACAATGACATTTTTTACTTAGCCGCCTCTCGCTTCCCTGTTTGCCAAAACCAAATCAAAGAAAGTACTTGTCAGGAATCTAATTTTCTCTGTATTATTCTGTTACATCCTGCTGACTAATGCTTCATTTACTATTCGCCGCTGCAGTCGGCCAATTTCTCCACAGGACTGATTCAACTTGGGGCCACATATTACACGAATTGATAATCATTGCGACTTTACATCCAGACAGGAGCTCTGCGGCGTGGCGAGTGAATAAAGCCTAGTACAGCAGCGGGGAGGGTCCCAAAAAAAAAATCCTTTGCATTGATTGCCAGTAACCGTTGGGATTTGATTTACAACGCATTGAACTGGCAGAAGTTTAAAGTTATATAACATCAAAAAAGCAACCAAACTGTCATAAAATGCTGATGAATAAAACATGCCGGCGATAACCAGGAAAGGGGGAGGGAATCTTACTTGTAAAAACACCCAACAATGCTATTTTTGCGGGAAGCTAAAATAAAGCATTTGGAAGAGGAGCTGTTCATGTTTCGCCATCTGGAGTCAAAGCAGCCACAGCTCTACGGCGACAAGCATTCTGGGGCATTCTGCGTTTACAATAAGTCGCCCATAGATCTAGCGTTGACTAAATTAGGAACTACCAAAGGAGAATAATTACACACACAAGACATAGACGCTGCAATGGGTGAAACGCAATTAATAAGCAATTAAATTAAATGGAGTTTGCGCCAGCCAAGCGCTTTTGGTGGCGATATCGGATTCATCTGCACGTCTTGACGCCGTTAGGATCGATTTCAGCACACTGTATGTTATTTGTAAAGATTTTTGTCTGGCTGCATTGACTGATGACATTACGATGCAATGACACGCTGATGTGAGGGGCTGATCTCGGAGTTCAGAGATCAGCTTTTATGGTGTGAGCCCAGCCACGTTTTTTTTTTCAATCAAATTTGAGAGCACTTCAAGTCTAGATGGTAAATATTGTATCAACGTTGAACAGCGATGAATGAAAATGAGGATCTTGTTGAATAAGAAAAAAGATGAGAATTGAGTAGATGAGCAAAGTCAATTTGAGTTAACGTCTTCACTGCTTCCTTCAGGTTTTGCGCCGTCTATCTAAACTGCATCCATACATGAATACATACATCCTATGACTGTACCGTATTTTCCAGACTATAAGTCGCACCAGCCTTGGCAACTAAAAAGCTCCCAAAATGTATTGTCAATGCAACATGGTCAAGTAGCTGATATTTTCCAGGAGCATCATATACCACGCGCCCTGCCTGGTCAACAGTAAAGGAGTCCGCTCACGTTGGGGGTGTCCATGCTCGACCTTCTCAAGGGCAGAGGTGGTTCTTTGTTGTACCACACCAGCAGGTCTGAGAGCGGGGCAGTGTGAGGGCCCGGCGTGAGTGGGGGCTGTCTATCACCTGCTGATGAGATGGAGCGGTATATCACCAGGGGCCAGGGGTCATCTGGAGCGTTAACACAGTGGTAACGAGGTCCTGGACTGACACGGATCACTCATAAGAAGCTGGCATCTGCTCTTCACGGGCGAATAGATACAATAGAGCAACCAGCTCACAAACGTACTAAATCCGAATGTGTGGAGGCTCAGAACTGCTGTGAACAGGTCCGGGGATAGGATAACGATGGACAGTTTTGTGTTTCATCTATTCCACAACAAGATTCAGAAAATAGAAGAATAAAGCACTTCTGCACAAGAAGAAATTTAAACTAAGCAGGATACTCAAATATCAGCTGATCTCATTTCAACGGGAGAATGTTATGATATGGTTAAAGCTCAAACAAGTCAATTTTGCATTATGTCTCCTTTAAGATCAGAGCGGCAGAGCTTTTTCAAAGCAGTCGCCAGAAAAACATGGATCTGTCCTTGTGCTAGCACATCTCTACAAGGTTCAGTACAGCGTTGCCTTGTACAGGCCATTACAAGCAATGCGACTGAAAATATACAGCAGTTTAGTTTAGTTTTGACAATAGGGAAATGAACGACGCCAATGGGACTACATAGTAGTGTTACAAATGTTAGTGTTTACAGTGATATGTGGCGGGTAGTCAAACCCACTGCTTCCAATTAAGCCCAGTATGCTCACACATATTATTCTATGGAGAAAACACACAGTAAATCCTGTTATTATTTTCAGTGTGACACATGCAAATGAGCTCCAATAAAAGAAATATATGGCAGACACGGGGAGGCCGGAGACAACAGATAAACAGGCCTGCAATAGATTATTAGAGCAGCAATTCTCAGACTAAAACAGGAGTAAATTACACAGGTCTTGTTCTGGACTAAAAAGAGACTAAACCAAGTCAAGAACAGTTTGTTTTTGTTTTGTTTTTCAGGACAAAATTTGGAATAAACTAAGAAAATGAATAAATGTTAATCTCAAAAACCAGTCTAAACAAAGACTAAATTAATAAAGGGCTAAATTAACCAGGATTTTTTTTTAAAAAGAGCTTTTCTTCCTCCTGCAGTCGATCCTCCTGATGTTTGGGAGCCAATCCCTGCCACCCCTATTGCCGCCCCGCTGGAGAACCCGACTGTTATATATTTGTCCCGATTTTCCGCGCATTTGTGGAAAAAATAAAAAAACGAATGCATCTCCCACGCTGCCATACGCACTGACCCAAACAACAACGCGTGGTTACAGTAGCTATAACATGGATAAGTGTTAAGGCTTATTTACGACATGTAAGACAAGCAGCGATGGATGCAGCAGGTGGAGACAGGTCTGTTGTGGATTATGCAAAGGAAGTTTTGCCAAATGGAGCTTATGATCGACCAGACGAGTGAGAATCATGGATAAAGAGGTGAAGAGTTCAACGACAGTTCCCCAGAAGATCGAGTGCACAGTGAGTGTAGTGTTTTTATGCTTATTCTGTGGAGTAAAGTCAGGCTAAATGTGCCGCTGTTGCACAGACTCATTTGACATAAAGCCAGTGTGTTTATTGCTATTGTTTGTCTTGATAGATTCAGCGTTTGCCCGTGTCACACAGTGACAGGAGCATATGACTTAGTTTAACTAAGTCTATGGAACTGTTGTCCCAAAGACTGTGAAAAACCTTTGCTATTCTACAGTATATGGACAGGCCCAATGCTCAGCTGGTCTTTGCTTTTTGTGTAACCAGATTCGGCAAGAGCCCAATGAGTCAGGCGAGAGCACGGCGGAGCAAAACACCTCTGCTCCGCCTCCAACCCGGTTTGTGCGGCAGGCGGTTTTGTCCACATTCGCCCAATTCTTGACAGATTCCCAATGACCCGCAACAGCGCGCCACAGTACGCAACAGTGCGGGACGCATGTTCGTGACCGTGCGTAATAATTCGTGCCATTAATCGTAACGCGTAGTAACAGGTCGCAACAGTTTGTGGCGGTGCGTGAAACCTCTACCCTGAATCATCAAATTCCACTCACATTCATGATCCTCGGCCACGAATGTGGATTCGTGGAATTCGTGACTTGTCGTCGTTATGTGTAAACCAGCATAAAGTTAAGAATCCTGGCCTGAACTAGGAATAAGCAGAACGTCCCTCTATATGAAGTCTACAACATTGTAGCATTTCTTCTAGTTTGTAACACAGATTATCTCTCCTGCAGGGGAGGACTTAAACTTGCCGTTAGCTCCACCTTTCCTACATCCAAGATTCTTCTGAAATGGCCCATTGAGACTAGAGTCAGCTCCAACCTGTTGAAACCTGGTATCTGCTTGTGAAATAGATTACTCTACACATCTCAGTTTATAAACCAAAAGGCGTGTAGAATTCTGGAAGCCTTTGGATGAGAGCCCAAACATCTTCAATTCTAAACAAAGTAAAAGAAACCCATAAACAAACAGAGCATGTTCTCATATTTAAATTGAGCCAGGAGCCTCCTCAAGGGTGGTCTTTCATATCGGAGCGAGGCTTTAGCATTCCCACTGCGAAACATGTTAAGCCGCAGGTCTGGGGGTGTCCAGTGAATAGCACAGCACATACAGGCTCACAGGGGGAGGAGGAGTGAGGGATGAGGCATGAGAGGGAAAGAATACAGAAGGAAAGCGTGCAGAGGAGCAGGAGGTGGTGCGTAATAAAAACATGAAGAGGAGACAGGAACAGCGGGATCTGGGCTTATTATGGGATTTCTCTGGGAAAACGAGAGCGAGGAGGAAGACATCGCAGGTAAGGGATAAAGGTCAGAAAGATTATACGGGTTTCTCATGCACTTGAAGCCACACCGCAGAACATTTCAGGTTATGCGGCCGGTTAAACAAACAAAATAAATCGTTAAGAACTTGAGATAAAGGAGGATATTATGTAAGGCGTAACGTAAAGTGAAGAGACAAATATTGTAATGAGAAAGCAGGAGATAAGAGAACTGTCGGAGGAGGAACGGCGATAAGGCGGTGGAGATGGGCCGATACCGAGATGGAGAGAGACAGAGCTACAGTGGAGTCTTCTCCTGTCAATGCTATCAGATCAAGACACCAACACATTCACTTCTCATGTGACTGAGGAAACTCTACGTCATTTACTTCAAAAGAGCTGCGGACGTTTTTCTAAGACGTTAAGACTCAAATGGAAATCGTATGTATTGTTTCAAAGAAGTAGTTTACACAGTGCAATAATCTTCGGATGACTATCTTGAAGTAATTGCATTAAACGTGAACAAAAAATTGTATTGAATTTGTTATTTAATGAATGAAAACAGATTAAGACATAACAAAACAGGCACAATATTTAATAGCCTTCTGCCTGAAATGAGCAAACTTTTCCGGGGTACACAACGTACTTTTTGTGTGTGTTACAAACTGTCCCCATCATCCACTTATCACAGCAGGGAGGTCGTTTTCTCTAGTGTTCCCCATCTCTGGTTCACAAAGCTGCTGTGATTTGGCGACTATGAGCACCACAGATGAAAATACAGTACACTACTAAATGTCAAGGGGATGCTTTACATGCGCTCTATAAGGAAAAAAACGAAGGCAGGACTAAAGCAAAACTACCGCCCCAGGTTCCAATCCCAGCTCTAGACCAGGGCCGAACCATGAAACAAAGCTGCCTCTAAAACTTGAGCTGTAAAGACTACCAAGCACCACCTGGAGGGTATGATTCTCCACTTTTGAATGTGAAAAGCAGCTCTGATCCTCCATAAGAGCCTGGAGGCTATTCCCGAAGTGACGATGACTAACACCTCAGCTAGAAAAATAGATTAAAATACTAAATGTCAAGGGGACACTTCGGAGCTCTCAATGGGCAGCGCTGGCTATAGTAGTTTTCTTTCTTTTTCAGCGAGTTGTCTCTATATCTCTTGCTCTTCCTTTTTCTTTCACTCCCCCCCCTCTCTGTGTGAATTAATGCAGGGGACTCTTCCTGTGTAGTGCACTGGGAGCTCCGGGGCATGGAACTGCATCTTTATATCTTGGAGCCTCAATGAAACTGGCAGATATATGTAGCCACACACCGAGAGGACACAAAGCCCACAGACGTGCAAGATACAAACACACATTTTATTATTCAGCGTTACAAAATTAGCTTTTAAGGTGTAAACAACAACAAAAAAATGCCTTGAATATTTCATTTCATTTCATTTATTCTCTTTTCATGGTGCAATTCAACAAGAAAAGCCACGACCATAATCCATCAAACACAACAGTAGCAATAATACACTCCATGTTACCGTTTTAAATCATTTTCATTTTCAGGGCAAATAAATCATAATAATCATCAAGATTGACACTCATTAGAGATATTTATGCAGATGGTTTTTTTAGCCTGGTAAACTCAAAGAAAGAAAACAGCAGTTCATTAATTTTAAAAGCTAGTTATTTATCATTCAGTAAAGTGTAAAGACTATTTTCAATAACCGGTTTTGTCAATGTTTAAGTACAAGTAGCCTTTACGCAACTGAGGTTATACTACAAAATAACTACAATAGTGAATCACACAATACAAACTACGACTATATACAATACTCCGGCACTGACTTTAAATTTTAATACTCTATGAAATAATAATATTCATTCTTGGAAGCCTGAATATTATTTGCAAGTGATATCAAATTGGATTTATAAATTTTTCATGCAGCTTCTCAAGTTCAAAATCCCACAAATTCTTAAAGCATTACAATAATTATATTCACCAAACAGTGAATAATCCTGTATTAGTCTTGTATGAGAGGGCGAACTGAGGACAGGCAGCGACACTGGAGCTCACAATTCACCCCGAGTAAAAGGGGTCAGACGGGGACTCTTTAGAGGCGAAAGAAAGCAGTGGCTTAAACACTGATGGATCGATTGAAAGGGCGGCCCCAAAATAGAAGCAGCTGTCTGTCCCCCAAGTCTATAACTGGCCAAAGTAAGGGGCAAAAAATGTCTCAAGTGCATTGGTCGACACCGGACACTGAAATCTCCACAGAAGATCTTCGTTATAGTCGATACAGGTCAAGGTCAGTCTTGGATGAAGGCAAATGTATGTTAAAATTAATGGAAAAGTAGGCAAATGCGGAAAACATGCGGACTCCACACAAAAAAGACCCCGCCCGGTTCAGGAATTGAACATAGGATCGAAAACAGCCAGAGCGCCTTCAAAACTGCCGGACTTGTGACTCAAAGAAGGAGAAGTAGTAAAGCTCAAGTGTCTTATATAGACCCTTTAATTGTTTGTAAACATTCCGGGCTTAGCTGGAGGCGGGAAGCTAGAGTCCTATCTATTTCCATTGTAGCTGTTGTCATAGTAACGATAAACAAATGTCTAACTGTTTTGGGAAATATCAGATAAACCTTATTTTATTGTTTCAAATGTCATTCCTCTTGTTCTTGCACCTTAAGCTACAACAGGACCACATATTTTTGTTGTAGTTTTACACTTAAAATCGCTATTTTAGTTTAATCGTATTTCTCTTGATCACTTCCTGCCTCCAGCTGATGTCACTGATGAGCAGTTAAAGGGTCTATTGGTTATGGTAGAAAGTTTATCCTCTCTTATTCCTTATCCAATGCGTGTTCCATTTCCTAAGCTGTAAAACCTTTTTCAAATAAAGAGTAACGCAGTGGTGAATGGCTACTAAAAGGTGACGGTCTGAAAGGAGTGACGAATGGTACAGCACAATAACATGCAAGTGGGTGGTACAGAAATGTTGTGATGTTGAACGTGCTGATGACAAATGAGCTGCGCAGATCATTTCCTTGACTCACACCTATTATTCAACAAGAAAATGGAAGAAAAAGGACAAAAGAAAATTATATGGCGTGTAGTTGGGCTTTCAACAGTAGGTTTAATATTATTCCACTTTCTTTGTGCTATGTGTGAATGTAAATCACTCACTGCTATTTGCTGGGGTCCATGATCGGCAACGCATTATGTGAAAAATCTCAGGAGTCTTGATTATGCGTCACTCCATGAACTTTTCACTGCCATGAGTTGTTTTTCATATAACAATGTTGTCGAATTTTTTTTTTGTCGCACTCAAGTACAGCTTATTCTTTTATGAGCATAACTATCCTAACTAGAAACAAGTGACCGAATGGAGGCATGTTTTGTTAAAAGTGTGCATTGAGCAGCTCGAGTGCAGCTCCCACAGCCCGACTGTGCGGGTGTGTGGGTCAGATGGGCCTTGTTTCCAACGGTTGAGGGAAGGCTCCATTTAATGCTGCGCTGATTCTGTGTCTGGCTCCTGTCATTTTCTCCTGTCTGCTCAGAGTTTGTCTCTTCACCTATTCCCCAGAGGAGCAGCCAATAGAGACCGCAAAACAAGATAGGAAGGCCAGGCCACGGTCGGCGGTTTTACCTGAACAAGCTGGCAATACAAAACAACTATTCAGACCTCGAAATGTCAACTGCTCAGCAAGGGCATGTCAACGCATGTGAATACTGTGAGGTCATTTATTTAAATAGATTAATATGTACTCAATATGTTACTCATAGGTACACGTTTTACCATTATAAGCATGACTATAGAAATTGTATTGAAATATATTCAAGTGTGTAATACAGAAGATGACTCAAGTACCTTCTTTGAAGTTCAAGTGTGTAACTAAATCTATACTTTTGTCTCCGTTTTCGTCGAATTCATTTGGCGTCCTCATTTATACCCTTTCTGATAGAAACCTATTTAATCCTTTACACAAGGTGCGCAAAAGCTCCACTGGCTTTAATCGCAGATCATGAGCAAATGTATGTTCACTATCTTTATTTAACCAGGAAAGTCCCACTGAGATTTCATCATATCTTTTTAATGGAGGTGCAGGTCCCAGAATGGCCCTACTGTAAATGTTTTCTTTGATAAAGGAAACCAGGGTAAAATGGTCACATTTATATAGCGCTTTTCTACCTATGCTTTAGAAGATTTTTTTTTTTTTTTTTACTGGACTTTTAATTCAATTTTGTTTCTATTAAAACGTGTCTGTGTTCTACCTACACTCAAAGGGTTTTACATCAAGGAATCACTCAGCCATTCACACTCTCTTTCATACATCAGCGTCACACGGGAGGCAATGTGGGTGAAGTGTCTTGCCCATGGACACAACAACAGTGCGCATTTGCAGGATTCGAAACGCTCACCCTCTGATTACAACACTTGCTCTACTAACTGCACCTCAACAGAAAGGCCTGACCCGGTCTAGGACCAGAGTTGGGAATAACGCTGTTTAAAAGAATGGCGTTAGGTAAGGACGTTATTTTTTCAGTAACGGAGTAATCTAGTTCATTACTCTCCCCGTCGTTACAACGCCGTAATCGTTACTGGGTAAACAAAGTGACACGTTACAATTCGACTGAATGAGCGCTGCGGTGTCGGCTCACGCAGCAGGAGCAGTGGAGAGAGGGTGGGCGGAGTCTCACAGAGTACTCACGGCTGCCTGTGCTGTGTTGCATCGTGCTCTCTGCTCCAAAAACTACACATGTGCCCGACCCGCGGCTCGTTATCCCCACAGCGCGGGGGAATCGAGTTGGTGATCATTGATCTGTAGTGTTGGAACTTATTTTTAATCCAAAGACGCAGAATCGGTGGAGACGCGTCTTTCCCCTTCTCCCTCTCTCTCTCTCTCAGCGCCTTATCTTCTTCCTCTGTCCGCTCCAGAAACACTACTTGGCCGCTAACTTTCTGTTAGGGCATTTAACCTTATATTTGCTGATGATTGTTTTACGTTTTGCCTGATGAATGAACGGAGAGACTTGCACAATGCCTGTGCGTAAAGTCTGCCCTGATCATTGGCACATGTTTCTTTTACTCCTGTTCCTCCTCATTCTCTTTGAATACCGTTCAGTCACAGAGGCCCCCCGCTACTCTAGCCCCCATTCAAGGTCATTCAATTACTATGAACATCTTTGACATGATAGGACATAAATACAAACACATGTCTGTTCTACTCATTTCAACTGACTTTTGAAAACTGCTAAAAAGAAAAAAAAAATCAAAATTCTTTGATATTTAGCAACTTTTTTAAACAATAACGCAAATAGTTACTTTCCTGGTAACGAGTTACTTTCATTATAGAGTAATTCAGTTACTAACTCAGTTACTTTTTGGAACAAGTAGTGAGTAACTATAACTAATTACTTTTTTAAAGTAACAATCCCAACAGGACTGTCTAAGACTGAACCTGGAACATTCTTCTTCTTCTGTGAGGAGAACTGCAGCACCACGATGCCGCCCCATTACTGTTCTATAGATACAGATACTTTGGCCACAAACAATTGTGTTCGAAGTGTGGAGAAAAACATACAGCAGAAGAGCTGCTTATTCTCCTTCTGCTCAACAACTACTTTGCTTTGAATTATGGATATATTTTCAACCAAAGACATGATGTGTACATAAACAGGTATTCATAATGAGCAGGTTTGGTTTAGCCTAGATTTAAAGCACACTAAATATGAGCATAGTCCGCTTATAAACATTAAAAAGGGTGGTAAAGAGAGTGACACCAGGCATCGCCCCCCAGTATGACGCGTTGCCGCCTGTATCTATTAAGTTAAATGCTACGGATAAGTCATTCAAATTTCAGCTGACAATTTGACAGGCAGCCCTTAGCATTTCAGCTGCTATGTTTAGGTGTTTTGTTTTCCGTGGTCACTGCTGTCTCTCTGATGCATCAAATGAGCAAGTGACAGACAGGCAGGCACCACAACACTCTGCCTGTGAGTAATACTTCAAAATTGCGGCTTTCTAACTCTCAGACTCCTGTATTGCGTGTGAATTCTATGCAAAATACGTCATGATACTAAAATCGCGATTATAAGCAATCCGCCAAACAGCCCACGGCGTGGCAACTCCTATCTCTGCCTCACCTTTTTTTTGCCGCAGCGCGCTCGGCACACACTAACCTTGTCATGGCCTTTGCAAATGATTTATAAATCCTTAGAGGAACATAGCTCTGCTCCACTTGTCCATGTTAGATTGTGTTTGCTTTATTTATAATGCATGGTAATGAGGAGGCTTGAAGTTTTTACACATGAATGACGCTACAGGGCAGGGAGAAGGGGGAGAGGCAGAAACCTTATGGCTGCAGTTAGGGGACAGGCGTCTCTTCGAGAGAAAAAAAACCTCAAAAGGTGAAAGTGACAAGAATAAAAAGCTTTGGGTAGAAAAAGACACATTATTTGGCTTCAAAAGGTTGGAGCGGGGACCGTGCAAAAAATCGAATGCAGAGATACCAAGATGAATGCGAAAAGAGCTCGAGGCTGAAAAACACAGAGGTGGGAAGTCCTTGAAGAGGAAAGGTCACGAGCAGATCCACGGCCACTGTGTTTGGACAGTTGCCGGAAAATGCAGGGAAAACGGCTTTATCAGGAGCGCTTTGGAAATAAAAGCTGGAAAAGAGGAGATATTATACTTTTTGGAACTGTATTGCACGCTTTAATGATGATGCACTTCTTGTTGTATAACTTGAAATGAATATACGAGTCCAGAAAATACTGCCAAGCATAAGCCACCGCGAGCCTTTGATCTTATAACACCAGCAGAAGGTGCAAGAGTGGCATCTGGTGCACAGTGGGAAAAGAAACTCATGAGAAATTGATCAGAACAAGTCTGATGGAGATGTCTGGACTTTAAGTGGTCAATGTTTTTTAGCTCATTTCCAGATATCCAGGAAGTAACTACAACACTGCGCTGGCAAAAGCCGGACCCACCTGTTCATTCATAAATATTCACATATTTTGTACTCACGTGTACTGTGGAAGGTGCCCGAGATGACGCTGTAATCGGAATATGATAATTACTTACTTTCTGGGAGACGCCCGCTGCTAAAAATGAGACATGTTTCAAGCATGTGCACACATCTTTAGGGCCGGTTTTCATTACACTCATGCAGCGACATCTCCACTTTAGTATCTTTGACAGACTCAAAACTTTCCAGTCTTGAAGATTTTTTTTATATAATTTTGGCCTTTATACATAAAATGACAGAATACTTTTTTTCCTCATATCAGTAGCAAAAGTTTCAAATTGATATCCCTAAATCATCATTTTTTCCTTATTCACCTGTAGTGTCTGGCCTTAAAGAGGGGTATTATGCTTTTTTTCAATCACATAGCACCAGTCTATAGCATACTACAATGATGACGTAACCTTCTGTTGGTCTGTATATGCAGTAAATTAAAATAACTGCCTTGAATAAAATTGCTCTCTCAAAATGGCTGTACTGAACGTCTTGAAATAGGCCTCTGTCTCTTTAAGAAGCTTTCCGACACGCCCCCTTCAGCACACTGCTGTGGCATCTAAACAACAACACTGTGCGGGGAGGGGGCTCTGCTGAGCTGAGGAGCAGTGGTTGGTGGCTTGGCTGGTGGCGAAAGGTCCAGAGGCGTCTCCAGGAGGTGGGGGCGTTCCTAGGAGGACTGAGGCATAGCTACACCTAAAATGGCTGCCGTCTAAGTTTTTACTGATTACTCAAAAATATGTGAATGAGCCAAGGCAACACTCCAGGCATGTGTTTAATGAGGGAATGACATAATAACATGATATAAAGCTTGAAAAAGTCGATTTTACATAATACCCCCCTTTAAAACAAAGGGCATCTTCATGGAAAACAACTCTGACTCGTTTATACAGAAATGGAGCCTGTGTTTTATGAGCAGAAGAGGGAGATAAATATGCAGGATTCCTAAAACATGCAGGAATGGCTCCGGTTATAGTTTTGATGAGGAAGATCTTACTGTATAACATGGTTAATTGGAAAACAGCACCTTGAAAACTGAATGACTACTTTTCATTTCAGACTGTGATAACGGGCCTAGGCAAATCCAACACCCGATCGCTGAGGCACACGATGAAGCGCTAATAAACTCCGTCAGCATCTCCCCGGAGGTGAATTAATTGACATGAATCCAATTGAAATAAATCAGTATAACACTTTCTATTCATTTC
Source organism: Neogobius melanostomus (assembly GCA_007210695.1). NCBI lineage: Eukaryota > Metazoa > Chordata > Actinopteri > Gobiiformes > Gobiidae > Neogobius > Neogobius melanostomus. The sequence goes on from VHKM01000042.1 coordinate 10,776,117, forward strand.
TGCTCCGTTCTCAGAAGCAGATGATTCATTTGACTGGAAAGCCACTGGTGCAAGTCCAAACCAATCTCATCCAAAGCGTCCAAAGCCACAAACTCGACCACCATGCTGCACCCGCTGTATTTTATTCACAGCATCACTGACAGGCAGCCAGCTGGGCCAAAGGAATTTATAGTTTTCGACTGCAGCGAACGTGACATGCTCGAAATAATATCGCATCATTGATCAGCCTCCCCTTGGTCAGCTGTAGTGATCCTCTCAGCAGGCTGTCTCTGCTATTCTTGTGGAAAATACAAGGGTGTTAGGCCTAAACCCCCATGTGATGGTGCAGGGGCTGCGGCAATAGCTCAGCAGCTCTACAACAAAGAACTAAACTACGATTACACATACACTCGTAGTTTTTTTAGTTTTTTGGAGTGCTTTCGGATTCCAAATTAGCAAGCAGCCGGAATGACACACTGTAATTAAAAAATGTGGAGGACAGATTGGTACAACACGAGGAGTAGAAATTAAATTCTTTGTTACAAGGAAAAATAATGCTTAAACCTCGAGATAAGTCAATTTTGTACATGTCTCTTTTAATATTGGCTCAGAAAAATGAAACCAATAGTCCTCAATCAGTGGTAGCCAAAGTGGGGGTAGGGACTAGTACAGGTAGAGGTCGACCGATGAATTTTTCAAAGGCCGATGTCAATTTTGGGGGATTTTTATTGGCCAATGCGATATGCTCGGTCGATGTTTTTGACCAATATTTTTGATTTTTCCAAATGACTGATCTATAATCTGTAAAAACAAATACTTGGCCACTCCAGCAGTGGCCCATTTTATTTTATTACTTTAGGTGATCCAATCATAGTTTCTGTCCAAGCTTTGATTAGTTGACGTTAGCATTAGCATGCTGTTGCTAGCCGTGGCATTTTGCGCTGTGATCAAAAATACAATTGCAGAGGTTAAAACGAACTCAATGATTGAATTGCCCCTGAGGCCTCGGGAGTTGTAAGACTTATTTTAAAGATATATCGGTCAACCTCTAGTAGGGACCCCCTGCCTGGTCGTGGGACACTGAAGTGGGGGTCGCAAGATGATTTTGAGACAATATTACTGACATTGAATTGTACGTATTTTTGATTGAAAACAGCATATTTTAGAGAAATTAAGCCAAATATCAAAATACAGACACTAAACAGACATCATTAAAATAGATTATAAATGTTTTGCACTTTAAATGCTCATTGCATTTTACAGAAGGGGGTCCTGAGTGGAGGAGTTCAAGTATCTCGGGGTCGTGTTCACGAGTGACGGACGGGTGGAGCGTGAGATCGACGGATCGGTGCGACGTCGGCAGTGATCGCTGTATCGGACTGTTGTGGTGAAAAAGGAACTGAGTCGGGGGCAAAGCTCTCCATCCATCGATCTACGTTCCCACCCTCATCTATGGTCATGAGATTTGGGTAATGACCGAAAGGACAAGATCGCGGATATAAGCTGCTGAAATTAGTTTCCTTCGCTTGGTGGCTGGGCGCACCCTTCGAGATGGGGTGAGGAGCTCAGTTACCTGGGAGGAGCACGGTGCAGAGTCGCTGCTTCATGTCGAAGGAGCCAGCTGAGGTGGCTAGGGCATCTGTTTCGGATGCCTCCTGGTCGCCTCCCTTGGGAGGTGTTCTGGGCATGTCCTATTGGGAGGAGGCCTCATGGAAGACCCAGGACACGCTGGAGGGACTATGTCTCCGAGCTGGCCTGGTGTCGCCTTGGGTCCCCCCAGAACAGCTGGAGGAGGTCTGCGTGGTTTAGGAAGTCTGGGCATCTCTGCTGAGACTGCTGCCTCCGCGACCCGGCCCCGGATAAAGCGGAAGAAGATGGATGGATGGATGGATGGACGGTTTTGTCAATGTTTAAGTACAAGTAGCCTTTACGCAACTGAGGTTATACTACAAAATAACTACAATAATGAATCATACAATACAAACTACGACTATATACAATACTCCGGCAGTGACTTTAAATTTTAATACTCTATGATATGAAATAATATTATTCATTCTTGGAAGCCTGAATATTATTTGCAAGTGATATCAAATTGGATTTATAAATTTTTCATGCAGCTTCTCAAGTTCAAAATGATGGATGGGTCCTGACTTGTTGGTTGAGTGAAAAGTTTGGGAACCCCTGCTCCAAATGGTGTTTGTTTCGGGAAAAGTAATATGAAGGATTTTTGTATTTTTTCCTTTTTTCTGATTCTTTCTGTTTACTGTTTGGTTTGACCTCCCACTCTCCGTAGGAGTCAAAATGGCCATCATCCTCCCAAACCAATTGAAGTACAATTTTGTTCTTATTAAAATCAATGACTATTCTCGTATTCAAATTGGCCGTGTTAATTTATGCAAAGTGGCTTTCATCAATATTTCATTATTTGAGGAGCAATTTGTGGGACTTTATAGGGTTCTCCCTATAAAAGCTAATAGAGAGGCAGAGAAAACACATTAAAGGAAGATGGAAGGGGAGAGCAGTGCGGCAGCGGGTGAAGGGCGAGCCGATGTGACAGGGAAGCGTCTGGGGAGAGGGCGGTGATGAGCAGTGGCACGCGTAGTCTGAACAAACTCAAGATACACTAGGCACTACATAAGCCCTCGTACGCGGACCTTTCCATCGGTGTCAGAAGAAATCACCACTTTACTCCACGCGCAGACATGAAGTGTAGGCCTATACTTTCCCACATGTCAAAGATGCTAAATATTTATGTCTGTAAGCCCTGCAGCCAGTTTATGAGCTTCTATTAAAAAAACACACACATATCGATTGATTTAAATTCAAATGAAATCCGCGAGCGAAACATCCCACTCAGTGTTCGAGGCTAAGTATAGGCTGCAAATCTATACTAGGGTTTGATCCAGGATGCTCGCATTTCATTCACAACATTCATGTGCCAATTGTATCCATTTATGTGGAAAAGATGATGATAATAACTGTTGTGTATTGGCCTTGTAGTATCTGTTTTATCTTTCTTTCCCATATAGGTAACAAGTGCTGGATTTGTCGAATGTTACAGTTTACCAAGCACGCGTTTATGAAGAGAAGCTAAGGCTCTGACCTCCACTGAGACTGCACTTCACAGCAATTAAACTTTCATCCCCACAGTTTGCTGAAATATTCGTTCAAACTTGCAAATCCTAAACATGGCAAATACAGCTGGTGCATACATTCACGCTCGTTTTGAACCACAACAGTAAAGCACATAGACACAGACGACTACGCTCCCCCTGCTAACCGTACCATGTCTCACTTTTAGCTTCCCTGACGTTCATCATCTTGCTCTTAAGTTATTACCTCAGTATGACCTTATAATAAACAACCTGCAGTCTACTCTCCACCATTACAGTGCATAGATCTACGGAGGGATTTATCGGAATTATCGGTTCCATCCTTCGCCTATCATCCACAATGTCTCTCTGTCAGTGACAAGCTTTTGGTATTTGTTTATCTTCAACCAAGCAAAGTAAAAAATAAAACAGCATAATTTTGTTGAAGCCACAATGAAAGAAAAACACTGAAACCTTAATCCTTTGCTCTGTTCAATGCAGCCAACATAAAAATAGGCAGTTTTTAGCCTCAATTCATTATAACAAGGCATATCCACAACGCCACAATCCTCTCCAAAATAAAGACTACATCTGGAACATAAGATACGGTTTCACCCTACAGCCCCGCTCGCCAAACTCATTTCCCCTGACAATTGCACAAGTCGAAAAGCCCATTTAGACCGAGTGTAGAGTTGGAGTAGACCTTACCTCTATCCTCCCGGTGTCTGGCTGAAACCCTCGGGCGGGATCTTCGGTGGTCACTCGGCACTGGATGGCACAGCCGTTCACCCTGATCTTCTCCTGTTTGAGGCCCATCTCCGGCAGACTGCGGCCCTCACACACTCGCAGCTGGGCGCGCACCAAGTCCACGCTGGAAAAAGGCCGGAGGGAAAGAAAAAATCAGCATTACATATGAGGGGTGCGACTCCAGAGACACAGAGTGGTTTGGTTAAGCTTTTTAAACAGCGTTCCATTCATTTTTTTGATTTATAAAGTTAGACATACACTACAGAGAAAATAGAAGTGATAAAATGGAGCAAGGACAAATTCATTTATTTTGTGTGGATCCCAGACATGGTGCACAGGAACAAATGGGTTGAAAACATATTAAAGAATTCTGTAGCTGAATAAAAATACATTAAAAAAAGGACTGAATTCTTAATTGAGTCTGATTTGAGCCCTGTATTTGACCAAGATGGACACATACATTGACACAGCATGCTAACATAATTGACAGCAAGGCCGTGGGAACCCAGGGTGCTGAGGATGCTGCAGCACCCCATGGTGGATAGTTTACACATTACAGGCAATATTAATAAAGAGGAAATATGCACAGAAAAAAACTTTGTTGGGGGCAATCTTGTCTCTCAGCACCCACAAACCAAAATATGTTCCCACGGTTCTGATTGACAGTGTTTGGCATTCACAGAAAGAAGGTCTAGAGTTCCATTTCTGGACCAGTTTGTGTGAATTGTGCCTGTTCTCCCCATGACTGGGTATAACGTCATTCTTTGTCCACTGCCTGACATAATAGGATACTGATGTGGATACGGATAGATATGCTTGGCTTCCATTTCTCAGTAAATGTGTAGCTACAAGGGCCTTTGAGCATTAAAACCACATTAATATCCTAAAAGCATGTCCAGTAAAATGGAACAATATTAACTGTTGCTCAGGCATGACTCCCTCTCACACAGGAGCCCTTTTCAAAATGAAAATCTGCAATAAAGAGAAAATGGATACTTCATGCACCGAGCCCTCTGACATATCAGTGATAACACTTTTACACTATTTAATGAATACCACTCGTCAGGCCCTTGCACCGTTCCCCCATACTAAGAACGCTGCATTATGTAAATGTTATACAATAATTATAATCTCTATTACCAGAAATTTTAAATGGACGGAGGCGGTGAGAGTGGTTCATTTCTGCCTTTTCCCTTATATGAGCTCTCGCCCTTAACATCCATTTCGCTTCATCTGTATGCATTTATTTCAAAAGAGAAGCCCAAATGAGACTCGCTGGGGCCCACCGCACGACCTTCCATTCTGCAGTGATCAAGCTCCGAGCCCAGGTTTCCGGATCTGTCTTGTTAAGGTTTGTTTTAAAAAGGCAGTTAAGGAATGAAAGATGAAACGCCACACTTTTTTGATTGGGGATAAGAACTATAGAACGTAAACATATGAAACTGGAAATATCAGGACAAATACCAAAATCAGCCCCATGCTTTAAAAGACTGTGATACTATAATTAACTAAGGACTAAGGAAAAACTGGATAACCGAGGAAAGCTCTAAACAACACGCCCTTCTCCTCTGTTGGTCACTGAACCTGATCCTGCATCACTACAAACATGGAGTGGGTTTGTAGCGCTGTTGGATTTCTGTTTGGGCTTGCACATTTGTGTCCAACACTCCGGGATCAACGGGAGCGTCATGAGAGGCGACACAGCTCGGACAATGTTGTCTCACTTCAGGCTAGAGGAGTAGGAGTCAGGGGGGAGTCCCAGTGTCTCGCTCCAAACGCTGAAACCCACGGCCCACTATTTGTTTTTTCTTCTTACAAACTACATTACACAATCAAATGAGCTAGAATACAAATCAAGTCAAGTTTGTATAATTTGCAATGTACAGAACGTTTTATATCTTGTTTTTATGATTTGGTTTTGATGTGAATACAAGATCAAATCCACTTAACTTCAGCAGTTGTGTCTTGTATTGCTACTCTAGTCAAGATTACGTAACCCAACATACAATATTGATGATCCGTCCTCATACTGAAGGTCTGCAAGAAAAATAAATACTGAAAAAGCCAAGCCGGCCAAACCTCAGCAGGACTGTGCAGCATTAAGGAAGAAAAAGACATTAGCAAACAGGCACTAGACGCCGCCTCCTCTAAGTGTCTCAATTAGGGCCATCCAGTCGCCGGCCAAAGCACAGGGACAATTATGCACTGGTGAGAGGAAGCCATGTTTGATTACCTGGAACAGCTGAAACAAGTCGTGGTTCTTATGGATTAATTTAGCGTTGGAAAAAAGCCCCATCGCCCCAAAATGTAAAAACAACCATAGCCGTTTCAACTTGATGAGGGCATATACACAGCTTCTCAAATCAGTTCAAATGACACACAATTGGATGTTACCATTTGTTTCCTATGAATAACAAAGGGGTGGAATGAATTATTTATTTTATTAGAAAGCTGGTTTGGTCCCACTTGCGGGAATTGCCACTTTCTAAACTCCATATAAAAGAACTATTTGCCATCTGCCTGTGTGCACAACACTGCCAGGGGTCACATTTTTGCAAGAGAACTGATTCAATGGGCATTTCAATTTATTTATTTGACTTGATTTCCGATTGGATTCCCACCCTTTTATTAGCAAGCACAAAGAATGTTTCCTTCTGTTCCTCAGAGTTCAAACCATTGAGCTGTTGCTGCCACAGGATTCGCAGTAGACATTCGCATTAAAAAGCACCTTGCTGTTTATTGTGTTCAGCCATAGGTGTAATAAAAGGTTCATAAGGATGCAATTATATGCACGGCTCTTGACTAGATCATAAAAATAAGCCTCTGGTTACAATGTCGCGCTTTCTTTGTGTATAGCAAACGGCTACAAGTTTGTCTACATTTACTTTTGCAGCAAGAACGTCAATCGTTTCTAATGTTTGTCTTTTTGTAGGAGCTGCGGGTCATAAAAAATAATTGCCACTTGAAACACAAGCCTTGAATTGTTAAAACTCTATACTGACGCGTTTTTTTCATTCTTCCCTATTTCCTTTAGTGAATAATACATTTAGGTGGCGAGTGATAAAAAGTTAAATATTTTGCTTATAAAAAACAGTCGTAAATTAAAGCCGCCCTATTTTTTTTCCTTTTGCATAATTCTACTTTGAAAACATAAGGCAGCCCTGATTGAACGAGGCCCCCGGAGGGCTGGAGGAATTCATTGTATACTAATTTGACTCAGACAAATTAAAGAGCCTGGAGCCACATCTGTCCCTCAGAGCAGCCGCTTACACAGTACAAGGCTGCGGTGTCGTTAGCGCGTACCACAATAGGGACAGTGCAAAGGGAGGGGTCCCGTGGAGATGAGGGATGTGTATAATCGTCCCACTACGAGACAGGGACTCGCCTTTTAAAACATCTACAAAGGGCCCCATCATTTAAAGATTTAAGAGAAAATACGGAGGATTCTTAGTCTCGCAATGCCGTACTCCGTTGTTATTCAAATTATTGCAGAAGATCAAAAATGAGTGCAGAAGTTAGTTGGATTTTACAGTTGCACCATTTTCCATGAATAGTGTAGGGCAGCGGTTCACTGTGGGGACTCAAAGGCAACTCCAAGGGGACGTCTAAACATGAAGCATACTAAGTTTTTAAACATAAACCATTGAATACATTTACAATCTAAAGAATCTTCAGCTCTATGGAGAAATAGCTGATGCAGGGTATGTCTGGCTGCTGCAGTTGGTCAGGTCTAGGTTCAGCAACACTATGTAACCCAAAGAATGAGATCAGCTCACGACCTGAATGACCAGGTTATTCCATCAATGGATTTCTTCTTCCCTGACACGGGCATAAGACGACAATGCCAGGATTCATGGGCTCACGTTGTGAAAAAGTGGTTCAGGGAGCAGGAGACATTTTCACACATGGATTGGCCACCTCAGTCCAGATCTTCACCACATTGGGAATTTTGGGCCATGTGCTGGAGAAGGCTTTGCGCTGTGGTCACACTCTCCATCATCAAGACAAGATCTTGGTGGAAAATAATGCAACACTGGCTTTTGGATGCCACAATATATACATAAAGTGCTGTAATCAAAGGTACAATAAATGCGGTCCAACTTGCAATTTGCTTTTGTTTTTCCTGGTCTGGCAGTGTATAAGACCAATGCTTTGTACATGGTCTACTGAGCTAAACCTCCAGAGTGCATTTTCTTCAAACTAATATCTGCTTATTTGTTGATGACATGTTTTTACTCACCCACAGTATTAAAGAGGGGTATTATGCTTTTTTCAATCACATAGCACCAGTCTATAGCATACTACAATGATGACGTAACCTTCTGTTGGTCTGTATATGCAGTAAATTAAAATAACTGCCTTGAATAAAATTGCTCTCTCAAAATGGCTGTACTGAACGTCTTGAAATAGGCCTCTGTCTCTTTAAGAAGCTTTCCGACACGCCCCTTCAGCACACTGCTGTGGCATTTAAACAACAACACTGTGCGGGGAGGGGGCTCTGCTGAGCTGAGGAGCAGTGGTTGGTGGCTTGGCTGGTGACAAAAGGTCCAGAGGCGTCTCCAGGAGGTGGGGGCGTTCCTAGGAGGACTGAGGCATAGCTACACCTAAAATGGCTGCCGTCTTAAGTTTTTACTGATTACTCAAAAATATGTGAATGAGCCAAGGCAACACTCCAGGCATGTGTTTAATGAGGGAATGACATAACATGATATAAAGCTTGAAAAAGTCGATTTTACATAATACCCCCCCTTTAAGTAATGTCTTAGTAAAGTCTTAAAAATATGACTAATATGATTAAGGCCATTCTAAATGTAGTATTTACATGACAACAGCTTTTCACACACATTGAAATTCTCTTTCCTTGGTTGCTAAATGAGACATACTATAATTCCCCTTTTGCCTGTTATGTGTTAAGTAGACTAGTTTTCAGGTAAAGCACCACTAATTGTCAACATTAATTCAAAAAAGCTTCAGGGCACGTCCAGCTTTATTACCAGGTTCCATACTTGTGCGTATCAGGAGCCATGTTTATGCCTGTTATTATTTCCCTTCCTAATGTTTTTACAAGCTGCATACTCTATAATAAATGTCTAATCACATTTTTAATTCAGCCGAGGAAAGCTAAGGCCAGGTAGTGTTGTCGGAAGAGGCGGCTCAGATCCCCGGGCTCTAGACGGAACATAATTAAATTTCCTTATGAATTCTGGGAGTACACCATGCATGGTAGCGACTAACATGACAGCAGGGCCAGCCAATATGTAGGAGTATATTTGGAAAGGACAAGTCTGACTCAACTTACTCAAGTGGCATTTTTCATTACAAATAATAAACAACAATATTATGAGATTTTAAAAAGGCAGACAGATAGAACGAAAGGCCCCGTCGGTACAGGACATGGAAAATAAGTCACGTAAAATAAGTCACGCACTGTTGCCATTTCAATAACCAGTTGTAACTTACAAAATTTAAAAACAGCAAAAACTTTACCCACACTCTTAATAGCTTCAAACCGAAAAGTGAAATTTTAATCATAAATTTGCCACATCATTGCCAAGTCTACACAAGGCCGACAGAAATCACTGCTTAATCTCATTTTGTTTTTCAAGAGAAATTATCATGTGGAAGGAATCATAAAAGGTACAAATTGTTTCATCAATGTCTAAAATCTTTGCACAGACAATATTGTTCAGAACAAATATTGCGAATGGGGACCAAGGGTCATTTCACTCCATACTTATTGAAGATTGGCGCTTCAAACAGAAACCTTGTGACCCTGAGAAGTGATTCTGAAGTTTTCTGCAAAGAGAAGGAAAGTCTACATTTAACATGAGCTACAGCTGCGGCCGAACATTAAAAAGTCAAATGGATCTCATGGATCTTCAGTCAAGAGCCTAAACTCAAACTGAACTCCAAGGTTGTCTCTGTATCTTCAAAGATGGGAAACGCTTTCATCTGCACTTGAGTTTAAGCACATATCTATAGGAAACGGTCTACATACAAAACAGAGCATGGATATATAAAAAAGTCTGCCAAAACATTATGATGCTTGCAATTTCCCACTTCACAAGACTCCTCCTGGATATCGGGTTTGCTGCAGCGGGTCAGGGGAGGTTCAGCAACGTTCTTTGGGAGGCGCTGGAGAAGGCTATGCGCAGTAGACCCACAACAGCGGAAGAGCAGTCATTTGTGGGAAAAGGACGCTGCTACACGAGGGTATAAGACGAGCAGTATTGTATGTGACGCCCAAGGAATTGTACCCTCAATCTTATTACAGTATTCTGCACCGTCGATGGCAAACCCGAAGGAATGCGCTGGGTTTGTGATGATGTTGTAAAATATGCACATAAATTGTAAAATGTATTGTCAAATTATTGGGATGTGCGGGAGAGCTTATGAGAGCAACAACAGTTAGGGCTGCTGTAAATCATTTAGATTCAACTTTATCCTCTGTCATTGAGGACAGGAGAATACGGCTAAAGGGTTATGGTGTGTTACTTTTGAAACCAGCTCATTTGACCATATCCACCTCATTACTCACCAGGAGTGAGTAATGAAACCCGCAAACTAACATACAGGAATACTTTTGTCTAACAGAGTAGAAATGCAATAGACATTTGCTGTCACACATTTGGGTTTTTTGACGTTCTGCTGTGAGCGATCTTTCCCAGACTCCGCAATAATAGGGGCGAGACAACGTAGCAGAAGTGATTATGCAGGAAACTCAACACTTTGCATAACAGCTGGGAACTAAAAAGTTACGGAGCGTCAACAAAACTATACTTTTCCTTTAGCAGCGCTGAAACGGTGCAGGGATGCAGTTATTACATGACTGGAAGCAATAAAGAGGAGCAAGTCATCGTCTGGTTAGCACTGCGGGAAACAATACGGGGTTGAGGGTGCAATAGCAGGGCATTTATGTACTCAAGTCATGCATCTAAGCATATTGTAGAGTGGAAACAAACAAAATGGTACTGGTCTTTATTTTATTATCTGTTTATAGCCAATCTAACCATCTCCAAGGTCATACCACCTTTACCACCTTTTCAAAGCCAATCTCGTCAGATCTTGGAAACTAAGCAGGTTGGGCCTGACTAGTGCCAGGATAAGAGACTGTGGGAATATCAGGCAGCTTGGGTGAGTGGTTGGTGGTGGTCTGATGGCGCAGATGTGCAGCAGCGCTTTTTGTAACTGTACTTTTTAACTGTATCCTGTAACTGGGGAATAATAATAAATAGGCAGCAACCTCCCTCTCTCTCCATACGGCGGCATTTCTGTGTTCCACATTGTTTTACTGGATACTTTTGTACGCCGGCCATGTTTTTGTGGGGATTTATTTATTTTATTTTTTACTGCATAATGGTCCATAATGGAAGAAAGCAGCTTTTTACTGTAAAACAGCTAGCTTATCAGCTAAAGAGCTGAAGAGGCACCAAGAGCCCCCACACCTGCAGCACAGTGGAGGTGTCACAAGAGGAGCTACAGGAAACAAGGAAGGGACAAACCAGGAGGTATCCGGGCGAGACTCACAGCTAAGCCACACATGCCTTCTATCCTTCTATTGTTCTGGCTAATGGACGTTCACTGGAGAATAAAACAGATTGACTGCTCTGTCATTACCACTGCGTTTTATTTTATAAAGTGTTAACAATGAAAAACCCCTTTCGCGTCTGTCAGTATAACGTAACGGAGGGGGCGGCGCGAGCGGGGGGGTGGGTGTTGAGCGGGGGGCAGTATTAACCACTAAGGGCCTCGGTTAATGGTTAATGAATAACTTGAAAACGTGCAGCCTTAGTATGTGGACTGAGCAGGTAATGGATGAATTTAGTCAAAGAAGGGACAAAAGCAATACGAGCTGAAGTGGTCATTACGCTAACAGCAGCCACCAAAGAACAATATTTGATTAGCGTTAGTCATAATGAGAATAAAAGGCCCCTTTGGAGAAATGAACAGATGATATTTTTCCAAATTGAAAAAAAAAAAAAAAACCCTCTACAAAAGTGGGATGATTAGAGAACCACAGCAGGTCATCTTTGAAGTCAAGCGATAAAAAGTGATATTGTCATTATGGATTATCATGTCGGGGATGAAAATGATGCAGGGAAGAACCAAGTGCTGACCTTTGCCAAAGAGGGCTGTATGTACTGTTAGAATAAAACAGTACAATTCCGTAACACTAGGACCCCAAGAAAGGGGAAACACACATGAAAGGTCAAACATTATGCTTTTTCCAGTGTTGAACTTCTTTTCAACACAAAGGTATTGGTTACGTATGGAAAACAAAACTAGCTCTGCTCTGATTTCCAAATATATAAAACACCTGGATCTCTTAGCTCAGTGGGGAGTATACATAGTTTAAAGTAATAGCTGCAAGCAATTGGATTCATGGTGGAGGCAATTCGAGCACTGAAACGATTAGAAAGAGACTTGTGACAGTGTTGGAAGATTAAAGTCACAGAGGAAAAACCTATACATCAGCCTTTAGCTCTTCATCAAAGCATCTAACAATATAAATTAGCTGCTAAATGCTTGTTGGAAAAAAGACTGGAAGGCTTTGACAGGAAGCAAATTGTAGCTGGATGTCATCTATAAACTGCAGGTCTTTTGGGGCATTCTATATTCTGTAATGCGTGTAAAAAGCAGTCCATGTAAATATAACGAAGTGAAGTTCAGGTGTTTGTTGAGTCTGTTTTGGCCAGACTTGTACAAGTAAAGCTTTGGGCTTTCTCTAGTAACCCATCCAAGCCTAACCTCAGTGGACAAGTCGCATTCCAACAATTATAGCCGAACATAGAAAACGCATTAGTCAGTCAGCTGCCTTAGGACATACAGTTTTATCACAGAGCGAACATACTGCCTCTCAGTCTGCCACATGTGGGCATCTTTTCGTACACCAACTATACACGCTAATTGCATATCATTTTCTGAGCTTGTTAGCTGAGGAGCCGGGGGTGGCTACGTGCCCAGGCCACTGTGCAGAGGGAAAGACAAAGGAGGATGAGAGTGGGAGAGCAAGGGTTATTATCAGAAATCAGGGGTGGGTATTGTACTATTCAGGAAAAGTTTTTTTTTAACTCAAGCAGAAGTAAAACATGTTAAATGTAGCAGATAGCGCTTTCCACGTGCATTGGGCACAGAGTTTCTTCCTCCGCAATGATGTGACGAGTAAATGTATAATGTGAAAGTGAAAAAAGTGAAGGTAATGTTCAAAAAGTATGCTACAGTAAACCGCTTTTCCAGTGAAAAAACACTCTGATTTGCTTGAAAACACGCTCTACTTGGAAGAATCCTGTATTAATGCTTGCTCTGGAGTTTATCATCCAAACAATAAAGCTAGGGAAGTCTGCAGGCCGCGAGGTAAATTCTGTGGACATATACTAGAGTCATAATTGATAAGCCAAGGACGAGAGCAGCGAGCAGTTAAAAGACAAAACACTACACACTATTAAGGTGATCCAACAGTGGCTATAGTGCTAAGCTACTGGTGGCTATTGCTAACAATTAGCAGTAATTTTAAATATTGAATATTAAATAACCTGGACTGTCCTCATGTCTGGACGAAGAAAGCCCGTCCTCCCTTTAGGACAATTGTCCGGTTTTATGGATTGAGCGACAGCTGTTCATTAATGTGCACCTCTGCCTTCCTATCAGCATCTATACTCAGCGCTGTTGGCTCAGTTGACACAACATCCACCTTTTGCTTCAGCCACACTGTGCCTTAGCACCTGCTGGACACGCACCTCAGTCCAACTGCCCTGCACACACATGCTCGAAGGGAGCACACTGAAAAATACCAATTGTGTATTGCTGCTTATCAAGAGTGCAGACGTATCTCTGCTTGCTGCTTGCCTCTTTATTTGCTTTTTAATCATTCTATTTTTGGGCACATGTCTTGGATATGATTTTATTCTCTTCTTTTAAGTGAACCAAGGCTTTTTAATATTTTTTATGCCTTTTTTACAACTCATTTGACAACAATCTTGTCAACAATCTTGTCAACATGGCTGAGGCAGTAACGCAAACATTTCCTTGTGAAAGCTGTCGGATGTATCAACAAGAAATTCGCCTACTACACCATGTAGTAGGCGAACTAAACTCAAAACTGAGATCATTAATTAAAAAAAAAAAAAAAAAAAAAAAAAAAACTGAGATCATTGTTTTTGGCCCACAGACACAAAGACAAAGTGTTATCAGTCAACTTGAGTCTCTCTCTCTAAAACCAAAAAATCAGGTTAGAAATCTAGGAGAGATCATGGACTCAGAACTGAACTTAAACAGCCACATCAAAGCAATATCATCATCAGCTTTTTACCATCTGAAAAACATTGCTAAGATCAGAGGAATAGTGTCAAAACCAGACTTAGAGAGACTCATCCATGCATTTGTCTCCAGCAGGTTAGACTACTGTAACGGCTGCTCACTGGCCTTTCTAAACAGCTGTTAGAGCTGCAGAACATCCAGAACGCTGCTGCTCGAGTCCTGACAAGAACCAGGAAATACGACCATATTAGTCCAGTGCTCCGGTCTCTGCACTGGCTTCCTGTCACTCAGAGAATAGAATTTAAAACAGCTCTGCTTGTGTACAAGTCTTTTCATGGTTTAGCACCAAAGTACATCTCTGACATGTTAGAGCCGTATGAACCATCTCGGGCCCTGAGAACTTCAGGGAGGGGTCTCCTGGTGGTTCCCAGAGTCAATGATAAACACGGTGAGGCTGCGTTTCAGTTTCATGCAGCTAAAATGGAACAGTCTTCATGAGGATGTGAACAGGCCTCAACTTTGACAATGTTCAAATCCAGGCTGAAAACAGCTCTTTTTACCCGTGCATATGAGAACTGAAAGTATTTTATCTGCACTCTTGCCTTTTACTGTCATTGATTAACTTTATGTTAATGTTTTATTGACTGATTTTATCTGTTTTCTTGTAATTTTATGCAACTGTGAAGCACTTTGAATTGCCTTGTGTATAAATTGTGCTCTACAAATAAACTTGCCTTGCCTGTTTGTTTCTGTCCTTTACAAAGCATGTGAACTAAAGGAGGAAGAGAGTCAGCTCACTCCACTCAGCGTTGCCGTAGAGACTCTTACTCACCACCAAATGCATAGGTGCACCAGGTGACTAATGGTATAAGAGCTTGTAAAATGTTGCAGTAGACCTTACAATCAACAGATGATAAAACATAAATTCTTGTTTAGGCTCATATTTTTTCTGTTCATTAGAACATGTTAAAATGTAAAGCCTATTTTCTAAAGTGTCATACTTTTCAGTGTCACAGAACTGGTCATCCAACGTGTTAGCACCATCTGAAAATTCTCGAGAGCCAGGTCGATGTGCCTATTAGCTAGAACTAATGTAAAGGGTGTTTTAGAGGACATTAAGTTATAAAAAACTGCAAGAAAGAATGTACATATTTCATAAAAATACTCCACTGCATAGAGTACAAGAAATGCTTATACAGGGTACAAATGGAAAAGGACACAGTTTTTTGACACAGGCACCTATAGAAGCAAAAACATGTGAGGGGCACTATGGGAGTGGGAGTATATGAACACTGAACAGGATAAAGACCGCTCCAGGCGAATTAAAAAGTGGGCAGCAGTGTGGAAGTATTGGGATTTGGTTTTTGGCCGAACTCAAAAGACACAGCACAGAGACTTGGCAGAGGCGAGAGGGGCAGGATACCAAGCGGTGGTGTGGAGGGGGAGGCAGACGGATAAATGGCAGAGTGGGATGGATGAGCCGGGGAAGTCCGTGAAATATGGAGCCAGTGGGAGAGCGCATGAGTCAGGAGCAGAACATAAAGGGCTTGGGAGAAGACAAAGAAACGGAGGCTGCTGCTGATGCCCGTGTGGTTCCCGTGTGAGGACATGTTTGAGGAGTCATTATCACCTTGTTAGCACCAGGAAGGTTACGGGTGAAATTTCCAAGAATCCCGCTCGAAAAATTGACCCTTCTCACGTGCTATGTTGTGACAGTATGAAACAAAAAGAAATGTCAGGGTGAATGCAAAAGTCATCTAAAGTCGCGCAAAAAAAAGTATCCCTGAAAAATAAAAACAATTTTGGTTTGAGCTGAAGAGAGGTTTTGGAGACAACAACGCTTCATCTATAGTTTAGAAGCACTGTCAAAATGTCAACAGTATCAATGTGTGAAGAAACCTGAACATATAGAAGTCAAACGCACTGAGCAAAAGTGCAGGTTTTTGAAGAAAGACACTTGTGGACAAATGAAGGTGAAATGACGCACTCAAACAAAATAAACATGAATATTAATAATAATTTTGCTTTTTGAATGAAGTTAATTTCACCTTAATTTGAGATTGTGAAAAAAAAAATTCTTACTGAATGAATGTTGCTATGACTACTACTATAAGTAATCTGTGGACAATTGGTTTATACACACAAATGGATTGAGAGGGAGGTTCATGACTTCAAATGGGGCACACTTACTGCTTCATGGTGCCATTTAAAAACATCAGTGACCTAAAATGCCGCTCGCAAAAGCCTCCCAGAGAAAGCCTGTTTCGAGACACCGCCCACATATAAACTCCATTGGTGACTTGCTGCCTCCTTCCTCCTGTCCTCACCCTCTTTCATCTGCCATTGTCTCCCATTTCCCTCCCACACGAGGCCTCGAAACGCAAAAAAAAAAAAAAAAAATACATTCACGGCATCTCTGCTCATTTTCATAAATTCATTAAAGCTCCCAATGTGTGTATGTGGCTGCAAATCACGTCGATGGTAAATACATTTTTCAAGATGGCTGCGGGGCACTTGGAGGAAGAAAAAAATAAACAAAGACAAAGTGCATTCCTCATTTCTCTGTAATGTACACAGTCTGCCAAGTATTGAAAGAAATAAAAGGGAAAAGGAAAATAAAATGGACTAGAATGGGGCCCAAAAAAAAGAAAAGGATGGTGCCCAGAGAGGCAGAAGCACTGAAGGACAAACAGAAAGGACAAGAGAGCAGCTAAATGGAGCGAACACAGGAAAAAAAAAATGAAAGAAAAACAAAAGTTGCACACACACAAAAAAGAGGGAATGCCGAATCTTCTGCTGCCATCTTGTTGTGTATGAATTTCATTAGACGCTTTTAGACAGCAAACAGAGGCGCGGGCCGGAAAGGAGGGGAGGTGTGAACGGACAGACTGAATGAGGAAATAAGAAATGTGGCACGAAGATGGCATTTTGACATCAATTTAGCCGGGGCCCGGGAATCTACAAAGCAAGCCCGAAACGCAAATGCAAACAGGACAGGGGCTAGAGCCGTGGACATGGGGATATTAATCACAACAAATCAACGAGACGCCAAACACAAGCAGGGGAATTTTATTATCACACCGCTATACTACGCACAATAGAAGACAAGAAACCTTTATTCGTGTGGAAATGTATCTGGATGGTTATGGAGAAAGGAGTAGCATTGTTGCAGGGTTTTTTTACTCATTTTTACTCCGTGAGAGTAAATACTACGCTGACAGAAAAGACAATCTCCATTGTGCCACAACTCAATGACACAATGGAGATTTTTTTTTTCATTCAAACTTGGCTGTAAATACTGTGTAAGTGGTAGGCTCAACGATTTTGGAAAACAATCTAATTGTGATTTTTTTCTTAAATATTGCAATTGCGATTAAATATGCGATTATTGTTGCAAGGTCATTCTCATGTACTTTTCACCTAACACAAGCAATAAATCAGTCTGTTTCATAATAAACAATATTAGATTAATTTGCAATTGCAACAATAAAGCAAACAAAATTGTTGCCTGATCTATTCAAAATTTGTGAACATGTGGACTGCACTTCTTAAAAACTGTCTGAACTTAACAGTACAGTCTATAAATAAATAAAAAAGATAAATTCTGTAAGGGATAATGTATAGAACGCCGGTCATTACCTTCAGGGGAAACGAGACCCCTCCGCGCCAGTCGGTACTTATTTTCCCGATAATGACCGGCGTTCTATACATTATCCCGCTTATTATACGGCTGTTTGCAACTGTACACACACAAATAAACTTCATACACTTTTATGAAGGCAGAAAGGTTTATTTAATGATTTCCGCGGCAAATAGTTTCCAAAAGTTTGCGCGTTGCTTGGTAATGTTTGTTGATTCCAGGCAGTGTGGCGAGGCTAGTAGCAGCACGGCTAGCTACTTATTGCTAGCCTAGCTACTTAGTTGAAGGTGCAGTTCGAGAGGAGGAATGGTGGTGAATCTCTGGCTAAGTTGAAAGTCGGACTCCCGTTAACTTCACGAGCGATTCCCCCAACTTCTCTCGCAGGGACGGGGACAGAGATAGTGTCCGCCTGTCTGCTACTACTACTCGCGGAGTGTTATGAAAGACCTGTATTACAAGCACAAACTCCGTTGCCATTGGCAGCGGTCATTATTTTTTTCAGAGGTCTCTATCAAAATATAATGACCGGTAGAACGTTGGGAAATCACATTCAAATCAATGGAGTGTTCTACTTGCATTGTGAAGGGCCGTATAATAAATAGATATAAAAAAAAAAGATAAAACTCACTGATCCAGTCAGTAACATCACCCATACTAAAGTGCAGGAAAAGTAAGAACAAATGTCTGCTTTAACTAGTTGGAAAAGTTTTAGGAAATCAAACTCCCAATTAATACAAAATAAACTATTGATTATTTATTATTTCAGCCAATCAAATAATGGTCTGAGCTGCGACTCGTAGCTGCTTCAGATGCGCGTTATTGAAGGATACGGAGAGGCCAGATGGAGCACACGCCAAAACACAGTGGAATTAGGAGCAGCATTTTGTTTTGGGATGTAACTTTGGACAATATGAAGAAAGAGAAGAACATTGAGGCAAGGAGACGGGACATGAGGTGCCAAACACAGACACGTTATACTTTCTCTTTGACTCGCAGCCATTTAGTGACATTTCAGCACTAAACAGCACATTTACTCAGCAAAATAAGACATGGCACGGACTCCTGCCTCGTATCGTAGTTTCCAACACTTTTCATACAGCATTTTAGTGTTTATATCTTGCGTCTGTATTACCTACGGAGCGCATATGCGGTAGATGCAAAGGTAAATAAAGGCACATGGCACATGGCCTCCGCGGATACTTTACTTCACTGTACATCCACTATCTACCGCGCACGTTAACTAGACTGGGACGTAAATAAAAGTACACGGCGGAGCGGACTTTGCTCCCATATCTTGCAGCTCCATTCACTTCCAAAATCGCGTGCCCTGTGATAAAATTGCAAATGCAATTAATCGTTCAGCCCTGGTAAGTGGCGCTAGGCCACAGTTAGCTTTGCCGTTACCCTGTTAGCTTCTTCTTAATGATTCTATTAGTGTGTACAGTGGTCACTCGTTTATCGCGGGGGTTACGTTCTAAAAATAGCCCGTAATAAACGAAATCCGCGAAGTAGACCGCTTTATTTTTTTTACATATATTATATATGTTTTAAGGCAGTAAAACCCCTCACCACACACTTTATACACTTTTGTTACTAGTTCACACGGTTTCTTCCTTATGCCTGGTGTCACTGTGTGATTTTATTTGTCTAATAAGATTTTTAGATGTCACATTACAGACGTGGGGATGGAAACATCGTGAGCTGCTCTCGTCTCCGCTGTGCGCTTGTTCAAACTAAGAGCTATGACCAGAGTTCTATCGTAGCAGTTTCAGGCTTCAGAAGGCGAGTGTTTAGCTCAGGCGAGCGCCACATGCCCCGAGTGCGGGGTTTATTTTCGCGGAAAAGTTCAGAGAAAGTGAACGCGGTGTTGGACCCGCTCATGCCTGTGACTCTGCGGTGTGTAGTGTGTGCGCTGATGTGTTGACGGGACACACAAAGATCCTCTATGCCAAGAATCACTCTGCGACTTGCCAATCAGGACACAGAATACAATGCACGTATGGCTTTCATACGCTGTAAAAAAGGATACACTATTGTGCTAAAAATAAATCTGCGAAAGAGCGAGGCCGCGAAAAGTGAACCGCGTTATAGCGAGGGACCACTGTATTGAGACTCCGACCCGTAGGCAGGGAAGTTGCAATTGTGGTTTTCTGGACAGACACCAGGGGGAGATGAAAGACCCCCCAATCATCCCATTAACACTTGTATTACCCCAGAGGGACTACGAAAAGGATTTATTAAGGTAAACAAGTTACTTAGTTCTTCTTTAAGTTTTTCATTTCAGATATTGATTCACTATGGATATTTTCAAGTATGTTTGAATGTGGAACAACGCAAAACCATCCATCATCCATTTGATTCTAACTCCTGGGCAGAAACATAAAAAACATAACATAAATCAGCACTAAAAGAGAAAATCATTTATAAATCCACTTTCACCTTCAACCACCAAATATGTAATTATCACCGAAATAAATTTTCTTCTCCACCCCCACAGCTTTCCTTGGGCTTTTTAATGTCTGAAAATACTAAAAAAAATTCTGTTATTTTTGAGTAAAAGGCTGACTTTCAATGAGATGCTGTTCAAGATGCTCCAAGCGCCAACAGTTGGAGGACATGGGTGAAGGAATATCGTCCCCAATGTGCCAGTGGGTGGTATAAAGACCTAAGCAGATAACGGCACACAACACAGAGCGCCTATCTGATCGCATTGCCTTTCTTCCATTTTCTCCAGCCTCATAATCGACATATTAATTAAATTCTCCATTTCTTGTTAGCAGATGGTGAGCAATGCAAAACCAGAAGGCGGATGAGAAGGGCTAAAGATATGGGGTATTTATTTATTTTTATAGTTTTGAGATTTGAAAAACACTGATTTAGAATATGCACTGGCCACAATTCCTCCGTTAGCAACACAACATTTTCACATCAGTAAGCCTTTGTCACGTCAGCTGCGGCAATGCACAATTACCATCAACAAACATGAGAATTGCTAAGAGCTCTGGCATCCGCCGCCTCTTCTTCGACACTGCATTTTTACACGGGATATTCTGGGAAATCTCTTTGTGACAGTAAACAGGGAGATGGTGGTGGTGGAACTTGTCAGATCCCGTGACAAGAGACGATAGTACAAGCATGGCGTTGGCTGAGGTTTTGGCAGAGAATCTGTTCACGCTAAATTTAGATTCCCAATTTTTTTTTTGCGTTCAGTGGCTCTTTTTAATTGGACAATAGTTGGGAGTTATTATTGCAAATTTACAGTTGGAATTGTGATATCCATACTGTAAATAACAAAGCCCTGCAATAGATTAGTTCAGTCCTTGAATTAAAGTTAAATACTCACAAAAAAAAAAAAAGAAATTCACTGCACACCTTATAGCTTCTTTAAGGCTGGATCTATGACAGCAGATTTCACAAGATGAACAGTAGGAACACAACCATACCATACCATGTCTTGCATAAAGTGAATCCAGCTGTTTTTGAATGGGTTTGACTTTACAATTAATTCCAATGGGTGATTTTAAATTGTCCTTGACTTGACTTGAAGAAATCCCTAGTCACTACAGTGTGATAAAATACTTATTGCCCACAGGTGAACTCATTCTGTATGGAAGCTTCTCTTCTGAAGTTGAGGCTATTGGTAAAAGTTGCACTCAATAGATCTGGCTCTTCTTCAGCGATTCTATATGTCAGTCTTTAAAACTTCAGATTCTGTTTTGACCTGGGACAAGCCCGAAAACATTAAAAGCTTCAACATCAAACTCTTTTCTCACATGTTGCACGGAGGTCGTGCAAAGGGCAGCCAAGTGCCTACCTGACTTAAAGTGTTAGAAATAGAACAGCTTTGTGCCCCGAAACACAGCTACGAGGCCAACTGTTAAACCTGTAAAAATCCATAAGCTCCACGCGAACCCTGGAAAAGCGCTCACACAGCTACACAAACAGCATCATTTGTGAACAGTGTGTTGCCTTTATGAATGTTTACAAGAAAGTGTGGCAGTCAAGTAAAAAATAAGACTCTTCTCGTGATGTGCAGGTGAACAGGCTTACTCAAAGTCTGATACCAAGGCCTGGTCAAGGCAGAAAAATAAAAGTTGGAGTTAAAATAATCACATCATGACTCCTTACTCGGCCTGTGACAGAAAGCCTAAACATTCATCACTACTATAACAACTTAAGTTTAGCATTCTAACTCACATTTATGCACATTTACATTGAGGCTTATAGCTCACATGTCAATTAATGTGCTCTCTACCAATTCCAATAAACAAATAGTAATAGAAAGGCAACTGATTAACTAATGTCTCATCCAAAATAAATCAGCATTAACTTGAAACAAACTATTTTCTAATCAACCACTTGAGCCTTTGGCAATTCAGGTATGAAGCTGCAAAACATAATCTTTAATTAAAAAATATTGAGCAGAATCTATCTAAACACGAGTTCTCCAGTGCTACGACAAGAACAAAAAACATTTCCACCAATGATAATTTCTCTATAAACCACGGCTCACTGAATTTTAAGAAAAAGCACAAGGCTGTTTGGGCCTGATAGAACGCAATCCGAGGTCTGTCAGATGGAAAATTGCAGAAAGAAAGGCAGAGGGAGGACAGATAAATAACCCCGACATATTCGAAATTGTGCAACTCCTACATATAAAATTACACACACTGAACGGAAAATGAATGGACAACATTTGAGTTACCAGGGACAATCGAGACGCGGGATCTGAAATGTGTGAGCCATGGCAGGACAAAATGAAGGCCACAATAAGATGCAGTTCCGAATCAAAGTAGATAGTAGACTAAAATATGCTTTAAGTAAGTAACTGTATAAAACAATCTGAATCAGAGTAGTCCAAGCTTCATGTGCATGTCTGGATCGCGGCCTCAAATATGTTTAGCTATTCCTGGTGCTATACCAACTCAGAGGCTGTAGGAGTGGTGCCCGTTAATAGTTGAATTTTATTTCACTTATAGTATATGACAAAATGGGAACAGAAACAGGGAAAGAGTCATACACAAACAAAAATATTATGCATTCAAGTTTACCACAATGCAAAAATTAAAGTTTTTCTATTTTTTTTCTCCCACCAAATAATCAAGTCCCTGTCCGACATGAGCGAAAATGTTTTGGACACGCCCCTGTCATGCCATCAGTTTATAACGATTGATGTAAAAGTAACAAGTCATTACATTTGTTATGATTCAATCAAGCATATATTAAGTCCATGTCCCCAAAGTACTTAGCTTCAAGTTTGTGAGAAATCGAATACTTCATTTCTAAGTGATCTTGAACTATTATTCTCCAAACTCCAGGTTTAGTCCAAGTCGATTCTGAGCCAAGTTCAGGCCAAGGCAAGTACAGTTAAAGACTATAGGCCAAGTCCAAACTGAGTCCAAGTCAGGACAAGTCTAAGTCCTAAGATCGTCCCGACTCTTGCCCAAGTCGATCCTACTCGATTCCAAGTCTCATCTAAATGAATTGAATGCAAGTTTAAAGCAGAACTAAGTAACTTGTTTACCTGAATAAATCCTTTTTGTAGTCCCTCTGGGGGTAATACAAGTGATAATGGGATGATTGGGGGGTCTTTCATCTCCCCCTGGTGTCTCTGGCCAGAAAACCACAATTGCAACTTGACTGCCGGAGGGTCGGAGCCACCAATACACACTAATGGAATGCCGAAGAAGAAGCTAATAGGCTAACGAGCAAAGTTAACTGCGGGCTAGCGCCACTTAAACAGTATTTACAGCCAAGTTTGAGTGAAAAAAAATATTTCCATTGTGTAATTGGATGTACAATATCCCTCTCTCCCTTTGTCTTTTCTGTCAGTGTAGTATTTACGAACGATGACCGGCCATTGACCGGGGGGCGGGGCTGAGGAAACGTGTTGAGGCAGACGCAGAACGATGGGGGCGTGGTTAGGGAGGGTATGTGTGTGCGGTTATTTGCATGTTGTCTTTGCTTTGGCCTGGCACCAAGTTGTCTGTTAAGTTTTGGGAACGTTACTGTATCGTTTAGCTTTAGGTTGCAAGTATCAGTTTTTCCAGTCTTAACGGGTTCCAAAGGGAGCGTGTCACGAGTCCTTTTTCCGTCTCTAAGAAATCTTGTCCCGTAGTAAGCCAATTTCTTGTTGATACATCCGGATATGGCTCCGTCTCAAAGCACCAGGATATCTCTGGTCTTGACACTTGGCACAGTTTTTCTCTCCATCTTTGATTTGACTTCTTGTTCTCTGTTTTTCTCTGACTTTCTCTGTTTGTTACACTCGTGGTAACAATCTGTTTGTTAACTTTATTCCAGGTGCATTTTTACCAACAGTCTGAAAAGTCAGTTTTGCAAAATATGACCCAGAGAGCTCAGTCTTTATCAGGTTTACCTCCGTGGCTTGGCCTTGAAGGGAAGTGTTGAGAGTGTACGAGAGATAAGCGGTCCAGCTGCTTCAAACCTCCTCTCTCAGGAGGAAGAGAATTATTCCAGAATAGTTCATACATTTATAATTGATTAGCTTTTACTTGTCTCAGGACTATTTCAGGTGTGCTGAATTTAGCTTATTTTATTCAGCCAATGTGAGTAAGAAATTAGATCTATTAGACTCTGACAAATATAAAAACATGCACAAAGCTTGTAAGAGAGATGCAACAGTCCTGAAAGTACAAGGTGTTCATTGCTTCGAACCATTACAAAAGATATGAAAGGCTGCAAGCTTTCCACGAATAAACACTACTATTTCTTGTTTGTCATTGAGTTGCTTAATAATTTGGCAAATCATGTATTACATTATAATTTATCATTTCAGATTTTTCCAGTGAAAGCTACTGTAAAACCTTAAACCTGCATGAATATTCACGTTATGAGTCTTATCTATGACCTTATCTATGACCTTATCTATGTGGCGCGATTATATTTGTGGCTACATTAAAAATACAAATATAAAAGAACCAGCCATGCCAGTACAAAATGGAGGCAACAATAAGCAGGAGGAAGCAAGAAATGTGGCTCTGGAAACATGACACGAAAGAGAGGAATGAGAGAATCCGCACGCTGGTAAAACAGAAATATTGAGCCAGCCCATGTGAACGAGTTAGTGGCGAGAGCGACGGCGAGGGAGCAGTAACTGACAAATGGCAAATAGGCAGAGAGATAAGTCAATTCTACTGTGCAACGGAGGATTTTTTGTCACACAGCAGGCCAATGCACGGCACACTTCTCAGAGTAGCTGTGGCATCCGTGGATAAATAATATACACTGAACATGAATAATAGTTGGTGGCTGAGGAAAAAGAGACATAAAACACACTTACTTATATCTGTATGAAAAAACATAGGTAATGCTTGTTAAACATTTCAGCAGTAATGGACTATTTTAAGGACTTCTGTGCTTTTTCAGACCAAACATAGGGACTGATTAATAGGCAATACTTTTGAGACTCAAAGGAGAAAGCATTTATCCCTAAACTAGAAGATGATGTTGGTCTGTAATTACTCAGAATCAGATCAGTGTACAAAGTTTTTATTGGATTTTTTTATTTATATTGACAGGCCCGTGTATGGCTAATGCTTGTATCTGACTAAAAGAACCTTGCAACATTTAGCCTTTGTATCTTGCCGTAATAATGCCATTTACTGTAATATAGTTCATTTCTGTTCAAATATGTTTTATTTCAGTACATTGCTGTATTATCAAGTCTACCAAATGAAAAGCACTTATTGAGAACTGAAATGGCATTACTCTCAACCCTTGGTGTAAACAATCCTGGTGTATATATTTTGTTTATTCACCCCAGTCGTGAAATAAAAAGGATGCAAGTGTGACTTATGCCCATGTTTTCTTCTGCCTTCAAGGACTCAGGGCCAAATAATGACTTAAAGATGCAGAAACCATGCGACACATTTACAACATATGGCCATAGACAAACAGGAGTGGAGCTGGCATGTCATGTATGCACCACTGGAACTGCCACGCGGAGGTTGAAGACAAATGAAGCGCACAGCAGGCTTTAGTGGGGTGGTCCAGCACTGCATGTCCATGAGCCCAGCGGGAGGGCATCCTAATTAAACCCAGCGCACAAGACGCCGCTTTGATGTATGGACCTATGTGTGCGCAGAGTATTTGCATGTGCTGGGAAGCCTCCATACTGCCAGCACAGACAGACGATTTGTGTGCAAGCCTTATTAGATAAAATGATCTTCACGACAAAGCTCGCAGCGTGATTGGCCCAATAGGTGAGCCTGCTGTGTGAGAGACAGCCAGGCAGAGCAACAAAGCACGCTTTACCACTGGCTGGGAGGGATTTCATCTGTTATTTTGGCCTATTATATTCCACTCACAGAGCTCTGACTAACTTGGATCATCTGAATGCACGCCGTGGAGGCTGGCAACCGCTGTGAGCAAGGGGCAGGCAGTGACAAACTAACAACACTGACAAACATGACGCCTGGTTGGTTGATCGTTGGAATATGTATTACAACACACAGCACAGCAACTTCATTTGGTTAGCCTCATCGCATAACGGCATAAGTCCTTTTGGGAAAAATAGGAAAATAAAAACAAACAAAACATTGAACACGCTGAATCCCTTGCAAAGATTATTGACAGGAGGTAATAGGCAGTGGGTAGGATACCTTAAGCTGCATTAACAGTAGAATGAAAAATCGTAATTTTTTGTTCCAAAATTGCTAAGAGTGAATACGCTTGGACAGGGGTCAGCTACCTCCTTTTAGTGGCTCTTTGTCCCACTGGCGCAGCCACGAGTATATGCCCACACGATCAAAATAAATAGGTTCTGAAATGGTCCGAAATTGTTCTTTTGATGTTGAAGGTTGCAGACCCCTGCGCTAGGACAATGGTTCTCAAAACCATTACCATCAGGCCAAAATCAAGATCAAATCTGAACAAAGCTGGGGGTATAAACAGGGTTTAACATAGATCTAAATTGGACCAAAAACATTGTCTGAACTGGGCGCAAACCTCGTCTAAACTGGACAAAAAAAACGAACATAAATGTATTACTAATTAGGGTTGGGCGATGTCCCCTTAATTGGCAGTTGATGATGTTTACAGTGAATCATCGTGATGGACAATGATATCGGGGGATATCCCTTTAAATGTAACTAAGCTGTTTGTGTCCCCCTGTCCCCTCTTCATTCATGGATTAAAAACAGCCTTGAAAATGGCTACGAGAACAAAACATATAACGCTAGATTTATGCCATTCATTGCTGCTTCGGCCAACGCTTCAACAGCTTTGTAACTCCTGGAAATCTACGTTGCAAGAAAGCACATACGCGATCCATATCAAATAAAAGCTTATGGCGAAACCAGGCTACAGTAGAGTTTAGACTCGGACACAGCGCGGAAAAAGCACCGGCCGCTCCACGTGAAGTCAGACTCGAGAAGAGCGGTAGTCGGCGGTAGAGAGCGTGAGTGGCGGAGAGACAAGCGGAGAGAGAGCGAGGCGGACGCGGAGAGAGAGCGAGGCGGACGCCGAGAGCGAGCGAAGGGACCGGGGAGACAAGCGTGAGGCGGACGCAGAGAGAGAGCGATGCGACCGGGAGAGAGAGCGAGGCGGACGAGAATTACATTTCAATCCCTGCAAAGTTTTTAGTGTACTTGGCCTACAGAAGATCAGTGCGTGTTTCTGACAGGAGGGGGCGTGGCATCACAATGTTGGCTCTCCATCGTGATGGTGGTTCATCCATCACGATCGGAACAACCCTATTACTAATGCGTAAATAAATTGTCTCTAATTAAAATGAATACAAAGTCTAAAACGGGAATTTACCCTGAATATGCATGAAGCCCAAATACTACAGTTTGAGAACTATTATGCTTGGACACTTTAGGCAACAGCAGAGTGTTAATTGAAAAGCTTCCTGGCGTTTTTGTGTGCAATTTTATCCTTCAAATTCAAAACAGGAGTGCAAAACTAATCAAAATTTCTTCTAAATGCACACAGAGTAGCTTTTACACCAAACACAATCTTAAATATTTTTCTTCTCCATCTGTAGTTAAATTTGGAAGGAACTATAAAATTATTCATACATTTGGCAACTCGACTCATCTCCACAAAGCTCTCAGTGATCGCAGCACAGCATGTCACCATGACTTGGCTAGATAAGTGTATTTGCACTAGACAAATCTCTTGCGTGTCTCATGACAAACAACAGAAGACAAGACTGATTTTAGCTCACTGTTGTCAGACATCTTTAAGCAGCTTCTTGTCTCCGCTAACGTGTGAAGCTTTTAAAATGGCAGGAGACACTTAGGCTGGGTCTTTGTGGAAGTCTGAGCCTCCCTCGGTCACTGCCACCCCCCTGACGTAGGCCTGTCCCTGGGCTTTATTCACGTTCCCCGCTGGAGGAAGAGGCTTAGAGGTAATCCTAACGGGATTACGGGATGGAACATATGGAAATTACAGTTTAATTTATCATTTGGGTCATGCTAATTCATGCAAATGAGTCCTTTATTAATTCCTACCGCGGTTTATATATATTTATATGGTAGCGCTATGGTAATGGACTACAGGCAGGTTCATGTGTGCCATATTGTAAGTATAAAGACTGCAGGGCCATGCAGTAATCCATAATATGTAAAGGTCGTCTCCGTAGAAACAGTAACATTTTTACAGCCGTCTGCACGAGCCTATACATCAGCCAGACTGAGTTTGCTCCTTGTGAATGATGACAGCTCTCACCTCTACTGGTTTAATCAAGATGTCAAATCACATATTTATATATATATTATTTATATATTTATTTCAATAAACGTCTTACTGTCAGCACTCCTCACAATTAAGTGTATCTTACAAGTTAACTGTTTTAATTTGGTGTGTGATGTTTCTACTCAATACCGACAAGGCAATCTTAGCAGCCGGTTGCTGATAGTCCCACATTGACCGAGCAAAAAAACAATTAATTAATCTGAAAATAAAAAGCACAGGGTCTTTGAGTTCACTTTATAAAGCAATAAATTACCATGAACAAAACAAGTTAACTTTTAAATTAGCAAAGCTGCTCCTTTAGGTCTTTGTAATCTACATCTATTTTTCCTCCAATTAGCGCTATTTTAATTTGAAAAGGTTTGAGAATCTTCAATAGGAACCTCAGCGAGGTGAGACACAAGGACATGAACTTAACTAATCTAGTCACAGGTTATTGTGCTCTTTCTCCAGCATTTGTTTCTGGCCACGGCTAAACCAAATTCAAAAGCATTTTTGGAATTATTTTGTTGCATCTCCACTGATCAAAATATTATTTTGACAGTTTTAAGGTCTAGCAAGATGGTAAAACTAATATAATACAGTGCATATAAGAGTATATGTAATTTAGAATTTTAAACCTGGATAAAAAGTTGCATATAAGGACATCTGATGAAAACCCTATATAAGATCAATTTGGCAGGCAAGGCAAACCGTAAGGCTGATGAAAAACTAAAACTGAAAAGAAAAAAAAATAGCCATAGTAAGTTAATGATATGATATGTGCTAATATGTGTAACATGAATAGCAAAATTGTGTCAAAATATTGCAAATTTATAGGAATTCATATTCAAGACATGCATGTCCTATTGGGAGGAGGCCTCGTGGAAGCCCAGGACACACTGGTGGGACTACGTCTCCGAGCTGCCTGGTGTCGCCTCGCGGTCCCCCCAGAACAGCTGGAGGAAGGTGTGCGTGGATCGGGAAGTCTGGGCATCTCTGCTGAGACTGCTGCCTCCGCGACCCGGCCCCGGATAACGCGGTAAAAAAAATGGGATGGATGGATGGGATGGATGGAATATTCAAGAAATCATGTTGGATATAAAATAGTTTAGAAGCAGATGAAACCTGACAGCTGTGATTAAAACTATGATTAAAATTACATTAAGCTTTCTTTCTCCCTGCCCCACTCTCCCTTCATCTTTCTACCTCCCTCCTGGATTGTCACTCTGTGCATGTGACTTTCTTTGCCATCTTTTTCACACTCTTCCTCTTCCTATGTCACTCTCTCGTTCTTCCCTCACACTCTCATTCTTATTCACATCCGTACTTCTCAATCACTCGGCGCACGCTCCGCTGCACAATTATAATCACCTTAAAATTATTTGATGATGCGCGCGCTAAAGCAAACACACGCCTTGCCACGCGCTCACACACACACGCACGCACACCCTGGCATACAGCGACCCCCTCCAAAGCCTTCACCATTATCAAAGGCTGCTTCTGCATTTAGGCACATTTTACACTCACATCAAAGCAAAGGGAGTAATGTAACAGTTATCCGCTTCAGGTCACCGCCATTATGCCACTTTTGCTCAAACACAAAAGCACTATAGAAATTATTATGGGCTGTCCAGGCATATCCGTACAACTCAGCACTATTTTCTTGTCAATGGTTATTATATCTAAAAACACACTCCATTGAAAGCGGATGGTGCGAGGGGAATACAAATTAGCCATAACATTATGACAGGACCACATAGGAGGGCGGCACGGTAGTACAGTGGTTAGCGCTCGTGAAGGTCAGGGTTCGATTCCCACCAGGGACGGGGCCTTTCTGTGTGGAGTTTGCATGTTCTCCCGTGTCTGCATAGGTTTCCTCCGGGTACTCCGGTTTCCCCTACCACTAAAAACATGTACAATAGGTCAGGATGTATGAGAGTATGTTTGAGAGTGCGCATGGGGGACGACGGATGGAAATTAGCCCAAGGCTACAATCCGATGTGGCTTGTTCATTAACTTGCACTGTCCCTACCAAATAAACCAATAAATAAATAAATAGACGGTAAAAGCATGGTAAAGGAATGGAAAAAGCCTGTGTAGTGATGACGACACACACCTAATACATTTCCTGGTAAGAAGATAACTCATAACTTAGAACAAGGACTGTATAATGTCAGTAAACATCCTTACCATTTTCTTGGAAATAATGTGGAAACAGGGCTCCACACAATGCATTATCCCTAGTTACAATACTATGTCCAACCTACTACTGTATTATTACTAGGGCTGAACGATAAATCGCATTTGCAATTTTATCGCAATATTACACAATGCGATTTCGAAATTGCAGAGGCACGTGATTTCGGCCCATGCAGCTGATGGCCGCGCCCCATTGAAGTGAATGTAGCGGCGAGAGACTCCCCCGACGTCCGCTCCGCGCTCCACCGTGTGCTTTTTTTACTTCTCAGTCTACTTAAGGTGCGCGGTAGATCGTGGATGTACTGTGAACATATCAGCGTTTATAATGCAGCCACCGCGAAAGGACTATTGCTTTTTCCTCCGTTAGCATTGCGTTAGCTGCAGCGCTAATCCCTCTGATGGACTGCTCACAGAAACTCTCCTCCGGAGAGAGAGAGTTTCGGATTCACACGTCTGTGCCTCGAGAGATGAAGGTGAGCCTGTGCTGCTCGTTAAGAGTAAAGAGTCCTTTGCAGCTCACTTTTGGAGGCTTATGTTTGGGAATGTTTTGGATAAAGATAAGAAATTATCTCACAACCACTGACTAATACACAAGAGCAAATAGCAAGAAATTATTTGGGCTATTTACAAAACAAACTAAAATTTCAGTATAAACTTATTGTAAATTATGTAAATGGCTATGTGGACCATTTTGAATTATATTCCATATGATTATAAAGGACTTAAGAGTAAGTAATACTTTATTAAGTCAGTTGTAAATATTTAATTGGATTGCAACAAAAAGTTATTTAAAATAGAAATCGCAATATTGATTTTTGGCAAAATCGTTCAGCCCTAATTATTACTGTGCTTGAAGCAATTGAGGCCTATAATTACATAATGGAAATGGTTTGTAGGAGACAGGGGTGTGTTTTGACTAACTAGACAACTGGGTGAAAGCATCTCAGAGTCTGTAGCTCTTGTGGCGTGTTGCTGTTCTGCTGTGGTCAAAATCACAAGTCCAAAGAAGGATGAATCGCAAACGGGGTAGAGGTGAGGACTGCGGGGAGTGAGCACTGTTTTTTGTTAGTTTTAGGTTGGAGGGGTAGAGCCGAGCATCAGAAACAAACCCATCCAAAAACACCGGATCACACCGTCATGATCTGCTGGACCAACACTGAAAGGTTTAGCGCCTCACTTCATACCTGAGAAAAACCTTGAGGTATGCTAATAAAGCATGCGTCTCTCCATTAGCGACACATACTGTATTACCGTAAAGCATGTAAACACAAGACCTTATGGATTTTAGCGACCTTTGAAATCCTAAATTGACTGCGCTAAGCCTTTAATTGAAAAAGAGCAGTTTGTGTCTTTGGGGCATTCAGGCAGGCTCTCTATTGCGGTGACACTGAAGGTTAGAGGGGTCTAGTAAGCCTTTTTTGTTTTTTTATGCTACCGATCCAAATCATCACCATTTTCCCACCAAACGACAGCCTGTGTGTGCTCTGACAGAACAGGACAATTGGTACAATAATGTTAGACAATCCTCTCCATTTCATAATGCTTTTTAAGTTGAAATTGCCTTCACTTTGGGGTATTTTTCGCATTTATCAAATCATAGCAGCAGCTAAAGTGAGTTGTCATTGTATAATGCTTCAGAGGAGATAATGTGAGAAGAAGATGGGGCATTTACCTTTTATAAATATCACATTTCATACGGATTTGGCCGCACATCTCAGAGGAGCTCACAGTAAAGCCAGTAGAGCGCCTGTGCTATTACTGCTATTGAATGGTGTGTCATGTGCGATAAATCTACAAATGGAGAATGTAAAAGTGAGAATGGATAAATGGACACTGGAGGACTGAGGGTTTTTTTTTTACCGAGTAAAAGAATGTCAGGTGGTATTAGTTTAACATTGATTGTAGGGGAAAATATCTAACTGCAATTTTCCTGACAAGTATTGCAATAATAGAGATTGAGTTCAGGATGTACATTTAAGCATATCCAGAAGACTGACATGTGAATTGCAAATACAAAATCACATGCATTGAAAAAAAAAAAAAAAGTCCAAACCTTTAAAGATCATTTTTATTTGCAGAATGTCTTACTGCCCAAATAATTGCAATGTTTGATGTTTACCAATTGCAACCATGCACATTCCGAATTCGATTATGATTCATATTTCCTTGACTTTCCTTGTTCTTTAAGTAGAAGTAAAGACCCTGACTAGAAAGTTTACAAGAGGCACTGAACATCAGTGTCCTTTTACATCATGTGCTAATTTAAATCATTAGTTAGTAGTAGTAGAAGTTAGTAGATAAGATATTTCAGCACAATTATAGAAAAGAACTTGAGCTTCCCTTACTTTTTACCTAAATGTGTTTAAAAAGGTTAGAGCAACAAACAGGCTTATGTAGGGTAAAAAAGGGTTAAGTAAAGTAAGTGCTTTATTGTCATTGTACAACCGTACAATGCAATAGTGTTCAGGTGTTAGTCCTGAGCTGCTGCAGCTGAGCCGCGCTGCCACTGTGTGTCAACCTGACCCGCATGACCTTGGAGGTCGGGGAAACTGTAGCACTCGGAAGAAACCTGGCTGGGTGCCGTCTGTCTCCTCTGATCCTCTGAAATGGTGCCGCGCCTCGTGGGTTTGTCCCTGTTTCAGAGCGTGGTGTCCTGCACTGGTCAGCTCCACCTCCTCTTTCCTCTTCCTCCCTCCGCTTCACAACAGTATTTCACCATCTCTCGTTTGATCCTTTATTGTTTTCTGTAGCTCCTCTTGTGACGCCTCCACTGTGCTGCAGCTGTGGGGGCTCTTGGTGCCTCTTCAGTGTCTGAGATGAAGAAATGTGTAGGTCTCAAATGGGTTTAGCTGATAAGCTAGCATTTTGTTTACCTTTAAAAAGCTGCTTTCTTCAGGACCATTTTAGACTCTCAAAGTAAACAAATCCACCAAACCTCCACAAAAACACGGCAAAGACGTACAAAAGTATCCAGAAAAACAATGTGGAACACAGAAACCACAAATGCAGTTCGCAGAAAAAGGCAAAAAAACTCAACCTTTATTTGGACCCTTTTTAATAAATCCGATGACAAAGTGTAGAAGCAAAATTACTCATCTGATTTGTTCATCTTTTGTCCTTACGTGTCCTTTACTCCTTTTGTGAAAGAATTTCTGTTTTTGAAATTATTTCTCTTTTGTGCCTTTGATTACTGACTGAAACGGACTGTACCTGCTCACAACACTCGCACAAGGACGTCCATTCACATGCGCTGTGTGTAGAGTTAATACGAAGAGGCTTTGGATCAAAAAACATCTTCATTTTCACATATTTCAGCCGAGTCCGTGACCGACTGCGCATTGCTGAAAACATTCCTTCCATTCTGCTTGTATCATCCAGGATACATGGGTTTCAGGGAATTGAGGGTGGCTTGAATTGGCAGGAGGCAGAGTAATTACCTGTTTCTGGCCCACACTGTGCATAAAATGGGCCAGTGATGAAGATGCAGCTGTCAAAAGCAACACTACTTATTTGCTCCGCTTTCATTTCAGGCCTCAGCTTGACAGTATCCAAACTAAACGGGATATTGAATTTGAAAACAGAAAGTCTTACAAGAGAGTATATTGAGGCGAAGAGTTCCTTAAGTTTGCAAAATCAATCAATAACTTGCGACGTGTGTGACAAAAATTAACTGACAAACTCCATGGCCACCTTTCTTCTTGCAATGTGTCACTTTTTAGACTTTTCACTTCACCTTTCCTTGTAAAACCCCTCTAAACTTGAATCCAACTCTTTCATCAGTAACTCCCTTTTCACTCCAACACTTTCTAACTACTTTCACTGCGCGCTTTAGATGAACCGCTTTATCTTCAGTACAGTACAGCTCTGTCATACCCTTTCTTTTGTTCCTGGGCCAAAAGTGGATGCCATTTACGCAGCAGGATCATTAGTTTCCACCTCAAAGAGAAAAAAGCAAGACCTAGGGCTGGCCTGAAACTGCTTTGTAATGCATGCAATCTCTCTATAATACAACATCAAAATCAGTCCTTGCCAGTGCCGTTGGGATTAGCTTACAGGTCCAATAATGCACATGCCACATCTTCTGGACTTGTGCCAAACCTTCAATACATACAAGTTTAAAAAAGGTTAAAGAGGGGGTATTATGCTTTTTTCAATCACATAGCACCAGTCTATAGCATACTACAATGATGACGTAACCTTCTGTTGGTCTGTATATGCAGTACATTAAAATAACTGCCTTGAATAAAATTGCTCTCTCAAAATGGCTGTACTGAACATCTTGAAATAGGCCTCTGTCTCTTTAAGAAGCTTTCCGACACGCCCCCTTCAGCACACTGCTGTGGCATCTAAACAACACTACTGTGCGGGGAGGGGGCTCTGCTGAGCTGAGGAGCAGTGGTTGGTGGCTTGGCTGGTGACGAAAGGTCCAGAGGCGTCTCCAGGAGGTGGGGGCGTTCCTAGGAGGACTGAGGCATAGCTACACCTAAAATGGCTGCCGTCTAAGTTTTTACTGATTACTCAAAAATATGTGAATGAGCCAAGGCAACACTCCAGGCATGTGTTTAATGAGGGAATGACATAATAACATGATATAAAGCTTGAAAAAGTCCCCCCTTTAATATCTCAGCCCGATGTACGCTGCAGACATGGTACTATCCGCCCAATGTCACGTTGGTACAAGCAGTCAATGTCTCAACTTTGTTTCTTTTTTTCGCTAATCACAGGGTCACCGCGACATATTTCTCTCACTTTGAAGTGCAGCTTGAACCGGCCCGACCCTAATGGGATGCAACCTAAGGCTTATTGCACATCCACTGACACGCGCGCACACAAGGTCCACTA
This sequence comes from Neogobius melanostomus, assembly GCA_007210695.1. Taxonomy (NCBI): domain Eukaryota; kingdom Metazoa; phylum Chordata; class Actinopteri; order Gobiiformes; family Gobiidae; genus Neogobius; species Neogobius melanostomus. The sequence continues at coordinate 10,811,577 of VHKM01000042.1, forward strand.
TCAAAGCTCCCTTCCTCATCATCCCCCTTTCCTCCCCGAGGCGATGCTCTTCCTCCTCTGTCCTTAGCTGACTCACCGCATCCGTCTCTCCACCTCTGTTGTTCATTCCTACATCTCTCTTCGCTGTGTTGACATGCAGGTCGAGAGACTCTAATTATCAACTTGGCTCCATCCCATTGCCGGTTAGTGCATTGTACTGCGAGGCGAGAGATCTAAAAGACTCTGAAAAGTAATAAAACATGTAAAAGCTTTTTGGAAAGATGTAAAACGCCTGACAATGTTTGAGAGTTCTCCGCAAAATGGCAGATTTCTACGGTAACGTTCAATTATCAACATTGGATTCTGAACTCTTTTGCAAAGTACTGAGCATCTCCGTTCTCCCGCCTTGTCACTCCTCCTCAGCTCCGCTCATCTGTCTCGTCTTTGTCATCTGCACTTTTGCTTCACATTCATCTTCCCGCCGTCTCTTCTGCCCATGTCTCTCCCTCCCTCCCTCCGCCCGGGTGGTGTCCTTAACCTCCCCTCCGCCTTTTTCCCTTCATCTTTCTTTGTCTTAATGAACACATCCTCCCCGCTCCTCCTCCCAGTCTGCTGCCTCTTCTAATGCTAGAGCCGAATCGCTGCCGCTCGCTTCATCGCTACCTTGTCTCAGCGTCGGACAAGTTGTGAAGTAATTGTGTCACGTTTTCAAAGGTATAATAAAGAGGCAATAGGGCCTCTTTCCCAGCCAAGGTTCGGCTACGTGATATAGCAAGCAGATCACTGTGGATACTCCATTGAGCACTGGTGATTTTGACAACACTTGTAGTTTTAAGAAGAGCAATTGAGGTCAAATGTTATAAACTGAGCATTATGGGAAAAATACAGACAGTAGCATTAGCAAAAACGACAAAATACATGTAATCCCTGGAACTCATTCAACTATTGTGTATTCACTGGTAAACACATGACATGCTATAAAGTCCAAATGCTTAATGTCCTATCTTAATGCTTTTATGTAAACGATAAGCCTTTTATTTATGAAATTCTCCATTAAAGGAATAGGCCACCGTTTTTAAATACTGAAATATGTTCTTACCTTAGCTTAGATGAGCTCAAGAGTTTCGTCGCTTCTAACTTCACTCCCGTTTGGATCCATAGATGAGAAGAGGAGAGGCTATATGCTAACACCGTCTGTGCTCTGTTTACGTGACTGAGGGCGCGCGTAAAGACCCGACAGCCATGCATCAACTCGTCTAATATCAGTATTTAAAAATGGTGGCCTATTCCTTTAAGGGATTTTTAAGGCCATTTTGACCACAGTATCCCCAGCTGTATAAACATGTTAAGGTCATAAGCCTAGTAACGTTCATTGTGTCTACTTGTTACCGGTATAACTTTCAAGATTCATTTAGTCAAGACGCTTATTCTTTCTTCCAGTCTCACACCTGGGACACCCTTCTCCAGAGACCACGCTCAAAGTCGCCCCGAGACCGTCATAAACCTTTAAAGTTACCTTAGTGTCACGAGTTATTTTTGACTCAGAAACAAAAATAACAAAAATTAGTGTGTTAGTTTTGGAACTGGCAAGAGTGTTATCCGATGAAAATTCCCATGGGCATGCATTTCAAAGCCGCAGAACCAGGAGTACAAAAAAAAAAGAAAGAAAGAAATGAATGTGTCAGTATGTTCTCAACTAAACTTGACGCTGTAATCAAGCACTAGATTCAAGGTCATTTTTTATTATTGCAGTCATGATTCTGCCGCTGGCACAATGCTGCAAGGGTTTTCTTTGTCTAATGATTATGGCCAAGTTTACAATCACTTGTTAATTTAAATCAAGACCTTTTAAACTTCACAGAATTAGCTCATAATAAAGATATACCCTTGAGCTAATATGTGAAACAGAAGTCTAGTATTTCTCTTTATGGGCACTCTGCCAGGTCCTATTAAACGTTTGGGTTAGTAACAGCACTTAGATTGGGGGGAAACAAAAATTGGTGCGTTAAAAAAAAGTTGGAATAAAATTGGACATTTAATTTTCAACAAAAAAGGGGCACATAGAAATACACTGAATGTAAAACCACCCACTTAGCAATAGGAATCAAATTACAACCAATAAACTTTTATGGCACCTTTAAATTTGAAGGCCGCTCCTTTGCTGCTCTTTAAATTAAATGAATTGAAATGAATTAAAGTGTTAATTATCTCTTTATATTAAAAAGTCTAGAAAACGAACAGAGACAAAAATCTATTGATTCAACCTGAAGAGAAGAAACCAGAAAGTCTTCAAACCCACAAAAGTTACAAAGTTATCTGGCTGCCGCATAATTTTCTGCTTCAGTAAACGGCAAGTGGCAGAATATACTTTGTGGCAAGTAAACAGCTAAAGGTAAAGAAGTCATTACAGCACATGATACACATTGCAGTTGAACCGGGAGTTGTGTTCCCTGTTTGCCCCGCTGTCTGTCAGCTTCTCCCACCACCTCTGCTCCTCGCACTGCTTTGATTGTTTTGACACATTGTGGCTTCCTCACGACTCCGCTGCAGTGACGAGGTGGCATCTTTCAGACGGGGGGGAAAAAAGACGCGCTCTCCCTTCGCACCTGTTTCTGTTCACCTTTTTCAGACTCAGTTGGAATAAAAGGCAGGCGGCATCACAGACAGGCTGCAAAGCTCTGTAATGGTGCATGGATATAGATCATGCCGTATATCAAAAGATTGCATTGGGTGTAGAGGTGGGAGATATATCGTTTAGATCAGTGATTCTCAACCTGGGGGTCGCGATACAAATTTGGGAGGTTGCCAGATCTTGTAGATAAAATACTTTTTTTTTAGTAGCATATAATATATTTTATTACAGAGATGAAGAATCTAATGACATGAATGAAGTATCATATTTGCGAGGAAAGGGCTCAGGACAAGTTGTAGCACTGCCTTGCTAGCTAGCTACCTTTCTTAACTTTTAGCCTGGCGCTAACTAACAACGCGGTAAAGAAAACCACAATGCAAACGTGATTAAAGGCTAATAATATCCTCCTCACCGGTTTTCTTCAGATCACGCAAGTTCCAGGACAAACTTATCTCTTTCCCTCCTGTGTGTGTATCGGTGCGTCTGCCCAGGAGCATTTCACTGTGATGGAGATGAAGTTGCAAATATTGTAGCAATATTATTTTATCTTATCTTCCGTGTTCTTCCAGATGAAGGTAGAGATTTAGATGAATAAATAGAATAAAATAGCTTTAAATGAATTTGCACTATTGTCTAAAGGCTTTGATTTTTTAAGTATTTTGTCAGGTGTAAATTATATCGCCATTATATCACAATAACAATACATTGTTATTGTGATATTTCTTTTTCATACCGTGATATACATTTTTGTTCACCCTGCCCTAATGTTTAAATCAATAATGTGTCATATCTTTATGTACTAGTAATTCTATACAATAATAGGTCAGATACAGCAAGTCAAAAGACCAACTGGACCTTCTTTGCCAGTTTGCACACATTTCTGTGAAGGATTGCAAAAATATCGTCTGAATATCGATATCGAGATATTGAAAAAAAATATTGAGATATTCATTTTTGTCAATATCTCCCACCCCTAATTGGGTGATTTCCATTTTGTTGTTCGCTTCATCAAAACCTCTAACACCTAGATTTGCGAGAGATGCTATTCCAATCCAGACACGCTGCATGCATTCGAGCCTTTCACTCAGTGGTGGTAAGCTATACTGGTAGCATCTCCGTCAGTCACTCTCTCACAGACAACAGTACAGTGGCAACGTGGAAGAAGTATTTTTACCCAAGGACAGGACGTATGCACTAGTTTCTGCTGAGATTCAAACTGCTGACCTGAGCCAGTCTACAATGAGTCATGGCTTGATGCTTGATAATCAAAAACACATATTTTGTTCACTGACAGTTGTTCCCACAATTTTCCAGCTATGATCTCTTTTGACACTTTCTACAGATATGTGCAAAGTATTGACAGTTTCTTGCTTTCGATAACCACCCCTATAGCTCCTTGGTATGCATTAGGCCTCGGACTGAAATGATATCCAAAGGCACATGCACAAAAGAAGAAAACACATCACAGGGGAACATTATTCATATTCATTATTCATTCCATATTCATCTGTCTCCCTGCTTTACACAGCACTGCACAATACGAGGCTCTTCTGTCTGACGCGTCGACAGGGTTTGTTCACAACACAAGAGATACGGGATCCATGCGCGATATATTTTGTCTGGGAGGTGTAATTCTGTGCGTGTCTGTCGGATAAGTCGTAAGTCGAAGCCTGCTTCTGCATTCAGCGCAAGCTCTGCCTTTGAACTTCTCCTCTCAAGGTTCAATTTGTCCATAATTTAGCCGTAAACGATCTTTCCTGTGTGTGCCGCCCGGGTAGCTCTCGGCGGCAGCGCGACGGCAGAAAGTGTGTGTGGGGAAAGTGCATGTCTGTCAAGGGACCAGGCGCGTCTGGGGATATTGGTGGACAGCACTCTGTTAGATTGTAAAGTGATATAATTATACCTTTAGATGACTGCGTGTGGGGGTGGCTGAGCATTCTGCCCCATGTGGATGAATGCCATAAGGGTAGCACATTGAGTATCATGTATTGATCATTATGGTAGCAATCCAATATATCATTTTATCAAGCCAACCTTTTCACCAATACCATAATTCTCCAGCAAGGTGATCCTGAGAAAAATCCTGGACAGGTTGGCAAGGGGCAGTGGATGAAGGCAGAAATGGAGAGGGATGCCAAGAAAAGAATATATGGCAAAATGCCAAAACCTACAATGCAAGCTGTATTTTTAGAGGAATTAACAGTGGCAGTGTGTGTCCTATATATCGCTGATCCATAATGAGGCCAATATATTGTAAACAAGCTAAATGGTCAGTCAATAAGATGAGTCCTTTGTAAAATGAGTCCTTTGTAAAAGTTCACAAATAACTGTTCTCATTTGCACAAACCACTAAATAATTACTTCTTGTGCAACAGTATTTACACTGTCAAGGACAAGATGTTTTCTGCACTATATATACTCACAATGTCACTGATTAAACTAGTAAAAACGTCTTTTATCAGTTTAGCTGCTTTTCTGCCTTTTAATTCGACAGGACACAACCCCATGTTCACCTGTTACTGTATTTGACGTAATATATTAATGAATTGTTCAAATACACAGCTGTCCACCTCTTCAGTGCAAAGCAACTGAGTGGGTTTTCTGAGGACAAGATGAAATTTTGGATCAAAGCCACATTTTGAAGCATTTTTGTTCTAGCTAGCATTTTGTTACCAATTGTGCTTTTCTTGGCAGGCTACAGAAGCCATCTAATACAGCTTTTAACCCACATAAATAGGAATAATGGCCCACTTTGGGAAATAGTGATATGTCTGTGGAAAAAATCAATGTGTTATTGAAAACCTACTCACTACAGCCACTACAAAGCACCTTTGTCTATTAGTACAATGTTAGTTGGATTGTTAACTGCTTACAGTGAAAGCAACTACCGTAATTTCCGGCTTATACGCCGCTACTTTTTTCCCACGCTTTGAACCCTGCGGCCAACATGACGGTGCAGCCAATACAGAGCCGCCAACAGGCACTAGAGGCGTCTCTAGCAGTAAACGCAACAGTGAGACGGGACTTCTAATCAACGCTGCTCTTGGCTGAGGAACCGTAGATGAGTAACTTTTAAAATGATGAAGGCTCACTTTAGGCTAAATGTCAAAGGGCTTTGCTTGCCCCAACGCACACCGAAATGCAAAAGAGCCGCCTCCTTTATTTTCTATGAGAGAACGCACACCGTGGTTGCAGTGACACGCTGGACCCCGCGCCACGGTTCTGCTGAATCCAGCCACAGAGGAAAACGCAGACAGAGAAACCGTCGTCAGGGCTCATGCATCAGGGGAAGCATGTTAAACTCGTGTCTGTC